>WWNC01000060.1:2682500-3282500 GCA_011125475.1 Melanerpes aurifrons
TGGCCTTCTTGGCCACTTGGGCACACTGCTGGCACATGTTCAGCTGCTGTCAGCCAGCACCCCCAGGTCCCTCTCTGCCTGGCTGCTCTCCAGCCACTCTGACCCAGCCTGTAGCGCTGCCTGGGGTTGTTGTGGCCAACATGTAGAACCCAGCACTGAGAAGCAACAAGGAAGTTATTGAGCAACTCCCTGAACATCCCAAATCAGATGATTTGTTTAGAATTGCAGATGAGCATCAGGGACTTGCCTGAGTCATATTTCTGTCCTCAACACACAAAACAGAGTCGTCACACGTGATGAGCTATTTTGAAAGGAGCATGGTGCTGCTGAGTAATGAAGAATCAGGATGCCAGGATTGTTGGGTTTAATTGAATATGGCACTCTAACACAGTAGGATGAATCACAGAATCACAGAAACATTCAGGTTGGAAAAGACCTCAGGAGCACCAAGTCCAAACCAGAACCCTACTCTACAAGGGTCACCCCTAAACCACAGCCCCAAGCACCACAGCCAAACCACCTGGAAACACAGCCAGGCTTGGGGACTCAACCACCTCCCTGGGCAGCACATTCCAAGCCCTGACCACTCTTGCCGTCAAACAATGTTTCCTAATGTCCAGTCTAAACCTACCCAGTGGCAGCTTGAGGCCATTCCCTCATGTTCTGTCACTAATGACCTGGGAGAAGAGACCAGCAGCAGCCTCTCCACAACCTCCTTTCAGGGAGTTGCAGACAGCAATGAGGTCTCCTCTCAGCCTCCTCTGTTTCAAACTGACCATCCCCAGCTCCTTCAATCTCTCCTCATCAGATTTATTCTCCAGGCCCTTCCCAGCTTCCTTGTCCTCCTCTGCCCTGGCTCCAGCACCTCCACAGCTCTCCTGTCTTGAGGTGCCCAAAACTGGACACAACCCTCAAAGTGTGGCCTCCCCAGAGCTGAGTCCCAGGGGACAATCCCCTCCCTGCTCCTGCTGGACACAGCATTGCTGATCCCAGCCAGGATGCCTTTGGCTTTCTTGGCCCCCTGGACACACTGCTGGCTCCTCTTCAGCTGCTTGTCCATGAGCACCCCCAGGTCCCTTTCTGCCAGCAGCTTTCCAGCCACACTGCCCCAAGCCTGGAGCCTTGCTTGGGTTTGTTGTGCCCCAAGGGCAGGACCTGGCACTTGGCCTTGTTGAAGTTCTTCCTCTTAATGTTGGCCATGGATCCAATCTCTCCAAGTCCCCCTGCAGAGTCTCCCTATCCTCATGAAGATCAACAGTGACTCCTAACTTGGTGTCATCTGCAGACTTACTGCTGACACACTCTGTATCTTCATCAAGGCCATCAATAAAGATGTTAAACAGAAGTGGTCCCAACACTGAGCCCTGAGAAACACCACTTGTGACCAACAACCAGCTGGATTTAACTCCCTTGGCCACCACTCTTTGGGTTCAGATGAGAAGACACTGCCATCCCTGCTCATGATTTCCACATGGGCTTCTCAAGACAGGATATCTCTTGCCCCACATCAGTGAAGCAGCTAAGATACAACAGCTGAGGCAGCCCATTTCAAATGTGTTTTCAGACGCTTTCCAGCTCTCAGGCAAACTGAGATGTGTTACAATATAAAGTTGTCTGATGAATTCTGACAGATGGTAGCTCTCCAAATGCAAAGGTCTCCTTTCATGTTTGCTCAAGCTGCTGTTGATCTGTAGGACACAAGAAAAGGAGGGCCTGTGTGCTCCACAGCAATTCAATCCCTTTGCTTTCAGAATGGAATAGAATTAACCAGGTTGAAGAGACCTTTGAGATCACAGAGTCCAACCTATGGCCCAACACCATCTAATCAACTAAACCATGGCACCAAGCACCCCATCCAGTCTCTTTCTAAACACCTCCAGGGATGGTGACTCCACCACCTCCCTGGGCAGCACATCCCAATGGCAAATCTCTTTTGCTGGGAAGAATTTCTTCCTCACCTCCAGCCTAAACCTCCCCTGGCACAGCTTGAGACTGTGTCCTCTTGTTCTGGTGCTGGGAGAAGAGACCAACCCCCACCTGGCTACAACCTCCCTTCAGGTAGCTGTAGAGAGCAAGGTCTCCCCTGAGCCTCCTCTTTTCCAGGCTAAGCAACCCCAGCTCTCTCAGTCTCTCCTCACAGGGCTGTGCTCCAGACCCCTCCCCAGCTTTGTTGCCCTTCTCTGGACACCTTCCAGCACCTCAACCTCTTTCCTAAACTGAGGAGCCCAGAACTGGACACAGGACTCCAGGTGTGGCCTAACCAGTGCAGAGCATAAGGCAGAATGACCTCCCTGCTCCTGATGGCCACACTGTTCCTGATGCAGCCCAGGATGCCATTGGAGTCCTTGACCACCTGGGCACACTGCTGGCTCATGTTCATCCTACTGTCAACCATTACCCCCAGCTCCCTCTCTGCCTGGCTGCTCTCAGCCACTCTGACCCCAGCCTGTAGCACTGCATGGGGTTGTTGTGGCCAATGTGCAGAACCTGGCACTGGGATGTGTTCAATCTCCTGCCCTTGGCCTCTGCCCATCTGTCCAGCCTGTCCAGGTCTCTCTGCAAAGCCTCTCTACCCTCTAACAGATCAACTCCTGCCCCCAGCTTGGTGTCATCTGCAAATTTACTGATGATGGACTCAATCCCCTCATCCAGATCATCAATAAAGATGTTAAAGAGGACAGGGCCCAGCACTGATCCCTGGGGCACACCACTGGTGCCTGCTGCCTGCTGGCTGTGGCACCATTCACCACCACTCTCTGGGCTTAGCCTCCAACCAGTTCCTAACCCAGCTCAGAGTGACCATTGATTGAAGTCTGTGCTTTTGCAGTTTGCTTGGGGTTGACCACTGCTTTGTCAGTGATTATTCAGCATGTAGATGGGTTAAACTGAGCATTCCTGACCCCTGCTGTGAAGGAACACCTTCACTGCTTCCATCTTTAATTACTAATAAAAGCAGCTAATTGTTCAGCACGACCTTTAGCTGGGAATATATCCTTTGACTGCTCCTGAGATCAAAAGGCATCTCCAGAAACAGAGCTCAAAAGGATGTGTCTGCAACTAACAGAGTCAGCTTTCTTTGCAAGTTACAAACTGATGAGACTATGATTCTCTGAAACTGCTCTTTTCAAAGCAAAGCTCTGTGTTATTGTTGGTTCACTGGCAATTCCATACCCACTGCACCTGGATAATCCCAGAGTCACCAAAAGCTTCCAGAGTTTCATAGAATGGTTTAGGTTAGAAGGGACCTCAAAGATCATCCAGTGCCAACCCCCCTGGCCCAAGTGAACCTCATGAAGTTCAACAAGAGCAAGTGCAGGGTCCTGCATCCAGGCCAGGACAATCCTCACTATCAATACAGACTGGGGGAGGAGGGAATAGAAAGCAGTCTTGAGGAAAAGGACCTGGGGGTGCTGGTGGATGAGAAGCTGGACAGGAGCAGGCAGGGTGAGCTTGCAGCACAGAAGGCAAATCACAGCCTGGGCTGCATCCAAAGCAGCATTGCCAGCAGAGCCAGAGAGGGATTCTGCCATTTGGCTCTGTTCTGCTGAGACCTCACCTGGAGCAGTGTGTGCAGGTCTGGAGCCCTCAATATAGGATGGACATGGAGCTGATGGAGAGGGTCCAGAGGAGGACCATGATCAGGGGGTTGGAGCAGCTCTGCTATGAGGACAGGCTGAGGGAGCTGGGAGTGTTCAGCCTGGAGAAGAGAAGGCTCCAGGGAGACCTAATAGCAGCCTGCCAGTACCTGAAGGGGGCTACAAGAAGGATGGAGAGAGTCTGTTTACAGAGCCCTGCAGTGACAGGACAAGGGGCAATGGCTTCAAACTAGAGAAGGGCAGATTGAGATTGGATATCAGGAAGAAGTTCTTTACTATGAGGGTGGTGGAACACTGGAACAGGGAGGTGTTTGGGGCCCCATCCCTGGAGATATTCAAGGTGAGGGTCGATGAGGCCTTGGGCAACCTGATCTAGTTGGCTGACTGAAGGGAGGTCGGACTGGGTGAGCTTTGGAGATCCCTTGCAGTCTGGAGCTTTCTATGGTTCTATGATTCTATGATTCCATGATTCCAAATTCTGTGACTCTATGATTCTATGATTCTAAATTCTCTGATTCTATGATTCCAAATTCTCTGATTCTCTGATTCTATAATTCTAAATTCTCTGATTCTATGATTCTAAATTCTCTGATTCTATGATTCCATGATTCCAAATTCTATGATTCTATGATTCTATGATTCTGAATTCTATGATTCTATGATTCTATGATTCCGAATTCTATGATTCTATGATTCTATGATTATGAATTCTCTGATTTTATGATTCCATGATTCCAAATTCTATGATTCTATGATTCTAAATTCTATGATTCTATGATTCCATGATTCCAAATTCTATGATTCTATGATTCTATGATTCTGAATTCTATGATTCTATGATTCCATGATTCCAAATTCTATGATTCTATGATTCTATGATTCTGAATTCTATGATTCTATGATTCTATGATTCCAAATTCTATGATTCTATGATTCTATGATTCTCTGATTTTATGATTCCATATTCTATGATTCTAAATTCTATGATTCTATGATTCTATGATTCTAAATTCTATGATTCTATGATTCCATGATTCCAAATTCTATGATTCTATGATTCTATGATTCTAAATTCTCTGATTTTATGATTCCGTGATTCCAAATTCTATGATTCTATGATTATATGATTCTAAATTCTCTGATTCTATTATTCCAAATTCTCTGATTCTATGATTCCAAATTCTATGACTCTATGATTCTATGATTCTAAATTCTCTGATTCTCTAATTCCCAATTCTATGATTCTATGATTCTATGATTCTGAATTCTCTGATTCTATGATCCTGTGATTGCGAGGTGCCTCTCAGGAAGCCCACAGCTGTGAGCAGAGCTCTCACACAGAGCAGAGCCACTGTCTGTTTTCAGAACAGTAATAACGCTGCCTCTTCCTGATTCTGCTTTTTAGATTCACCTCTCTCCTACATAAGCCCCAGGTTTGCAGGTAAAAACCAATAAAGCCTCTGAATTGCTGATTTCAGTCACAGCTGAAAGCATTATATGAAGAGGCGGACGTGCCAACACACTTAATGACTGTCCACTTTGCAGAGCATCTCCATCACTAAGGTGCACAAAAAGAGGCACAGTAAATGCCAAGCAAAGTGTAGCTGCTCCAATGTCACTGTAATAAAAGGTTGCAGAATATTTTGGGGTTTGGGGTCTTTTTTCCTCCCTCCCAGGGGTTTGACTGAGGAATAAGCAGTGCTGTCAGAATGAAAACAAGTCGCTAAATGATTCAGTCTAATTTGGTTTTATCATTTGAAGCCTAAAATGAAAGTTCCACTGTGTGAACAGGTTGAGATTTTCTGGGGTTTTGGGGTTTTTTTTGGTTGTTGGGATGGTAAATTTGTTTTTCAAATGAATAAAAATAGAATTATAGAATTGTTAGAGTTGGAAGGGACCTCAAGGATCAGCCAGTTCCAACCCCCCTGCCATGGGCAGGGACACCTCACACTACAGCAGGTTGCTCACAGCCACACCCAGCCTGGCTGCAAACACCTCCAGGCATGAGGCTTCCACCACCTCCCTGGGCAACCTGTGCCAGGCTCTCACCACCCTCATGGGGAAGAACTTCCTCACATCCAGCCTGAACCTCCCCTGGCACAGCTTGAGACTGTGTCCTCTTGTTCTGGTGCTGCTTGCCTGGGAGAAGAGACCAACCCCCACCTGGCTGCAACCTCCCTTCAGGGAGTTGGAGAGAGCAAGAAGGTCTCCCCTGAGCCTCCTCTTCTCCAGGCTAAGCAACCCCAGCTCCCTCAGCCTCTCCTCACAGGGCTGTGCTCCAGACCCCTCCCCAGCCTCGCTGGCCTTTTGCTTGGCACAAAATTTCAATTCATTTAGAATAGAACAAACCAAACCAGGTTGGAAGAGACCTTCAAGATCATCACGTCCAACCCATCAACCAATCCAACACCACCTAAACAACTAACTCATGGCACCAAGCACCCCATCAAGTCTCCTCCTGAACATCTCAAGTGATGGTGACTCCACCACCTCCCTGGGCAGCCCATTCCAATAGGCAATCACTCTTTCTGTATAGAACTTCTGTATAGAACCCTGTCCTCCAGAGCATAAACAGAGACATGGTTCCGTGTGTGTGGACTAGTTTTTTGCATTGTGTCGAAGGACAACAGGGTGAGGAGGGCCTGGATGGAGGCGCTCCCCAAAAAGCACCGAGGGCCTGGGCAACGCTTGCAGGAGGGACTGGCAGAGCCCAGCGGGGACGGCGGTGAGCGGAGCCCAGGGGGCAGCGCAGAGCGGAGCCCAGGGAGCGGCGGTGAGCGGAGCCCAGGGGGCAGCGCAGAGCGGAGCCCAGGAGCGGCGGTGAGCGGAGCCCCCAAGGGGCAGCGCAGAGCAAAACCCCCAGGGGGCAGCGCAGAGCAGAACCCCCAGGGGGCAGCGCAGAGCAGAACCCCCAGGGGGCAGCGCAGAGCAGAGCACAGGGCCGGCGGTGAGCGGAGCCCGCAGGAGGCGGCGCAGAGCGGAACCCCAGGGGGCAGCACAGAGCGGAGCCGCTCGGGGCTCTTGGAAGGCGGCCGCCGGGAGCTGGCCCTCGCCATGGAGCCGAGCAGCGGCCCCGGCGGCGGGGCTGCGGCTGCAGGTGGGTTGGGGCCCGGCGCCGGCAGGACGTCCTGGGGGAGCGGGGGAGGTGTCTTGGACCCCCGCGGCCGGGGAGGCTGTGCCGGAGGCAGCGGCCTGTGGAGATGGCACCAGGTCAGGCCAGCGGGGCCTGCTCATCCTCCTGGCCCTGCTCTGGACACCTTCCAGCCCCTCCAGATCCTTCCTGGCACAGAGGCTCCAGCACTGGCCCCAGAGCTCCAGCTGTGGTCTCAGCAGAGTGGAGCAGAGGGGCAGAATCCCCTCCCTGCCCTGCTGGCCACACTTCTCTTGCTGCAGCCCAGGCTCTGCTTGGCTCTCTGGGCTGCAAGTGCTCACTGCTGGCTCCTGCTGAGCTTCTCCTCCCCCAGCACCCCCAGGTCCTTTTCCTCAGGACTGCTGTCATGCTGGTCCCTGCCCAGCCTCTATCAGTGCCTGGGATTGCCCTGACCCAGGTGCAGGACCTTGCCCTTGGTCTGGTTGAACCTCATGAGGTTGCCATGTTCAGAACAAGAGGACACAGTCTTAAGCTGTGCCAAGGGAGGTTTAGGCTAAAGATGAGGAGAAAGCAACAAAGGGCAACAAGGCTGGGGAGGGGTCTGGAGCACAGCCCTGTGAGGAGAGGCTGAGGGAGCTGGGGTTGTTTAGCCTGGAGAAGAGGAGGCTCAGGGGTGACCTCATTGCTGTCTACAGCTACCTGAAGGGAAGTTGTAGACAGGCAGATGTTGGTCTCATCTCCCAGGCAGCCAGCACCAGAACAAGAGGATACAGTCTCAAGCTGTGCCAGGGGAGGTTCAGGCTGGAGGTCAGGAGGAAGTTTTACACAGAGAGAGTGATTGCCCATTGGAATGGGCTGCCTGGGGAGGTGTTGGAGTCACCATCACTGGAGGTGTTCAGGAGGAGACTTGACAGGGTGCTTGGTGCCATGGGTTAGTTGATTAGGTGGTGTTGGATGATGGGTTGGACACAATGATCTTGAGGGTCTCTTCCAACCTGGTTTGGTCCTGTTCTGTTTTGTTCTATTCTATTCTATTCTATTCTATTCTATTCTATTCTATTCTATTCTATTCTATTCTATTCTATTCTATTCTATTCATCTACCTCTCTCTCTCTCTACCTGTGTATCTCTCTCCCTATGTATCTATCTCTCTCTTTCCCTATCTCTCTATCTACCTGTGTATCTGTCTATCTACCTAACTATATATCCACCTGCCAACCTACCTACCTACCTATGCATCCATCAATATATTCATCTATCTCCCTATCTACCTACCTACATACCTATCTACTTATGTATCTGTCTGTCTCTATCTACCTGTGTATCTGTCTGTCTGTCTCTATCTATCTACCTATCTCATCTGTCTACCTATGTATCTCTCTATCTCTCTATGTATTCATCTCTCTACATATGTATCTATCTACCTACCTACCTACCTATGTATCTGTCTGTCTCTCTATCTATCTACATATGTATGCATCAATCTATCTGTCTATCTATCTCTCCATCTGTCACAGTAGCACAGTGCATTAGGGTTTGGAAGGGACCTCCAGAGATCATCCAGTCCAACCCCCCTGCCAGAGCGGCAGCACCCAGGGAGTCTGCACAGGAGTGCATCAGCTGGGCTTGGAAAGGCTCCAGAGAAGGAGACTCCACAACCTCCCTGAGCAGCCTGCTCCAGGGCTCTGGCACCCTCACTATAAAGTTTCTCCTCCTGTGGAGCTGAAACCTTCTCTGCTCAAGTTTGTCTCCATTGCTCCTTGGCTTCTTGCTGTGCAGCACCCAAAGGAGCTTGGCCCCCCCCTGACCTCCAGCCCTCAGCTCTTGAGAGACATTGAGCAGATCCCTCTCAGCCTTCTCCTCTCCAGACTAAACAGCCCCAGGGCTCTCAGTCTCTCTTCCCAGGGGAGATGCTCAAGTCCCCTAAGCATCCTCCTGCCTCTGCCTTGGACTCTCTCCAGCAGCTCTCTGTCTCTCCTGAGCTGGGGAGCCCCAAACTGGACTCAGGATTGCAGCTGTGGTCTCAGCAGGGCAGAGCAGAGGGGAAGCAGAACCTCCCCAGCCCTGCTGGCCACACTTTTCTTGCTGCACCCCAGGATCCCCTTGGCTCTCTTGGCCACAAGGGCACTTTGTTGTCCCATGCAGAGCTTGCTGCCCACCAGCACTCCAAGGTCTTTCTCCATGGAGCTGCTCTCCAGGAGGGCAGCTCCTAACCTGTCCTGGTGCCTGCTGTTATCCCTCCCCAGATGCAGGACCCTGCCCTTGTCCTTCTTGAACTCCGTGAGGTTTGCCTGCAGGCAGCTCCCAGCCTGTGCAGCTCTGCTTGGAGGGCTGAATATCTATCCATGAATAGTTATTCTTTTCAGTTGCATTCCACCATCTTGAGTCCCTTTAAAAAGAACTATGCTGGAGGTATTTCTTGAGGCTTGTGGCAGTAAACCCAAGGTGGTTTTTTCCCCCCCTCAGTCTTGTCTCCATTACAGATCTCTGGGTGGTGTAAGTTGTTTAAAACCAACCCCCATGGAGCAGCCTTGCTTTAACACCCATCCTTACAGAGAAAAGCTGCTTAATTGCAACCCCAGACACACTTTAGTTCATTTTGATTGTGCAGCTCTCCCATTATCATTACTTATTAATTACACCAAAGGGAGGGTTGTGTTAGTCACAGCAGCTCAATCAACTTCATTTTATTGTGGCTTAATGTTCCAGGGCCCTGAGTGTCTGCAGCCCAGCCCAGCTCCCATGGAGCCTTCACATCGAGTTGTGACCCATTTTGGGGTCCCTTTTACTGGGGCAGGACCTCAGCTGCCATTGGAGAATGCAGAATCAGGTGTCTGGGAGAAGAGACCAACCCCCACCTGGCTACAACCTCCCTTCAGGGAACTGTAGAGACCAAGAAGGTCTCCCCTGAGCCTCTTCTTCTCCAGGCTAAGCAACCCCAGCTCCCTCAGCCTCTCCTCCCAGGGCTGTGATCCAGACCCCTCCCCAGTTTTGTTTTCCCTTCTCTGGACACCTTGGAGCAACTCAACATCTTGAGATTCATCATTCAGCTCCTGAAATGATTGCACTGTAAGCCATGAGCTGCCCTGTGCAGCTCTGAGTTAGACAACCAAGGAGGACTAAGAAGTGGTGTGAAATCATTTCAGGACCTCTGATATAAACAGAGGGCAGGGCAATAAAGAGCCAGGCTAAAGCTGATTAATAAACACTCCCCTACTCCACCAACCTGCCAGTCCCACAGTTTTGCAGCTGCATTAATGCAGCAGCTCATAATGTGCCATTGATTCCAGCAAGATACCTTTGTATTGGAAGTCTCACCTTGTTTTTCACAGTCTGCAGCATGGGAAATGATTCTCACTAATAAGGAAGGAAAACCAAACCACTGTTTGCAGATGTTCACTTTTCCTGGGTGGTGAGAGCCTGGCACAGGTTGCCCAGGGAGGTGGTGGAAGCCTCATGCCTGGAGGTGTTTGCAGCCAGGCTGGATGTGGCTGTGAGCAACCTGCTGTAGTGTGAGGTGTCTCTGGCCACAACAGTGGGGTTGGAACTGGCTGAGCCTTGAGGTCCCTCAGAACTCTAACCTTGGACAGAGTTAAATATATGTGTGAAGTTTCTGACTGAGACTCATATAATCAGAGAATTGTCAGGGTTGGAAGGGACCTCAAGGATCAGCCAGTTCCACCCCCCCTGCCATGGCCAGAGACACCTCACACTACAGCAGGTTGCTCACAGCCACATCCAGCCTGGCTGCAAACACCTCCAGGCAGGAGGCTTCCACCACCTCCCTGGGCAACCTCTGCCAGGCTCTCACCACCCTCATGGGGAGCAAGTTCTTCCTGACATCCAATCTCAATCTCCCCACTTCTAGTTTTGCTCCATCCCCCCAGTCCTATCACTCCCTGACACCCTCAAAAGTCCCTCCCCAGCTTTCTTGTAGCCCCCTTCAAATCCTGGAAGGCCACAATTAGGCCTCCTCAGAGCCTTCTCTTCTCCAGACTGCACAACCCCAACTCCCTCAGCCTGTCCTCATGGGAGAGGTGCTTCAGCCCTCTGATTATACTTCTGGCCCTTCTCTGGACACACTCCAGAAGAAGCTTCTTCAAATGTCAGAGGCAAAATGTTATTCCTTACAGTAGAACACTTATTTGTTATTCAGATCATTATAACTGAAGATTGAACATGTTAAAAATTAATAGAGGAAGGTAAGAAAATAGATTGGAGCTCATTGAACTTCAGGGCCATCGAGGTTTCTTCATGTTTTTATTAGCTGGGACTTAAAGAATTGTTCAGGATAGCATAAAATTATCACTCTCCACTGCTGTGCAGCTAAAGGAATACAGGTAGTGCTGAATAACAACAAATATCCCCCCCAAAAAAGGGTTTTCCTTCTAAATTTAAGTGCCTGGGCTGCCCTTCATAGAACAGGCATGATAGGAAGAAAAGGTTTTGCTGCCTTGATTTCTCCTTTAACTACTCCAGCCACTGCACACTGCAAATAAAAACAACCCCAGGCAGTGCTACAGGCTGGGGTCAGAGTGACTGGAGAGCAGCCAGGCAGGAAGGGACCTGGGGGGAGTGGTTGACAGCATAGTATCATAGTATCAGTCAGGGTTGGAAGGGACCACAAGGATCATCTAGTTCCAACCCCCCTGCCATGGGCAGGGACACCCCACACTACATCAGGCTGGCCAGAGCCTCAGCCAGCCTGGTCCAGCAGCTGAACATGAGCCAGCAGTGTGCCCAGGTGGCCAAGAAGGCCAATGGCATCCTGGCCTGCATCAGGAACAGTGTGGCCAGCAGGAGCAGGGAAGTCATTCTGCCCTGTGCTCAGCACTGGTTAGGCCACACCTGAGTCCTGTGTCCGGTTCTGGGCTCCTCAGGTTAGGAAAGATGTTGAGGTGCTGGAAGGTGTCCAGAGAAGGGCAACAAAGCTGGGGAGGGGTCTGGAGCACAGCCCTGTGAGGAGAGGCTGAGGGAGCTGGGGTTGCTTAGCCTGGAGAAGAGGAGGCTCAGGGGAGACCTTCTTGCTCTCTTCCACTCCTTGAAGGGAGATTGTAGCCAGGTGGGGGTTGGTCTCTTCTCCCAGGCAAGCAGCACCAGAACAAGAGGACACAGTCTCAAGCTGTGCCAGGGGAGGTTTAGGCTGGATGTGAGGAAGAAATTCTTTCCAGCAAGAGAGATTGGCCATTGGGATGTGCTGCCCAGGGAGGTGGTGGAGTCACCATCCCTGGAGGTGTTTAGGAAGAGCCTGGCTGAGGCACTTGGTGCCATGGTTGAGTTGATTAGATGGTGCTGGGTTATAGGTTGGACTTGCTGATCTCTGAGGTCTTTTCCAACCTGGTTAATTTTGTATTCCTATTACTCAACAGCCTCCACTGCTAGGACCTCAGTTGGACTGTGGGCCCTCACCCTGCATGAGAGTTAGAAGGCTCACAAGAGGTATGGGGGGTGTCTCTTGCTTGTGGTGGAAATCACAGCCCCACAGCAACATTCAGGTTGGAGAAGACCCTCAGGATCACCCAAGTCCAACCCAAAACTCTGCAACTTTCACCCCTAAACCGTATCTCCTAGCACCACATCCAAACCTGAAGACTCAGTGCTCTTTGACAATGATTTTAGCTGGTCCTGTCCTCCAGGTGGGCTTCCAATATGAGACTGTGGGTTGAGAGAGTTGCCTAGGAAACTTATCCTGGGTGGTCTCTCATGTTAGGGTGCTGCTGCCTGCTTCTAGCAGGGCTGACAAGGGGTTCCTGATTGCCCTGACACTGAGTAAACACACAAAGCAAGCTCTGTTAGTAGGTAGTTATTCTCACTGAGTGACCTGGGTAACAGATCTCTTCTGGTGCATAGCTTTTGATCCTTCCAATTCCTGTCAGATGTTACTTGATGAGGGAACAGAGAGGCTGCTCAGCAAGTTTGCTGATGACACCAAGCTGGGAGGCTTGGCTGAGACACCTGGAGGCTGTGTGACCGTCCAGAGAGACTTGGACAGACTGAGAGCTGGGCACAGAGGAACCAAATGAGGTTCAACAAGGACAAGAGCAGAGTCCTGCCCTGGGGAGGAAGAATAGACTGCAGCAGCACAGGCTGGGAGGGGATCTGCTGGAGAGCAGCCCCAAGGAGAAGGACCTGGGAGTGCTGGTGGGCAGCAAGTTCTGCATGGGACAGCAATGTGCCCTGGGGGCCAAGAAGGCCAAGGGGATCCTGGGCTGCATTCAGAGGAGTGTGTCCAGCAGAGCCAGGGAGGTTCTCCTCCCCCTCTACTTTGTCCTGGTGAGGACACACCTGGAGTATTGCATCCAGTTCTGTGCTCCCCAGTTTAAGAGGGACAGGGATCTGTTGGAGAGAGTCCAGCAAAGGGTTGCAAGGATGATTAGGGGACTGCAGCACTGCCTGGGGAGGAGAGGCTGAGAGCCCAGGGGCTGTTTGGTCTGGAGAAGAGAAGGCTGAGAGGGGATTTAATAAATGCTTATAAATATCTGAGGGCTGGGGGTCAGGAGGGAGGGGACAGGCTCTGCTCACTTGCTCCCTGGGACAGGACAAGGAGCAATGGATGTAAGCTGCAGCATAGGAGGTTCCACCTCAACACAAGGCGGAACTTCTTCACTGTGAGGGTGCCAGAGCCCTGGAGCAGGCTGCCCAGAGAGGTTGTGGAGTCTCCTGCTCTGGAGACTTTCAAGGTCTGCCTGGATGTGTTCCTCTGTGACCTGAGCTAGATTGCATGGTCCTGCTCTGGCAGGGGAGTTGGTTTAGTCATGGGATCTGTGGTGACAGGTTGGACTTGATGATCTTTGAGGTCTCTTCCAACCTTGGTGATTCTGTGGTCTCTTTGGGTCCCTTCCAACCCCTGAGACCTTTTGAGCTGTGAGCCTGTGAGTTGGGCATTGCAGCCAGGGTTAGACTGGTGACTTCTTTCTGCTGTTGTCCTGATACTATTCCCAATCCAGGCAAAATTTCTCCTTCAGTTCTAAACCTTTGATGTTGTGGTTGTATTTTACCCAAGCATTGGTGCAATTCCTGTGCTGCTATGAGCAGGCACACTGTGGCTGAATCTGAGTGGCTGCCAATATGCTCTCAGGGGAAGGCAGTCACGTTTTGGGGGGGGGACTTTGGTGCTGCACTTGCTGAGAGCAACAGATTGCTGTGCAGTTTTGGCTAAGGTACAGTTGGCCAGCAGCCCTGGATTTCTAACAACCTCATCTGCTGTGTTGTTTTGCTAGGAGATTGTTTCAAGTGCTTTCTGGAGCAGAATTGTCCCTTAGGGAGCTGGGAAGGAATTTAGTATCATAGTATCATAGTATCAGTCAGGGTTGGAAGGGACCACAAGGATCATCTAGTTCCAACCCCCCTGCCATGGGCAGGGACACCCCACACTACATCAGCCTGGCCAGAGCCTCAGCCAACCTGGGCTTAAACACCTCCAGGGACAGGGCCCCAACCACCTCCCTGGACAACCCAACTGGATGATCCTTGTCCCTTCCAACCCTGACTGATACTATGATACTATGACTTCCCTGCTCCTGCTGGCCACACTGTTCCTGATGCAGGCCAGGATGCCATTGGGCTTTTGACCTAGGAAGTGAGATGCAGCTGAGATCTGGGAAGTTCTTCCCCATGAGGGTGGTGAGAGCCTGGCCCAGGTTGCCCAGGGAGGTGGTGGAAGCCTCCTGCCTGGAGGTGTTTGCAGCCAGGCTGGAGGTGGCTGTGAGCAAGCTGCTGTGGTGTGAGGTGTCCCTGCCCATGGCAGGGGGGTTGGAACTGGCTGCTCCTTGAGGTCCCTTCCAAGCCTAACAATTCTATGACTCTATGTAGGAATGCAGCAGAAAGACAAGAATTGGTGGCACTGTGGGCCAGTGTTCAGAGCCAGGGGAAAATTGTGCTTAATGTCCTTGGTGGAGCCATGGGGAAGTTAACTTTCGTTGTGTTGCTTTCTGCTTCCTCTCCCAATAGAGATCAGAGGAGGAAGAGAAAATGAAGTGTGGTTCTTGAAAATCTCCAAGCTGGCACTGGCTTTTGCAATTATCCACTCCAAGCCAGCAGGGCAGAGTTGCAGAGAATACATTGAGCAGCTTGCCAGGGCTGCATCCAAGCCTGAGCATGGCTGGAAGTCCAAAGCTGAAGCGCTGGAGGCTGAAGTTCTTCGCTTGCGTCAGGAACTTCTTCTGCACAAGATCTGCCCAAGATTCTGCCTGGAAAATGGTGAGATCCTGAGATAACTCCTGGCTGGGGGAGGGCTGGGGAGCTCCAGCAGCATGTGTTTCTCTGACTTGTGAACGTGGGGTGAGTCATTCTTGTTCTAGGACATCAAAGGCACAGGGAGGAGCTTGGAAATGGGGCGGTGGAGGATGGCTGCAGGCTCCGGGGAGGGATCTGGGGACAGACTGAGAGAGTTGGGGCTGCTCAGTCAGGAGAAGAGAAGGCTCTGAGGAGACCTAATTGTGGCCTTCCAGTATCTGAAGGGGGCTACAGGAAAGCTGGGGAGGTACTATTGAGGGTGTCAGGGAGGGATAGGACTGGGGGGGATGGAGCAAAACTAGAAATGGGTAGATTGAGATTGGATGTCAGGAAGAAGTTGTTCCCCATGAGAACACAGTTTGCCCAGGGAGGTGGTGGAAGCCTCCTGCCTGGAGGTGTTTGCAGCCAGGCTGGATGTGGCTGTGAGCAACCTGCTGTAGTGTGAGGTGTCCCTGCCCATGGCAGGGGGGTTGGAGCTGGCTGAGCCTTGGGGTCCCTTCCAGCCCTGACAATTCTGTGATCCTGTGATTTCTTCTGGGAGATGGAGGGAAAAACACTCTTGGGTGAAGGGGAGAGAGAGTTCACTGCTGAGGGGATGCCTGGAATCAAAATGTATTGCTAATTCCTTTGTAACTGGAGATTTTTAGAAGGCTCCCTGATAGAAAGCTTGGTGAGACTTTACTGGAGTGCCTTTGTGCTGACAGCACAGCTGCTTTATTGCCTTGTGAAAAGATTTCTGGGTTCTACCTTTGACTGAGAGGGAGGATGTATTAGACTTTAGCTAGAAGCTCTAAGGGTTGGTTGGTTGGTTGGTTTATTTATTTTCTCAATAATAGACTTTCTCTAGCAAAGTGGTTGTAGCCAGCTGGGGGTTGGTCTCTTCTGCCAGGCAAGCAGCACCAGAACAAGAGGACACTGCGTCCAGTTCTGGAGCCCCTATTACAAGAGGATCCTTCAAGAAGGATGCTGGAAGGTGTCCAGAGAAGGGCCATGAGGATGAGCAGAGGGTTGGAGTTGCTCTGCTATGAGGACAGATTGAAGGAGTTGGGGCTGTTCAGTCTGCAGAAGAGAAGGCTCCCAGGTGACCTCATTGTGGCCTTCCAGGATCTGAAAGGGGCTACAGGAAGGCTGGGGAGGGACTGCTCAGGATCTCAGGGAGTGATAGGAGTAGGGGGAATGGAGTGAAGCTGGAGGTGGGGAGATTC
Source organism: Melanerpes aurifrons (assembly GCA_011125475.1). Classification (NCBI taxonomy): domain Eukaryota; kingdom Metazoa; phylum Chordata; class Aves; order Piciformes; family Picidae; genus Melanerpes; species Melanerpes aurifrons. The sequence continues at coordinate 2,698,628 of WWNC01000060.1, forward strand.
AGGCTGGAGGGGAGGAGGAAGTTCTTCCCCATGAGAGTGGTGAAGCCCTGGAATGGGTTGTGCAGGGAGGTGGTTGGGGCCCTGTCCCTGGAGGTGTTTAAGCCCAGGCTGGCTGAGGCTGTGGCCAGGCTGCTCTAGTGTGGGGTGTCCCTGCCCATGGCAGGGGGGTTGGAACTGGATGATCCTTGTGGTCCCTTCCAACCCTGACTGATACTGTGATTCTGTGACACAGTCTCAAGCTGCACCAGGGGAAGTTTAGGCTGGAGGTAAGGAGAAAGTTCTTCCCAGTGAGAGAGATTGGCCATTGGGATGCGCTGCCCAGGGAGGTGGTGGAGTCACCATGCCTGGAGGTGTTCACAAAAGGCTTGGGTGTGGCACTTGGAGCCATGGTTTAGTTGCCAGGAGGTGTTAGGTTTTAGGCCATAGGTCGGATTTGATGACCTCTGAGGTCTTTTCCAACCTGCTTGACTCTGTGATTGTATGGCAGTGATGCAGTGACTCTTCATGCTTGCCTTCATGTTGTGAGGAGCTGATTGCATCTGTGCATACAATCAGGAGAGGTTTATTAGCATCTCATTGGAGGTGTTCAGGAGGAGACTTGCTGGGGTGCTTGGTGCCAGGGGTTAGTTGTTTAGGTGGGTTGGATTGGTTGATGGGTTGGACACAATGATCTTGAAGGTCTCTTCCAACCTGGTTTATTCTATGTAATTCTATGTAATGTTTGGAGAGGATATTCTCCTTGTGCAGGAAGCAGAGCATATCCAGGACATGAAACAAAATAATCTGCAGATTCTCTTTCCAGTCTAACTTTGGTGAAGCTCTTTGAGCAGTTGAGCTGAGCAGTGCTGATTCCTCACTTGCCAGAGGAAGCTCTGGTGGTTGTGAGGTAGGATGAGGAACGAGCTGTCCTTGGCAAGTACCACCTCTCCCAGGGGATGGGAGTTTGCATCATCCCAGTCACACTCAAGTTTGTTCACAGACCTGAAGTGTGATGCATCTAATTTTAGATAGCTGCAGCTGCACTGAACCCTCTGTTCCAAGGTACCTTCAGTAGCTAACCCAATCCCATTTGTGAGTGTGGGCAAGCCTTGTTTAGCAATGGAATCATAATGAGTGGAGGTGAGGAGAAAGTTCTTCACTGAGTTGTTAGCCATTGGGATGTGCTGTCCAGGGAGGTGGTGGTGTCACCATCCCTGGAGGTGTTCAAGAGGGGATTTGACCTGGCACTTGGTGCCATGGTTTAGTAGTCATGAGGTAGGTGACAGGTTGGGCTTGATGATCGCTGAGGTCTCTTCCAACCTTGGTGATTCTGTGTGATTCTGTCTGGCTATGTGGTATCTATAATCCTTCTGTATTCCTGCAGGTTCTCCAGGCTACAAACCCTATACAGGACCTAGTGTGGAGCTGCTTTGCCCTTCATCTCTTTCCATGTGTTTATGTTGTGTTTGTGTTTATGTTATCTGTTTATGGTTGACAGCAGCTGAACACGAGCCAGCAGTGTGCCCAGGTGGCCAAGAAGGCCAATGGCATCCTGGCCTGTGTCAGGAAGAGGGTGGCCAGCAGGAGCAGGGAAGTCATTGTGCCCTGTACTCAGCACTGCTTAGGCCACACCTTGAGTCCTGTGTCCAGTTCTAGGCCCCTCAGTTTAAGAAGGACATTGAGACACTTGAAGAGGTCCAGAGAAGGGCAACAAAGTTGGGGAGGGGTCTGGAGCACAGCCCTGTGAGGAGAGGCTGAGGGAGCTGGGATTGCTTAGCCTGGAGAAGAGGAGGCTCAGGGGAGACCTTCTTGCTCTCTCCAACTCCCTTGAAGGGAGGTTGTAGCCAGGTGGGAGTTGATCTCTTCTCCCAGGCACCCAGCACCAGAACAAGAGGACACAGTCTCAAGCTGTGCCAGGGGAAGTTTAGTCTGGAGGTGAGGAGAAAGTTCTTCCCAGCAAGAGAGATTGGCCTTTGGAATGTATTGCCCAGGGAGGTGGTGGAGTCCCCATCCCTAGAGGTGTTCCAAAGAGGTTTGGATGTGGCACTTGGAGCCATGGTTTAGTTGTCAGAAGGTGTTAGCTGTAGGGTAGTAGGTTGAACTTGATGATCTCTGAGGTCTTTTCCAACCTGGTTGATCCTGTGATTCAGTGATTCAGTGATTCAATGAGCTCCAGTCCTTCAGCCAAGGTTCACTTTGCAGGTGGATCTTCCCTGCTCTGTATTCTGAGTGTGAGAGCTTTCTTCTCCCACCTGCTGTCTGTAATAATAGTAGTAGGCCTTTCAGAGGCTTCAGGAGTGATTAGAGCCTGCCCATGGAGTTTTATTTCCCTGAAGTGAGAAATTTATGAGCTCTTTGAAGCTGTGATGCCATTGAAAAAGTGTTTTCAGACTAGACTGGAATGGAATGGAATGGAATGGAATGGAATGGAATGGAATGGAATGGAATGGAATGGAATGGAATAGAATAGAATAGGCCAGGTTGGAAGAGACCTTCAAGATCATCGTGTCCAACCCATCAACCAATCCAACCCACCCAAACAGCTAACCCATGGCACCAAGCACCCCAGCAAGTCTGCTCCTGAACACCTCCAATGATGGTGACTCCACCACCTCCTTGGGCAGCACATTCCAATGGGCAATCACTCTCTCTGTAGAGAACTTCTTCCTAACATCCAATCTGAACCTCCCCTGGCACAGCCTGAGACTGTGTCCTCTTGTTCTGGTGCTGGCTGCCTGGGAGAAGAGACCAACCTCTGCCTGGCTACAACCTCCCTTCAGGTAGTTGTAGAGGGCAATGAGGTCACCCCTGAGTCTCCTCCTCTCCAGGCTAAGCAACCTCAGCTCCCTCAGCCTCTCCTCACAGGGCTGTGTTCCAAACCTCTCCCCAGCTTCGTTGCCCTTCTCTGGACTCATTCCAGCAAGTCAACCTCCTTCCTAAACTGAGGGGCCCAGAACTGGACACAGGACTCAAGGTGTGGCCTAACCAGTGCAGTGTACAGGGGCAGAATGACCTCCCTGCTCCTGCTGGCCACACTCTTCCTGATGCAGGCCAGGATGCCATTGGACTGCTTGGCCACCTGGGCACACTGCAGGCTCATGTTCAGCCTACCATCAACCAGCATCCCCAGGTCCCTCTCTGCCTGGCTGCTCTCAGCCACTCTGACCCCAGCCTGTAGCTCTGCATGGGGTTGCTGTGGCCAATGTGCAGAACATGGCACTTGGATGTGCTCAATCTCATGCCCTTGGCCTCTGCCCATCAGTCCCCTCTGAGTCCTTGTTTGTCCTCAGGGATCCCCCCCCAAAAAAGCTTGAGGTTCCTTCCTGAGGGGTAGGAGCCTGCTTTCCTGCACTTGGAGTGGTGGCAGTACAAGTTGTTCCTCTTTAATGTGTTGTGTGGAAAACTGCTGAGGTTTACACTCACTGTGCTGCAAGTGGAAGTTCCTTACTTGACTTAATGTGCAGCTGGCTGTATGAATACAAGGACAGTGGTGGTACTATTGCATGGTGCTGCTTTGGGCTGTGCATCACCCACCCTAGGAGAAGGAGAAGCAGATCTTTCTCTAACTGCCTCTTCATTGGGCTCCCCAGTTCAGGAGTGACAGGGACCTGCTGGAGAGAGTCCAACAGAGAGCCACAAGGATGGAATGTGCTGCCCAGGGAGGTGCTGGAGTCCCAGTCCCTGGAAGGGTTCACAAAAGGCTTGGCTGTGGCACTTGGAGCCATGGTTTAGTTGTCAGGAGGTGTTAGGGATTAGGTGATAGGTTGGACTTGATGATCTCTGAGGTCTTTTCCAGCCTGGTTGATTCTGTGATTCTATGCTTAGGGGACTTGAGCATCTCCCCTGGGAGAGAGACTGAGAGCCCTGGGGCTGGAGAAGAGAAGGCTGAGAGGGGATCTGATCAATGTCTCTCAATAGCTAAGGGTCAAGTGGAGATGGCCAAGCTCTTTTGGGTGCAACACAGCAATAAGCCAAGGAAGAATGGAGACAAACTTGAGCAGAGTAGGTTTGGGTGGTGTGCAATAGTAAGACAAGGAACAGCAGGTACAAACTTGAACATAGAAGAAGTTCTTTCCAGCAAGAGAGATTGGCCATTGGAATGTGCTGCCCAGGGAGGTGGTGGAGTCACCATCCCTGAGGGTGTCTAAGAGGAGCCTGGATGAGGCACTTGGTGCCATGGTTTAGTTGATTAGATGGTGCTGGGTGATAGATTGGACTGGAGCTCAAAGGTCTTTTCCAACCTGGTTAATTCTGTTCTGTTTTATTCTATAGAAGGTTTCAGCTCACCATGAGGAGAAACTTCTTTGTAGTAAGGGTGACAGAGCCCTGGAGCAGGCTGCTCAGAGAGCTTGTGGAGTCTACTGCTCTGGAGCCTTTCCACACCCCCTTGGGTGCTTCCCTGTGCAGACTGCCCTGGGTGCTGCTGCTCTGGCAGGGGGATTTGGACTGGATGATCTCTGGAGGTCCCTTCCAACCTCTGATGTTGTTTACCTCTGTGATTCTATGGTTGTTTTTCACCAGGTCATTATTGCCCTGGCAACTCTGCCCCTGGGTAGAAACAAATCAGATTTCACATTAACCAAACCTCCTTCCCTTTCTTTGATTCAGATGAAAAATCCCTGGCAATGAGGGAAGGAACTCCTTGGTGTCATGCCAAGAATGGGAGCATGAGATGTCTGATGGCCAAGGGATCAGGCCCAACCAGCATGGATTTAGGAAGGGCAGGTCCTGCCTGACCAACCTGATCTCCTTCTATGATCAGGTGACTGCCTGGTGGATGTGGGGAGGCCTGTGGATGTGGTCTACCTGGACTTCAGCAAGGCCTTTGACACTGTCCCCCATAGCAAACTCCTGGCCAAGCTGTCAGCCCATGGCATGGACAGCAGCACTCTGAGCTGGGTTAGGAACTAGCTGGAGACTGAGCCCAGAGAGTGGTGGTGAATGGTGCCACAGCCAGCTGGCAGCCAGGCACCAGTGGTGTGCCCCAAGGATCAGTGCTGGGCCCTGTGCTCTTTAACATCTTCATTGATGATCTGGATGAGGGCATTGGGTCAGTCATCAGCAAGTTTGCAGATGACACCAAGTTAGGAGCAGATGTTGGTCAGTTAGAGGGTAGAAAGGCTCTGCAGAGGGACCTCGACCGACTGGACAGATGGGCAGAGTCCAACAGGATGGCATTCAACAAGTCCAAGTGCCAGGGGCTGCACTTTGGCCACAGCAACCCCATGCAGAGCTACAGGCTGGGATCAGAGTGTCTGAGAGCTGCCAAACAGAGAGGGACATGGGGGTGCTGATTGACAGCTGCCTAAACATGAGCCAGCAGTGTGCCCAGGTGACCAAGAAGGCCAATGGCATCCTGGCCTGCGTTAGGAATAGTGTGGCCAGCAGGAGCAGGGAAGTCATTGTGCCCCTGTGCTCTGCATTGGTTAGGCCACACCTTGAGTCCTGTGTCCAGTTCTGGGCCCCTCAGTTTAAGAAGGACATTGAGAGACTGGAAGGTGTCCAGAGAAGGGCAACAAGGCTGGGGAGAGGCCTTGAGCACAGCCCTGTGAGGAGAGGCTGAGGGAGCTGGGGTTGCTTAGCCTGGAGAAGAGGAGACTCAGGGGTGACCTCATTGCCCTCTACAACTGCCTGAAAGGAGGTTGTAGCCGGGAAGGGGTTGGTCTCTTCTGCCAGTAAGCCAGCACCAGAACAAGAGGACACAGTCTCAAGCTGTGCCAGGGGAGGTTTAGACTGGAGATGAGGAGGAAGTTCTTCACTGAGAGAGTCATTGCCATTGGGATGTGCTGCCCAGGGAGGTGGTGGAGTCCCCATCCCTGGAGGTGTTTAAGAGGAGATTGGACGTGGCACTTGGTGCCATGGTCTAGTCATGGGGTCTATGTTGACAGGTTGGACTCAATGATCCTCAAGGTCCTTTCCAACCTTAGTGATGCTGTGATACTGTGATACTGTCTGAGCACTCCTTTGTCACTTCCCTTTGGTGCTACCTGAAAAGACAAAGGGTCTGAGAGGGCATTGATGGATTCATGGCTTGAAGCACCTGTCCCCTAAGACAAATCCCTTAGCTGGTAGCAGCCCATCAAATCAAGTCACACTGGTTCTTGGCAGCCTTTGTTAAAGGGATCTGAAAAGCCTGCAGCTGTTACTCCAACCTAAGCAGGCACAGATGCAGTGCTCCCCCCTGGTGGCTTTTTCCCCCAAGCATGTACTTTAGGAGTGACAATTTAGAGGATGGATGTTTATTGCCTCTGTTGCCTTAGGCTGATCCTCCTGAAGGCTTCCAAGGCAGTTATCCAGGGTGTATTTTTAGCCAAGCTTCTATCAGGCATGGGTTCTCTTCTCCTTAGCTTCACCTTCAGTCCTGATTCATGGTCCTCCTTTCGAGGAATTTACACTCTAGGAATGCAGTGAACTGCCTCTTCCTCTCAGGAGAAATAGCAGCAAACAAACCCACTGCCCCCCCTTCCTGGTCCCCCACTGCCCCCCTGCCTGGCCCCCCACTGCCTTTCTGATGGAATGGAATGGAATGGAATGGAATGGAATGGAATGGAATGGAATGGAATGGAATGGAATGGAGTGGAGTGGAGTGGAATGGAGTGGAGTGGAATGGAGTGGAGTGGAATAGAGTGGAATGGAATGGAGTGGAATGGAGTGGAATGGAGTGGAATGGAATGGAGTGGAATGGAATGGAGTGGAATGGAATAGAGTGGAATAGACTAGACTACAATACAATACAATACTATACAATACAATACAGTACAATACAATTAACCAGGTTGGAAAAGACCTCAAAGGTCATCAAGTCCAACCTATCACCCAACACCATCTAATCAACTAAACCATGGCACCAAGTGCCTCAGCCAGGCTCTTCCTAAACACCTCCAGGGATGGTGACTCCACCACCTCCCTGGGCAGCACATTCCAAGCCCTGAACACTCTTGCCATCACAAAATGTTTCCTGATGTCCAGTCTAAATCTACCCAGTGGCAGCTTGAGGCCATTCCCTCTTGTTCTGTCACTGCTTACCTGGAAGAAGAGAGCAGCAGCAGCCTCTCCACAACCTCCTTTCAGGGAGCTGTAGCCAGCAATGAGGTCTCCCCTCAGCCTCCTCTGCTCTGAATAGTTTGATTTAAAGCCTCTGAAAAGGGCAAAACTCTCCACTGTAACTTAAATGTCTTGGGATATTTCCTCTCTCTGCTTGCATTAAAAGGAGTGGTGGGAGAGCAGCATTGATAAAAGATTGATCTCTCTTTGAGAATTAAAAACCTACAAAACACATTCAGCAAGAAAGAGAAGACCAAAACCTGTCCGTGTTCCTCAGTGTGTCTATTATTTTCAGCCTCATAAAGGAATCTCCTTCTTTGTGGAGGGAACAGCACTCCAAATCAGAGTGAATAACAATGTTCAGGTCAGATTGGATGTCAGGACGAAGTTTTTCCCCGTGAAGGTGGTGAGAGCCTGGCACAGGTTGCCCAGGGAGGTGGTGGAAGCCTCATCCCTGGAGGTGTTTGCAGCCAGGTTGGGTGTGGCTGTGAGCAACCTGCTGTAGTGTGAGGTGGAGAGTTCCAAAACAGAGAGGGACCTGGGGGTGCTGATTGACAGCTGCCTAAACATGAGCCAGCAGTGTGCCCAGGTGGCCAAGAGGGCCAATAGCATCCTGGCCTGCATTAGGAATAGTGTGGCCAGCAGGAGCAGGGAAGTTGTTGTGCCCCTGTACTCTTCATTGGTTAGGCCACACCTTGAGTCCTGTGTCCAGTTCTGGGCCCCTCAGTTTAGGAAGGACATTGAGAGACCTGAAGGTGTCCAGAGAAGGGCAACAAAGCTGGGGAGAGGCCTTGAGCACAGCCCTGTGAGGAGAGGCTGAGGGAGCTGGGGTTGCTCTGCCTGGAGAAGAGGAGACTCAGGGGAGACCTCATTGCTCTCTACAGCTACCTGAAGGGAGGTTGTAGCCAGGAAGGGGTTGGTCTCTTCTCCCAGGCAACCAGCACCAGAACAAGAAGACACAGTCTCAAGCTGCACCAGGGGAAGTTTAGGCTGGAGGTGAGGAGAAAGTTCTTCACTTAGACAGAGATTGGCCATTGGAATGTGCTGCCTGGGGAGGTGGTGGAGTCACCATCCCTGGAGATGTTCAAGAGGGGATTGGATGTGGGACTTGGTGCCATGGTTTAGTCATGGGGTCTCTTGTGACAGGTTGGACTTGATGATCTTTGAGGTCTCTTCCAACCTTTGTGATACTGTGTCCCTACCCATGGCAGGGGGCTTGGAACTGGCTGAGCCTTGAGGTCCCTTCCAGCCCTGACAATTCTGTGATTCTATGATACATACCAGTCTTTTAGAAGCAATTAACTTCCCTCCCCAGAAGGAAGCTGTGAAATGTTTGCAGCTGTCCTGAGTAACATTTAGCAATGATGTTCGTTGCTGTGGCATGGGGGGTGGTAAGGTGGAGGCCTGTGTGCTGGGCTTCCCAAATTGCCCTGCTGTCTTTATGTATCATAGAATTGTTAGGAAGGGAGCTCCAGGCTCAGCCACTTCCAACCTCCCCCTATCATGGGCAGGGACACCTCACACCACAGCAGGTTGCTCACAGCCACGTCCAGCCTGGCTGCAAACACCTCCAGGGCTGAGGCTTCCACCACCTCCCTGGGCTATTTTTTGCTGGTCAGCACATTTGAATGAGCTGCTGTTGCAGCTTGCTGTGACCTCTCACCACTTTTTCCCCCTCGTGGTACTTGGCAGGAAGCAAGGAATGCACAAGGATGGCAGCTGCAGAGGGGCCTCTGAGCAGCAGCTTTGGCTTTGTTCTTTTTCTAGCTTCCTTTTTTTCCAAGGTGAGAGGATTCTCCACTGGGCAGCAGTCAACACTGAGTTTGATGTTGCCATGGAAAAGAGATCTCATTCTTTTGGTTTGGTGCTTAGGGATGTGATGTGTCTGCAGCAAGATTCTTCCTCTCTCCCTCTGCCCCTCTGCCACCCCAAAAGGTGGCCTCTCCATACAGATCACAGAAACAGTAGGGTTGGAAAAGATCCTCAGGATCACCAAGTCCAATCCAGAACACTACTCTGCAAGGGTCACCCCTAAACCCCAAGCACCACAGCCAAACCACCTTCAAACACAGCCAGGCTTGGGGACTCAACCACCTCCCTGGGCAGCACATTCCAATTTTGCCATCAAAAAATGTTTCCTAATGTCCAGTCTAAACTACCCAGTGGCAGCTTGAGGCCATTCCCTCTTGTTCTGTCACTAATTACCTGTGAGATGAGACCCTACCTGGAGTACTGCCTCCAGTTCTGGAGCCCCTGTTACAAAAGGGATCTGGAGGTGCTGGAAGGTGTCCAGAGAAGGGCCAGGAGGATGAGCAGAGGGCTGGAGCTGCTCTGCTGTGAGGACAGACTGAAGGAGTTGGGGCTGTTCAGTCTGGAGAAGAGAAGGCTCCCAGGTGACCTCATTGTGGCCTTCCAGTATCTGAAGGGGGCCTACAGGAAGGCTGGGGAGGGACTGCTCAGGATCTCAGGCAGTGATAGGACTAGGGGGAATGGAATGAAGCTGGAGGTGGGGAGATTCAGGCTGCAGGTGAGGAGGAAGTTCTTCCCCATGAGAGTGGTGAAGCCCTGGAATGGGTTGCGCAGGGAGGTGGTTTGGGCCCTGTCCCTGGAGGTGTTTAAGGCCAGGCTGGCTGAGGCTCTGGCCAGGCTGATGTAGTGTGGGGTGTCCCTGGCCATGGCAGGGGGGTTGGAACTAGCTGATCCTTATGGTCCCTTCCAACCCTGACTGATACCAGCAGCAGCCTCTCCACAACCTCCTTTCAGGGAGTCGTAGACAGCAATGAGGTCTCCCCTCAGCCTCCTCTGTTTCACACTAACCATCCCCAGCTCCTTCAGTCTCTCTTCATCAGATTTATTCTCCAGGCCCTTCCCAGCTTCCTTGCCCTCCTCTGCCCTGGCTCCAGCACCTCCACAGCTCTCCTGTCTTGAGGTGCCCAAAACTGGACACAACCCTCAAGAGCTGAGTTCAAGGAGGTCACCCCAGTCTAAGTAAGAGTCATCCCAGCATTGTCTTTAAGGCATGATGGTGTCAGAGGCACTGTACTTCAAGAATGAACTCTCAGTTGACATCTTAAGTGCCCTAATGCACTCCCAGGCTTCCCAGTGTGCTGCTAATGCAGGTAGGCAGGCCTGCAAGCCATGTGTCACCCTCTGAACTGCAGTATGATTGTGTTAGGAGGGGAGCCAGGAAGCGAGGGAAGATCCAGCAGACGACAAAAATGGAGCTCCAATGTGTTTAGCACAGATTGATGGGAGTGTGGCTCTTGGAATAGGATGATGATGAGATAAATCTGTTCATCTTAATTGTGGTGACACAATGAGAAACTTTGCTGAAAGCTGAGGCCTATTCAGGATAATTAAATAAGTTAATTTGCAATCTGGAACAAGCACCAGCTGGAGTGCCATGATTCACTGGAGGCTCAGAGTGCTGCTCCTTCCATGGATAAGAAGTGTGCTGTGGTGCTGGAGACTTTCTCCTGGTGAAGGCAGATGCTGTCTGTCTTATCAGATGGCAGTGCTGCAGCTGTTCTGAGCTCCTACTTGGGGCACAGGGCCCCAAGAATCATCCAGGTTTCTGCACAGGAACACATCTAAGGGCTAGGCTCTATACCCTGGCCACAGCAACCCCAGGCAGTGCTGCAGGCTGGGGACAGAGTGGCTTAGAGCAGCCAGGCAGAGAGGGACCTGGGGGTGCTGGTTGACAGCAGCTGAACATGAGCCTGCAGTGTGCCCAGGTGGCCAAGAAGGCCAATGGCATCCTGGCCTGCATCAGGAACAGTGTGGCCAGCAGGAGCATAGTATCACAGTATCACAGTATCAGTCAGGGTTGGAAGGGACCACAAGGATCAGCCAGTTCCAACCCCCCTGCCATGGGCAGGGACACCCCACACTAGAGCAGCCTGGCCAGAGCCTCAGCCAGCCTGGCCTTAAACACCTCCAGGGACAGGGCCTCAACCACCTCCCTGCACAACCCATTCCAGGGCTTCACCACTCTCATGGGGAAGAACTTCCTCCTCCCCTCCAGCCTGAATCTCCCCACCTCCAGCTTCATTCCATTCCCCCTAGTCCTATCACTCCCTGAGATCCTGAGCAGTCCCTCCCCAGCCTTCCTGTAGGCCCTGTGCTCAACACTGCTTCCAATGTCTTGACACAGGAAGCAGAAGTTAGGTGACAGTATTCTGAGAAGTCAAACACAGGCTGAGGATTTTCATCACATTCTGACTCAGTTCAGCATTTTCCTAAGCACAGAGAAACACTCAGGTAAGGGTGGGCTGGCAGCAGCCATCTGCTGCTCTGGTGGCTAAGAACACAGAGTGGGGCTTAAGGGCCTGGAGTTGAAAGTTCTACTGCAAGCCATCTACAAAAGGAGGTAAAAACTAATCCTGGCCTGCATCAGGAACAGTGTGGCCAGCAGGAGCAGGGAGGTCATTCTGCCTTGTGTTCAGCACTGGTTAGGCCACACCTGGAATCCTGTGTCCAGTTCTGGGCTCCTCAATTCAAGAAAGGTGTTGAGGTGCTGGCAGGTGTCCAGAGAAGGGCAACAAAGCTGGGGAGGGGTCTGGAGCACAGCCCTATGAGGAGAGGCTGAGGGAGCTGGGGTTGCTTAGCCTGGAGAAGAAGAGGCTCAGGGGAGACCTTCTTGCTCTCTCCAACTCCCTGAAGGGAGGTTGTAGCCAGGTGGGGGTTGGTCTCTTCTCCCAGGCACCCAGCACCAGAACAAGAGGACACAGTCTCAAGCTGCACAAGGGGAGGTTCAGGTTGGATGTTAGGAAGAAGTTCTACACAGAGAGAGTGATTGCCCATTGGAATGGGCTGCCTGGGGAGTTGGTGGAGTCACCATCACTGGAGGTGTTCAGGAGGAGGCTTGACAGGGTGCTTGGTGCCATGGGTTAGCTGTTTGGGTGGGTTGGATTGGTTGATGGGTTGGACACGATGATCTTGAAGGTCTCTTCCAACCTGGTTTGGTTTATTCTAAATAAGTTTTGTTCTCCCACAAGTATTCTGTATTTGCCTTGAGCTACAAAGGATCTGTGCTGCCTTCTCCAGAAAGCCCCTAAAGATGAATGGTTATACCCTCCAAATCCTGCTCAGCTCTTCCTGAATTCTCAACCATTTGGATGCTTTATGTAAGCCAAATCCCTAACAGATTGAGGTATCTGCATCTAAGCCTTCCAAGAAGCATTTAAATCCTGACATTGAGCAATTAATTTGAGAAGTGGAGCTTCATTGCAGTGGAATTATTGGTAAATGGGAGAAGAGATGTCAGAAGGAAATACCTGAGCTGTAAAGAGAAGAGCTTTGTTTACAACCTGCTTGTAGAAACAAAATGGAAAGGCAGGAGGAAAGTGGGGGATACACAGCTGCTGAAATGTTTCCACTTGGAGAATCACAGCACCACAGAACATCAGAGGTTGGAAGGGACCTCCAGAGATCAGCCAGCCCAAGCCCCCTACCAGAGCAGCAGCACCCAGGGCAGTCTGCACAGGAATGCATCCAGGTGGGCTTGGAAAGGCTCCAGAGAAGGAGACTCCACAACCTCTCTGGGCAGCCTGCTCCAGGGCTCTGGCACCCTCACACCAAAGAAGTTTCTCCTCCTGTGGAGCTGAAACCTTCTCTGCTCAAGTTTGTCTCCAGTGCTCCTTGGCTTCTTGCTGTGCGCCACCCAAAGGAGCTTGGCCCCCTCCCCTTGACCCCCAGCCCTCAGCTCTTCAGAGACATTGAGCAGATCCCTCTCAGCCTTCTCCTCTCCAGGCTAAACAGCCCCAGGGCTCTCAGTCTCTCTTCCCAGGGGAGATGCTCAAGTCCCCTAAGCATCCTCCTGGCTCTCCCTTGGGCTCTCTCCAGCAGCTCTCTGTCTCTCTTCAACTGGGGAGCCCCAAACTGGACCCAGGATTGCAGCTGTGCTCTCAGCAGGGCAGAGCAGAGGGGGAGCAGAACCTCCCCAGCCCTGCTGGCCACACTTCTCTTGCTGCCCCCCAGGATCCCTTTGGCTCTCTTGGCCACAAGGGCACATTACTGTCCCATTCAGAACTTGCTGCCCCCCAGCACTCCAAGGTCTTTCTCCACGGAGCTGCTCTCCAGGAGGGCAGCTCCTAACCTGTCCTGGTGCCTGCTGTTTTCCCTCCCCAGCTGCAGGACCCTGCCCTTGTCCTTCTTGAACTCCATGAGGTTTGCCTGCAGCCAGCTCCCAGCCTGTGCAGCTCTGCTTGGATGCCAGCACAGCCTGGCAGGTGTCAGCCACCCCCCAGTGCTGTATCATCAGAACTTGCTGAGGGTCCTCTCAAGCCCCTCAGCCAGGTGGTTGCTAAAGATACTGAACAAAACTGGGCCCAGTGCTGATCCCTGGGGAACACCACTGGCCACAGGCCTCCAGGTTGGCTCTGTGGCACTGATCCCAACCCTCTGAGCTCTGTTTTTCAACCCCCTCATGGACCATCCATCTATGCTGCATTTCTTGAGCCTTTCTTTGAGGAGATTATGGGTGGAAGCTTTTCAGTATATTTCTTTCCTGAGGATTTCAGAATGTTCAAAACCTGTTGGGACAATCTTGCTTTGCTTTGCTTTGCTTTGATATATGCAGCAGTTTGCCTTGGTTCCAGATCAGGACAGCAATGGTGTGCTAAACACATAGGAGTTAATCAGGGAAGAGAAGGAGTTGCTTTTCCCTCACCCAGCCAGCTTCATTAGCAATGAAAGTAGGAGAGAGAAAAGAGGTTGCCCATGCAGGAAAGGCACAGCAAACACTTAAGGTGTGTGAGGAGATCTTTCTTATTGCAGTGAAGAAGAAACTTGATTGATTGTTCGTGGAAAGTGGCCTTGCAACCAACCAATCAATTAGGATGCAATCAAGAATAGCACAGTGTCCTGACACATGCAGAAGGGAGGAGCACAGGAGGAGCAAATATGAATAATTCCACCTATATTTTCATTTCCTTTGAGGAGCTGTTGGCTGAGCAGCTCTATGGCAAGCAGAGTGCAGCAGCTTGGAGAGGCTGCTAAGACTGACTTATTTTCATAGTGTAGGATCATAGTATCAGTCAGGGTTGGAAGGGACCACAAGGAGCAGCCAGTTCCAACCCCCCTGCCATGGGCAGGGACACCTCACACTACAGCAGGTTGCTCACAGCCACATCCAGCCTGGCTGCAAACACCTCCAGGGACTTAGACCTGAGCAAAGCCTTCAATACTGTCCCACACCACATCCTGGTCTCCAGGCTGGTGACACATGGGTTTGATGGGTGACCACTGGATGGATAAGGACCTGGCTTGATGTCTGCACCCAAAGAGTGGCTGTCAATGGCTCCATGTCCCAGTGGAGGCCAGGGACAAGCAGAGTCCCTCAGGGATCAGTCCTGGGACCAGGCTTGTTCAACATCTTTGTGGGTGCCATGGACAGTGGCATTGAGTGCACCCTCAGCAAGTTTGCTGATGGCACCAAGCTGTGTGGTGCAGCAGACAGGCTGGAGGGAAGGGATCCATCCAGAGGGACCTTGACAGGCTGGAGAGGTGGGCACAAGCCAACCTCAGGAGGTTCAACAAGACCAAGTGCAGGGTCCTGCATCTGGGTGGAAGCAATCCCAGGCACAAATCCAGGCTGGGCAGGGACTGGCTGGAAAGTAGCCCTGAGGAGAGAGACTTGGGGGTGCTGGGGGAGAAGCAGCTCAGCAGGAGCTCTCAGTGTGCACTTGCAGCCCAGAAAGCCAATCAGATCCTGGGCTGCAGCAGGAGAAGTGTGGCCAGCAGGGCAAGGGAGGTGATTCTCCCCCTCTGCTCAGCTCTGCTGAGACCCCACCTGGAGTACTGCCTCCAGTTCTGGAGCCCCTATTGCAAGAGGGATGTGGAGGTGCTGGAAGGTGTCCAGAGAAGGGCCACGAGGATGAGCAGAGGGCTGGAGCTGCTCTGCTGTGAGGACAGACTGAAGGAGTTGGGGCTGTTCAGTCTGGAGAAGAGAAGGCTCTGAGGTGACCTCATTGTGGCCTTCCAGGATCTGAAGGGGGCTACAGGAAGGCTGGGGAGGGACTGCTCAGGATCTCAGGTAGTGATAGGACTAGGGGGAATGGAATGAAGCTGGAGGTGGGGAGATTCAGGTTGGAGGTGAGGAGGAAGTTCTTCCCCATGAGAGTGGTGAAGCCCTGGAATGGGTTGTGCAGGGAGGTGGTTGGGGCCCTGCCCCTGGAGGTGTTTAAGCCCAGGCTGGCTGAGGCTCTGGCCAGGCTGATGTAGTGTGGGGTGTTCCTGGCCATGGCAGGGGGCTTGGAACTAGCTGATCCTTGTGGTCCCTTCCAACCCTGACTGATTCTATGATACTATGATTTCTGTATTACTTTTGGGGACAGCCTCCAGTTTGGTTCCTCTGCCCATTTCTGTATTAGTCTCTGCTCCCCCTTCTCTTTCATTCTCCTCCCTTTCACCTCTTTTTCCTTCAGCAAGAGTCAGCAAGCATTTTTTTGCACACAGTTCTTGCTTTGTTTCCTTTGACTCCTGGCATTAACATCCTCATGAGCAATTTCTGTGCTGCCTCATGGGATTACAAGTAGGACCAAAACATCTCCAGGGTGTAAGTCACAGGAGATGTGTTCCCTGGAAGGGCTTATTTTCCTTAAACAGCACCAAAGCAACTCTCAGCTTTTTGGTTTGTTGGGTTCTTAGGGTTTGTTTTTGGTGGGTTTTTTCCCCTTCTGGACTCTCTTTTGCTCAAAACCCTAGAGAGAGAGGGCAATGAAAGATTGATGCCTGGTTCTGTTTGTCAGACCATGGGAAGTGTGCTTTGCTTCAGTGCTTGCTTGCTTGCCTAGTTTAGGTGTGCAGGGAACTTGGGAACAGTGTTAATGCATAAAATGCTAGGCTGGCCTTAGAAGCCCTACTTTTCCTATCTCCTGGAAATGTTGTTTGATTTGACAGGCTCACAGGATGTCAGGGGTTGGGAGGGACCCAAAGAGATCATCCAGACCAATCCCCCTGCCACAGCAGGACCAGAGAATCCAGCACAGGTCACACAGGAACACATCCAGACAGGCCTTGAAAGTCTGCAGAGAAGGAGACTCCACAACCTCTCTGGGCAGCCTGCTCCAGGGCTCTGTGACCCTCACAGGGCAGTTCCCCCTTGTGTTGAGGTGGAACCTCCTGTGCTGCAGCTTCCATCCATTGCTCCTTGTCCTATCCCAGGGAGCAAGTGAGCAGAGCCTGTCCCCTCCCTCCTGCCCCCCAGCCCTCAGATATTGATAGACATTTATTAAATCCCCTCTAAATCTTCTCTTTTCCAGGGCAGAGCAGAGCCTGTCCCCTCCCTCTTCACTCCCAGCCCTCAGATATTTATAAACATTTATTGAATCCCCTCTCAATCTTCTCTTCTCCAGACTAAACAGCCCCAGGTCCCTCAGCCTCTTCTCCCCAGGCAGTGCTCCAGTCCCCTAATCATCCTTGAAGCCTTAGAGAGAGCATCCTGGCAGGGAGGGACCTGACAGTGCTGGGTGACAGCAGCTGAACATGAGCAAGCAGTGTGGCCAGGGGGCATGGAAGGCCAATGGCATCCTGGCCTGGATCAGGAATAGTGTGGCCAGCAGGAGCAGGGATGGAATTCTGCCACTGTGCTCAGCACTGGGGAGGCCTCGCCTCGAGCACTGTCTGCAGCTCTGGGCCCTCACTGCAAGAGAGATCTTGAGGTGCTGGAGCAGGTCCAGAGGAGAGTGACCAGACTGGGCAGGGGGCTGGATGGGAAGTCTGATGAGGAGAGGCTGAGGGAGCTGGGGGTGTTCAGCCTGGAGGAGATTCAGGGGGGAACTTGTCACACTCTACAACTACCTGAAGGGAGGCTGTAATCAGGTGTGGGTCAGGTGCTTCTTCCAGGCAACTTGTCACAGGAGAGGGCATGGTCTAAAGCTGTGCCAGGGGAGGGATAGAATAGAATAGAATAGAATAGAATAGAATAGAATAGACCAGACGAGGTTGGAAGAGACCTTCAAGATCATCGCATCCAACCCATCAACCAATTCAACACCACCTAAACAACTACCCCATGGCACCAAGCACCCCATCAAGTCTCCTCCTGAACACCTCCAGGGATGGTGACTCCACCACCTCCCCAGGCAGCCCATTCCAATGGGCAATCACTCTCTCTGTGTAGAACATCTTCCTAACATCCAACCTAAACCTCCCTTGGAGCAGCCTGAGACTGTGTCCTCTTGTTCTGGTGCTGGCTGCCTGGGAGAAGAGACCAACCTCTGCCTGTCTACAACCTCCCTTCAGGGAGTTGTAGAGAGCAATAAGGTCTCCCCTGAGCCTCCTCTTCTCCAGGCTAAGCAGCCCCAGCTCCCTCAGCCTCTCCTCACAGGGCTGTGTTCCAAGCCCCTCACCAACTTTGTTGCCCTTCTCGGGACTCATTCCAGCACGTCAACCTCCTTCCTAAACTGAGGGGCCCAGAACTTTAGGTTTAGGTTGGATGTTAGGAAGCAATTCCTCATGGAAAGGGGAATTTGACCCTGGGATGGACTGCCCAGGGAGTTGGTGGAGTCACCATACCTGGAGGTGTTTAAGGCAAGATTGGATGTGGCACGTAGTGCCATGACCTGGTTGTGTGTTGGGTTCTAGGCTGGACTTGATGCTCTCAGAGCTCTATTCCAGCATCAATGATTCTGTGAAGTTATGAATGATATCTGCATGCTTTGTAAGAGTGAGAGCAGAAGTAGATTCTGGCTGTGCCCTTGTAAGCAGGGCAACCCAGGTGTTGGTCAGACAAGGTTCTGGCCTTGTCTCATGGCACTGAGATGCTTGCCTGTGTTGCTGTTCCACTTCACAGCTTTTATGTCTCCTGCTTGTTCTGACTGCGGTGTTTTGGCCTAGGTAGCACAAAGCACAGGGATTCTGTTGTCATCTGGTGCTGAGTTTATACTCAGAGGCACTTCAATGTATCCAGCATGTCAAATAGGACAGAAGGAGACTCTGCAATGGTGTATGGAAAGAATTTAACAGTGTGGCCTCAGTGTATACATTTTGTGGTGTAGTTGCTGTGTCTTTGAAGGAGATGGGGTGGGATACAGAATCACAGAACCAGCCAGGTTGGAAAAGACCTCAGAGATCATCAAGTCCAACCTGTCACCACAGACCCCGTGACTAAACCATGGCACCAAGAGCCACATCCAATCCCCTCTTGAACACCTCCAGGGATGGGGACTCCACCACCTCCCTGGGCAGCACATTCCAATGGTGAATGACTCTCTCAGTGAAGAACTTTCTCCTCACCTCCAGCCTAAACTTCCCCTGGCACAACCTTAGACTGTGTCCTCTTGTTCTGGTGCTGCTTGCTTGAGAGAAGAGACCAATTTCCTCCTAGCTACAACCTCCCTTCAGGTAGTTGTAGAGAGCAAGGTCTTCCCTGAGCCTCCTCTTCTCCAGGCTAAGCAACCCCAGCTCCCTCAGCCTCTCCTCACAGGGCTGTGCTCAAGGCCTCTCACCAGCCTTGTTGAAAATACCTCAGATCCTCAAGTCCAACCTATCACCTAATACCTAATACCTCCTGGTAACTAAACCATGACTCCAAGTGCCACATCCAAGCCTTTCTTGAGCCCCTCCAGGGATAGTGACTCCACCACCTCCCTGGGCAGCCCATATGTGATGACTGAAGACATTTTTGATTGTGAATGCTTTTCTTTATGAAATCCTAAGCTCCAGTGTGACATTTTGTGGAAGTTTAACTCTGTTAGAGTTCCTTACTTGGCCTGGGGAGAGAGAGAGAGCACACATCAAGGAGATGATCTTATTTGGTGCAGATATAGTAACAGATCTTCACTGGTGTTTAGAAACAGTCTTAAGTTGTGGAGAGTGAAAGAAGTGAGGATGTTTGGGGGAGCAGGAGTTTGCATCCATTTCTGTAAGAGAAGCAGAGGGAATCTGCTTTCATCTAGTGCTGACTTCATACCCAGAGGCACTGACTTAAATGTAACCAACATGATATAGGACATAAAGAGATTTTGCAGTGGGGTATGAAAATGACTTAATAGTGTGGCCTCAGTGTATACATTTTGCAGTGTAGTTGCTGTGTCTTTGAAGGAGATGGGGTGGGATACAGAATCACAGAATCACCAAGGTTGGGAAAGACCTCAAAGATCTTCAAGTCCAACCTGTCACCACAGACCTCATGACTAAACCATGGCTCCAAGTGCCAGGTCCAATCCCCTCTTGAACACCTCCAGGGATGGTGACTCCACCATCTCCCTGGGCAGCACATTCCAATGGCCAATGACTCTCTCATTGAAGAACTATCTCCTCACTTCCAGCCTAAACTTTCCCTGGTGCAGCTTGAGACTATGTCCTCTTGTTCTGGTGCTGCTTGCTTGAGAGAAGAGACCAATTTCCTCCTGGTTACAGCCACCCTTCAGGTAGTTGTAGAGAGCAGTAAGGTCTCCCCTGAGCCTCCTCTTCTCCAGGCTGAACAATCCCAGTTCCCTCAGCCTCTCCTCATAGGGCTGTGCTCAAGGCCTCTCACCAGCCTCATTGAAAAGACCTCAGAGATCATCAAGTCCAACCTAGGACCTAATACCTAACACCTCCTGACAACTCAGGTGGCTCAGTTGGTAGTGCATCAGATCCTTAATGGGAAGGTCTTGAGCTCAAGCCTGCAGTGGGCAGCAGTGTCCTCCCTACTCTATTCATGAGGTCTCTGGTGACAGATTGGACTCGATGATCTTTGAGGTCCCTTCCAACCTTGGGAATACTGAACTAAACCATGGCTGCAAGTGCCACATCCAAGCCTTTCTTGAGCCCCTCCAGAGACAGTGACTCTGCCACCTCCCTGGGTAGCCCATATGTGGTGACTGAAGACATTTTTGATTGTGAATGCTTTTCTTTATGAAATCCTAAGCTCCAGTGTGACATTTTGTGGAAGTTTAACTCTGTTAGAGTTCCTTTACTTGGCCTGGGGAGAGAGAGAGAGCACACATCAAGGAGATGATCTTATTTGGTGCAGATATAGTAACAGATCTTCACTGGTGTTTAAGAATAGTCTTAAATTGTTGAGAGAAGTGAGGATGTTTGGGGGAGCAGGAGTTTGCATCCATTTCTGTAAGAGAAACCCAGAGACCCACTTATATAATTTCAGTGGCTTTCACACCAACAATTTATGTGAAAATGGCAGCAATTTTAAACTTAGAATTAGCATTCCTGTGACTGTGAGTGTGACCCATGGAATCAGAGAATTGTCAGGGATGGAAGAGACCTCAAGGATCAGCCAGTTCCAACCCCCCTGCCATGGGCAGGGACACCTCACACCACAGCAGGTTGCTCACAGCCACAGCCAGCCTGGCTACAAACACCTCCAGGCAGGAGGCTTCCACCACCTCCCTGGGCAACCTGTGCCAGGCTCTCACCACCCTCCTGGGGAACAACTTCTTCCTGACATCCAATCTCAATCTCCCCACTTCTAGTTTTGCACCATCCCCCCCAGTCCTATCACTCCCTAACACCCTCAATAGTACCTCCCCAACTTTCTTGTAGCCCCCTTCAGATATTGGAAGGCCACGAGGAGGTCTACTTCCTGAAAGTTTTGCCTTCAAGAATAACAATTTTTTTTCCCACAGCTGAACTCTAATCATGGCAAATTCTTGGGGAGAAGGTACACATTGTTCTCCAGAACTACCTGAAGGGAGGTTGTAGCCAGCTGGGGGTTGGTCTCTTCTCCCAGGCAACCAGCACCAGAACAAGAGGACAGAGTCTCAAGCTGTGCCAGGGGAGGTTTAGGCTGGAGGTGAGGAGAAAGTTCTTCCCAGCAAGAGAGATTGGCCATTGGGATGTGCTGCCCAGGGAGGTGGTGGAGTCACCATCCTGGAGGTGTTCAAAAAAGGCTTGGATGTGGCACTTGGAGCCATGGTTTAGTTGTCAGGATGTGTTGGGTATTACGTCATAGGTTGGACTTGCTGATCTCTGAGGTCTTTTCCTACCTGGTTGATTCTGTGATTCTATGCTTCTACGTTCCTATGCTTCTATGTTTCTATGCTTCTATGATTCTATGCTTCTATGATGTCTATGCTTCTATGATTCTATGCTTTAATGCTTCTGTGATTCCATGCTTCTATGCTTCTATGCTTCAGTGCTTCTATGCTTCAATGCTTCTGTGCTTCTATGTTTCTATGCTTCTGTGCCTTTCTATGCTTCTCTGCTTCTATGTTTCTATGCTTCCACGCTTCTGTGCTTCTATGCTTCCATGTTTCTATGCTTCTATGGTTCCATGTTTGTATGCTTCTCTGCTTCTCTGCTTCTCTGCTTCTATGATTCTGTGTTTCTATTCTCCTGTGATTGCTTCATGGGAGCAAAAGGGGAAAGAATTTATGAGGCTTTCCATAGGTATTAAAAACATGCCACTTTCTCCTTTGTGTTTCAGGAAAACCAGATGCCTCTGCTCAAACCCTTGTGGATCAGGAGTGTACAATCCCTACGAGCTCCTCCAGCCAGCTGGAAGACTCCGGGTGCGACGTCTCCAGCGAGTGCGCCTTGATTCCTTAGGCGCAGCTTCCGCTCTTCACCAGCCTGAGCGCGACGGCAGCGCTTCCAAACCGTGGCTGGAAAGAGCTCTCCCACTGAACCTTTGCAGCCCTAGCAGGGAGAAATCTCTGGCTGCTGCAGTGCAGTTTCTGCAACACCTGCTTGAAATCAGGTGGCTGTCAGAAGGAGGAATTCTCCAGGCAGACTTCACGGAGCTTGAGAAGGATTCTTTGGCCGTGTGCAGTTCGGTGTCTTGCCTGCTTGAGGGACTGACTGTGTTTTACAGCCAGCCTGCATTCCCATTCTCAGGTTTCCTCACTGAGGCTGTGGGTGTTTTGGTCAGGGTCCTAACTGACACTAAACTGTCTAACCATGTTTTGAAGAAGTGTTTCAGGAAGCTGGAAGAATTTGAGAAGAGTCTGATCCAGGTTATTTTAAGGGCCAGCAGTGTCAACAGGGTAAGGACAAACCAGCTCCTGTCCTTGCTTCCCCATCTCACTCTACTTCAACATTCTCCTCATTTCATGAGCTTTTCTTTTATTACATTTTTGAAGGCTGCTCCTCTTTTCTTTTGTTGTGATCTCATGCAGCTTGGAAAAGACCTCAGAGATCACCAAGTCCAACCTGTGACCTAACACCTAACACCTCCTGGTAACTAAACCATGGCTCCAAGTGCTACATCCAAGCCTTTTGGGAACATCTCCAGGGATGGTGACTCCACCACCTCCCTGGGCAGCACATTCTAATGGCCAATCTCTCTGGGAAGAATTTTCTCCTCACCTCCAGACTGGTTAGGCCACACCTTGAGTCCTGTGTCCAGTTTTGGGCCTCTCAGTTTAGGAAGGAGGTTGACTTGCTGGAGCGAGTCCAGAGAAGGGCAACAAAGTTGGTGAGGGGCTTGGAACACAGTCCTGTGAGGAGAGGCTGAGGGAGCTGGGGTTGCTTAGCCTGGAGAAGAGGAGACTCAGGGGTGACCTTATTGCTCTCTACAACTACCTTAAGGGAGATTGTAGACAGGCAGAAGTTGGTCTCTTCTCCCAGGCAGCCAGCACAGAACAAGAGGACACAGTCTCAGGCTGTGCCAGGGGAGGTTTAGGCTGGATGTTAGGAAGAAATTCTTCCCAGAGAGAGAGATTGGCCATTGGGATGTGCTGCCCAGGGAGGTGGTGGAGTCACCATCACTGGAGATGTTCAGGAGGAGACTTGATGGGGTGCTTGGTGCCATGGGTTAGTTGATTAGGTGGTGTTGGATGGTAGGTTGGACTCGATGATCTTGAAGGTCTCTTCCAACCTGGTCTGGTCTATCCTATTCTATTCTATTCTATTCTATTCTATTCTATTCTATTCTATTCTATTCTATTCTATTCTATTCTATTCTATTCTATTCTAGTTCCCCTGGCACAGCTTGAGACTGTGTCCACTTGTTCTGGTGCTGGTTGCCTGGCAGAAGAGACCAAGCCCCACCTGGCTACAACCTCCCTTCAGGGAGCTGTAGAGAGCAAGAAGGTCTCCCCTGAGCCTCCTCTTCTCCAGGCTAAACACCCCCAGCTCCCTCAGCCTCTCCTCATATGGTGAATAAATGATGGGAAACATTTGCAAAAGTTCTTGCTAGTGCATGCAAGTTCTTCTGGTCTGTTACTAAGACTTTTAAAAGCTGTTAAAAAGATAGACTAAAATAACTTTATAGATAGTGAGAGGAAGAAGATCCTCAGCCTGATGCACTGCTTGTTTAAATTTAATCCTACTGACTGTGTGTTTTCCCCCAGGAGTGCAAATATCAAGCAAATAGGATTGGATGTGAGGAAGAAGTTGTTCCCCAGGAGGGTGGTGAGAGCCTGGCCCAGGTTGCCCAGGGAGGTGGTGGAAGCCTCCTGCCTGGAGGTGTTTGCAGCCAGGCTGGCTGTGGCTGTGAGCAACCTGCTGTGGTGTGAGGTGTCCCTGCCCATGGCAGGGGGGATGGAACTGGATGAGCCTTGGGGTCCCTTCAAGCCCTGATTCTGTTCCCAAACTAGGAGCAGAGTGGGCAGATATTCCTCTCTTTGGGTTGGGAAGGCAATTTTCATATGCTGATGCTTTTTCCAGGCCTAGAGCCTGTGTCTCTAACACCAGGGTGCTTTGTTTCAGTGTTACCATGGTGTAGTGCTTAGATTTTAATTAGAGGTGTCCCTGGCCAGTGTTGTGAAAGGATGGGAGCCTACATAGCAATTTGGTGCTATCAGGACTGGAGTCATGCAGGTGGGGCTCTTTTTATTCCCCTGTGTGATGACAGGGTGTAGAACAAAGCAAACTTGAGCAGGCATTCAGTAAGGACTTCTTCACAATTAATGGTGCCCAGTGCTTCCCCCTCTTCCCCTCCTGGACCTGAATGGGAAGTTAGTCAATAATTCAAACCTTCTCCATTGTAGGAAAGCAGCTAAGAGGTTATTCAGAGAGGGATTACTTGTTGACTGGAGGAGCCTGGCAAAGGAGGTGGTGGAGTCCCCATCACTGGAAGTGTTTAAAAAGAGGCTGGATGAGGCACTTGGTACCATGATTTAGTTGACAACATCTTTGTTGTGAACATGGACAGAGGCATTGAGTGCCCCCTCAGCAGGTTTGCTGACAACACCAAGCTGTGTGGTGCAGCAGACAGCTGGAGGGAAGGGATCCATCCAGAGGGACCTTGACAGGATGCAGAGGTGAGCCCAGGACAACCTCATGAAGTTCAACAAGACCTGCTGCTTCCAGGCTCCATGGTCATGTCTTGTCTCCTCTGTCCTTTTCTCTCCTGGTATTTTCTTCTCCATTTTTCTTCTCCTGAGCAGGCATTGCTCAGGTCTTTCTCCCCTTTCTCCTGAGCAGGTATTGCTCAGGTCTTTTTCCTCTGTCTCCTGAGCAGGCATTGCTCAGGTCTTTTTCCCCTTTCTCTTGAGGAGAGGAGAGGAGACTCTAGGAGAGAAGACTCTAGGAGAGGAGACTCGAGAGGAGAGGAGACTCTAGGAGAGGAGACTCGAGGAGAGGAGGCTCGAGGAGAGGAGACTCGAGAGGAGAGGAGAGGAGACTCGAGGAGAGGAGGCTCGAGGAGAGGAGACTCGAGAGGAGAGGAGAGGAGACTCGAGGAGAGGAGACTCGAGGAGAGGAGACTCGAGGAGAGGAGACTCGAGGAGAGGAGACTCGAGGAGAGGAGAGGAGAGGAGAGGAGAGGAGAGGAGAGGAGAGGGAGGAGGGGAGGGGGGAGGGGAGGGGAGGAGAGGAGGGGAGGAGGGAGGGAGGGGAGGAGGGGAGGAGAGGAGGGGAGGGAGAGGAGAGGAGAGGAGAGGAGAGGGAGAGGAGAGGAGAGGGAGGGAGGAGAGGAGAGGAGAGGAGAGGGAGAGGAGAGAGAGGAGAGGAGAGGAGAGAGGAGGAGAGGGGGAGAGGGAGAGGAGAGGGAGGAGGAGAGGAGAGGAGAGGAGAGGGAGAGGAGAGGAGAGGAGAGGGAGGAGAGGGAGGGGAGGGGAGGGGAGGGGAGGGAGGAGGAGAGGAGAGGAGAGGAGAGGAGAGGAGAGGAGAGGAGAGGAGAGGACCAGATTGGAAGAGACCTTCACGATCATCGACTCCAACCAATCATCCGACACCATCTGATCAACTAACCCATGGCACCAAGCACCCCATCAAGTCTCCTTCTAAACACCTCCAGTGATGGGTTTTGCAGCCAGGCTGGATGTGGCTGTGAGCAACCTGCTGTAGTGTGAGGTGTCCCTGCTCATGGCAGGGGGCTTGGAACTGGCTGCTCCTTGAGGTCCCTTCCAACCCTGACAATTCTGTGATCCTATGATTCTCCATGTGCTCTGTACCAGATAGCTCCCAGGGATACTTTATACCTCAGTTTTCATCACAACTGTTTACTCCAGTGCTGATTGAGAGAGGAAGATTCTAGGCTTAAAATGAAATTACTCTTAATTACCAGGCTGTCATGGGGGAGGAGTGGCAAACTGTGTGAGTTTTTTTGTTCCAGGAGGATGCTTCAATCCCTCCAGTATAAAAACTGAGGAGGAATTTTGTTGTGTGTAACCTTCCTGCCTGTCAAAAAGCGTTTGCACAGGCAGCCACTGATGAAGCTCTGGAACTGACACAACTTTCCCGTTGTCATCCTCATCTATAAAGCTGTCAGGAGCTGTCAAGGAGGACAAAAGGGCTGTGAGAAACACCTTCATAAGGTGAACAAAGGCAGAAAGTGGCTGTGGATTGCACTCAGCAGCTCACCTTCAAGGGCAATCCCAACGATTTCCAGAGCAAATTAAACAACTTAAACCTGGAGAACTGAAAAGAAGGCAAAATTCTCTCTGCATTAGATGGAGAGGAAGGAAAAACAGCAGCAGAATGTTGCTTGCTGGAACTGTTGAAACCAATTGCTGGAGATGGTTCTAATTCTGAAACACTGATGGAAGATGCTGGATTCTTGATAGAATCCTGGGTTGCATGGTTTAGCTGATGGTGGTGTTGGATGATAGGTTGGACGCGATGATCTTGAAGGTCTCTTCCAACCTGGTCTGGTCTATTCCATTCTATTCTATTCCTATTCTATTCTATTCTATTCTATTCTATTCTATTCTATTCTATTCTATTCTATTCTATTCTATTCTATTCTATTCTATTCTATTCCATTCCATTCCATTCCATTCCATTCCATTCCAAGATTCTGGTTGACAGCAGCTGAACATGAGCCAGCCCCGGTGGCTTGGATCAGGGATAGTGTGGCCAGCAGGAGCAGGGAAGTCATTCTGCCCTGTGCTCAGCAATGGTTAGGCCACACCTTGAGTCCTGTGTCCAGTTCTGGGCTCCTCAATTTATGAAGGACTTTGAGATACTTGAATGTGTCCAGAGAAGGGCAACAAGGCTGGGGAGGGGTCTGGAGCACAACCCTGTGAGGAGAGGCTGAGGGAGCTGGGGTTGCTTAGCCTGGAGAAGAGGAGACTCAGGGGAGACCTTCTTGCTCTCTACAAATACCTGAAGGGAGGTTGCAGACAGGCAGAGGTTGGTCTCTTTTCCCAGGCACCCAGCACCAGAACAAGAGGACACAGTCTCAGGCTGCTCCAAGGGAGGTTCAGGCTGGATGTTAGGAAGAAGTTCTGTACAGAGAGATTGCCCATTGGAATGGGCTGCCTGGGGAGGTGGTGGAGTCACCATCACTGGAGGTGTTCAGGAGGAGACTTGATGGGGTGCTTGGTGCCATGGGTTAGTTGTTTAGGTGGTGTTGGATGATAGGTTGGTCTATTCTATTCTATTCTATTCAAATACATTAAGGCTGGGGTCAGAGTGGCTGAGAGCAGCCAGGCAGAAAGGGACCTGGGAGTACTGGTTGACCTGTATGAAGCTTCTTAATTGCTATTACAGGGATGTGACTTCTAAGGCTAATTCCAAACACTATGGAATACTCTCCCCAGAGCTGCCTCTTCTCCAGGCTAAGCAACCCCAGCTCCCTCAGCCTCTCCTCACAGGGCTGTGCTCCAGACCCCTCCCCAGCTTTGTTGCCCTTCTCTGGACACATCCCAGCAGCTCAACATCTTTCCTGAACTGAGGAGCCCAGAACTGGACACAGGACTCCAGGTGTGGCCTAACCAGTGCTGAGCACAGGGCAGAATGACCTCCCTGCTCCTGCTGGCCACACTGTTCCTGATGCAGGCCAGGATGCCATTGGCCTTGGCCCCTGGGCACACTGCTGCCTCATGTTTAGACGGCTGTCAATCAGCACCCCCAGGTCCCTGCAACTGTATTGCAAGGATTTTGTGGTCTAGTAAGAGTCAATGTTTGAATCTCTTGATTGTTGCATTCAATGTTCTCAGCAATCTGTTGTCCCAAGTAGAGAGCTGTTTGAGTGAAATGGTAATCAAAAGCCTTTGTCTTGTAAATCACTACACTTTAAAAGCAATCACTGAAGGGACTGACTCTCATTTACTTCTGTGAAATAGATCACAGGAGCAGCTAGACAGCATGAAGCAAAATTTGGTCTGCCTCTTAGATTTTCATCCACTTTCCCTCCTCAGCCAGCCTCAGCTGATATACATCATGCCCTGTACTCAGCACTGGTTAGGCCACACCTGGAATCCTGTGTCCAGTTCTGGGCTCCTCAGTTTAGGAAAGAGGTTGAGGTGCTGGAAGGTGCCCAGAGAAGGGCAACAAAGCTGGGGAGGGGTCTGGAGCACAGCCCTGTGAGGAGAGGCTGAGGGAGCTGGGGTTGCTTAGCCTGGAGAAGAGGAGGCTCAGGGGAGACCTTCTTGCTCTCTGCAACTCCCTGAAGGGAGGTTGTAGCCAGGTGGGGGTAGGTCTCTTCTCCCAGGCAAGCAGCACCAGAACAAGAGGACACAGTCTCAAGTTGTGCCAGGGGAGGTTTAGGCTGGATGTGAGGAGAAAGTTCTTCCTAGCAAGAGAGATTGGCCACTGGGATGTGCTGCCCAGGGAGGTGGTGGAGTCCCCATCCCTGGAGGTGTTCAGGAAGAGCCTGGCTGAGGCACTTGGTGCCATGGTTTAGTTGATGAGATGGTGTTGGGTGATAGGCTGGGCTTGATGATCTCTGAGGCCTTGTCCAACCTGGTTAATTCTGTATTCTGTATCTACAGTTACTGAAAAGTGTCAGGATGAAGTTAGGAGAACTTTTTTTTCTACCCTTAGGTCAAATCTGTCCTTGGTGGTTTCCAACCTGTCTGTGATAGTGTTCTTTCTTTTCACTAATAGAAAAAATACTGTAATTAGAATTACAGAAGTATTAGGGTTGGAAGAGACCTCAAGGGTCACATCCAAGTGTGGATGCTGATTTTTCTTATTGGCATGGAATGGAATGGCATGGAATGGAATGGAATGGAATGGAATAGAATGGAATAGGACAGGATAGAATAGAATTAGAATAGAATAGAATAGAATAGAATAGAATAGAATAGAATAGAATAGAATAGAATAGAATAGAATAGAATAGAATAGAATAGAATAGAATCAATAAGGTTGGAAAATACCTCAAGGATCATCAAGTCCAACCTGTCACCCAAGACCTCATGAAGCAAATCACAGAATTGTCAGGGTTGGAAGGACCTTCAAGGAGCATCCAGTTCCTACCCACTATGGGCAGGGTCACCTCACACCACAGCAGGTTGCTCACAGCCACAGCCAGCCTGGCTACAAACACCTCCAGGCAGGAGGCTTCCACCACCTCCCTGGGCAGCCTGTGCCAGGCTCTCACCACCCTCATGGGGAACAACTTCTTCCTCACATCTAATCTCAATCTACCCATTTCTAGGTTTACTCCATTCCCCCCAGTCCTATCCCTCCCTGACACCCTCAAAATTCCCTCCCCAGCTTTCTTGTAGCCCCCTTCAGACACTGGAAGGCCACAATTAGGTCTCCTCTGAGCCTTCTCTTCTCTAGGCTGAACAACACCAACTCCTTCAGTCTGTCCTCACAGCAGAGCAGCTCCAGCCCTCTGCTCATCCTCATGGCCCTTCCCTGGACACATTCCAACACCTCCAAATCCTTCCTGTAATAGAGGCTCCAGCACTGGATGCAGTGCTGCAGGTGGGAGTGCCTGGTGTTGTCCAAGTAATTAACTAGCATTCAGATCATTTCTGTTTGTCCTAACTAATATTACAGCTTATTTCTCCTAGGAAGAGGGAAAAAGGATGGAATAGGCCTTTGCTGTTCTCTTGATACACACATTAAATCTGTGGGGGTTTTTAATGCAAGGGTACAAGAAGTTCTTGGGGCTGTTGATTGTGGTAGGAAATACATATCAAAAGCTGTTTGCTTCTTTCCTCTGCTCCCAGGGTCTCTCCAGTGAATGCATTCTGACAAAGCTCTCTTAATTTTCAGCAGCATTACATGAGCAGTGTCATTTTGCCTTTTGTTTTGGGGCATCTCCATGGTGTTTACAGCTGAGACCTTGTGGAACAGCAACATCAAAGCCCATCCCTCGGTTCTGCACTTACCATGCCCGTGTAAAAACATTTGAATTCCATCTGGGCCTTGTTTTCTCCTGTTCCAGTCATGCCATTACACAAAAGGGCCTCAAATTGCTGTGCTTTTGTTTTGCTCTTAGGGGTACCAAAGTAGGTGCTTATTCCAAAGAATGGCATGATCACCTTAGCTCCATCACATCATGACTTACCCCAGCTCGTTGCTTCCATCCTGGGCACTTCCAGATGGAGGTGTGGGGCTGTTATTCTGTAAGGATTCTGCTGCTTTGCACAGGAAAATTCTCTTTGTTTTAGAAGTGGTGGCTTAGGCTAATTTGGGGTGTTTTTCAGTCTTGGGGAAAATTACATTTTACATAGAATCAGAGAATTGTTTGGGTTGGAAGGGACCTCAGGGCTCAGCCAGTTCCAACCCCCCTGCCATGGGCAGGGACACCTCACACTACAGCAGGTTGCTCACAGCCACAGCCAGCCTGGCTGCAAACACCTCCAGGCAGGAGGCTTCCACCACCTCCCTGGGCAACCTGTGCCAGGCTCTCACCACCCTCATGGGGAACAACTTCTTCCTATCCAATCTCAATCTACCCATTTCTAGTTTTGCTCCATTCCCCCCCTGTCCTATCACTCCCTGACACCCTCAGAAGTCCCTCCCTAGCTTTCTTGTAGCCCCTTTCAGATACTGGAAGGCCACAATTAGGCCTCCTGGGAGCCTTCTCTTCCCCAGACTGATTTGCCCCAACTCCCTCAGTTGTCACAGTATCACAGTATCACCAAGGTTGGAAGAGACCTCGAGGATCATCAAGTCCAACCTGTCACCACAGACCTCATGACTAGACCATGGCACCAAGTGCCACATCCAATCTCCTCTTGAACACCTCTAGGGATGGGGACTCCACCACCTCCCTGGGCAGCACATTCCAATGACCAATGACTCTCTCACTGGGAAGAACTTTCTCCTCACCTCCAGCCTAAACTTCCCCTGTGGCAGCTTGGGACTGTGTCCTCTTGTTCTGGTGCTGGTTGCCTGGGAGAAGAGACCAACCCCTTCCTGGCTACAACCACCCTTCAGGAAGTTGTAGAGGGCAATGAGGTCACCCCTGAACCTCCTCTTCTCCAGGCTAAACAATCCCAGCTCCCTCAGCCTCTCCTCACAGGGCTTTACTCAAGGCCTCTCCCCAGCTTTGTTGCCCTTCTCTGGACACCTTCAAGTGTCTCAATGTCCTTCTTAAACTGAGGGGCCCAGAACTGGACACAGGACTCAAGGTGTGGCCTAGCCAATGCTGAGCACAGGGCACTATGACTTCCCTGCTCCTGCTGGCCACACTATTCCTAATGCAGGCCAGGATGCTATTGGCCTTCTTGGCCCCCTGGGCACACTGCTGGCTCATGTTTAGGCAGCTGTCAATCAGCACCCCCAGGTCCCTCTCTGTTTGGCAGCTGTCAGCCACTCTGACCCCAGCCTGTAGCTCTGCATGGGGTTGCTGTGGCCAAAGTGCAGCCCCTGGCACTTGGACTTGTTGAATGCCATCCTGTTGGACTCTGCCCATCTGTCCAGTTGGTCGAGGTCCCTCTGCAGAGCCCTTCTGCATCTGCAAATTTGCTGATGACTGACTCAGTGCCCTCATCCAGATCATCAATGAAGATGTCCTCACAGCAGAGGTGCTTTTGGAGGTGTTTGTTCATCGGAAAGCTTCTTCTAGCGCTCATCTCCTGAGAGGGGAAAGTTTCTGTGTGATGGATGTGGGTTTCTCACAGATCTCTTGTGTCTAGTTCATAGGGTTGGGAACTCTGCAAAAGTTTGGAACCTGACTATTTTTGTGTGTTCTTTAAAGTTTTAATATGCAAATCCCATTTCTACTTAAGGTTATTATAGAATATAGAATATAGAATAAGCCAGGTTGGAAGAGACCTTCAAGATCATCATGTCCAACCCTTCAACCAATCCAACCCACCTAAACAACTAACCCATGGCACCAAGCACCCCATCAAGTCTCCTCCTGGACACCTCCAGTGATGGTGACTCCACCACCTCCCCAGGGGGCAGGGGGTGTGTGTATAAAAAAAGAGGTGTATTTTGAAAGATTATTTCTCCTTAGTTTCAGGCACTGCATGCTATATCACACACCTTGGTTTTGCTGGCAAGGAACAACATCCTAAGGAAATCCTTGATATCTCTACTGCTGCCAGAAGTTCGTCAGGTTGCTGAGCAGCTGCTGCAAGCTCACCAGGTACTGTCAGCTTTTTCCTTTCAGAGGGCTGAAGAGTGTTGCTGGAGGTTGTTTTGTCTGTGTCTGGCCTATGAAATACAAATGGATCATTCTGTAGAGTAGAGGGACCTTGCCAGGCTGGACAGATGGGCAGAGTCCAAGGGCGTGAGATGGAACACATCTAAGTGCTGGGTTCTACACATTGGCCACAACAACCTATCCAATCTGAATCTCCCCACTTCTAGATTTGCTCCATTCCCCCCAGTCCTATCACTCTGTGACACCCTCAAAGGTCCCTCCCCAGCTTTCTTGGAGCCCCCTTCAGATACTGGAAGGATACAATTAGGTCTCCTCAGAGCCTTCTCTCCTCCAGACTGAATAGCCCCAACTCTCTCAGTCTGTCCTCATAGCAGCCCTCTGCTCATCCTCATGGCCCTTCTCTGGACACCTTCCACCACCTCCAGATCCTTCCTGGAACAGACACTCCAGAACTGGACACAGTGCTCCAGGTGGGGTCTCACCAGAGTGGAGCAGAGGGGGAGAATCACCTCCATTGACCTGCTGGCCACGCTTCTCCTGATGCAGCCCAGGCCCTGGTTGACTTTCGGGGCTGCAAGTGCTCACTGCTGGCTCATGCTGAGCTTCTCATCCCCCAGCACCTCAAGTCCTTTTCTTCAGGGCTGCTCTCAAGCCAGTCCCTGCCCAGCCCATATCAGTCCTTGGGATTGCCCTGACCCAGATGTCATCTCCCATTGCAGATGAGGTGCTAAGATGCATAGGTGTCAGACAGGGCTGGGAGATGACAAATGGTTGATGCAGTTTCTGTCTTCCCTCTCAGGCTGCCAGAGAATGATAGCGCTAAGGAGAAAGGAGTTTAGGTGAATCCTTCCAGAGCTGAAAGGTGACAGGGTTTGGGCTGCACTTCTGTGCTTGGCCAAATCGAGGATGACATGTAATCAGAAAAGCTCAGATGTGTTTGGGAATAGAAGCAGCAAATATTGATTGCAGGAGGAGAATTCTGTATTGCTGTCAAGCAGGGAATTATTACTCTTAATATTGATGAATCGTCTCAGCCATGGAGCTGTGATCCTGGAGGGTGAAAAATGCTTAATTATGGAAAATCAGGAATGTATCATGCCTCAACAGGTAAATGAGTAACAGTCCCTATTCCTTTTTCAAAGTGTGCTCAAAATCTAGGCTTTGAAAAGAAGCAACCAACCACACAACAACAACAACAACAAAAATGCCCTTAAACAAAACCCACACAAATAAAAAGCCCCAAAGAAAAACCTTAAACAAACAAAAACCCCCAAAGAAAATCCCCAGGCAAAACAAAACCCCCACACAAACAAAGACTCCAAGCAAAACCCCCAGACAAATGAAACCCCCAAACAAAACCCCCAGACAAAAGCCCCAGACTAGTAAAACCTCCAAACAAAACCCTTGAACTGACCAAAACCTCCAAACAAAACCCCCAGACAAGCCAAACCCCCAAACAAAACCCCTAGACAAACACAGCTCCCAAATAAACCCCCCAAACAGGACCCCCAGACAAACAAAACCCCAAACAGAACCTCCAGACTAACAATACCCCAGACAAGGAAAACTCCCAAACAAGACCCCCAGACAAACAAAAGCCCCAGACAAAAGCCCCAGACTAATAAAACCTCCCAAACAAAACCCCCAGACAAACAGAAACCCCAAACAAATCCCCTAGACAAACACACCTCCCAAATAAATCCCCCAAACAAGACCCCCAGACAAACAAAACCCCCAAACAGAACCTCCAGACTAACAATACCCCCAGACAAGGAAAACTCCCAAACAAGACCCCCAGACAAACAAAAGCCCCAGACAAAAGCCCCAGACTAATAAAACCTCCCAAACAAAACCCCCAGACAAACAGAAACCCCAAACAAATCCCCTAGACAAACACACCTCCCAAATAAATCCCCCAAACAAGACCCCCAGACAAACAAAACCTCCAAACAAAACCCCCAGACAAACAAAACCTCCAAACAAACAAAACCCCCAAAGAGAACCCCCAAGCAAGGCCTCCAGACAAACAAAACCCCCAAACAAAACCCCTAGACAAACAGAAACCCCAACCCCCCCAAACGAACACAACCCCCAAACAAAACCCCCAGAAGCCCCAGACTAATAAACCCCCCAAACTAGACCCCCAGACAAACAAAACCCCCAAACAAAACCTCCAGACAAACAAAACCCCCAAGCAAAACCTTCAAACAGAAACCCCAACCCCCTCAAACAAACCCCAAACCCCCCCAGACAAAAGCCCCAGACCAATAAAACCTCCCAAACAAAACCCCAGACAAACAGAAACCCCAAACACCCCAGCCCCCACCCCAAAAATAATAAAAATCAAAACTGGGGGGGGGGGGGCTCCAAGAAAGCTGGGGAGGGACTTTTGAGGGTGTCAGGGAGTGATAGGACTGGGGGGGATGGAGCAAAACTAGAAGTGGGGAGATTCAGATTGGATGTTAGGAAGAAGTTGTTGTCCATGAGGGTGGTGAGAGCCTGGCAGAGGTTGCCCAGGGAGGTGGTGGAAGCCTCCTGCCTGGAGGTGTTTGCAGCCAGGCTGGAGGTGGCTGTGAGCAACCTGCTGTGGTGTGAGGTGTCCCTGCCCATGGCAGGGGGGTTGGAACTGGCTGATCCTTGAGGTCACAGTATCACAGTATCACTAAGGTTGGAAGAGATCTCGAGGATCATCGAGTCCAGCCTATCACCACAGACCCCATGACTAAACCATGGCACCAAGTGCCACATCCAGTCTCCTCTTGAACACCTCCAGTATCACAGGATGGAAAGGACGAGGATCCACCACCCCTGACCAGACCAGCACGTCCATTCCAATGACTCAACCACCTGCAACCCGTTCCAATGCCGAATGACTCGCTCCTGAAGAACTTTCTCCTCACCTCGAGTCTAAACCTCCTCTGGCACAGCATGAGACTGTGTCCCCTTGTTCTGGTGCTGGTTGCCTGGGAGAAGAGACCAACCTGGCTACAACCACCTTTCAGGTAGTTGTAGAGGGCAATGAGGTCACCCCTGAGCCTCCTCTTCTCCAGGCTAAACAATCCCAGCTCCCTCAGCCTCTCCTCACAGGGCTGTGCTCAAGGCCTCTCCCCAGCCTTGTTGCCCTTCTCTGGACACCTTCAAGTGTTTCAATGTCCTTCTTAAACCGAGGGGCCCAGAACTGGACACAGGATTCAAGGTGTGGCCTAACCAGTGCAGAGTACAGGGGCAGAATGACTTCCCTGCTCCTGCTGGCCACACTGTTCCTAATGCAGGCCAGGTCCCTTCCAACCCTGACAATTCTGTGATTTTCCTGTGTATTTTTGAACACAATTTCTGTATTCCTCTCCAATTCAGTGGGAGCCTCTTTGTTTTGCTTCCTTTGGCAGTAAAATTATTTCTCTCCTCAATCTTTAAGACAATTCTTGGTATAGTTTTTACACTGCAATGAAAGCTCCTCTGGGGTTGCTGCTGCTTTTGCTTCCTTGCTCTCAGTGGTAATTCTGTCCTTTCCCTACTGCTTTCTTTATAGCTCAGCTGATGTTTGTGCATGCTTAAAAGCAGGATGTTTTGTGGCATATGTGGTGCATACACTAGTCTAGACTAGAGAAGACCATTTGATTGTTGCTTTATCTGTCTCCAGATAGTTTTAATGCTCCTCTTAACCTCCTTTCTTCTTGGAGCATTCTTGCTTCCTGACAATGACTTGCAAAACAGAATGATGTGGAAAATCAAGCAACCATTTACTTAATGCTTTTGGACATTGGATTTGCCTATGTGAATAGGAATATGCCATATGTGCTCTTAAAAGTTCCATTTACAGGCAAGGTAACAGAGGTAACAGGCTGAGGGAGCTGGGGGTGTTCAGCCTGGAAAAGAGAAGGCTCTGGGGAGACCTAATAGCAGCCTGCCTGTACCTAAAGGGGGCTGCAAGCAGATGGAGAGAGACTGTCTGCAAAGGCCTGCAGGGACAGGGCAAGGGATAGTGGCTTCAAAGTAGAGAAGAGCAGATTTAGCTTGGATATTAGGAAAGGCTCTTTACCTTGAGGGTGGTGGAAGATTAGAACAGGCTGCCCAGGGAGGTGGTTGAGGCCCCATCCCTGGAGATATTCAAGGTGAGGCTGGACAGGGCTCTGAGCAGCCTGATCTAGTTTGGGATGTCCCTGCTGACTGCAGAGGGGTTGGACTGGATGACCTTTAGACTTGGTTGGACTTCACTAGACTTGGTTAGGCTTGACTCCTATGAGGACAGACTGAAGGAGTTGGGGCTGTACAG
Organism: Melanerpes aurifrons; assembly: GCA_011125475.1. Taxonomy (NCBI): domain Eukaryota; kingdom Metazoa; phylum Chordata; class Aves; order Piciformes; family Picidae; genus Melanerpes; species Melanerpes aurifrons. The sequence goes on from WWNC01000060.1 coordinate 2,734,558, forward strand.
TCTGGAGAAGAGAAGGCTCCCAGGTGACCTCATTGTGGCCTTCCAGTATCTGAAGGGGGCTACAGGAAGGCTGGGGAAGGACTTCTCAGGATCTCAGGCAGTGATAGGACTAGGGGGAATGGAATGAAGCTGGAGGTGGGGAGATTCAGGCTGGAGGGGAGGAGGAAGTTCTTCCCCATGAGAGTGGTGAAGCCCTGGAGTGGGTTGTCCAGGGAGGTGGTTGGGGCCCTGCCCCTGGAGGTGTTTAAGGCCAGGCTGGCTGAGGCTGTGGCCAGGCTGCTCTAATGTGGGGTGTCCCTGGCCATGGCAGGGGGGTTGGAACTGGCTGATCCTTGTGGTCCCTTCCAACCCTGACTGATACTATGATACTATGATACTATGATACTATGATACTATGATACTATGATACTATGACTAGACTTGGTTAGACTTGACTAGACTTGGTTGCTCAAGGCCTCAAATTCCAAAGCTCATAGTTTCATAGTTTCATTCAGGGTTGGAAGGGACCACAAGGATCATCTAGTTCCAACCCCCCTGCCATGGGCATCATCTTAAATGTAGCCTGTATATTGGGTGACAGCACCCTACCTGACTTCATCTGGCAAGGCAGCAAGCTCTTCATGCTGTGCCCAGAGGGGGAAAACAGATTTCAGGACTGGTGTCTGAATTCCTGATAAAGATTTAATTTCAGGAGATGGAATGTGATGAGCTAAAGCTGAACCTGCTTGCAGGAGATACCACAGAGCTAGATTTAGGCTTGTCATGCTGAGAGCTAAGGTATCTGGGATTTAGAGTTTGAGGTAGGCACTGATTATGAAGCTTTCTCAGTCCAGAAGGACAACAAAGCTGGGGAGGGGTCTGGAGCACAGCCCTATGAGGAGAGGCTGAGGGAGCTGGGGTTGCTTAGCCTGGAGAAGAGGAGGGTCAGGGGAGACCTTCTTGCTCTCTACAGTTCCCTGAAGGGAGGTTGTAGCCAGGTGGGGGTTGGTCTCTTCTCCCAGGCAACCAGCACCAGAACAAGAGGACACAGTCTCAAGCTGTGCCAGGGGAAGTTTAGACTGGATGTTAGGAAGAAATTCTTCCCAGGAAGAGAGATTGGCCACTGGAATGTGCTGCCCAGGGAGGTGGTGGAGTCATCGTCCCTGGAGGTGTTTAGGAAGAGCCTGGCTGAGGCACTTGGTGCCATGGTTGAGTTGATGAGATGGTGTTGGGTGATAGGTTGGACTGGATGATCTTGAAGGTCTTCTCCAACCTGGTTAATTCTATATTCTATATTCTATATTCTATATTCTATATTCTATATTCCATATTCTATATTCTATTCTATTCTATTCTATTCTATTCTATTCTATTCTATTCTATTCTAACTATTTCTATGGAGGTAAGGAAAAAGAGGAGGCTCAGAGACCTTCTTGCTCTCTCCAACTCCCTGAAGGGAGGTTGTAGCCAGATGGAGGTTGGTCTCTTCTCCCAGGCAAGCAGCACCAGAACAAGAGGACACAGTCTCAAGTTGTGCCAGGGGAGGTTTAGGCTGGAGGTGAGGAAGAAATTCTTCCCAGCAAGAGAGATTGGCCATTGGGATGTGCTGCCCAGGGAGGTGGTGGAGTCGCCGTCCCTGGAGATCTTCAAGCAAAGCCTGGCTGAGGCTCTTAGTGCCATATTCTAGTTGATTGGATAGGACTGGGTGATAAGTTGGACTGGATGATCTTGGAGGTCTCTTCTGTGGTTCTAATTATCACACCAACATCCTTCCAGTATCTAAAACCTCTCACAGTTACCTTCCCTTTGCCTGTCAGCCCTGGGTACCAGTCTTTTAGAGACTTCTTAGCTTCATGGTAGCCAGGAGATGGTAGCCCCAGCAGTCTGAGGCTAAAGAGGACAAAGGAGCTTTTAAGAGTGAAAAGTTTCTCATAAAAAAAGGAGGTAATTCTGGATGTTCAGCAGGTTTTTCCCTCTCAGAAGTAAATGGGGTGTGATTCCATTTGGGTAGTTCCAAAAGGGGTAGCAAAATTAGAGGAGTGAGTTGCACTTCAAGCAGGCAAAGGCTGGGTGGTTGAAGGATGTTATTGTACCACCTGCTGAGAACAGAATGAATTTTCAGGTAGAACATGTGGGAAGAATCCTTTTGTCTCTGAAGTTAACAAGACAAAAGGAACAGCTTTCACAGCACACATTTCCCCTGCACTGCACGTCAGGCAAATTAGCAGTGGTTTGTGTCACAGAGATTGCTTTCACTTGGGAATTTCTTGCAAATGCTAAGCTGAGCCAGAAGGGCCAGGGAGGGGATTCTCTCCCTCTGCTCCACTCTGCTGAGACCCCACCTGGAGCACTGTGGCCAGTGCTGGAGCCTCTATCACAGGAAGGATCTGGAGGTGCTGGAAGGTGTCCAGAGAAGGGCCACGAGGATGAGCAGAGGGCTGGAGCTGCTCTGCTGTGAGGACAGACTGAAGGAGTTGGGGATGTGCAGTCTGGAGAAGAGAAGGCTCCCAGGAGACCTAATTGTGGCCTTCCAGTATCTGAAGGGGACTACAGGAAAGCTGGGGAGGGACTGCTCAGGCTCTCAGGTAGTGATAGGACTAGGGGGAATGGAATGAAGCTGGAGGTGGGGAGATTCAGGCTGGAGGGGAGGAGGAAGTTCTTCCCCATGAGAGTGGTGAAGCCCTGGAATGGGTTGTGCAGGGAGGTGGTTGGGGCCCTGTCCCTGGAGGTGTTTAAGCCCAGGCTGGCTGAGGCTCTGACCAGGCTGATCTAGTGTGGAGTGGGGTGGTTCTGTCTTGGTCCAGAGTGGGTAAGAGACTAAGTTCTTTTGAACCTTGCCCTGTAATGAAATCAGAGGTACAAAAGAGGCCAAAATATCAACAACCCTCAAGGCTGTTTATTAACAGAATAAAGTGGATGGATCAGAAGAAGGGAGAGAGAGAGGGGGGTATTAAATTTAAACAACCAATGCATCAGTCTGAGGGTGGTGAGAGCCTGGCACAGGCTGCCCAGGGAGGTGGTGGAAGCCTCCTGCCTGGAGGTGTTTGCAGCCAGGCTGGGTGTGGCTGTGAGGTGATTCCCGCTCGCTGCTCCGCTCTGCTGAGACCCCACCTGGAGCACTGTCTCCAATTCTATGATTCTAACATCTCTATGGCCATTAAACCATGTCCTAGTGTGCCCTGTCCACACATTTCTTGACCATCTTCAGGGATGGTGACTTTTCCCTGGCAGCCTGTTCCAGTTTTGGGCTCCCCAGGTCAAGAGGGACTGGGATCTGCTGGAGAGGGTACAGCAAGGGTTGCAAGGATGATTAGGGGACTGGAGCACTGCCTGGGGAGGAGAGGCTGAGGGACCTGGGGCTGTTTAGTCTGGAGAAGAGAAGACTGAGAGGGGATTTAATAAATGTTTATAAATATCTGAGGGCTGGGGGTCAGGAGGGAGGGGACAGGCTCTGCTCAGTTACTCCCTGGGATAGGACAAGGGGCAATGGATAGAAACTCCAACACAGGAGGTTCCACCTCAACAGAAGGAGGAACTTCTTCACTGTGAGGGTCACAGAGCTCTGGAGCAGGCTGCCCAGAGAGGTTGTGGAGTCTCATTCTCTGCAGACTTTCAGGGCCTGTCTGGATGTGTTCCTGTGTGACCTGTGCTGGATTCTCTGGTCCTGCTGTGGCAGGGGGGTTGGTCTGGATGATCTCTTTGGGTCCCTTCCAACTCCTGACATCCTGTGAGCCTGTGAGCTGCAAAAGTGACAGCGATGTCTCTTTCAGACTGCCAGCAAGGACATGTCACAAGTGCCCTGCTGTGCTTCCTGTGCCCTCACTTCTCAGGCAGGACAATCCGTCAGGAAGCACAAACCATCCGGCAGCACCTCTGGCTGACAAAAGAAGTGCCCTGGGGCCAAGGCAGCAAATGGTCCTTTGGCTGAACGGGAGAAGTGCTGCTCGCAGGAGTGGCAGCGAGGCATCCGGGGGGAGCTCTCCCACGGGAGCTGAGAACGACGGGCTACCAAAGGTCACATGGAACAGCAAGAGCCCTTCCAGTCACTTTGCCTATCAGCAGAACGAAGAAAAGCTTTGCCATGGCAACCATGCTATGTATTTTTCATCTCCTCTATGTTTAGTGCAGCTTATTTCAACTCCATCTTCTGGGGCTTGGCAGTGCAATGCAAAATTCCTTTCCCTCAACTCCATCTTCTGGGGCTTGGCAGGGAAATGGAAAAATCCTTCCCCCATTCCACCACTGTTAAGAAGGGATAAGGCTGAATTGCTGGAGCAGTCTCCAATACCTTACTATTTATTTTTTGGGTGGCTCCTGATAACCTCTCATCATCTCCATTCAATTTCTCCCCTGAATATCTTAAGCTGCAATTTAAAACTGTAGAGGACAGAAAATATGGATTGGCATGGGAAAGATCACAAAATGGCACAGATGACTTACTACAGCAGACAGGCTGGAGGGAAGAGATCCATCCAGAGGGACCTGGACAGGCTGGAGAGGTGGGCACAAGCCAACCTCATGAGGTTCAACAAGACCAAGGGCAGGGTCCTGCATCTGGGTCGAGGCAATCCCAGGCACAAATGCAGGCTGGGCAGGGACTGGCTGGAAAGCAGCCCTGAGGAGAGAGACTTGGGGGTGCTGGGGAGGAGAAGCTCACCAGGAGCTCTCAGTGTGCACTTGCAGCCCAGAAAGCCAATCATCTCCTGGGCTGCATCAGGAGAAGTGTGGCTAGCAGGTCGAGGGAGGTGATCCTCCCCCTTTGCTCAACTCTGGGGAGACCCCACCTGGAGTCCTGCCTCCAGTTCTGGAGCCCCTATGACAAGAGGGATGTGGAGGTGCTGGAAGGTGTCCAGAGAAGGGCCAGGAGGATGATCAGAGGGCTGGAGCTGCTCTGCTATGAGGACAGACTGAAGGAGTTGGGGCTGTTCAGTCTGGAGTAGAGAAGGCTCTGAGGTGACCTCATTGTGGCCTTCCAGTATCTGCAGGGGGCCTACAGGAAGGCTGGGGAAGGACTGCTCAGGATCTCAGGGAGTGATAGGACTAGGGAGAATGGAATGAAGCTGGAGGTGGGGAGATTCAGGCTGGAGGTGAGGAGGAAGTTCTTCCCCATGAGAGTAGTGAAGCCCTGGAATTGATTGTGCAGGGAGGTGGCTGGGGCCCCATCCCTGGAGGTGTTTAAGCCCAGGCTGGCTGAGGCTCTGGGCAGGCTGCTCTAGTGTGGGGTGTCCCTGGCCATGGCAGGGGGGTTGGAACTAGCTGATCCTTGTGGTCCCTTCCAACCCTGACTGATACTATGGTACTATGATTCTACTAAGGTTTGTTTTTTTCTCTCTTTAAAGCAGGCATTTCAATTGGATACTGAATATGGATCACTGGAACTGTTGCTGCTTTACAGGAGGTGTTAGGGTTGGAAGGGAGCTCAAGGATCATCTAGTTCCAGCCCCCCTGCCATGGGCAGGGACACCCCACACTAAAGGTTGAAGAAATTGTTAGAAGAGCAGAGAGCACACAGTGTTAACCTTAACTCTAGCAACACCACCTCCACTCCTCCCCCCAGAAGATCTTCAATTTGCCTTGGTTGTATTGTCTTTAAACATCTCAGGCCCATTCCTTTCTTTCAATAGGCAGTGCAGTGTTAGGAAAGACAGTGGCCTTTGTATGGTTTGTTTTCTTCTTAATCAGTGTGGTTCTGAAGACATTTGTGAGTGAGGGTGGTTTCTGTGTGCAGAAGTGATGGCTCCCAGTGAGTATGGGAGATGATATAACATAAACATGGTTCCAACCACCTCCCTGGGCAGCACATTCCAATCCCTGACCACTCTTGATGGGAAATATTTCTTCCTAATGTCCAGTCCAAATCTACCCAGTGGCAGCTTGAGGCCATTCCCTCTTGTTCTGTCACTAATGACCTGGGAGAAGAGACCAGCAGCAGCCTCTCCATAACCTCCTTCCAGGGAGTTGTAGACAGCAATGAGGTCTCCCCTCAGCCTCCTCTCTTTCACACTAACCATCCCCAGCTCCTTCAATCTCTCTTCATCAGATTTATTCTCCAGGCCCTTCACAGCTTCCTTGCCCTCCTGCCCTGGCTCCAGCACCTCCACATCTCTCTTGGATTGAGCTGCCCAACACCGGACACAATCCTCAAGGTGTGGCCTCCCCAGAGCTGAGTCCCAGGGGACAATCCCCTCCCTGCTGCTGCTGGACACAGCATTGCTGATCCCAGCCAGGATGCCTTTGGCTTTCTTGGCCAACTGGGCACTCTGCTGGTTCCTCTTCACCTGTCCTTTAGCACCCCCAGGTCCCTTCTGCCAAACAGCTTTCCAGCCACACTGCCCCAAGCCTGTGGTATTGCTTGGGATTGTTGTGCCCCAAGTGCAGGACCTGGCACTTGGCCTTGTTGGAGCTCATTCAGTTCACGTTGGCCCTGCATCCAATCCCTCCGAGTCCCTCTGTAGAGCCTCCCTTCCCTGGTGGTATATAAGGTCTGCAGGAGCAGCAATGACCACTTGTCTGACTGAATTAACAACTTTTTCTTTCCTTGGCAAATCTATTAATTATTTCTTTTAATCATTTTTTTCCCCCCCCAGAAACCTCAGTGGTTGATTTTAAATAGCACTGCACCTGGAGAAACAACTTCAGCTACAGGCATCAAGCTGCAGTTGACAGATTCCTACAAGACCTACAGGGCTTCATTGCTGTAGGGAAATAAGTAGCAATTAATGTGAAATGGAGTAAGGCTGCTCAGTTAATAAATAAAACATAGATGGGGGTTTTATTAGCTGCCAGTTGTAGCCAGGAACACAAGAGAGTGAAACGTGAGGCTTCAAATAAATTGGCATCTTACAAAGAGGGCCTGAGAAATAATTACAGTCCCTGAAATGATTAGCCAGAATCATCAGTTTTTGTTTTACTTCTCCACTTCTCCGTACCATCCTAAAATTAATTAACTGTATCAAAGTCAACTGGGAGCTTGAGATTTCATTACATTTGCTCGAGCCCAGATCTTTCCGGGGGAGAAGAAAGCTCTGCTTGGAATCAGAGAACAGAACAGAACAGAACAGAACAGAACAGAACAGAACAGAATAGAATAGAATAGAATAGAATAGAATAGAATAGAATAGAATAGGAATAGAGTAGAGTAGAGTAGAGTAGAGTAGAGTAGAGTAGAGTAGAATAGAATAGAATAGAATAGAATAGAATAGAATAGAATAGAATAGAATAGAATAGAATAGAATAGAATAGCATAGAAGAATGAACCAGGTTGGAAAACACCTTTGAGATCACCAAGTGCAACCTAACACCCAACACCATCTGATCAACTCAACCATGGCACCAAGTGCCTCAGCCAGGCTCTTCCTAAACACCTCCAGTGATGGAGACTCCACCACCTCCCTGGGCAGCACATTCCAATGGCCAATCTCTCTCTCTGGGAAGAATTTCTTCCTCACCTCCAGCCTAAACCTCCCCTGCCACAGCTTGAGACTGTGTCCTCTTGTTCTGGTGCTGCTTGCCTGGAAGAAGAGACCAAACCCCACCTGGCTACAACCTCCCTTCAGGGAGTTGGAGAGAGCAAGAAGGTCTCCCCTGAGCCTCCTCTTCTCCAGGCTAAGCAACCCCAGCTCCCTCAGCCTCTCCTCACAGGGCTGTGCTCCAGACCCCTCCCCAGCTTTGTTGCCCTTCTCTGGACACTTTCCAACATCTCAACATCTTTCTTGAATTGAGGAGCCCAGAACTGGACACAGGACTCAAGGTGTGGCCTAACCAGTGCAGTGTACAGGGGCAGAATGACCTCCCTGCTCCTGCTGTTTCATCAGTGCTTTCTTTTAACATTTTTCCTTCAGCACACTTTGTGATGTTGATACTGGGAAAATCAGCTGATATGCTGGCAGCTTACAAGGGAAAATATTAGCTTCCACAGTTAATCATCCTTAAGATAAAGATATATATATGTATATATATGTGTGTGTGTATATATATCCTTCTGAGTGATGATTACATTGATGATTACCAGGATGATTAAGGGACTGGATGACTGCCTGAGAAGGAGAGGCTGACAGACCTGGGGCTGCTTAGGTCTGGAGAAGGTTGAGAGGGGATTTGATGAATGTTTATAAATATCTCAGGGCTGGGGGTCAAGAGGCTCTGGCCAGGCTGATGTAGTGTGGGGTGTCCCTGCCCATGGCAGGGGGGTTGGAACTAGATGGTCCTTGTGGTCCCTTCCAACCCTGACTGATACTGTGATACTGTGATACTAAGAAGGAGTGCACAGGCTCTGCTCAGTTGCTCCCTGGAATAGAACAAGGGGCAATGGATGGAAAATACAGCACAGGAGGTTTCACCTAAGCATGAGGAGGAACTTCTTCACTGTGAGGGTCACAGAGCCTAGAGCAGGCTGCCCAGAGGGGTTGTGGAGTCTCCTTCTCTGGAGGCTTTCAAGCCCAATCTATCTGAGTTCCTGTGTGAGCTGTGCTGGATTCTCTGCTCCTGCTCTGGCAGGGGTTAGACTCAGTGATCTCCAGAGGTCACTTCTAACCCCTAACAGCCTGTGAGCCTGTGGTACTGAGCAATAGAAGTGACTTTCTAGTTGGGTGTACTTCTCAGAGTGAGTTAGTGAGTCAGTGTCACTGTCAGTTTGGCTTTTTGCTGTCAGGCAGCTTTGCCTGCCTTTTTCCACAGCTTTTTTTGCAACTTTTGTCAGCCTTGCATTTTTAATCCTTGCTCCCTATCATTTCACTGCACAGGGTGGGATAAAGCTGTTCACCTGCCTAGGTAAAAAAACTCTACCTTTTTTTACCTTTTCTTTTTATCAACTTGAGAGAGTCCAATGGAGGGCTATGAGGATGAGGAAGGGACTGGAGCACTGCCTTATGAAGAGAGGCTGAGAGCCCTGGGCTGTTTAGTCTGGAGAAGAGAAGGCTTAAAGGAGATCTAATCAAGGTCTATAAATATCTGAGGGCTGAGTGTTCAGGAAGGAAGGGACAGGCTCTGCTCAGTTGCACCCTGGAATAGGACAAGGGGCAGTGGATAAAATCTCCAGCATAGGAGGTTCCACCTCAACATGAGGAGGAACTTCTGCACTGTGAGGGTCACAGAGCCCTGGAGCAGGCTGCCCAGAGAGGCTGTGGAGTCTCCTTCTCTGGAGTCTTTCAAGGTCTGTCTGGATGTGTTCCTGTGTGACCTGTGCTGGATTCCATGGTCCTGCTCTGGTAGGGGGTTGGACTCAATGACATTCAGAGGTCCCTTCCAGCCCCTGATATCCTGTGAGCATGTGATGGTTTTGCTTGACTATGTTTAAGAGGAGACTGGGTAAGACACTTAGTGCCATGGTTTAGTTGATTCGATAGGGTTGGGTGACTGGTTGGATTTGGTGATCTTGGAGGTCTTTCCCAACCTGGTTGATTGTGTGATTCTGTGATCCCAGTTCTTCCCATGTCCCATTTTCCTAGAGAATTACTCTCTTAGGAAATGATGGATTTACACAGCCTAAGCAGTGATTTAGAGTCACAGAATCAACCAGCTTGGAGAAGACCTCAGAGATCATCAAGTCCAACCTATGACCTAATACCTAACACCTCCTGACAGCTAAACCATGGCTCCAAGAGCCACATGCAAGCCTTTTTGAACACCTCCAGGGATGGTGACTCCACCACCTCCCTGGGCAGCACATAGTTTCATAGTTTCGTTCAGGGTTGGAAGGGACCACAAGGATCATCCAGTTCCAACCCCCCTGCCATGGGCAGGGACACCCCACACTAGATCAGGCTGGACAGAGCCTCATCCAGCCTGCTCTTAAACACCCCCAGGGACGGGGCCCCAACCACCTCCCTGGACAACCCATTCCAGGGCTTCACCACTCTCATGAGGAAGAACCTCCTCCTCACCTCCAGCCTGAATCTCCCCACCTCCAGCTTCATTCCATTCCCCCTAGTTCTATCACTACCTGAGATCCTGACAAGTCCTTCCCCAGCCTTCCTGTAGGCCCCCTTCAGATACTGGAAGGCCACAATGAGGTCACCTCAGAGCCTTCTCTTCTGCAGACTGAACAGCCCCAACTCCTTCAGTCTGCCCTCATAGGAGAGGTGCTCCAGCCCTCTGCTCATCCTCCTGGCCCTTCTCTGGACACCTTCCAGCACCTCCACATCCCTCTTGTCATAGGGGCTCCAGAACTGGAGGCAGGACTCCAGGTGGGGTCTCAGCAGGGCTGAGTAGAGGGGGAGGATCACCTCCCTCGACCTGCTAGCCACACTTCTCCTGATGCAGCCCAGGAGCTGATTGGCTTTGCAGGCTGCAAGTGCACATTGAGAGCTCCTGTTGAGCTTTTTGTCCACCAGCACCCCCAAGTCTCTCTCCTCAGGGCTACTTTCCAGCCAGTCCCTGCCCAGCCTGTATTTTGCCTGGGATTGCCTCGACCCAGATGCAGGACCCTGCCCTTGCTCTTATTGAACTTCATGAGGTTGGCTTGTGCCCACCTCTCCAGCCTGTCCAGCTCCCTCTGGATGGCCTCCCTTCCCTCCAGCGTGTCTGCTGCACCACACAGCTTGGTGTCATCAGCAAACTTGCTGAGGGTGCACTCAATGCCACTGTCCATGGCACCCACAAAGATGTTGAACAAGCCTGGTCCCAGGACTGATCCCTGAGGGACTCTGCTTGTCCCTGGCCTCCCCTGGGACATGGAGCCATTGACAGCCACTCTTTGGGTGCGGCCATCAAGCCAGTTCCTTATCCATCTAGTGGTCACCCATCAAACCCATGTGTCACCAGCCTGGAGACCAGGATGTGGTGCGGGACAGTGTCGAAGGCTTTGCTCAGGTCCAGGTAAATGACATCAGTTGCTCTCCCCTCATCTATTAATTTTGTCACCTGCTCATAGAAGGCCACCAGGTTGGTCAGGCAGGATTTGCCCTTGGCAAAGCCATGCTGACTGTTCCCAATCACCTCTTCACTATTCTTTTGAGCAAGTAGTGACTCCAGGAGGATCTGCTCCATGATCTTTCCAGGCACAGAGGTGAGACTGACTGGCCTGGAGTTCCCTGGTTCCTCCTTCTTACCCTTTTTGAAGATGGGGGCAATGTTTCCCCTTTTCCAGTCTGTGGGGACTTCACCAGATTGCCATGACTTTTGAAATATAATAGAGAGGGGTTTAGCAACCTCCTCTGCCAGTTCTCTCAGCACCCGTGGGTGTATCCCGTCGGGTCCCATGGACTTGAACACTTTCAGGTTCTTCAGATGATCACCAACCTGATCTGCACTTACAATGGGCAGTTCTTCCTCCCGTCCCTGGCTTTGACTTCCATAACATCAGGAGTGTGGCTAGAGGCCCTTGCAGTGAAGACTGAGGTAAAGAAGTTATTAAGTACCTCAGCCTTTTCCTCATCACTTGTGACCATGTCACCATTTTCCTTTCTGAGGGGGCCCACACCTTCCCTAGTCTTCTTCTTCCCATTCATATACCTGTAAAAGTTCTTAGTGTTCCCTCTAATCTCCCTGGCTAGATTCAATTCAAACTCTGCTTTGGCTTTCCTAACCAGGACTCTCGCTGCTCGGGCAGCTTCCTTATATTCCCCCTGTTCTACCTGTCCTTCTCTCCACTTCCTGTAGAGTTTCCTTTTAAGTAATAGTGTGTCCAGTAGCTCCTTGCCCATCCAGGCAGGCCTCCTAGCATTCTTACCTGCTTTTCTCTTTGTTGGTACACAGAGCTCCTGGACACAGAGGAGGTGGTCCTTGATACTGACCAGCTGTCCTGGGTCCCTCTTCCCTCCAGGGCTTTGTCCCACGACACTTTGGCTAGCAGATCCCTGAAGCCATCAAAATCTGCACGCCTAAAGTCTAGGGTCCCAATGGCCAACCTCTCTTGCTGGGAAGAACTTTCACCTCACCTCCAGCCTAAACCTCCCCTAGTGCAGCTTGAGACTGTGTCCTCTTGTTCTGGTGCTGGTTGCCTGGGAGAAGAGACCAACCCCCACCAGGCTACAACCTCAGCACAGATTGTGCTGTTCTTCACAGCTTACTTAAATTCTTTACCATACTACTGGAAATATCACTTACATAACATTGATTACCAAGCAGAGCAAAACCAGTCTGGGAGTAAGCAGGGAATGTAATGCACAGAGGACATTTGTTTCCTGTGCCACTTTCCACAGCACTTGCACAGCGTAGAAGTGTTGGCAGCACAGGACAGCTCTTGTCCTACTCAGTCTGTGTTTCCAGTTATGCTAACTCAGGATTTTACATCAAAACTACCCTTAAGTGTTAACCTTTCTGCTAATCTTCTTATAGGTCATTCATATTTTTATTACATTTGCTTGTCTTTCCTATAACTTACTTACAGAGTTAACATAGAATCATAGAACTGCCAGGGTGGGAAGGGCCCTCAAGGCTCAGCCAGTTCCAACCCCCCTGCCATGGGCAGGGACACCTCACACCACAGCAGCTTGCTCACAGCCACATCCAGCCTGGCTACAAACACCTCCAGGCAGGAGGCTTCCACCACCTCCCTGGGCAACCTGTGCCAGGCTCTCACCACCCTCATGAGGAACAACTTCTTCCTAGCATCCAATCTCAGTCCAGCCATTTCTTGTTTTGCTCCATTCCCCCCAGTCCTATCACTCCCTGACACCCTCAAAAGTCCCTCCCCAGCTTTCTTGGAGCCCCTTCAGATACTGGAAGGCCACAATGAGGTCTCCTCAGAGCCTTCTCTTCTCCAGACTGAACAGCCCCAACTCCTTCAGTCTGTCCTCATAGCAGAGCAGCTCCAGCCCCCTGCTCATTCTCTGGACATATCCTCCATATCCTTCCTGTAAAAGGGGCTCCAGGGAGGAGAAAAAGAGGAATCACAGAATATTAGGGGCTGGAAGGGACCTCCAAAGCTCATCCAGTCCAACCTCCCTGCCAGAGCAGCATCACCTAGGGCAGATCACACAGGACCACATCCAGGTGGGTTTTGAATATCTCCAGAGAAAGGAGACTCCACAACGCCCCTGGGCAGCCTGGTCCAGACTGAAGAGCCCAAATTCCCTCAATCCTTCCAAACCTTACAGCAGAACAAAGACAATCTGAGCACCTTCTTCAGTTTTGATTGGATTGGATTTTGGTTCTTCTCATTGAATGAGCCTTTAATGATTTTCTGTCATATTTTGGTGGTGGTTGTTGTTATTTCCTGCAGTCATCTGCAATGATTTTGGAGAGCTGGGCTGGCCTATGTGTTTAGGCTGATTACTTCATGTGATATTTTAATATCCTGCACAGTGCTTTTAATCCTGCCTAATGAGGTAAGCAATTACATTCAATTGCATTACTTTTGCAGCATTGTGTCTGCTGAAAGCAGCAAAGATGGAAGGGGATTTGCACTTGAAGCATTGCTCTGCCCTTGTATACATTGCCTGCTGGTAATTATTAGATTGTATTAACTGCCTGGGAACAGATTTGTGCATAAAATGAAGTGGAAGGCATCCTTGAGCTATTACTTCTGGTCTACAGACAGGTAGATGAGAGTTGCTTGGCCTGGAGAAGAGGAGGCTCAGGGGAGACCTTCTTGCTCTCTACAGCTGCCTGAAGGGAGGTTGTAGCCAGGTGGGGGTTGGTCTCTTCTCCCAGGCACCCAGCACCAGAACAAGAGGACACAGTCTCCAGCTGTGCCAGGGGAGGTTTAGGCTGGAGGTGAGGAGAAAGTTCTTCCCAGCAAGAGAGATTGGCCATTGGAATGTGTTGCCCAGGGAGGTGGTGGAGTCCCCATCCCTGGAGGTGTTTAGGAAGAGCCTGGATGAGGCACTTGGTGCCATGGTTTAGTTGATGAGATGGTGTTGGGTGATAGGTTGGACTGGATGATCTCTGAAGTCTTTTCCAACTTGGTTAATTCCATTCCATTCCATTCCATTCCATTCCATTCCATTCCATTCCATTCCATTCCATTCCCACCCCATTCCATTCCATTCCATTCCACCCCATCCCATCCCATCCCATCCTATCCTACCCTACCCTATCCTATCCTATCCTATCCTATCCTATCCTATCCTATCCTATCCTATCCTATCCTATCCTATCCTATCCTATCCTATCCTATCCTATTTCTTGCTCCAGCCAATGGCAGTACCACAGTACATTAGAGGTTGGAAGGGACCTCCCGAGGTCCCTAACCATCCCCAGCTCCTTCAGTCTCTCCCCCTCAGATTTATCCTCCAGGCCCTTCACGGCTTCCTTGCCCTCCTCTGCCCCGGCTCCAGCACCTCCACAGCTCTCCTGTGTTGAGGTGCCCAAACCTGAACACAGTACTCAAGGTGTGGCCTCACCAGAGCTGAGTCCCAGGGGACAATTGCCTCCCTGCAGCTTGAGGCCATTCCCTCTTGTTCTGTCACTAATAACCTGTGAGAAGAGACCAACACTAACCTCTCCACAACCTCCTTTCTGTGAATTGTAGACAGCAATGAGGTGTCCCCTCAGCCTCCTCTTCTCCAAACTAACCATCCCCAGCTCCTTCAGTTGCTCTTCATCACATTTATTCCCCAGGCCCTTCCCAGCTTCCTTGCCCTCCTCTGCCCTGGCTCCAGCACCTCCACAGCTCTCTTGCATTGAGGTGCCCAAAACTGGGACACAATCCTCAAGGTGTGGCCTCCCCAGAGCTGAGTCCCAGGGGACAGTCACCTCCCTTACTCCCTTACCAGCATGGGCTTTGGTCTGATCAGGAACTGCATGTTGCTTCTTCAGCCAACTGGTTTGTCTTGAACCATGACAAATTAGAAACATGTCCCTCTAGTGAATGCTTCCTGTCCAAGTTTTGCTTTGAAACATCCAAAGGCAAACTGTTTGGCTTCTGCTGCTCAAGTTCTAGTTTAATCCCTTTCAAGTTTCTTTTGCTCTTCTGTGTTGTGAGAGGCTGCTGCAATTCCAACACAAGCTGAAGAAGATTGGAGGCTTCAAAAGGATCTTTCTAAACCTAACTGTCTTGAGAGTTACTCTTGGCATAATGCATTTTGGAATTGCATATCACTGCTTTCCAGCAGTGCTTCACTGTGACACTCACCACTTCCCAGCTGCTGCTCTGAAGCTCTTACAAACCTCTCTTTACACCACTGTACCAACAAATTAAAAGTGGGAAAATGTCTAGAAAACTACTGATTGCTCCCTGCCTGGAGGTGTTCAGGGCCAAGTTGGATGAAGCAATGTGGTCTGGTGGAAGGTGTCCATGCCCAGGGCTGGGAGGAGATGATCTTAGAATCATAGAAGCATAGAATCATAGAAGCATAGGATCACAGAAGCATAGAATGATAGAATCAAAGAACCATAGAATCATGGAATCAACAAGTCCAAGTGCCAGGGGCTGCACTTTGGCCACAACAACCCCAGGCAGTGCTACAGGCTGGGGTCAGAGTGGCTGGAGAGCAGCCAGGCAGAGAAGGACCTGGGGGTGCTGACTGACAGCCACCTAAACCTGAGCCAGCAGTGTGCCCAGGTGGCCAAGAAGGCCAATGGCATCCTGGCCTGCATTAGGAATAGTGTGGCCAGCAGGAGCAGGGAAGTCCTTGTGCCCTGTACTCAGCACTGGTTAGGCCACACCTTGAGTCCTGTGTCCAGTTCTGGGCTTCTCAGTTTAAGAAGGACATTGAGATACTTGAAGGTGTCCAGGGAAGGGCAATGAGGCTGCGGAGGGGTCTGGAGCACAGCCCTATGAGGAGAGGCTGAGGGAGCTGGGGTTGCTTAGCCTGGAGAAGAGGAGGCTCAGGGGTGACCTCTACAACTACTTGAAAGGTGGTTGTAGCCAGGTGGAGGTTGGTCTCTTCTCCCAGGCACCCAGCACCAGAACAAGAGGACACAGTCTCAAGCTGTGCCAGGGGGACGTTTAGGCTCAAGGTGAGGAGAAAGCTGTTCCCAGCAAGAGAGATTGGCCATTGGAATGTGCTGCCTGGGGAGGTGGTGGAGTCCCCATCCCTGGAGGTGTTCAAGAGGGGATTGGATGTGGCACTTGGTGCTATGGTCTGGTCATGAGGTCTGTGGTGACAGGCTGGACTTGATGATCCTCGAGGTCTCTTCCAACCTTAGCGATACTGTGAGACTGTGATACTGTGATACTATGGAATCATAGAATCAAAGATTCATAGAATCAAAGAATCATGGAATCATAGACCCAAAGAATCACAGAATGCATCCAGTTCTGGGCTCCCCAGTTCAGGAGGGACAGGGATCTGCTGGAGAGAGTCCAAGGGAGGGCTCCAAGAATGCTGAAGGGACTGCAGCACTGCCTGGGGAGGAGAGGCTGAGAGCCCTGGGGCTGCTTAGTCTGGAGAGGAGAAGACTCAGAAGGGATCTGATTAATGTCTATAAATATCTGAGGGCTAGAGGTCAGGAAGGAAGGGACAGGCACAGCCTCTGCTCACTTGTGCCCAATGGATGTAAACTGCAGCACAGGAGGTTCCACCTCAACATGAGGAAGAACTTCTTTACTGTGTTCAGGAGGGGATTGGATGTGGCACTTGGTGCCATGGTTTAGTCATGGGGTCTGTGGTGACAGGTTGGACTTGATGATCTTTGAGGTCTCTTCCAGCCTTGGTGATTCTGTGTGATTCTGTAAGGGTCACAGAGCCCTGGAGCAGGCTGCCCAGAGAGGTGGTGGAGTGTCCTCCTCTGGGAGCTTTCCAGCCCTGTCTGGCTGTGTTTCTGTGTGACCTGAGCTGGATTCTCTGCTCCTGCTCTGGCAGGGGGTTTGGACTCGATGATCCCTTTGGGTCCTTTCCAAGCCCTGACACCCTGGGAACCTGTGGTTTGCAAGGCAGTTGGTATGATTCTTACTCTAAGATGGAAGCTGGAATGTTTTACTGCTGGTATATTTAGTTTTTCACAATATATTCAGGAGCTCCCAGTGCTAGCTAAGAGCACTATTGCTGAGGATGGCCTGGGGATGTCTTGCCATGGAGTGTGTCCTGTTAAGGGCCAGTACAAGACGACCCTGCTCAATGCAATGTGGAAGAGGCACGATGGCTAAATGTCTCAGGGCTGAGAGAATTGGAAATGATTCTCCTCTTTGCTATCAAAAGCTGTTCCCAGGGCATGCCAAATTACCCTGCCTGGGCAGGCATCACTTATGCCTGCTGTTACTTCTGCAGATCTCTCTAAGCCGAGGCTGCCTGGGACAGCGAAAGTGGTGCCGACGATGACTGCGCTCAGGACTGTAGTCCCTGCACACTCTGCTGATTCATTTCCTTCAGCAGTTGAGGCTGATGAGCCTTTCCCTGGAATTCAGTTTTCTCAGAAGTTAGCAGCTCCAGAGGAGGGCCATGAGAATGCTCAGGGGGTTGGAGCAGCTCTGCTGCGAGGACAGGCTGAGGGAGCTGGGGGTGTTCAGCCTGGAGAAGAGGAGGCTCCAGGGAGAGCTAATAGCAGCCTGCCAGGACCTGAAGGGGGCTACAAGAAGGATGGAGAGAGTCTCTTTACAGAGCCCTGCAGTGACAGGACAAGGGACAATGGCTTCAAACTAGAGAAGAGCAGATTGAGATGGGATGTGAGGAACCAGTTCTTTACTATGAGGGTGGTGGAACACAGGAACAGGTTGCCCAGGGGAGGTGGTTGAGGCTCTTTCCCTGATGATATTCAAGGTAAGACTCACTGAGGCCCTAGGCCTCAGGGTTGGAACTGGCTGATCCTTGAAGTCCCTTCCAACCCTGACAATTCTGTGATTCTGTGCCACACTCCAAATACTGTTTATGTTGTGCTTAGAATCACAGAATCAATAAGTTTGGAAAAGACCTCAGTGATCATCAAGTCCAACCTATCACCAAACACCATCTAATCACTAAACCATGGCACCAAGTGCCTCATCCAGGCTCTTTCTAAACACCTCCAGGGATGGTGACTCCACCACCTCCCTGGGCAGCACATCCCAATGGCCAACCTCTCTTTCTATGAAGAACTTTCTCCTCACCTCCAGCCTAAACCTCCTCTGGTACAGCTTGAGACTGTGTCCTCTTGTTCTGGTGCTGGTTGCCTGGGAGAACTTGAACGTAATCCTGAGTAGCCTGGATAGAGATCTCTCAAAAGAGAACTGAAGGGTTAAGAACAGAATTCCCTGCAAGAATTCATCTTTGTTCATATAAATGAGAAGGCTTTGCCACTTGAGGAAAACAATTCAGTCACTTGAAATTTCAGGGGGAGTTTGAAATAGGATTTCTTGGGACAGGGACAACTTGTCATCACAGGAGATGCAGCCCTGGTAAACAGCAAAAGTTACACAGGGAATGTGAGTGGCAAAAGTTTGCCAAGAAATGTAAGTGGCAAAAGGTGCATGAAAAACAAACACAACAAGCAAAAGCCTTAGGATAGGATGGAATGGAATGGAATGGAATGGAATGGAATGGAATGGAATGGAATGGAATGGAATGGAATGGAATGGAATGGAATGGAATGAACCAGGTTGGAAAAGACCTTTGAGGTCATCAAGTCCAACCTATCACCCAACACCATCTCATCAACTAAACCATGACACCAAGTGCCTCAGCCAGGCTCCTCCTAAACACCTCCAGGATGGTGACTCCACCACCTCCCTGGGCAGCACATTCCAATGGTCAATCTCTCTCTCTGGGAAGAATTTCTTCCTCACCTCCAGCCTGAACCTCCCCTGTCACAGCTTGAGACTGTGTCCTCTTGTTCTGATTGAGAATATTTGAGTGGAATAGTTTCCTGTTAACATTTCTTTCTTCTACAAGTGTCAGTTGATCACCCCTAAGCAGAGGAGAACAAACACTTCTCTTTCCAGTTTGGTTCAGATTGGTATCAGTGTTGTCAATATTTTATATTAGCATTAGCTCCACTCTAATTATTTGTAGCAATGCTGGGTGCAGAGGAGGGTGATGAGACTGGGGAAGGGCCTGGAGAAAAGTCTGATGAGGAGAGGCTGAGGGAGCTGGGGTGTTCAGCCTGGAGAAGAGGAGGCTCAAGGGGGGACCTTATCACGCCCTACAACTACCTGAAGGGAAGTTGCAGTCAGGTGGGGGTCAGGCTCTGCTCCCAGGCAACTTGTGACAGGATGAGAGGGCAAAGCCTGAAGCTGCCCCAGGAGAGGTTTAGATTATGCTATGAAGCACTTCCTCACAGAAAGAAGAATTAGACACTGGAATGGACTGCCCAGGGAGGTGGTGGAGTCTCCATCCCTGGAGGTGCTAAAGGCAAGATCACAGATTCACAGAATTGTCAGGCTTGGAAGGGACCTCAAGGAGCAGCCAGTTCCAACCCCCCTGCCATGGGCAGGGACACCTCACACACAGCAGGTTGCTCACAGCCACAGCCAGCCTGGCTGCAAACACCTCCAGGCAGGAGGCTTCCACCACCTCCCTGGGCAACCTGTGCCAGGTTCTCACCACCCTCCTGGGGAACAACTTCTTCCTCACAGCCAATCTCAATCTACCCACTTCTATTATGTTTCCACTCTCCCCAGTCCTATCACTCCCTGACACCCTCAAAAGTCCCTCCCAAGCTTTCTTGTAGCCCCCTTCAGATATTGCAAGGCCACAACAAGGTCTCCTTGGAGTCTCTGCTTCTCCAGACTGAACAGCCCCAACTCCCTCATTGGATATTTGGATGTTGCACTTAGTAACATGGTCTGGTCAGTGTGGTGGTGTTGGGTCATAGTCTGGACTTGATGATCTCAGAGGTCTATTCCAGACTTTTTAATTCCTTAATTCTCTAATATATATTTAAAGTTGCTATCCTCATAGGACCAGAAAAGCCTAAACAGCTGCTAACCCAATTATAGGGAAAGAGGAGGAAGAAAGCTTTTTATCATTAATCAGCCATCTAGTTCTGGGCTCCTCAATTCAAGAAAGATGTTGAGCTGCTGGAAGGTGTCCAGAGAAGGGCAACAAAGCTGGGGAGGGGTCTGGAGCACAGCCCTGTGAGGAGAGGCTGAGGGAGCTGGGGTTGCTTAGCCTGGAGAAGAGGAGGCTCAGGGGAGACCTTCTTGCTCTCTACAACTCCCTGAAGGGAGGTTGTAGCCAGGTGGGGGTTGGTCTCTTCTCCCAGGCACCCAGCACCAGAACAAGAGGACACAGTCTCAAGCTGTGCCAGGGGAGGTTCAGGCTGGATGTTAGGAAGAAATTCTTCCCAGCAAGAGAGATTGGTCATTGGGATGTGCTGCCCAGGGAGGTGGTGGGGGACCTTTGAGATCATCCAGTCCAACCTATCACCATCTCATCAACTAAACCATGGCACCAAGTGCCTCAGCCAGGCTCTTTTTAAACACCTCCAGGGATGGTGACTCCACCACCTCCCTGGGCAGCACATCCCAATGGGCAATCTGAAGTAAATCTGCTGGACTGACTTCCCCCCTGGTTTTAGAAAACAATATTTCAGAGTGCAGTTGTCCCCTGAAAAGCAAAACAATCCTTCCTCCTTGCCATCAGACTTAGCTTTTTCTGTTCCAAGTCAGGTTTGTGTGGCTGAGATAGAGTAGTGCAGTAGTGTCATGCAAAGAGGATTTGTTACCTTGTGGTTTCTGTTACCCATAATCAATTGGAGAGTTACTGAGTTGCAATTAGCTGCACTTTCCAAGACCCACTGAAAGTGATGCAACTGCTCAGCTGCTTTGAAAAGCCTGAGGTCACAGGGAGAAGTGAAGTGGCATCATTTGCCTTTCTAAAAACATTTTCTGTTGATTCCTCACACAGAAGGAAGGTCTGAATGGATTTCCAGGGGCAGCTTTTGTCTGAGTGGATTTCCAGGGCCAGGTTTTGTCTGAGTAAATTCCCAGAGCCAGATTTTGTCTGAGTGGATTTCCAGAGCCAGATTTTGTCTGAGTGGATTTCCAGGGCCAGATTTTGTCTGAGTGGATTTCCAGGGGCAGCTTTTGTCTGAGTGGATTTCCAGGGCCAGGTTTTGTCTGAGTAAATTCCCAGAGCCAGATTTTCTCTGAGTGGATTTCCAGAGCCAGATTTTGTCTGAGTGGATTTCCAGGGCCAGATTTTGTCTGAGTGGATTTCCAGGGGCAGCTTTTGTCTGAGTGGATTTCCAGAGCCAGATATTGTCTGAGTAAATTTCCAGGGCCAGGTTTTGTCTGAGTGGATTTCCAGGGCCAGCTTTTAAGAATCCAACCAAGGGGTTTGGCTTGTAAGGCTGCACTTCTTGTATCCAAATCACAGGATCTGAAACCATAGGACTTCAGTGGATGTTTCTCCATGGTCATTTTCCTGGGCACAGTCCAACTTTAGCACTATAAAAGAGTTTCAGAACCTCCTGGGCTGCATCAGAAGCAGTGCTGCCAGCAGATCCAGCGAGGTGATTCTGCCACTTATCTCTGCTCAGCTTAGACCTCACCTGCAGTGCTGTGTAGAGGTCTGGAGCCCTCATAGAATCATAAAATCAATAAGGTTGGAAAAGACCTCAAAGATCACCAAGTCCAACCTGTCACCCAATACCTCCTGACTACTAAACCATGGCATCAAGTGCCACATCCAATCCCCTCTTGAACACCTCCAGGGATGGTGACTCCACCACCTCCCTGGGCAGCACATCCCAATGGCTAACAATTCTCTCAGTGAAGAACTTTCTCCTCACCTCCACTCATTATGATTCCATTGCTAAACAAGGCTTGCCCACACTTACAAATGGGATTGGGTTAGCTACTGAAGGTACCTTGGAACAGAGGGTTTAGTGCAGCTGCAGCAATATAGGAAGGACATGGACCTGATGGAGAGGGTCCAGAGAGGACCATGAAAATACTCAGGGGGTTGGAGAAGCTCTGCTAGAAGGACAGGCTGAGGGAGCTGGGAGTGTTCAGCCTGGAGAAGAGGAGACTTAAGGGAGACCTTATTGCTGTCTACAACTCCTTGAAGGGAGCCCGGTGGGGGTTGGTCTCTTCTCCCAGGCAACCAATGGCAAAACAAGAGGACACAGTGTCAAGCTGTGCCAGGGGAAGTTTAGGCTCAAGGTGAGGAGAAAGCTCTTCCCAGCAAGAGAGATTGGCCATTGGAATGTGCTGCCCAGGGAGGTGGTGGAGTCACCATCACTGGGGGTGTTCAAAAGGGGATTGCATGTGGCACCTGAAGCCATGGCTTAGTTTGTCACGAGGTGTTGGGTGACAGGTTGAACTTGATGATCTGTGAGGTCTTTTCCAGCCTGCTTGATTCTCTGCTTCTCTGACTCCCCCTTGTCCAGAGTGCCCAGCCCCAGCTCCCTCAGCCCGTCTCCGCAGGAGCGTTTTCACACTGCACTCACCCGTTGCTGTTTGTCTGTGCCCAGCTGCAGGCCGAGTGGGACCTCACCCAGTATGAGAACATTTTCCCTCTGTGCATGGTTCTGGAGCAACTTCTTCAAAAGGAGGCAGAAGGCAGCAAGGTTTCCAGCTCAGAGTGCAACGAAGGAGGGAAAAGCAGATTCCTGGAGGACCTTGATCGAGTTGTTCTCCGTCTGTCAGATGAATTCCCCTTGTTTTCTATCTGTCTGTGGAGAGTGAGTGTGCTTTTGAACCCAGCTCCAGCACCAGTGGATTAAACCCCAGCAACCTGCTTTTTAACAGTGCATTCGCTGTGGCCCTGCACCCAGGCAGCTTGTTTGGGGCAGGCAGGAGAACTGCTGTGGTTGGGAAAGGTTTGCTTCAAGCTCCTGTGCACCACCAGCAGCCTCAGGGAGAAGGGAATTTCTTTCCCATCTTAAATCAGAGCTGGGGTGGGGGAAAATGTGGTCATCCAGGTGTGCCTCTCTGAATAAAGGTTGGTTCTCACCACAGGAAACAAGCTGTTGGCTTCTGGATGTGTGCACAAGGCCTGAGTCACTCCCAGCTGACTAAGGATTTCAGAGGTTTAATAGGAATACATTGAACTCATTTAATGATTCCTTTAAGCCTCTCAGTTCACAATTAATGGCCATTGATCACGTCTCCTGTATCCATTTAGGAATGATCTGATTTTTAGTTGCTTTTTTAATGTAGTGTGTGATGGAATTATAGTCACAGGCCTAATGCAAGTAGCAGACCTGAGCAATCATTTTCAGCACAAAAGGGCTTCAAAACAGGAGGTCATCAGTACTTAAACTGAGGAATAAGAGTTCAACAATATATTAATTGATCAATACAAGTCCAGCTGTACCTTAACTAATCAATACAAGTTTAACAATACCTCAATTGATAAATACAAGCTCAGTAATAACTGAACTGATCCATACCTTAACTGATCAATACAAGTTCAACAATACCTTAATTGATCAATACAACTTCAACAATACTTTAATTGATGAGTACAACTTCAATAATAACTAAACTGATAAATACAAGCTCAAGAGTACCTTAACTGATCAATACAACTTCAACAATACTTTAATTGATGAATACAACTTCAGTAATAACTAAACTGATAAATACAAACTCAGCAGTACCTTAACTGATCAATGTAAGTTCAGCAATACTTTAATTGATGAATACAACTTCAGTAATAGCTAAACTGATAAATACCTTTACTGCCTTAACTGATCAATATAAGTTCAACAATACTTTAATTGATCAATACAACTTCAACAATACTTTAATTGATGAATACTACTTCAATAATAACTAAACTGATAAATACAAACTCAGCAGTACCTTAACTGATCAATACAAGTTCAACAATACCTCAACTGATAAATACAAGCTCAGTAATAACTGAACTGATCCATACGTTAACTGATCAATACAAGTTCAGCAATATCTTAATTGATCAATACAACTTCAACAATACTTTAATTGATTAATACAACTTCAATAATAACTAAACTGATAAATACAAACTCAGCAGTACCTTAACTGATCAATACAAGTTCAACAATACCTCAATTGATAAATACAAGTTCAGTAATAACTGCACTGATAAATGCAAGCTCAACAATACCTTAATTGATCAATAGAAGTTCAACCATCCCTCAATTGATAAATACAAGCTCAGTAATAACTGAACTGATCCATACCTGAACTGATCAATACAAGTTCAATACCATAATTGATAAATACAAATTCAGCAATACATTAATTAACAAATACAAGTTCAGTAATAACTAAATGCATAAGCACAAGCTCAACAATACCTTAACTGATCAATACAAGTTCAAAAGGACCTTAATTGACAAATACAAGTTCACCAGTGCCTTAACTGATCAATAGAAGTTCAAGAATGCTTTATTTGATAAATACAACTTCAGTAATAACTAAACTGATAAATACAAGCTCAACATACCTTAAATGATCAATGCAAGTTCAGCATAACCTTAACTGATCAATACAAGTTCAACAATACCTTAATTGATCAATAGAACTTCAACAATGCTTTAATTGATGAGTACAACTTCAGTAAAACTAAACTGATAAATACAAGCTCAAGAGTACCTTAACTGATCAATACAAGTTCAACAATACCTCAATTGATAAATACAAGTTCAGTAATAACTGAACTGATAAATGCAAGCTCAACAACACCTTAATTGATCAGTACAAGTTCAACAATACCTTAATTGATCAATACAACTTCAACAATACTTTAATTGATGAGTACAACTTCAACAATAACTAAACTGATAAATACAAGCTCAAGAGTACCTTAACTGATCAATAGAAGTTCAACAATACCTCAGTTGATAAATACAAGTTCAGTAATGACTGAACTGATAAATACAAGCTCAACAACACCTTAATTGATCAGTACAAGTTCAAGAATACCTTAACTAATCAATATAAGTTCAACAATACCTTAATTGATCCATACCTTAATTGCTCAATACAAGTTCAGCAATACTTTAACTAATCAATACAAGTTCACCAATACTTTAATTGATCAATACAAGTTCACCAATACCTGAATTAATACAAGTTCAATAATAACTAAACTGATGAAGTACAAGCTCTACAATACCTTGACTGATCAATGCAACTTCAGTAATAACTAAAATGATCAATAGAAGTTCAACAGTACCGTAATTGATCAATACAAGTTCGGCAATGATCAATGGAAGTTCAAGAATACCTTAGCTGATAAATATGACTTCAACAATACCTTAACTGATAGACACAAGTTCAGCAGTACCTTGATTGCTCAATACAAGTTACTGATCAATACAAACTCAACAACAACTAAACTGATCAGCAGCAGTTCAACAATGCCTTAATTGATCCACTCTGATAACTTTGAAGGGCAGCTCTTATGGTGAATGGCTTCAGTGGGTACAGAATGGGTTTAGCATTAGTCCTTAGCCTTCCCCTTGCCCTTTGGTGGCAGAGGAGCTTTAGGCCGAGCCCGGAGAGTGGTGGTGAATGGTGCCACAGCCAGCTGGCAGCCAGGCACCAGTGGTGTGTCCCAGGGATCAGTGCTGGGCCCTGTGCTCTTTAACATCTTCATTGATGATCTGGATGAGGGGATGGAGTCCATCATCAGTAAGTTTGCAGATGACAGCAAGCTGGGGCAGGAGTTGATCTGTTGGAGGGTAGGAGAGCTCTGCAGAGGGACCTTGCCAGGCTGGACAGATGGGCAGAGTCCAACAGGATGGCATTCAACAAGTCCAAGTGCCAGGGGCTACACTTGGGCCAGAACAACCCCATGCAGAGCTACATGCTGGGGTCAGAGTGGCTGACAGCTGCTAAATAGAAAAGGACCTGGGGGTGCTGATTGACAGCTGCCTAAACATGAGCCAGCAGTGTGCCCAGGTGGCCAAGAAGGCCAAGGGCATCCTGGCCTGCATTAGGAATAGTGTGGCCAGCAGGAGCAGGGAAGTCATTCTGCCCTGTGCTCAGCATCTGCATCCCAAGGGCTGTGCAGGCACCTGAAGCTTAGTGGTGCAAGCTTGCTGCTTGCTGTTCTGTAGAGGAAAATGGGAGAGTAAATCCTGCCTGTCATCTGCAGGGAAATAACTTCACTCTAACACAGCTATGTTTTGAATGCCCCAGCTGGAGTCTCCCTCTCTGGAGATATTCCAGCCCCACCTGGATGTGTTCCTGTGTGATGTGCTCTAGGTGATCCTGCTCTGACAGGGGGGGTTGGACTGGATGAGCTTTGGAGGTCCCTTCCAGCCCCTAACATTCTGTGCTTCGATTTCCCAGGCTCTGTGTCAGGTCTCTGTGCCTGGTTTAAAGCTCACCAGAGAGCCAGTCCCAAACTCCTTTGGGTCCAATGTTTATTCCTTAGCCCATTTCCCCCCTTTGACTGGAGGTTGTTCCAAGAGTTTGGGATATTGTGTGAACACAAAGTGAGGCTTTCACAGCCCAGTGGTTTTGCACCTTAGAAGTACTTGACAGCAAACACAATTGGTGAACTCTTGTGCCTGAGCATTTCCCTGTGCAGAATACAGAATGAACCAGGTTGGAAAAGACCTCAGAGATCATCCAGGCCAATCTCTCACCCAGCACCATCTAAACAACTAAACCATGGCACCAAGTGCCTCAGCCAGATCTTCCCCTACTCAAATCTGGCTCTGCTGCCCATGTCCTAGGACCAGAGAAGCACTCATGGCAGCCCACTGCAGCTCTTCTGCTGGAGGAACTCTCTCTTCTCTTTACTGTTCTTTGTAACTCATGCATTTGTGCCTGAAGGACAAAGGGTTTCCAGAAAGCCAAACAGAGCCTGGGCTGCATCAAGAGAAGCAGAGCTTGGGCTGCATGAGGAGAAGCACAGCCAGCAGGGCTAGGGAGGTGATTCTCCCGCTCTGCTCTGCTCTGGTGAGACCTCACCTGGAGCACTGTGTCCAGTTCTGGAGCCTCTGTGCCAGGAAGGATCTGGAGATGCTGGAAGGTGTCCACAGAAGGTCCACAAGGATGAGCAGAGAGCTGGAGCTGCTCTCCTATGAGGACAGACTGAGGGAGTGGGGCTTTTCAGTCTGGAGAAGAGAAGACTCCAAGGAGACCTAATTGTGGCCTTCCAGTATCTGAAGAGGGCTCCAAGAAAGCTGGGAAGGGACTTTTGAGGGTGTCAGGGAGTAATAGGACTGGGGGGAGTGGAGCAAAACTAGAAGTGGGGAGATGGAGATTGGATGTTAGGAAGAAGTTGTTCCCCATGAGGGTGGTGAGAACCTGGCACAGGTTGCCCAGGGAGATGGTGGAAGCCTCCTGCCTGGAGGTGTTTGCAGCCAGGCTGGATGTGGCTGTGAGCAACCTGCTGTGGTGTGAGGTGTCCCTGCCCATGGCAGGGGGGTTGGAACTGGCTGCTTCCTGAGGTCCCTTCCAACCCTGAAAATTCTCTGATTCTATGATTTGTTTGGAGGAGAAAAACAGGAACTGTGAGAGCTAATTACTGACCAACACCTCTGCTTTTGTGAAAGGATTATCTGCTTCCATTTCCTCCCTGGTGTGGCTGATGAGTCACACAGGGACAAAATGCCCCGGCCCAGAGAAACATTGGCCCAGTTGAAGCCATTTAAGTACAATGGAACCACCTTCTGTGACCAGCCAGTGGGCTGTGGAGCTGGTTTCCACAACAGCCTATTCAGAACCATTGCAAAGCCTCTGTAATCATAGATTAGTGCAACCAACATTGCCTTTCTTCCCAGCAGCAGCAGCTGCCAGGTCGGGCAGGGCAGCTGAATTCAAGGGGCATTGGCAGAGAAGCTCCTGCTGGGCTAGCAGCAGGGCTTTGAGCTCAAGCTGGCAGGCTGAGAGTTGCCTGCTGCCCTGGCCTGCCAGAGGCAGCTCACAGTGTCACACTGTACATTAGAGGTTGGGAGGGACCTCCAGAGATCAGCCAGTCCAAGACCCCTGCCAGAACAGCAGCACCCAGGGGAGTCTGCACAGGAATGCATCCAGCTGGGGTTGGAAAGTCTTCCAGAGAAGGAGACTCCACAACCTCCCTGAGCAGCCTGCTCCAGGGCTCCCTCACCCTCACACCAAAGAAGTTTCTCCTCCTGTAGAGCTGAAACCTTCTCTGCTCAAGTTTGTCTCCATTGCTCCTTGGCTTCTTGCTGTGCAGCACCCACAAGAGCTTGGCCCCCTCCCCTTGACCCCCAGCCCTCAGCTCTTGAGAGACATTGAGCAGATCCCTCTCAGCCTTCTCCTCTCCAGACTAAACAGCCCCAGGGCTCTCAGTCTCTCTTCCCAGGGGAGATGCTCAAGTCCCCTAAGCCTCCTCCTGGCTCTGCCTTGGACTCTATCCAGCAGGTCTCTGTCTCTCTTGAGCTGGGGAGCCCCAAACTGGACCCAGGATTGCAGCTGTGGTCTCAGCAGGGCAGAGCAGAGGGGGAGCAGAACCTCCCCAGCCCTGCTGGCCACACTTTTCTTGCTGCCCCCAGGATCCTTTGGCTCTCTTGTCCCCCAGGGCACATTGCTGTCCCATGCAGAACTTGCTGCCCACTGGGACTCCAATCTCAGAGCAGCAGAAGGGTGTGCATGGTCTGGCAAAGCAATGCACAACAGTCTGAGACTTCTTTTTCTTCCACCATCAATAAGCATGCCTGAAGGTCTTTGAGGCCAGGCTGGATGTGGCTGTGAGCAACCTGCTGTAGTGTGAGGTGTCCCTGCCCATGGCAGGGGTTGGAACTGGCTGCTCCTTGAGGTCCCTTCCAACCCTGACAATTCAGTGACTCTGTGCTCTCATCCAGCCATCTCCTGCCATCTCCATGCAAAGAGCTCTTAGACCCAAGGTGAGGTTTCTCTAAATGAAAGCCATACCTATGGGCAGTTGGCCTTTTCTAATTAGCACTGCTGCAAAGTGGTAATTAGGACTGGAATTCTTTTTTGACACCTACAGTACAAAAGCTTAGCTATGGCCAATGCAAATGAGACATCAGCAGCTGAGAAGAAGGAAATGATAGCAGCTTAGGCAAAGAGGAGAGAGGATTCCCACTGAAGCTTGCTTCAGAGATATTCAAGGTCCACCTGGATGTGTTCCTGTGAGACCTGCTCTAAGTGCTCCTGCTCTGGCAGGGGGGGGTGGGCTGGATGAGCATTGGAGGTCCCTTCCAGCCCTTAACATGCTGTGATCCTGTGGGGGAAAAAGAACTGAAAAAGAGAGGAGAGGAGACTCAAGGAGAGGAGAGGAGACTCGAGAAGAGAAGAGAAGAGAAGAGAAGAGAAGAGAAGAGAAGAGAAGAGAAGAGAAGAGAAGAGAAGAGAAGAGAAGAGAAGAGAAGAGAAGAGAAGAGAAGAGAAGAGAGGGGGAGGGGAGGGGAGGGGAGAGGAGGGGAGGGAGGGGAGGGAGGGGAGGGCAGGGAAGGGCAGGGCAGGGCAGGGCAGGGCAGGGCAGGGCAGGGCAGGGAAGGGCAGGGAAGGGAAGGGAAGGGAAGGGAAGGGAAGGGAAGGGAAGGGAAGGGAAGGAAGGGAAGGGAAGGGAAGGGAAGGGGAAGGGGGAGGGGAAGGGGGAAGAGAAAAGAAGTGAGAAAAGAAAAAAAGGAAAGAAAAGAAAAGAGAAAAGAAACCACCAAACCAATGCCAACAGAAACCCCCAAACCAAACCCAAACCCAACAAACCAAACCCCCACAAAGCCCAAGCTAACAAACAAACAAACAAAAGAGGCATATTTAGCTCCTGGGTCAAAGGCTGCTGACATTTTCTGGTGGCCACTGAGCTCTGCTGGGTAAATCAATCTTGAATTAAGCTCTGAGAAAGCTCCTTGCTGTCCAAGGCCGAGCTCAGAGGCTCAGGGTGGTGTTTAGCCCAGGACACCAAATGACTTTGATCTCATTATTTCTAGGCAGTTAGCAACAACAGCAAGAAAAAATTAGCTCACTACCTCTCTGGGTGGACTCACTGACTCAAAGAGCTCCACTGGGAATGGCTGTTCAGGCTCAAGGCTGTTGTAGCAGACAGGGCATTAATTCTCCCCCTCTGCTCTGCCCTGCTGAGACCACAGCTGCAATCTTGGGTCCAGTTTGGGGCTCCCCAGTTGAAGAGAGACAGAGGCCTGCTGGAGAGAGTCCAAGGCAGAGGCAGGAGGATGCTTAGGGGACTTGAGCATCTCCCATGGGAAGAGAGACTGAGAGTCCTGGGGCTGTTTAGCCTGGAGAGGAGAAGGCTGAGAGGGATCTGCTCAATGTCTGTCAAGAGCTGAGGGCTGGGGGTCAAGGGGAGGGGGCCAAGCTCTTGTGGGTGCTGCACAGCAAGAAACCAAGGAACAATGGAGACAAACTTAGCAGAGAAGGTTTCAGCTCGACAGGAGGAGAAACTTCTTTGGTGTGAGGGTGCCAGAGCCCTGGAGCAGGCTGCCCAGAGAGGTTGTGGAGTCCCCTTCTCTGGAGCCTTTCCAACCCCACCTGGATGCATTGCTGTGCAGACTCCCCTGGGTGCTGCTGCTCTGGCATCTTGGAGTTAATGATGTAATTAGAAAGATTAAGTCTCTTGTCTGTGCCGAGATGATGATGAAAGGAAGCCGTGAATAACAATAACGATGACCGGGGCTCAGTTGCTCTCAACTATCGAACTAATTAGCAACGAAACACAAAGACAACAATGAACATATCAAATCCAAGAGTGAGTGAATCAAGCCATGGATCAACCAGAATGTTGCTCCTGCAATTATTGAGCTGTGGAATGAATGCAGAGAGTTAGTTGTGACAGTAGGAAACAAACAAGCCTCCTGCACAGAGAGAGGGCTGGCAGAGGTGTTGCACTGATGGCTTCGGTGCAAAATATCAAAGCCACAGCACCACAGGACATAGGAGGTTGGAAGGGACCTCCAGACATCATCCAGTCCAACCCCCCTGCCAGAGCAGCATCACCCAGGGAGTCTCCACAGGAATGCATCCAGGTGGGGTCAGAGAAGGAGACTCCACAACCTCTCTGGGCAGCCTGCTCCAGGGTTCTGTCACCCTCGCTGCAAAGAAGTTTCTCCTCATGTGGAGCTGAAACCTTCTCTGCTCAAGCTTGTACCTCATGTTCCTTGTCTTACTACTGTGCACCATCCTAATGTCCAGTCTAAACCTACCTAGTGGCAGCTTGAGGCCATTCCCTCTTGTTCTGTCACTAATTAACTGTGACAAAAGACCAGCAGCAGCCTCTCCACGATGTCCTTTCAGTCTTCTCTGTTCAAGTTTGTCTCCATTGCTCCTTGGCTTCTTGCTGTGCAGCACCCAAAAGAGCTTGGCCCCCTCCCCTTGACCCCCAGCCCTCAGCTCTTGAGAGACATTGAGCAGATCCCTCTCAGCCTTCTCTTCTGCAGACTGAACAGCCCCAGGGCTCTCAATCTCACACAGGGGAGATGCTCAAGTCCCCTAAGCATCCTCCTGGCTCTGCCTTGGACTCTCTCCAGCAGGTCTCTGTCCTGAGTGATGAGACTCTGGCACAGGTTGCCCAGGGAAGCGGTGGAAGCCTCATCTCTGGAGGATTTTATGGTCAGGCTGGATGTGGCTCAAGTCCCCTAAGCATCCTCCTGGTTCTCCCTTGGACTCTCCAGCAGCTCTCTGTCTCTCCTCAGCTGGGGAGCCCCAAACTGGACCTAGGGTCGCACATGCATCCACCCATCCTGTGTGTCCTCTGGACATGAACTCCTAAAGTCAAAGCAGTTTTATATCTCAGGAAAAAGGGAATCTGCAGCAATAAACTGCCTGATTATTCTTCTGGTAGCTGCTGCTCTCACTGCTCCTCTACCTCTGGCCCCTTGCTGTGTGGAAGTTAATTGAAATGCAGAATAATTGATGGCAGAAGCTTGTCTTTGGATCACTGCAAACCCCACGTTCACCTGGAGTGCAGTCCACTCAGAGGTGATGATGGAATGGAGGAGGCTGAATGGGTGCTCTGAGTGCAGTTGTGGAGCAGTCTATTACTGAAGTTATTAAGTATCTGCTGCCCTATTTCCCACCCCCCCACCCCCCTTCTATTTCTACCTGCAGAGGTTAAAGCAGAAAGTGCTCATACAGAATACTGAATTAACCAGGTTGGAAGAGACCTCAGAGATCATCCAGTCCAACCTCTCACCCAACACCATCCAATCAACTAAACCATGGCACCAAGGGCCTCATCCAGGCTCTTCTTAAAACACCTCCAGTGCTGTGTCACCCCCAAAAGAGTCTCAGTCAAACCAGGACTTTTCAGGTGAAGGCTGAAGGGGGAAATTCAGTACACCCTCAAGGAGCACACCTGAGAATCCACCACACCATGGCAGTGATGAATTTACTTCTTTCTCTCCATGAGAGCTGGCAAGGGGAAAAAATATATTAAGAACCCCCCAAAATGACCCAAATGCTGCTACTTTTGTACAGCCTAACAAGTATCACAGTGTCACCAAGGTTGGGAGGGACCTCAAAGGTCATCAAGCCCAACCTGTCACCACAGACCTCATGACCAGGCCATGGCACCGAGTAACTGGACTTGAAAGCTGGGGAGGGACTTTTGAGGGAGTGATAGGGACTGGGGGGGATGGAGCAAAACTAGAAGTGGGGAGATTGAGGTTGGATGTGAGGAAGAAGTTGTTCCCCAGGAGGGTGGTGAGAGCCTGGCACAGGTTGCCTGGGGAGGTGGTGGAAGCCTCCTGCCTGGAGGTGTTTGCAGCCAGGCTGGCTGTGGCTGTGAGCAACCTGCTGTGGTATGAGGCATGGCAGGGGGTTGGAACTGGCTGAGCCTTGAAGTCCCTTCCAACCCTCACAATTCTGTGATTCTATGATTGTAAGTAGACATAGAGGTCTCTTCTGCCTTCCTTCACTTTCTCCCTAAGCAGAATACAGAATTAACCAGGTTGGAAAAGACCTTGGAGATAGAATAGAATAATAGGATAGAATAAACCAGGTTGGAAGAGACCTTCAAGATCATCACGTCCAACCTATCACCCAACACCACCCAATCAACTAACCCATGTAACCAAGCACCCTGTCAAGTCTCCTCCTGAACACCTCCAGTGATGGTGACTCCACCACCTCCCCAGGCAGCCCATTCCAATGGGCAATCACTCTCTCTGTGTAAAACTTCCTCCTGACCTCCAGCCTGAACTTCCCCTGGTGCAGCCTGAGACTGTGTCCTCTTGTTCTGGTGCTGGCTGCCTGGGAGAAGAGACCAACCTCTGCCTGTTTACAACCCCCCTTCAGGTAGTTGTAGAGAGCAATAAGGTCACCCCCTGAGTCTCCTCCCCTCCAGGCTAAGCAGCCCCAGCTCCCTCAGTCTCTCCTCACAGGGCTGTGTTCCAAGCCCCTCACTAACTTCATTGCCCTTCTCTGGACTCGTTCCAGCAAGTCAACCTCCTTCCTAAACTGAGGGGCCCAGAACTGGACACAGTACTCAAGGTGTGGCCTAACCAGTGCAGTGTCCAGGGGCAGAATGACCTCCCTGCTCCTGCTGGCCACACTGTTCTTAATGCAGGCCAGAATCATTGAGTCCATTGTGAGGATGCCTGATAGGAACCAATGGGTTTGACATTTCCCTCTTTGCTAAACAGGTCTCATTGAATGGGCTGGGCTGGAAGGGAGCTCCAAAGGCCATCCAGTCCAACCCCCTCTGCAGTCAGCAGAATCACAGAAGTAAGGTTGGAAAAGACCTCGGAGATCACCCAGTCCAACCTCTCACCCAACACCATCTGATCAACTAAACCATGGCACCAAGTGCCTCAGCCAGATCTTCCCCTACTCAAATCTGGCTCTGCTGCCCATGTCCTAGGACCAGAGAAGCACTCATGGCAGCCCACTGCAGCTCTTCTGGAGGTGTTCAGGAGGAGACTTGATGGGGTGCTTGGTGCCATGGGTTAGTTGTTTAGGTGGCTTGGATTGGTTGAAGGATTGGACACAATGATCTTGAAGGTCTCTTCCAACCTGGTTTATTCTATATCCTATATTCTCTTGACTGTTCTTTGTAACTCATGCATTTGTGCCTGTGGAACAAAGGGTTTCCATCTAGAATTAGAATTAGAATTAGAATTAGAATTAGAATTGGAATTAGAATTAACCAGGTTGGAAAAGACCTTTGAGACCATCTAGTAACCACTAAAAGTCAGTAATTCCTATTTGAGTATTATTTTACTATCCAATCTTTCTCAACAGCCCTGGCTTCACTCTCTGCCCCTTTCCCCCCTTTTTCCCCTCAAACCCAGAGCACCTGGGCTCTGGGGCAGTCTCCTCCCACCCCAGGTGTGGCCACTTGGCCCTTCCCACCCACTCCCCTATTTAATCCCCCCCAGGAAAGGCAGGAGCTCTAAGCTGAGCCCATCTGGGCTGAGGATCCTCCTCTGATCCCTGGTGAGTGTCCCTGGAGCACACTGGGTGTTGGTGGTGGTGACAACAAAGGCCGGGGGGCCTGGTGGCCCCCCGGTTGTTAGGGCCAACATTGCTGACTGCTCCAATATGCTTCACTGGTGCTGGCTGGGGCTCCTTGCTGGGGCTGAGCTCCTTGCTGGGAAGGTCTGCCCTGGCTCTAGGATGGGTGCTCTGGGGAGGTGGTCTCTTGGCTGGTTGAAGGTCTTGCCCCTGGCTCTAGGATGGGTGCAACAATGGGGAGGATGGTGCTGAGGGAGCAGGGGCTGCTTAGGCAGGGAGGGGAGGGTGGTGCTGAGGGAGCAGGGGCTGCTTAGGCAGGGAGGGGAGGGTGGTGCTGAGGGAGCAGGGGCTGCTTAGGCAGGGATGGGGAGGGTGGTGCTGAGGGAGCAGGGGCTGCTTAGGCAGGGAGGGGAGGGTGGTGCTGAGGGAGCAGGGGCTGCTTAGGCAGGGAGGGGAGGGTGGTGCTGAGGGAGCAGGGGCTGCTTAGGCAGGGAGGGGAGGGTGGTGCTGAGGGAGCAGGGGCTGCTTAGGCAGGGAGGGGAGGGTGGTGCTGAGGGAGCAGGAGCTGCTTAGGCAGGGAGGGGAGGGTGGTGCTGAGGGTGCAGGGGGTGCTTTGTAAGATGAAGGGCTGGAGGGATGGTGGAGGAGCAGGAGCTACTTTGGGAGGATGAAGGCTGTTGGTGGGGGAGGCAGGGGGGTTAAGCTGGATGATCCTTAGAGGCCATTTCCAACTCTGATGATTCTATGGCTCCATGACCTAGCCCCAGGGCAGGGACACTTTCCACTAGACCCAGTCAGCATCTTTAAGGGCATATTTAATCTTTTATTCCCCCTGTACATAGAAGTCAAACCACACTATGGTAGCTCTGATGAACTGATGGATTTTTGGATGTGAAGCTGCCTCACTTTGAAAAGATCTTCTGTGTGTTGCCAGAAGCAATGAACTGATTCCCTGAAATTCAAGAGTGAATACAAATGATTGGCATAAGAGCCTTTTAAAATCCTGCTGGATCTGGGGACAGGGTTTGGCCATCTCAGTGCAATTGCTCAGCAGGAGTGAGTCTTTGCCTGAAGTGTAGGGAGGGGAAGCACTGAAGCAGACTCAGAGCTCCAACACAAGTTGTCTTACCAATATATTATATTATGTCTTTCTCCTCTATTTTTTCCTCTCACATCATAGAGCCACAGAATCAAGCAGGTTGGAAAAGACCTCAGAGACCATCAAGTCCAACCTAACACCTCCTGGCTATTAAACCATGGCTCCAAGTGCCACATCCAAGCCTTTTGTGAACCCCTCCAGGGATGCTGACTCCACCACCTCCCTGGGCAGCACATCCCAATGCCCAGTCTGGGAAGAACTTTCTCCTCACCGCCAGCCTAAACTTCCCCTGGCACAGCTTGAGACTGTGTCCTCTTGTCCTGGTGCTGCTTGCCTGGGAGAAGAGACCAACCCCCATCTGGCTCCAACCTCCCTTCAGGAGTGGTGATTTTGATCAATAAAGGCTTTCATCTCTGTTACATTTGGCTTGTGTCCTTCCTTTCTGTCACCTGAACAACAGCTGGGAGAGAAGGGGGTTGCCAAAGCCCCTTAATTACAGAGCTGGAGCTGCATTGCTTTCATGCTCTCAAAGTAGCAAAGCTTATACAGAAACATTAGCAGCGTGTAAGCTCCTCACCTTGAGCATAAATGTCCCTAAGTCATGCTTAGTTGTCTCATCACAGAGTGTTAGGGGTTGGAAGGGATCTCAGGAGATCTTCCAGGCCAACCCCCCTGCCAGAGCAGAGAATCCAGCACAGGGCACACAGGAACACATCCAGACAGGGCTGGAAAGTCTCCAGAGGAGACTCCACAACCTCTCTGGGCAGCCTGCTCCAGAGCTCTGTGACCCTCACAGTGCAGAAGTTCCTCTTCATGCTGAGGTGGAGTTTCTATCCCTTGTCCTATCCCAGGGTGCAGCTGAGCAGAGCCTGGCCCCTGCCTCCTGACCCCCAGCCCTCAGCTATTGAGAGACATTGATCAGATCCCTTCTCAGTCATCTTTTCTCCAGACTAAACAGCCCCAGGGCTCTCAGCCTCTTCTCCCAGGGCAGTGCTCCAGTCCCCTCAGCATCCTTGTAGCCTTCTGCTGGACTCTTTCCAGCAGCTCCCTGTCCCTCTTGAGCTGGGGAGCCAATCCCCAACTTCAGCACTCACTACTGTTTTATTTAACCCTAACCCTGCACATTCAAGCTTGCATTTCAAGCTGTCACTCAAGCACCTGGCCCTCAACAGTTTCTTTGAGCTCTTATTCCAGGCAAGAGAAGAACAACAAAAGCTGAGCACACACACACAGCTCCCCTCATAAACAACTCCTTGGACATCTCATTTGTCCCTTAATCTGCCCTTTATTGCCTGCCACTTGCATTTTGCCTTCATGTTTAACAAGCTCCACTTGCAAGGGCAAACAAGTTTCCTCCTTAATGGTGCTCTGCTGGAAGGAACAGAATTGTGCACCATAAAACCAAAAGAATAAATATCTTAGGAGCTCTTTTAATTGCTCCAGAAATTATCCTTAAGTGCTGTGCAGGATTTATAGCAGCAAACAGCTTCCCCACCACCACCCCTTCCCCTCCAGCAGTTTAATAGAGCTGACTGGGAGCTTGGGAGGAAAAACATTCCTCTTGTAGGGAAATCTCTACCTGAAAGACAAGGCTTATTGACTGACTTTTTGCCATACTTATTTCCTTCCTTACTTCTTTACTTATTCACTCATTGATTCACTTCTTTACTCACTGATTCACTTCTTTACTTACTTACTTCTTTACTTACTTATTTGCTCACATATTCACTTATTTATTTACTTACTTACTGACTCACTTCTTTACTCCTTTATTTCTTTGCATACTCACTCACTCACTTTACTTCTTCACTCACTCCTTTACTTCTTCACTCACTCCTTTACTTCTTCACTCACTCCTTTACTTCTTCACTCACTCCTTTACTTCTTCACTCACTCCTTTACTTCTTCACTCACTCCTTTACTTCTTCACTCACTCCTTTACTTCTTCACTCACTTCTTCACTCACTTCTTCACTCACTTTACTTCTTCACTCACTCCTTTACTTCTTCACTCACTCCTTTACTTCTTCACTCACTTCTTCACTCACTTTATTTCTTCACTTCTTTACTTCTTCACTCACTCCTTTACTTCTTCACTCACTCCTTTACTTCTTCACTCACTCCTTCTTCACTCACTCCTTTAATTCTTCACTCCTTTACTTCTTCACTCACTTCCTCACTTCTTTACTCACTCCTTTACTTCTTCACTCCTTTACTTCTTCACTCACTCCTTTACTTCTTCACTCACTCCTTTACTTCTTCACTCACTTCTTCTTCACTCACTTCTTTACTTCTTTATTCACTTCTTTACTTCTTCACTCACTTCTTCATTCACTTCTTTACTTCTTTACTCACTTCTTCACTCACTCCTTTACTTCTTCACTCACTCCTTTACTTCTTCACTCACTCCTTTACTTCTTCACTCACTCCTTTACTTCTTCACTCACTCCTTCTTCACTCACTCCTTTAATTCTTCACTCCTTTACTTCTTCACTCACTCCTTTACTTCTTCACTCCTTTACTCATTCCTTTACTTCTTCACTCCTTTACTTCTTCACTCACTCCTTCTTCACTCACTCCTTTACTTCTTCACTCCTTTACTTCTTCACTCACTTCTTTACTTCTTCACTCCTTTACTCATTCCTTTACTTCTTCACTCCTTTACTTCTTCACTCACTCCTTCTTCACTCACTCCTTTACTTCTTCACTCCTTTACTTCTTCACTCACTCCTTTACTTCTTCACTCACTCCTTTACTTCTTCACTCACTCCTTTACTTCTTCACTCACTTCTTCTTCACTCACTTCTTTACTTCTTTATTCACTTCTTTACTTCTTCACTCACTTCTTCACTCACTTCTTCTTCATTCACTTCTTTACTTCTTTACTCACTTCTTCACTCACTTCTTTACTTCTTCACTCCTTTACTCACTTTTTTACTCCTTCACTCCTTTACCTCTTCACTCACTTCTTCACTCCTTCACTCACTTCTTTACTTCTTCACTCCTTTACTCACTTTTTTACTCCTTCACTCCTTTACCTCTTCACTCACTTCTTTACTTCTTCACTCACTTCTTTACTCGCTTCTTTATTTTTGTACTCACTTCTTTACATACTCACTTATTTACTCAATTATTTATTTATTTGCTCAGTCATTCACCTATTTACTCACTTATTTACTTATTTACTCACTTATTCACTTATTTACTCATTTATTTACTTATTTGATCACTTATTTACTTATTTCTTTACTTACTTATTTACTGACTTATTTACTGACTTCTTTACTCACTCACTTGCTTATTTGCTTAGTTATTTATTTTCCTTCCAAGGAAGTTTTACTTAAAATAGATAAATTTCTGTTGAGAAAGGTTTCCTGAATGTGTCCAGTTCTGAGCTCCTAAGTTTAAGAAGGACATTGAGACACTTGAATGTGTCCAGAGAAGGTCAAGCAGGCTGGGGAGGGGTCTTGAAGAGGAAGTGCCATGGAAACAGGAGGAAAACTTTATCCCTGTGAGAGTGAGAGAAGCCTGGAACAGGCTGCCCAGGGGGGTTGTGGAGTCTCCTTCTCTGGAGATATTCCCAACCCACCTGGATGTGTTCCTGTGTGATCTGCTCTTGGTGCTCCTGCTCTGGCAGGGGGGGTGTACTGGATGAGCTTTGGAGGTCCCTTCCAGCCCCTAACATTCTGTTATTCTGTGAAACTAAGGGTGATTAGGTAACACAAACAGGTTTAATATCTTGCCTTGTCCAGATTGGAGAAGTGTAAAAAGCTTGAGCTTGGGTGCAGGTTAGAGACCCATTTTCTCTGAGGGGATTGGACGTGGCACTTGGTGCCATGGTTTAGTCATGAGGTCTGTGGTGACAGGTTGGACTTGATGATCCTCGAGATCTCTTCCAACCTTGGTGATTCTGTGTGTTTCATCACTTCTACTGTACTGGAAGGAGCCTCTATAACAGGAGGGATCTGGAGGGGCTGGAAGGTGTCCAGAGAAGGGCCATGAGGATGAGCAGAGGGCTGGAGCTGCTCTCCTGTGAGGACAGACTGAGGGAGTTGGGGTTGTTCAGTCTGGAGAAGAGAAGGCTCTGAGGAGACCTCATTGTGGCCTTCCAGTATCTGAAGAGGGCTACAAGAAAGCTGGGGAGGGACTTTTGAGGGTGTCAGGGAGGGATAGGACTGGGGAGGATGGAGCAAAACTAGAAATGGGTAGATTCAGATGGGATGTGAGGAAGAAGTTGTTCCCCAGGAGGGTGGTGAGAGCCTGGCACAGGTTGCCCAGGGAGGTGGTGGAAGCCTCCTGCCTGGAGGTGTTTGCAGCCAGGCTGGATGTGGCTGTGAGCAACCTGCTGTAGTGTGAGGTGTCCCTGGCCATGGCAGGGGGGTTGGAACTGGCTGCTCCTTGAGGTCCCTTCCAGCCCTGACAATTCTCTGATTCTGAGGAACTCACTGTAAGAGCCTTCATAAATTCAGCAACTTCAACTGTTTGCTAACGAGCCCTGGCTTTAAATAAAGCTCAGGCAGCTGTGAGACAATAAAGTAAATCCACAGACTTGTGGCATAATTACAGCAATTTCCACACCCTTCATCATCACCTTAGCATTTTGTCCCAGATAAATGAGGTGGCAAATTTGATGGGGAGCAGCAGGGTTTGCAGACAGCCTGCTGCTGGAAAGCAGAAACATGAAAAGATAAACATTTGAGGAAGAGAGAGCTCTTTCTCTGCAGCCAAGCTCTGCACTAATTAGGCCATAATTTATCCAGGAGGAAATAGAAGTCAGTGAGGCATCAGGCAAAGCTTTTAGGAAGAGGCAAACTTGGTGGCTGTTGTATCAGAGGATTCTATTCTGAAATAATTGCAGCTTCTCTCTTCAGAGGGCTGGATCAGAGAGGGCTCTGGCTCATTACTGAGCAACATTTGTTCCTGTGGAATTAGCTGTTGACATATCTAAGTGACTTTGAGCTGTGCTTAGTGGAATCTGAGCTGCTGAATGAAATCCTTGATGATCAGCATTTTACTGAAGCACTTCAAGTCTAAAGGGTTGAGTTTTTTTCTAACACCAAGTGCTGCAATGGCCTTGCAAACAGTCTCTCTCCATCCTTCCTGTAGCCCCCTTCAGGTACTGGCAGGCTGCTATTAGGTCTCCCCAGAGCCTCCTCTTCTCCAGGTTGAACACCCCCAGCTCCCTCAGCCTGTCCTCATAGCAGAGCTGCTCCAACCCCCTGATCATTTTCCTGGCCCTCCTCTGGATCCTCTCCATCAGCTCCATGTCCATCCTGTATTGAGGGCTCCAGAGCTGCATACAGTACTCCAGCTGAGGTCTCAGCAGAGCAGAGACAAGTGGCAGAATCTCCTCTCTGGCTCTGCTGGCCACATATCTTTTGAGGCAGCCCAGGATGGGATTTGCCTTCTGTGCTGCAAGCTCACACTGCCTGCTCCTGTCCAGCTTCTCATCCATTAGCACCCCCAAGTCCTTTCCCTCAGGGCTGCTTTATATACAAGTGCTAAACCAAAACA
Source organism: Melanerpes aurifrons (assembly GCA_011125475.1). Classification (NCBI taxonomy): domain Eukaryota; kingdom Metazoa; phylum Chordata; class Aves; order Piciformes; family Picidae; genus Melanerpes; species Melanerpes aurifrons. The sequence goes on from WWNC01000060.1 coordinate 2,775,239, forward strand.
GACCAGAGAGAAAGTAGGTCATAGGAAATAAAGTAATCCAAGTAAGCTCTGCAAACTTTGTGAGCACAAAACATGTGTGAGAGTAAAGCTTTGTGGGCATCAGGTGAGTAATAACTTATACTCAAAAATCAGACTGAGACAGATATATTCTTGCCACAGAGCTCACTTAGCAGGCAGTAACTTTGGAAACCACTCAAGTTTCACACCAGAGGCTGCAGCTGGAAGATTGTGTCCAGTTCTGGACACCTCAGGTCAAGAAGGACCTCAGGGAACTGCTTGAGAGAGTCCAGCACAGAGACACAAAAATGATGAATGGAGTGGAACATCTCCTTATGAGGAGAGCCTGAGGGAGCTGAGGGCTCTGGAGCTTGGAGAGGAGGAGACTGAGAGGTGAGCTCCTTGCTGTGCAGGGGCAGTGCCCAGAGGCTGGAGCCAGGCTCTGCTGGGGGCTGCCCAATGCCAGCACAAGGGGCAGTGGTGGAAGCTGAGGCAGAGGAAGTGCCATGGAAAGAGGAGGAAGAATTTTTTCCCTGTGAGGGTGACCTTGCAGCTGCTTTCACATGGTGCTGGATATGTGAGGCAAGGCCATCTCCACAGCTGGGGACAGGAAGAAGGAGCTGTGCATCTTTCCCCAGGACTTTGTGATGGGTACAGCTCTGTTCAGTACCTTCATCAATGACATTGACAGAGACTGCTCAGCAAGTTTGCTGATGATACCAAAGTGGAAGGCTTGCCTGAGACACCTGGAGGCTCTGTGGCCGTTCAGAGTCTTGGACAGACTGAGAGCTGGGCACAGAGGAACCTAATGAGGTTCAACAAGGAGAAGTGCAGAGTCCTGCCCTGGGGAGGAAGAATAAACTGCAGCAGCACAGGCTGGGAGGGGATCTGCTGGAGAGCAGCCCCAAGGAGAAGGACCTGGGAGTGCTGGTGGGCAGCAAGTTCTGCATGGGACAGCAATGTGCCCTGGGGGCCAGGAAGGCCAATGGGGTCCTGGGGTGCATCCAGAGGAGTGTGTCCAGCAGAGCCAGGGAGGTTCTCCTCTCCCTTTACTCTGCCCTAGTGAGACCTCATCTTGAGTATTGTGTTCATTTTTGGGCTCCCCAGTTCAGGAGGGACAGGGATCTGCTGGAGAGAGTCCAAGGGAGGGCTATGAGGATGCTGAAGGGACTGCAGCACTGCCTGGGGAGGAGAAGCTGAGGGACCTAGGGCTGGAGAAGAGAAGACTGAGAGGGATCTGATCAGTGTCTATAAATATCTGAGGGCTGGGGGTCAGGAGGGAGGGGACAGGCTCTGCTCAGTTGCACCCTGGGATAGGACAAGGGGCAATGGATATAAACTCCAGCACAGGAGGCTCCACCTCAGCATGAGGAGGAACTTCTGCACTGTGAGGCTCCCAGAGCCCTGGAGCAGGCTGCCCAGAGAGGTTGTGGAGTCTCCTTCTCTGGAGCCTTTCCAGCCCTGTCTGGATGTGTTCCTGTGTGCCCTGTGCTGGATTCTCTGCTCCTGCTCTGGCAGAGGGGTTGGACTTGAACATCTCCAGAGGTCCCTTCCCACCCCTAACATCCTGTGAGCCTGTGACATCAAAATATGATTTAAGTTTCACTGCTAGTGTCCAAGGACTCTTGAAAAGAAGACTTCTGCAGCAGGTTCCTTTTGTTTGGTTGGATTTTAGCTGGAACAACTTACATGTTTGAGCTGGTAGTTGAGTAAGAAAAAAGATTTACACATTTTTATCTTCATTTAGAAAAGCAAAGAAGAGAGAGCAGTAAGTGGAAAATGACATGTGTTTGCTGCTGAAAGGAGGAGAAAGTCAGCATCAGCCACGCTGCCAAACAATCCTCTTCAAGCACTGAAGGGTGCCACAGCTCTCAGGCTGCAGCAGGAGTGGAATCCTTCTCACATTTCCTCCTTGGATATGTAGGGAAAATCCAAATAGTTCCTTCTGTGCAGAGCTTTTTGGTTCTGTGCCACTCAGAAGTGTCATTCCAGTTCCTCAGTTCTTTGCTTAGTGCTCAGGCTCCTCAGAGTCACAGAATTGGCCAGGCTGGAAGAGACCTCAGAGATCATCAAATCCAACCTATGACCTAATACCTAATTAATCAACCAGAGCATGGCACCAAATGCCTCATCCAGGCTGTATTAAACATCTCCAGGGACCTCGACCCCACCACCTCCCTGGGCAGCACATCCCAATGGCCAATCTCTCTTGCTGGGAGGAGCTTTCTCCTCACATCCAGCCTAAACCTCCCCTGGCACAGCTTGAGACTGTGTCCTCTTGTTCTGGTGCTGGGTACCTGGGAGAAGAGACCAACCCCTTCCTGGCCACAACCACCTTTCAGGTAGTTGTAGAGAGCAAGAAGGTCTCCCCTGAACCTCCTCTTCTCCAGGCTAAGCAACCCCAGCTCCCTCAGCCTCTCCTCACAGGGCTGTGCTCCAGACCCCTCCCCAGCTTTGTTGCCCTTCTCTGGACACCTTCCAGCATCTCAACATCTTTCCTAACCTGAGGAGCCCAGAACTGGACACAGGACTCCAGGTGTGGCCTCACCAGTGCTGAGCACAGGGCAGAATGACTTCCCTGCTCCTGCTGGCCACACTGTTCCTGCTGCAGGTCTCCACCACCCCAACTTTGTGCATACTAGTTAACTGTCACCTGCCACAGAAAATCATTCCTCTTGCCCCATGGTGGATTCATCTCTGCAACTGCTGTGTCAGTGCTGACAGACCCTCAGGTGTCTCTGGGTCCTTCAACTTTCCAAACCATCTCTGCCCTTGTTCCATGGAAATCCATGAAGATGCTTAGGGGACTTGAGCATCTCCCATGGGAAGAGAGACTGAGAGCCCTGGGGCTGTTTAGTCTGGAGAAGAGAAGGCTGAGAGGGATCTGCTCAATGTCTGTCAAGAGCTGAGGGCTGGGGGTCAAGGGGAGGGGGCCAAGCTCTTTTGGGTGCTGCACAGCAAGAAGCCAAGGAGCAATGGAGACAAACTTGAACAGAGAAGGTTTCAGCTCCACAGGAGGAGAAACTTCTTTGGTGTGAGGGTGCCAGAGCCCTAGAGCAGGCTACCCAGAGAGGTTGTGGAGTCTCCTTCTCTGGAGCCTTTCCAAGCCCCCCTGGATGCATTCCTGTGCAGACTGCCCTGGGTGCTGCTGCTCTGGCAGGGGGGTTGGACTGGATGATCTCTGGAGGTCCCTTCCAACCTCCTATGTACAGTGGTACTATGATCCTGTGATATATGTGCTCTCATCTAGCTTCCCTAATCACCACCATCTGTCATAATAAGCCTTGGAATGACTGGAGAATGAGTTAGTGAGAGCAAAGGAGAGGTGCTGCTGTCTGTGGGCAGCCTGTGAACAGAGGAAACTAAGCTGAGATCACAGAAATATTCAGGATGGAAAAACCCTCAGGAGCACCAAGTCCAACCCAGAACCCTACTCTACAAGGGTCACCCTAAAAACCCCAAGCACCACAGCCAAACCACCTTCAAACACAGCCAGGCTGGGGACTCCACCACCTCCCTGGGCAGCACATTCCAAGGCCTGACCACTCTGGCTGGGAAATATTTCTACCTAATGTCCAGTCTAAACCTACCCAGTGGCAGCTTGAGGCCATTCCCTTTCATTCTGTCACTAATTCCCTGTGAGAAGAGACCAGCAGCAGCCTCTCCACAACCTCCTTTCATGGACTTGTAGACAGCAATGAGGTCTCCCCTCAGGTTCCTCTGTTTCACATTAACCATCCCCAGCTCTTTCAGTTGCTCTCCATCAGATTTATTCTCCAGGCCCTTCCCAGCTTCCTTGCCCTCCTCTGCCCTTGCAGAGATCTGTACCTAAGGGCCAGAGGCAGCCTTTCCTCCTGTGCCATTCAGTCTCTGTGTCCTTCCTGAGGTGTGTTAGATAGCACTGTGTTGCTTGCAACAAAAATGCTTCAGATATTCAGTGCTCCTCTTCTGGTTTCCAAAGCTGCCCCCCCTGGATGCCTTTGGAAAGCCTGTGCTGATTTTGCCAGGTTAATAAGGGATGAAACTGCTTTCTGAGAGGTTTATCTACCCTGTTCAGTCAAGTGCTGTGTTGCTTCTCTTATCTCCTTGAGGATTATTTAAGAGGGAATCTCTATTGACTTGAAACATACAAACCCTGAGGCAAATTCATAGCTGACACAGCAATAAAGCTGTTAATTAGCCTCCAAAGGTACTTAGCATGCTGTCATGTGAAGGAGATTTTGTTATTCACTAGCAAGCCTTAAAGAGAGAGGCAAAAAGCACCAAATGCCCTTTTGGCTGTGACATCAAAATGTGCTGAGGTGACCAAAGTGTTTTCAGCTGCCAGCACCAGAACAAGAGGACACAGTCTCAAGCTGTGCCAGGGGAGGTTCAGGCTGGATGTCAGGATGTTAGACAGAGAGATTGGCCATTGGGATGTGCTGCCCAGGGAGGTAGTGGAGTCACTGTCCCTGGAAGTGTTCAAGAAAGGCTTGGATGTGGCACTTGGTGCCATGGTTTAGTTAGTCATGAGATGTTAGGCACTAGGTTGGACTTGATGATCTCTGAGGCCTTTTCCAACCTGATTGATTCTATGATTCAATACCTGCTATGGTTGTTGCACTCAGACAAACATTCTGCAGCCAAGTCAGACCTGTGGGCATGCAGTGCCCATCAGAGGTAGAAGACTGGCACCCCTTAACCCTGGGCTGCTTGTACTTCTGGAGCCACTATTACAGGAAGGATCTGGAGGTGCTGGAAGGTGTCCAGAGAAGGGCCACGAGGATGAGCAGAGGGCTGGAGCTGCTCTCCTGTGAGGACAGACTGAGGGAGTTGGGGTTGTGCGGTCTGGAGAAGAAAAGGCTCTGAGGAGACCTCATTGTGGCCTTCCAGTATCTGAAGGGAGCTCCAAGAAAGCTGGGGAGGGACTTTTGGGGGTGTCAGGGAGTGATAGGACTGGGGGGAATGGAGCAAAACTAGAAATGGACAGATTCAGATTGGCTGTGAGGAAGAAATTGTTCCCCATGAGGGTGATGAGAGCCTGGCACAGGTTGCCCAGGGAGGTGGTGGAAGCCTCCTGCCTGGAGGTGTTTGCAGCCAGGCTGGCTGTGGCTGTGAGCAACCTGCTGTAGTGTGAGGTGTCCCTGCCCATGGCAGGGGGCTTGGAATTGGATGATCCTTGAGGTCCCTTCCAACCCTAACAATTCTATGATTCTACCTGTCTTCTTGGTTTCATTTGGCTTCCCTCCTATCTAGCTTAATGTGTGGCTCTTCCCAAGAAGCAGGATGCCTTGCCATGAGCTCAGCTAAGAGAATCACAGAATGTTAGGGGCTGGAATATCTCTGAAGCAAGCTTCAGTGGGAATCCTCTCTCCTCTTTGCCTAAGCTGCTATCATTTCCTTCTTCTCAGCTGCTGATGTCTCATTTGCATTGGCCATAGCTAAGCTTTTGTACTGTAGGTGTCAAAAAAGAATTCCAGTCCTAATCACCACTTTGCAGCAGTGCTAATTAGAAAAGGCCAACTGCCCATAGGTATGGCTTTCATTTAGAGAAACCTCACCTTGGGTCTAAGAGCTCTTTGCATGGAGATGGCAGGAGATGGCTGGATGAGAGCACAGACTCACTGATTCATTGTCAGGGTTAGGCACTGGTTAGGCCACACCTTGAGTCCTGTGTCCAGTTCTGGGCTCCTCAATTCAAGAAAGATTTTGAGATGCTGGAAGGTGTCCAGAGAAGGGCAACAAAGCTGGGGAGGGGTCTGGAGCACAGCCCTGTGAGGAGAGGCTGAGGGAGCTGGGGTTGCTTAGCCTGGAGAAGAGGAGGCTCAGGGGAGATCTGCTTACTCTCTCCAACTCCCTGAAGGGAGGCTGTAGCCAGGTGCGGGTTGGTCTCTTCTCCCAGGCAGCCAGCACCAGAACAAGAGGACACAGTCTCAAGCTGTGCCAGGGGAGGTTTAGGCTGGAGGTGAGGAGAAAGCTCCTCCCAGCAAGAGAGATTGGCCACTGGGATGTGCTGCCCAGGGAGGTGTTGGAGTCCCCATCCCTGGAAGTGTTTAGGAAGAGCCTGGTTGAGGCACTTGGTGCCATGGTTTAGTTGGTGAGATGGTGTTGGCTGATAGGTTGGACTGGATGATCTCTGAGGTCTTTTCCAACCTGTTTTATCTTTAATCCTATAAGCTGCTGGCAGTTTGCATCACTGCCTTCCTGTCATCCTGCTGGGAAGGCTGGAGCTCTACTCTCAATAAATAGAGGAGACAAAAAAGAAAGGAGTGCTGAAAAATTCATGCTGGCCTTAATTGCAATCAAATAATGCATTAAGTTTCAGGGCTCTGCCTGATCATCTCCTCACAGATCTGAGGAAGATAGCCAGGAGTGGTTGTGAGCCCTCTCTGAAGTGGTGGGTGTCTTCAAGGGCTGAAGAGAATGTGTGAAGTGGCTGTGTTCCTCCAAGGCAGCAATGTGAACTTTCACTCTTCTGCAAGACAAAAGGGGGGCAGCAATAATCTCTCTTGTCAGGGCTCCCCACGTTCCTAGGCACCAGCAGGATGTGTAATGTGTTTATGCTAAGCACAGCATCAGCTCTCCCAGGAGAAAAGATAGATACAGAAGTGATTGCCTGGCACCAAAGGGCATATTCCTTGCTGGCTTCTTTGATCTAAGATAAGTTAGTGGGTGCCAAAACAAAAAACCAGATGAATTCAGAACACTTGTAGTGCCCTTAAGGTGTAGCAAGGCATCGTGTGTCTTCTAAGCTGAGACACTCTCCTATTGGGTTTCTTCTCCTGGCAGCTGCTTGCTTGAGAGCAAATCCTTCAAGTATCACAGTCTCACAGTATCACTTAGGTTGGAAAGGACCTCGAGGATCATCGAGTCCAAACCTATCAACACAGACCCCATGACCAGACCATGGCACCAAGTGCCACGTCCAATCTCCTCTTGAACACCTCCAGGGATGGGGACTCCACCACCTCCCTGGGCAGCACATCCCAATGATGAATGACTCTCTCGGTGAAGAACTTTCTCCTCACCTCTCCTCCAGCCTAAACCTCCCCTGCCACAGTTTGAGACTGTGTCCTCTTGTTCTGGTACTGGCTTCCTGGGAGAAGAGACCAACCCCCACCTGGCTACAACCTCCCTCAGGTAGTTGTAGAGGGCAATAAGATCACCCCTGAGTCTCCTCTTCTCCAGGCTGAGCAACCCCAGCTCCCTCAGCCTCTCCTCCCAGGGCTGTGCTCCAGACCCCTCCCCAGCTTTGTTGCCCTTCTCTGGACACCTTCAAGTGTCTCAATGTCCTTCTTAAACTGAGGAGCCCAGGCTTGACACCCTGAAGAGTGCCAGCACTTGAGTGAGAGTACCTCTCTTGTTGAAGCTGGACCAATGCTTGAGAACAAGATTCACTCTGTGTGTATGAGAGATGTGTGAAGATTGTAGGGTTGCTGACTGTGGTGCAGTGATGTAGATATTCAAATGACAATGGAGACATTCCCATAGAAACATTCAGGTTGGAAAAGACCCTCAGGAGCACCAAGTCCAACCCAGAGCCCTACTCTACAAGGGTCACCCTTAAACCATAGCCTCAAGCACCACAACCAAACCACCTTCAAACACAGCCAGGCTTGGGGAATCCACCACCTCCCTGGGCAGCACATTCCAATCCCTGACCACTCTTGACATCAAAAAATGCTTCATAATGTCCAGTCTAAACCTACCCAGTGGCAGCTTGAGGCCATTCCCTCTTGTTCTGTCACTAATTACCTGGGAGAAGAGACCAGCAGCAGCCTCTCCACAACCTCCTTTCAGGGAGTTGTAGACAGCAATGAGGTCTCCCCTCTGCCATCTCCCTTTCACACTAACCATCCCCAACTCCTTCAGTTGCTCTCTATCAGATTTATTCTCCAGGCCCTTCCCAGCTTCCTTGCCCTCCTCTGCCCTGGCTCCAGCACAATCCACATCTCTCTTGGATTGAGCTGCCCAAAACTGGACACAATACTCAAGTTTGTTGCCTCAGCAGATCTGAGTCCCAGGGACAATCCCCTCCCTGCTGCTGCTGCACACAGCATTGCTGATCCCAGCCAGGATGCCTGTGTCTCTCTTCGCTCCTGGGCACACTGCTGGCTAATATTCATTAGGGTTATAGCTTGGACTTGATGATCCTGAGGGTCTTCTGCAACCAACCTGAATGCTTCTGTCATTCTGTGCTATGCCAAGGTGGCCTGTGGCCCAACAGGACCTTTTCTCTCTGTTCCTTGTGCTCCAAGTCAGTTTGTATACTGAGGCCAAGGATTGCTTTCTTGCCCTGCAAAATGCTCCAAAAGAAACAAACAAAAACAAAGATGAGTCAACTTGGAGCCTTTTCTCTTGCCACATGATGCCAGGATCCTCTTGAATGTCTCTTGATTGGGGTTGCAAGGCACAGCAAATGAGTAGCTCTGTGCATTCATTTCAATGCTGCAGCCTTGTTCCTCTCACCATTTGCCTTCCTGCACACCACGTGCAGGGAAGGCTCCACCAGAATCTGCCTTCAGGAAGGCAACTGTGAGACTTTTGCACAGCCCTCCTTGTGGGATCTGCGTTTGCAAGTTGGTTTCCATGAGCACTGCCACCTGCACATTAAGCACATCCTTCAGCCTAGCCTTCATCAACAGAGCACTTAAGGATTTGGCTGAGCACTCTCCTCAACCAGGGCCTTCCATTTGGATTCTGAGTTCACTGCAGTCGGTGTGAGCTGTGACAGGAGCTGCAAGCAGAGCAGCCTGAGGCTTCCAGCTCCACTGAGTATGTGAGCTGCTCTTCAAAGTTTTTATTCTGCTTTCCTGACCTTCTCTGCCAACATCTCCTCCTGCTGCAGCTCTCCATCAAGTCAAACAATCAAGCAGGTTGGAAAAGACCTCAGAGATCATCAAGTCCAACCTGTGACCTCGTACCTAACACCTCCTGAGTATAATTCTGCTTTACAGAATACACAATCAACCAGGTTGGGAGAGACCTTCCAGATCATCAAGCCCAACCTATCACCCAACACCATCTCATCAACTAAACCATGGCACCAAGTGCCACATCCAAGCCTTTTGTGAACACCTCCAGGGATGGTGACTCCACCACCTCCCTGGGCAGCACATTCCAATGGCCAATCTCTCTTGCTGGGAAGAACTTTCTCCTCACCTCCAGCCTAAACCTCCCCTGGCACAGGTTGAAACTGTGTCCTCTTGTTCTGGTGTTGCTTGCCTGGGAGAAGAGACCAACCCCCACCTGGCTGCAACCTCCCTTCAGGCAGTTGGAGAGAGCAAGAAGGTCTCCCCTGAGCCTCCTCTTCTCCAGGCTAAACAACCCCAGCTCCCTCAGCCTCTCCTCCCCAGGCAGTGCTGCAGTCCCTTCAGCATCCTCATAGCCCTCCCTTGGACTCTCTCCAGCAGATCCCTGTCCCTCCTGAACTGGGGAGCCCAGAACTGGAGGCAATATTTCAGGTGAGGTCTCACCAGGGTGGAGTAGAGGAAGAGAACCTCCCTGGTTCTGCTGGACACACTCCTCTCAATGCACCCCAGGACCCCATTGGCCTTCTTGGCCCCCAGGGCACATTGCTGTCCCATGCAGAACTTGCACCCACCAGCACTCCCAGGTCCTTCTCCTTGGTGCTGCTCTCCAGCAGATCCCCTCCCAGCCTGTGCTGCTGCAGTTTATTCTTCCTGCCCAGCTGCAGGACTCTGCACTTCTCCTTGTTGAACCTCATTAGGTTCCTCTCTTCCCAGCTCTCCAGATCTTGGTAAAAAATAGAGAATCATAGAATCATTAAGGTTGGAAGGGACCTCAGGGATCACCCAGTTCTGACCCAGAAGGAGGATATCATGGTCTACATCTAGTGGCATTTTCAGCTTGCATGGTTCTGAAAGCAGATATTGATTTAGTTTGGGGAGCTTTAGTTCTTTCCAAGCCAAGACTTCAACAAGCAACTACCTTCTGAGTTAATCACCTACTGTATTTACAGCATAGAGAATACAGAATAGACCAGGTTGGAAAACATCTTTGAGATCATCCAGTCCAACCTATCACCCAACACCATCTAATCAACTAAACCATGGCTCCAAATGCCTCAGCCAGGCTCTTTTTGAACACCTCCAGGGATGATGACTCCACCACCTCCCTGGGCAGCACATCCCAAAGGCCAATCTCTCTTGCTGGGAAGAATTTCTTCCTAACATCCAGCCTCAGCCTCCCTTTTACTTAATATATGAGTCAGGTAAAGTGCTGGATCAAACAACTTCTTTTATCTAGGAGTGACTTTTCCCTTCAGGTTTAGTAACTTTCTACTCCCCCAAAAGGTGTCAAAGTTCTCCTTTTCTGGGACGTGCATGGCAAGAGGAGCCAGCATTTCATCTTTCCCTTGGTTCATTACTAATGAAATGAGTGAGGATGAGCAGAGGGCTGGAGCTGCTCTCCTGTAAGGACAGACTGAGGGAGTTGGGGTTGTGCAGTCTGGAGAGGAGAAAGCTCTGAGGAGACCTCATTGTGGCCTTCCAGTATCTGAAGGGGGCTCCAGGAAAGCTGGGGAGGGACTTTTGAGGGAAGGAGTGGTAGGGAGGGAGTGTCAAGGAGTGATAGGACTGGGGGAAATAGAGTAAAAGTAGTAATGAGTAGATTCAGATTGGATGTGAGGAAGAAGTTGTTCCCCAGGAGGGTGGTGAGAGCCTGGCACAGGTTGCCCAGGGAGGTGGTGGAAGCCTCCTGCCTGGAGGTTTTTGCAGCCAGGCTGGATGTGGCTGTGAGCAACCTGCTGTAGTGTGAGGTGTCCCTGCCCATGGCAGGGGAGTTGGAGCTGGCTGCTCCTTGAGGTCCCTTCCAACCCTGACAATTCTGTGATCCCATGAGATGGAACTTCCATAGCAGCCTCTTTAATGCTGGATACAATTAGTGGTGATTTACACAACATTTAACAGCAGTGTATTCAGTAACACTTGAAGAGGATGCAAGTTCAGGGCCATCACTGGATGGCTCTTCCTGCTCCCAAGCTCTGTGGCAGGAGTGAAGTGTTGGTTTTTAGCATGCAGGCTGCATCCTCAGCACCATATTCAGTCGATGTCTATTGATATTCTGAGGTGAGTCTGCCTTCTCCATGTCTCTGCTTTTATGCTCATTTAGAAGCAGCAAGAGGTTAACCAGGATTATAAAGGAAATACAATAGACAATTACACATTCCACTGCAGGCCTGAACTGGTGGCAATTGTGAGTGCTACTGAACTGTTGGAAGCTGGATTTCTATTTATAGAACCATAGAACTGTCAGGGTGGAAAAGGACCTGAAGGCTCAGCCAGTTCCAACCCCTCTATCTCTATCTCCATCTCTATCTCTATCTCTATCTCTATCTCCATCTCTATCTCTATCTCCATCTCTATCTGTATCTCTGTCTCCATCTCTATCTCTATCTCCATCTCCATCTCTATCTCTATCTCCATCTCCATCTCCATCTCCATCTCTATCTCTATCTCTATCTCCATCTCTATCTCTATCTCTATCTCTATCTCCATCTCTATCTCTATCTCCATCTCTATCTCTATCTCCATCTCCATCTCCATCTCCATCTCCATCTCCATCTCCATCTCTATCTCCATCTCTATCTCTATCTCTATCTCTATCTCCATCTCCATCTATATCTCTGTCTCCGTCTCCATCTCCATCTCCATCTCCATCTCCATCTCTATCTCTACCTCTACCTCTATCTCTATCTCTATCTCTATCTCTATCTCCATCTCCATCTCCATCTCCATCTCCATCTCCATCTCCATCTCCATCTCTATCTAGCTCTAGCTCTAGCTCTGGCTCTCTAGCTCTAGCTCTGCCTGTCTCTCTCTCTCATCTCTATCTCCATCTCTATCTATGGCCAGGGACACCTCACACTACAGCAGGTTGCTCACAGCCACATCCAGCCTGGCTGCAAACACCTCCAGGCATGAGGCTTCCACCACCTCCCTGGGCAACCTGTGCCAGGCTCTCACCACCCTCTCCCCCTCTGCTCTGCCCTGCTGAGAGCACAGCTGCAATTCTGTGTCCAGTTTGGGGCTCCTCAGTTCAAGAGAGACAGAGAGCTGCTGGAGAGAGGCCAAGGCAGAGCCAGGAGGATGCTCAGGGGACTTGAGCATCTCCCATGGGAAGAGAGACTGAGAGCCCTGGGGCTGTTTAGCCTGGAGAGGAGAAGGCTGAGAGGGATCTGCTCAATGTCTGTCAAGAGCTGAGGGCTGGGGGTCAAGGGGAGGGGGCCAAGCTCTTGTGGGTGCTGCAGAGCAAGAAGCCAAGGAGCAATGGAGACAAACTTGAGCAGAGAAGGTTTCAGCTCCACATGAGGAGAAACTTCTTTGGTGTGAGGGTGAGGGAGCCCTGGAGCAGGCTGCCCAGAGAGGTTGTGGAGTCTCCTTCTCTGGAGCCTTTCCAACCCCCCCTGGATGCATTCCTGTGCAGACTGCCCTGGGTGCTGCTGCTCTGGCAGGGGGGTTGGGCCTGGATGATCTCTGGAGGTCCCTTCCAACCTCTCACACTCTGTGATTCTGTGATGTGGGAAATGTTTACCAGCACCACATTTCATAAGAGAGGAAAAAGTGTTGTGGAAGGTGGAATTTGAGCAAATGAACTATGAAGCAAGGTACAGTGCTGCATTTCCAGCTTCAGCAGAAAAGCCACCAGGCAGGAGAGAGAAGCAAAGTTGATACCAGCAGCAAAGCCTCCACTTCAGTTAGAGCTTAATGAGCTACTTTGCTAATTGAGCTATTTTTAGCTCCCCCAGATGAGATGAACGTCTTTCTTTGACAGAATCAGAACTGGACACCTCTGCTAATTGATGAAGGATGGGTGAGGTGCCACAAACAGACAAAAATCACTCTTGGAGGCTGGAGCCAGGCTCTGCTGGGTGATGCCCAATGCCAGCACAAGAGGCAGTGGTGGAAGCTGAGGCAGAGGAAGTGCCATGGAAACAGGAGGAAGGCTTTTTTTCCTGTGAGGGTGACAGAGCACTGGAAGAGGCTGCCCAGGAGGGTTGTGGAGTCTCCTTCTCCGGAGATACTCAAAACCCACCTGGATGTGTTCCTGTGTGATCTGCTCTAGGTGATGCTGCTCTGGCAGGGGGTTTGGACTGGATGAGCTTTGGAGGTCCCTTCCAGCCCCTAACATTCTGTGATTCCTCCTTTACTTCTCCCTGAAGCCACTTTTACAGGAATGGTATGGAGGATATGTCCAGAGAAGGGCCAGGAGGATGAGCAGAGGGCTGCAGCTGCTCTGCTGTGAGGACAGACTGAGGGAGTTGGGGCTGTTCAGTCTGGAGAAGAGAAGGCTCCAAGGAGATCTAATTGTGGCCTTCCAGTATCTGAAGGGGGCTCCAAGAGAGCTGGGGAGGGACTTTTGAGGGTTTCAGGGAGGGATAGGGCTGGGGGGGATGGAGCAAAACTAGAAGTGGGGAGATTCAGATTGGATGTGAGGAAGAAGTTGTTCCCTGGGAGGGTGGTGAGAGCCTGGCAGAGGTTGCCCAGGGAGGTGGTGGAAGCCTCCTGCCTGGAGGTGTTTGCAGCCAGGCTGGATGTGGCTGTGAGCAACCTGCTGTGGTGTGAGGTGTCCCTGCCCATGGCAGGGGGGTTGGAAGTGGCTGAGCCTTGAGGTTCCTTCCGACCCTGACAGTTCTATGATTCTTTAGAGGGCAGAAGAGAAGGGAAGCAGGGGAGCTAACTACCACTGGGAGTAACTTTAATACCCAGAGCATCTCTGGAACAAACAATTCAACCACCTAGGCATGAGGAAGTGGAAACATGATGAAATGTTTTGCCACCACTTCTCTTCTTGTGTGATTTGGACCTGGCAAATCCAAAGAGCTCTCTTCACAGTGGGCTAATGGCATTTGTGGGCAGAATGGGAGCTGTGAATACACTGTCCTGCACCACATCCTGGTCTCCAGGCTGGTGACACATGGTGTGATGGGTGACCACTAGATGGGTACAGAACTGGCTTGATGGCTGCACCCAAAGAGTGGCTGTCCATGGCTCCATGTCCCAGGGGAGGCCAGGGACAAGCAGAGTCCCTCAGGGAGCAGTCCTGGGACCTGTCTTATTCTACATCTTTGTGGGTGCCATGGACAGTGGCATTGAGTGCACCCTCAGCAAGTTTGCTGATGACATCAAGCTGTGTGGTGCAGCAGACAGCTGGAGGGAAGGGATCCATCCAGAGGGACCTGGACAGGCTGGAGAGGTGGGCACAAGCCAACCTCAGGAGGTTCAACAAGAGCAAGGGCAGGGTCCTGCAGCTGGGTGGAGGCAATGCCAGGCACAAATGCAGGCTGGGCAGGGACTGGCTGGAAAGCAGCCCTGAGGAGAGAGACTTGGGGGTGCTGGGGGAGGAGAAGTTCACCAGGAGCTCTCAGTGTGCACTTGCAGCCCAGAAAGCCAATCAGATCCTGGGCTGCATCAGGAGAAGTGTGGCCAGCAGGGCAAGGGAGGTGATTCTCCCCCTCTGCTCAGCTCTGGGGAGACCCCACCTGGAGTACTGCCTCCAGCTCTGGAGCCCCTATGACAAGAGGGATGTGGAGGTGCTGGAAGGTGTCCAGAGAAGGGCCACGAGGATGAGCAGAGGGCTGGAGCTGCTCTGCTATGAGGACAGACTGAAGGAGTTGGGGCTGTTCAGTCTGGAGAAGAGAAGGCTCTGAGGTGACCTCATTGTGGCCTTCCAGTATCTGAAGGGGGCTACAGGAGGGCTAGGGAGGGACTGCTCAGGATCTCAGGGAGTGATAGGACTAGGGGGAATGGAATGAAGCTGGAGGTGGGGAGATTGAGGCTGGAGGGGAGGAGGAAGTTCTTCCCCATGAGAGTGGTGAAGCCCTGGAATGGGTTGTCCAGGGAGGTGGTTGGGGCCCTGTCCCTGGAGGTGTTTGAGCCCAGGCTGGCTGAGGCTCTGGCCAGGCTGATGTAGTGTGGGGTGTCCCTGCCCATGGCAGGGGGGTTGGAACTAGCTGATCCTTGTGGTCCCTTCCAACCCTGACTGATACTATGATACTATGACTGTTTATACCTTGGCTCTTGGTGAGGCTTTTCACGGTGTTTAACACCATGCTCAAAAGGTAGCTACAGAATCATAGTCCAGAGGGGGGGAAAAGAAAACCTAGCCTGCAAGCAAAAAAACTTCTGCTCAAGAAATCCTTTTCAGCAGCTCCTTGACAAAAGGGGAAGATATATTTATGCAGCTCTGCAGGATTTTGTCTTCCCCAGTTCTCATCTGTTTGCAGTAGCAGCCTGGGTGAGGGAACAGAGAGAGTGCTTGTACTAAAAAAGAAGTCCACAGCTCTGCTGCAAGGCAGAGAAGAGCTGAAGTGGAGATGTGCTTGGGGGAAAAAATACCACAACAAAGAGCTGCACCTTCTGTAGGGACAACTGCAAAGGGCTGCACAGAGGACTGGCTAAGGAATGGGGAGCACCAGACTGGACAATACAGTCTAGATAGATTGGAGCACTGGGAAATGGCACTTGGTGCCATGGTTTAGTCAGGTGACCTGTGGTGACAGGTTGGACTTGATGATCTTTGGGGTCTCTTCCAACCTTGGTGATCCTGGCTGCAGCATGAGAAGCAGAGCCAGCAGGGCCAGGGAGGGGATTCTCCCCTCTGCTCCACTCTGCTGAGACCACAGCTGGAGCTCTGGGTCCAGTGCTGGAGCCTCTCTTACAGGAAGGATTTGGAGATGCTGGAAGGTGTCCAGAGAAGGACCACAAGGATGAGCAGAGGGCTGGAGCTGCTCTGCTATGAAGACAGACTGAGGGAGCTGGGGTCGTGCAGGATGGAGAAGAGAAGGCTCCCAGGAGATCTAATTGTGGCCTTGCAGTATCTGAAGAGGGCTCCAAGAAAGCTGGGGAGGGACTTTTGAGGGTGTGAGGGAGTGATAGGACTTGGGGGGGATGGAACAAAACTAGAAATGGGTAGATTGAGATTGGATGTGAGGAAGAAGTTGTTCCTCATAAGGGTGGTGAGAGCCTGGTAGAGATTGCCAGGGAGGTGGTGGAAGCTTCATATGGCCAAAAGGGGTGATTGTCCCTTATGTATTTACTCTTGGTGTGGTCTCACCTTGAGTACTCTGTGCACTTCTGGGGCCCACAGGTTCAGAAGGGTGTTAAGGTGTCCAGAGGATTGAACCATAGAATCATGGAACTGTTAGGGTTAGAAGGAACCTCAAGGATAGAATAGAATAGAATAGAATAGAATAGAATAGAATAGAATAGAATAGACCAGACCAGACCAGGTTGGAAGAGACCTTCAAGATCATCGTGTCCAACCCATCAACCAATCCAACACCACCTAATCAACTCAACCATGGCACCAAGCACCCCATCAAGTCTCCTCCTGAACACCTCCAGCGATGGTGACTCCACCACCTCCCAGGCAGCCCATCCCAATGGTCATTTACTCTTTCTGGGAAGAATTTTCTCCTCACCTCCAGCCTGAAGCTCCCCTGGCACAGCTTGAGACTGTGTCCTCTTGTTCTGGTGCTACTTGCCTGGGAGAAGAGACCAACCTCTGCCTGTCTACAACCTCCCTTCAGGTAGTTGTAGAGAGCAAGAAGGTCACCCCTGAGTCTCCTCTTCTCCAGGCTAAACAACCCAGCTCCCTGAGCCTCTCCTCATAAGGCTGTGCTCCAGACCCCTCCCCAGCCTTGTTATCCTTCTCTGGACACATTCCATCAACTCAACATCTTTCCTAAACTGAGGAGCCCTGAACTGGACACAGGACTCAAGGTGTGGCCTAACCAGTGGATTATCCAGGTCCAACCCCCCTGCCACAGGCAGGGACACCACACACTAGAGCAGGTTGTTCACAGCCACATCCAGCCTGGCCTTCAAAACCTCCAGGCAGGAGGCTTCCATGACTCTGCCCATCTGTCCAGCCTGGCAAGTTCCCTCTGCAGATTCTCCTACCCTCCAACAAGTCAGCTCCTGCCCCCAGCTTGGTGTCACCTGCAAACTTACTGATGATGGACTCAATGCCCCCAGATCATCAATAAAGCTATTGAACAGGATGGGGCCCAGCACTGCTCCCTGGGGCACACCACTGGTGCCTGGCTGCCAGCTGGCTGTGGCACCATTCACCACCACTCCCTGGGCACTTTCCAGCTGAAAGCTTCTATTCTGTTCTGCAGAGCAGTTCCCAGGAGTATCTAGGCATTACAATGGATTGTTGAGCTGCCAGTGGTACTGAAAAAAACCAAAGGGAAGAGAAATGCCATTCTGGGATGTACAAATCCACAGCCAGCATTCTAAACAAGCCTTTCTTTGTGCTTAGTAATGCTAAGGACTCTGCTGCAGTCTTCAACCAGGCTTTCAAAGGCATTTCCATGGAAGATTTGGACTAACAAATGGTTAAGGAAGAGTAGTAAGAGTTCTCCCAGGCTGCCTGTGACAGAAGGCTCTCCTCACAGGGCTGTGCTCCAGACCTCTTCCCAGCTTTGTTGCCCTTCTCTGGACACCTTCCAGCATCTCAACATCTTTCCTAACCTGAGGAGCCCAGAACTGGACACAGGACTCAAGGTGTGGCCTCACCAGTACTGAGCACAGGGCAGAATGACTTCCCTGCTCCTTCTGGCCACACTGTTCCTGATGCAGGCCAGGATGCCCTTGGCCTTCTTGGCCCCCTGGGCACACTGCAGGCTCATGTTCAGCCTACTCTCAACCAGTCCCCCCAGGTCCCTTTCTGCCTGGCTGCTCTCCAGCCTCTCACCCCTTAGCCTGCAGCACTGCCTGGGGTTGCTGTGGCCAAAGGACATTTGGTGGCCCAAATATGATGTGGGGTTTTTTTGGCCATGTGTGAAATCTCTTTTTAATCCTCCTTCTGGTAAAGTTTAAGTGGGTCTCACTTCTGCAGAGTGCTGAAATTAATCTCTTTTCACACACACACACACACACACAGAGTGTATGCTTCACTTCCATTCAGTTTGAGATCATGCAGCAAGTGCTGCTCCTGAGGTGTCAAACTTCTCATGTCACTTAGTCACACATCCATGACTCCTCTGCTACCTCTGCTGAAATGAGGCACAGCCTTTAGAATCCTGCAGATGACAGCAGCCTCTGATTCAGTCCTGCTCAGAGGACACAGATTTGAGGCCACTGCAGATGCTCTTCTACATGTTTGAGAAGGAATTGGCCTTTAAAATGCTGATAAGGAAAGGAAGTCAGTGCAAAAATAGCCTCAAATTAAACCCAAAGCACAAAACCACTCCACTGGGGAGTGTCATTTTGGCAGGATTCCTTGGTCCTTCCCTCATGTGGGATGCTTGGAATCCTATCACAGGCTTGGCTTAGCTGAGATTTTACTCAGCCTTCAGTCAGCATCAGCCCTGCACTGGCACTCAGAGCCTGGGGGTAAAGCTGCTGGCCTCATGTGCTTGGCTGAGTCTTGAGCTAGGAGTTAGGGAAGACCCAGAAAGGTAGTACCAGGTGTTGAGGACCACCTGAGAGGGAGAGCATTTATTTGTGCCACACCCCTCAACACTATTCCAGAAGAGGGAGATGTAAAGCTGAAGTGGTTCTTGGGGTGGATTAGAAGGGCTGGGGTGAGTAGGTCCAGAGAGGTTCTCCTCCCTCTCTACTCTGCCCTGGTGAGGTTGCAGCTGGAATATTGTGTCCAGCTCTGGGCCACTCAGGTCAGGAAGGACTTCAGGGAACTGCTTGAGAGAGTCCAGCACAGAGACACAAAAATTATGAAGGGAGTGGAACATCTCCTTATGAGGAGAGCCTGAGGGAGCTGAGGGCTCTGGAGCTTGGAGAGCTGACCCGAGCTCTGTAGCCTGAGAGGTGACCTCCTTGTTGTTGCTAAAGCTGTGCAGGGGCAGTGCCCAGAGGCTGGAGCCAGGCTCTGCTGGGGGCTGCCCAATGCCAGCACAAGGGGCAGGGGTGGAAGCTGAGGCAGAGGAAGTGCCATGGAAACAGGAGGGAAAAAATTCTTCCCTGTGAGGGTGACAGAGCCCTGGAAGAGGCTGCCCAGGGGGGTTGTGGAGTCTCCCTCTCCAGAGATATTCCAACCCCACCTGGATGTGTTCCTGTGTGATCTGCTCTAGGTGACCCTGCTCTGGCAGGGAGGTTGAACTGGATGAGCTTTGGAGGTCCCTTCCAGCCCCTAACACTCTGTAATTCCCTTAGCTTAGCTCAAGGGAATGCATCCTGCTGCTTGGGAAGAGCCAGACAGATCAGAAAGAGGCTGGACTGATGTTGTGTCTGTCCAGCAGTGAATGGCATCAGATGAAACTGGCACATCTGTGCAGCTCACTTCAGTCCAGGTCAAAGCTTTGACACAAATCCTTGGGTCTTTTTTGTTAGGAAGATTGGAGATGGACCATGAAAAATAACAGTTCAAGAGGGACCAGGAGTCCAACAAAGAGCTACCAGGATGCTGAACGGACTGGAGCATGAGGCGAGGCTGAGAGCCCTGGGACTGGTTAGTCTGGAGAAGACTGAGAGGGGAGTTGATCAATGTCTACCAATAGCTGAGGGCTGGAGGTCAGGAGGGAGGGGACAGGCTCTGCTCTCTTGCTCCCTGGGATAGAACAAGGGGCAGTGGATATAAGGATAAGGAACTGGCTTGATGGCTGCACCCAAAGAGTGGCTGTCCATGGCTCCATGTCCCAGTGGAGGCCAGGGACAAGCAGAGTCCCTCAGGGAGCAGTCCTGGGACCAGGCTTGTTCAACATCTTTGTGGGTGCCATGGACAGTGGCATTGAGTGCACCCTCAGCAGGTTTGCTGATGACACCAAGCTGTGTGGTGCAGCAGACAGCTGGAGGGAAGGGAGGTCATCCAGAGGGACCTTGACAGGCTGGAGAGGTGGGCACAAGCCAACCTCATGAAGTTCAACAAGAGCAAGGGCAGGGTCCTGCATCTGGGTGGAGGCAATCCCAGGCACAAATCCAGGCTGGGCAGAGACTGGCTGGAAAGCAGCCCTGAGGAGAGAGACTTGGGGGTGCTGGGGGAGGAGAAGCTCACCAGGAGCTCTCAGTGTGCACTTGCAGCCCAGAAAGCCAACCAGATCCTGGGCTGCAGCAGGAGAAGTGTGGCCAGCAGGGCAAGGGAGGTGATTCTCCCCCTCTGCTCAGCTCTGGGGAGACCCCACCTGGAGTACTGTGTCCAGTTCTGGAGCCCCTATTGCAAGAGGGATGTGGAGGTGCTGGAAGGTGTCCAGAGCAGGGCCAGGAGGATGAGCAGAGGGCTGGAGCTGCTCTGCTGTGAGGACAGACTGAAGGAGTTGGGGCTGTTCAGTCTGGAGAAGAGAAGGCTCTGAGGTGACCTCATTGTGGCCTTCCAGTATCTGAAGGGGGCTACAGGAAGGCTGGGGAGGGACTGCTCAGGATCTCAGGGAGTGATAGGACTAGGGGGAATGGAATGAAGCTGGAGGTGGGGAGATTGAGGCTGGAGGGGAGGAGGAAGTTCTTCCCCATGAGAGTGGTGAAGCCCTGGAATGGATTGTCCAGGGAGGTGGTCAAGGCCCTGTCCCTGGAGCTGTTTAAGGCCAGGCTGGCTGAGGCTGTGGCCAGCCTGATGTAGTGTGGGGTGTCCCTGCCCATGGCAGGGGGGTTGGAACTAGGTGATCCTTGTGGTCCCTTCCAACCCTGAATGATACTATGATACTATGATACTGTGATATAAACTCCAGCACAGGAGGTTCCACCTCAACATCAGGAGGAACTTCTTCCCTTGTGAGGCTCCCAGAGCCCTGGAGCAGGCTGCCCAGAGAGGTTGTGGAGTCTCCTTCTCTGGAGACTTTCCAGTCCCATCTGGATGTGTTCCTGTGTGACCTGTGCTGGATTCTCTGCTCCTGCTCTGGCAGGGGGGTTGGACTGGAAGATCTCCAGAGGTCCCTTCCCACCCCTAACATCCTGTGATCCTGTGAGCACCTCCTACCCAAACCAGCCCCTCTCTGAGACCTGCTTTACTGCCATCAGTGACTAGAAATTATCATCATCAGAAGAGCAGGACCATGATTCAGATGTGGGTTTTTTTACTCATTAGTTGAGGATCCTTTTTCTTTTGCCAACTGTTGGGAACCTTCTCAGCTTTCTCTCTCCCTCGTGCAGCCCACTTGTGTCAAAAGGAAGGCTTTGATGGGGTGTTTTGCATCAAAATGGAGCTAAACAGTGTGTTTGCTGGAAGCAGAACAAGGCAGAAGGAGCCAGATCTTCAGCTGATATCCATTTGTCACAGCTCTATGAAGATAATGAAGCTGTGCTGATTTGCATTAGGGAAGAAGCAGAGCTGCTGCCTCTTATCAAGCCTCCTCTGCAGATCTCCTTCGTGCAGACAGGGAGGGACGTTGGTGACGTCTTTGTGGCTCTGAGAGCTTCCAGCACACGACTCAGATACATCTGAAGCAGTCTGAATCATGCCTCCACTGAAGACTGGGGATGGACAAGATTTAGATGGAATTGAAAGGTTGAAGCCTTACATAGTATCATAGTATCAGTCAGGGTTGGAAGGGACCACAAGGATCATCTAGTTCCAAGCCCCCTGCCATGGGCAGGGACACCCCACACTACATCAGCCTGGCCAGAGCCTCAGCCAGCCTGGGCTCAAACACCTCCAGGGACAGGGCCCCAACCACCTCCCTGGACAACCCATTCCAGGGCTTCACCACTCTCATGGGGAAGAACTTCCTCCTCCCCTCCAGCCTCAATCTCCCCACCTCCAGCTTCATTCCATTCCCCCTAGTCCTATCACTCCCTGAGATCCTGAGCAGTCCCTCCCCAGCCTTCCTGTAGCCCCCTTCAGATACTGGACATCTCCTCCCTGAACTTGCATTTGGAACTCTCAGCCACAGCTGTTCCATCTCCACTTTGCCTTCAGGATGAGGGGAGTGCAGTTGTTCTTGACTGGTTGGAATTTCCCAGGCAGAAAGGGACCTGGGGGTGCTGATGGACAGCAGCTGAACATGAGCCAGCAGTGTGCCCAGGTGGCCAAGAAGGCCAATGGCATCCTGGCCTGCATCAGGAACAGTGTGGCCAGCAGGAGCAGGGAAGTCATTCTGCCCTGTGCTCAGCACTGGTTAGGGCACACCTTGAGTCCTGTGTCCAGTTCTGGGCTCCTCAGGTTAGGAAAGATGTTGAGATGCTGGAAGGTGTCCAGAGAAGGGCAACAAAGCTGGGGAGGGGTCTGGAGCACAGCCCTGAGAGGAGAGGCTGAGGGAGCTGGGGTTGCTTAGCCTGGAGAAGAGGAGGCTCAGGGGAGACCTTCTTGCTCTCTCCAACTCCCTGAAGGGAGGTTGTAGACAGGCAGAGGTTGGTCTCTTCTCCCAGGCAAGCAGCACCAGAACAAGAGGACACAGTCTCAAGCTGTGCCAGGAGAGGTTCAGGCTGGGTGTTCAAAGAAATTCTTCCCAGCAAGAGAGATTGGCCATTGGGATGTGCTGCCCAGGGCGGTGGTGGAGCCACCATCATTGGGGGTGTTTAGGAAGAGCCTGGCTGAGGCACTTGGTGCCATGGTTTAGTTGATGAGATGGCGCTGGGTGATAGGTTGGACTGGATGATCTCTGAGGTCTTTTCCAACCTGGTTCATTCAATTCAATTCAATTCAATTCAATTCAATTCAATTCAATTCAATTCAAATCAATACAATTCAATTCAATCCTACTCTATTCCATTCTATCCTGTTCCATTCTATCCTATCCTATCCTATCCTATCCTATCCTATCCTATCCTATCCTATCCTATCCTATCCTATCCTATCCTACTCTACTCTATTCCACTCCCCTCCCTTCCCCTCCCCTCCCCTCCCCTCCCCTCCCCTCCCCTCCCCTCCATTCCATTCCATTCCATTCCATTCCATTCCATTCCATTCCATTCCATTCCTAGCTGGTATCACTCTGCCTTTTAAAGTGACAACAGAGATTTCAATAATTTGGGGTTTGAGTAATCAATGAGGGTCAAAGGGATTCCTTATTGTCACATTGAACTTCTTGTGGCCTTCCAGTATCTGAAGGGGGCTACAAGAAAGCTGGGGAGGGACTTTTGAGGGTGTCAGGGAGTGATAGGACTGGGGGGGATGGAGCAGAACTAGAAGTGGGGAGATTGAGATTGGATGTGAGGAAGAACTTGCTCCCCATGAGGGTAGTGGGAGCCTGGCACAGGTTGCCCAGGGAGGTGGTGGAAGCCTCCTGCCTGGAGGTGTTTGCAGCCAGGCTGGAGGTGGCTGTGAGCAACCTGCTGTGGTGTGAGGTGTCCCTGCCCATGGCAGGGGGCTTGGAACTGGCTGCTCCTTGAGGTCCCTTCCAAGCCTGACAATTCTGTGATCTTTAAAAGCCCTTAAGCCACTGTTTCCAGTTCCTCTCCTTGAAGATGCACTAGCTGGCAGCCTGGGAACTTTCATCATGCATCAATTAGTTAGTGAAAGAGAACTCCTGCACATGCTAATTTACTGTTTTCATTAACTGGAGCTGAACAGCATTAACACTGATGAGCCTAATGAAAAGAATATTACATCTCAGTGGATGCTGTGACTCAAAGGCAGGCAAGGACCTGCAGCTAAGGAATTTTCCTCGCTGGATTATCCGGAAGGAGAAAGCAGGTCCCCTGCCTCCTGCACTCACACACCCACAAATCCACAGCAGATCATGGGATCACAGGATGTCAGGGCTTGGAAGGCACCTCTGGAGATCATGCAGCCCAACCCCTCTGCCAGAGCAGAGATGGGAAGTCCAGGACCTAGAGCTCCCTGGTGTGATTTTGAGAGTTTCATCCCCACCCTGTGCGGACCCCTGGCCCCAGGCTGCAGCAGCCATGCTCTGCTTCTCACAGAATCACAGTGTGAGGGGCTGGAAGGGACCTCCAGAGTTCAGCCAGTCCAAACCCCCCGTCAGAGCAGCATCACCTAGAGCAGATCACACAGCAACACATCCAAGCAGGTCATGAATATCTCCAGAGAAGGAGACTCCACAACCCCCCTGGGCAGCCTCTTCCAGGCTTCTCTCACCCTCACAGGGAAAAAAAATCTTCCTCCTGTTTCCATGGAACTTCTGCCTCAACTTCCACCACTGCCCCTTGTGCTGGCATTGGGCATCCCCTAACAGAGCTTGGCTCCAGCCTCTGGGCACTGCCCCTGCACAGCTTTAGCAGCAGCAAGGAGCTCACCTCTCAGGCTCCTCCTCTCCAAGCTCCAGAGCCCTCAGCTCCCTCAGGCTCTCCTCATAAGGAAGATGTTCCACTACCTTCAGCATCTTTGTGACTCTGTGATGCACTCTTTCCAGCAGTTCCCTGAGGTCCTTCTTGACCTGAGGTGCCCAGGACTGGGCACAATATTCCAGCTGCAGCCTCACCAGGGCAGAGAGTAGAGAAGGAGCAGGACCTACTCAGCACAGCCCTTCTAATGCACTTGACTGACATTGGCCTTACTGAGTGTTTCAATCCATCTCCATGCCTTGGGGCTTCTGCCTGCAGCCTCACTGCAGTTGCCCAGTAGGACCATTGCCTTTTGAGGTGAGATGCAGGTCAGGAGCTGGGGCATCTGTAGCCACTCTTGCTGCTGACTTTCAGTGTGGTACCCTGGTATGCAAAGAGCTTATAATGATGTGCCTGCTCTAGTCTTACTTAGTTAAAGTGACATTTACTGTTGGGTGCTGGGTGAGATGCATCGTTGATCTGACTCAGTGCAGTCACTCTCTGTGTTACTGTTGCCAAGTGGGGGTGAAAGTGTGAACTCCCAATATTTTCTGGTTGTAGTTGCTGTTAATACAGAATTAACCAGGTTGGACAAGACCTTTTTGATCATCAAGCCCAACCTATCACCCAACACCATCCAATGCACTAACCCATGGCACTGAGTGCCTCATTCAATCCATTTTAAACACTGGTTTTAAACACTAATTGTTTTTCACTAGCTCCAACTGAACTGTCAGAAGTTGATTAGGATCCAAAAGCCTCTTCCTGGCAAGCCTGTGCTTTAGTATCATAGAATCAAACAGGTTGGAAAAGACCTCAGACATCATCAAGTTCAACCTATGACCTAACACCTCCTGGCTATTAAACCATGGCTCCAAGTGCCACATCCAAGCCTTTCTTGAACACCTCCAGGGATGGGGACTCCACCACCTCCCTGGGCAGCACATCCCCATGGCCAAACTCTCTTTCTATGAGGAACTTCTTCCTCACCTCCAGCCTAAACTTGCCCTGGCACAGCTTGAGACTGTGTCCTCTTGTTCTGGTGCTGGTTGCCTGGCACCCTTTGAGTCTCTCAGGAGCCAGAGGCATTGCCATGGAGTTCTTCCATTAGATTTAAAAGGAGGAAGAACATCTTTCCACTAAAATAAAGATCAGGGTGATGTCAGGTGCTCTGCTTCTCCCAACACTGCCCTGATAGGGGAAACCTACAACTGGATAAAGTGGTATGATTACACAAATTAATCACAGAATGGGTGCACTATGAAGTTTGTGACTGTTTCAGTGCCTTTAATACTAAGGGGGGAAAAAAACCCTGTGGTAATCATAGAATCATTGAACCATAGAGTCATAGAACCATAGAGTCATAGAACCATAGAGTCATAGAACCATAGAGTCATAGAACCATAGAGTCATAGAGTCATAGAATCATAGAGTCATAGAACCATAGAGTCAGAACCATAGAGTCATAGAACCATAGAGTCATAGAGTCATAGAATCATAGAGTCATAGAGTCATAGAACCATAGAGTCATAGAACCATAGAGTCATAGAGTCATAGAACCATAGAGTCATAGAACCATAAAGTCATAGAATCATAGAGTCATAGAACCATAGAGTCATAGAACCATAGAACCATAGAGTCATAGAACCATAGAACCATAGAGTCATAGAACCATAGAACCATAGAGTCATAGAATCATAGAGTCATAGAGCCATAGAACCATAGAGTCATAGAACCAGAGTCATAGAACCATAGAACCATAGAGTCATAGAGTCATAGAGTCATAGAACCATAGAACCATAGAGTCATAGAACCATAGAGTCATAGAACCATAGAGTCATAGAACCATAGAGTCATAGAGTCATAGAACCATAGAACCATAGAATCATAGAGTCATAGAGTCATAGAACCATAGAGTCATAGAACCATAGAACCATAGAACCATAGAACCATAGTATCATAGAACCATAGAGTCATAGAACCATAGAGTCATAGAACCATAGAACCATAGAGTCATAGAATCATAGAGTCATAGAACCATAGAGTCATAGAACCATAGAGTCATAGAATCATAGAGTCATAGAACCATAGAGTCATAGAACCATAGAGTCATAGAACCATAGAACCATAGAGTCATAGAACCATAGAGTCATAGAATCATAGAGTCATAGAATCATAGAGTCATAGAGTCATAGAGTCAAAGAGTCATAGAATCATAGAGTCATAGAACCATAGAGTCATAGAACCATAGAACCATAGAGTCATAGAACCATAGAGTCATAGAATCATAGAGTCATAGAATCATAGAGTCATAGAGTCATAGTCATAGAGTCATAGAGTCAAAGAGTCATAGAATCATAGAGTCATAGAACCATAGAGTCATAGAACCATAGAGTCATAGAACCATAGAACCATAGAGTCATAGAATCATAGAGTCATAGAATCATAGAGTCATAGAGTCATAGAATCATAGTCATAGAGTCATAGAGTCAAAGAGTCATAGAATCATAGAGTCATAGAACCATAGAGTCATAGAACCATAGAGTCATAGAATCATAGAATCACAGAATCAACCAGGTTGGAAATTACCTCAGAGATCATCAAGTCCAACCTATGACCTAATACCTAACACCTCCTGACAACTAAACCATGGCTCCAAGTGCCACATCCAAGCCTTTTCTTGAACACCTCCAGGGATAGTGACTCCACCACCTCCCTGGGCGTCACATTCCAATGGCCAATCTCTCTTGCTGGGAAGAATTTGCTGCCCCAGGGCTCTCAGCCTCTCCTCCCCAGGCAGTGCTCCAGTCCCCTACACAGAGAGAGTGATTGCCCATTGGAATGTGCTCCCTAGGGAGGTGGTGGAGTCACCATCCCTGGAGGTGTTCAGGAGGAGACTTGATGGGGTGCTTGGTGCCATGGGTTAGTTGTTTAGGTGGTGTTGGATGATAGGTTGGACGTGATGATCTTGAAGGTCTCTTCCAACCTGGTCTATTCTATTCTATTCTAGTCTAGTGTAGTCTAGTCTATTCCATTCCATTCCATTCCATTCCATTCCATTCCATTCCATTCCATTCCATTCCATTCCATTCCATTCCATTCCATTCCATTCCATTCCATTCCATTCCATTCATCCTTGGAGCCCTCCCTTGGACTCTCTCCAGCAGATCCCTGTCCCTCGTGAACTGGGGAGCCCAGACCTGGATGCAGTATTCCAGGTGAGGTCTCAGAGGGCAGAGTAGAGGGGGAGGAGAACCTCCCTGGCTCTGCTGGACACACTCCTCTCAATGCAGCCCAGGACCCCATTGGCCTTCTTGGCCTTTATTGCTTGCACATCCTCACTTCTCAGAAGCTCCAGCTGCCTTTCTGATAAACTCATTTGTTTGTGTTTCATATGAGAAGTACTTTCAGATAACCTTTAATAATAAAACCTTGTGGTAGAGCTCTCTATTTTCCAATCTTTCCCACCCCCCCAGGTCATGTTTATGCATGGGGTAAATTAGAATATTCAATAACTTTACAACCCTCTGAGCTTTGATAAATATTTAAAGCCATTGCACTCTTAAAATTTCCCCTGCATCAGAAGTGCCACAGCCTGGAAATGAAATTGATATTTCATCTGTGAATAGGGGGTGTCAGGAGTTCCTGAAGTTGTTTGGGTTAAAGCAAGGGGAAATAAACTTGCCTGACAGAAATGCAGTGATAGAAATGCCTTGACATTGGTGCTTGATGCACAGCATCACAGGATCAGCCAGGTTGGAAAAGACCTCAGAGATCACCAAGTCCAACCTATCACCTAGTACCTAACACCTCCTGACAACTAAACCCTGGCTCCAAGTGCCACATCCAAGCCTTTCTTGAACGCCTCCAGGGATGGTGACTCCACCACCTCCCTGGGCAGCACATCCCAATGGCCAATCTCTCTTGCTGGGAAGAACTTTCTCCTCACCTCCAGCCTAAACCTCCCCTGGCACAACTTCAGACTGTGTCCTCTTGTTCTGGTGCTGGTTGTCTGGGAGAAGAGCCCAACCCCTTCCTGGCTACAACCTCCCTTCAGGGAGATGCAGAGAGCAAGAAGGTCTCCCCTGAGTCTCCTCTTCTCCAGGCTAAGCAACCCCAGCTCCCTCAGCCTCTCCTCACAG
Source organism: Melanerpes aurifrons (assembly GCA_011125475.1). Lineage (NCBI taxonomy): Eukaryota > Metazoa > Chordata > Aves > Piciformes > Picidae > Melanerpes > Melanerpes aurifrons. The sequence goes on from WWNC01000060.1 coordinate 2,803,497, forward strand.
GGCTGTGCTCCAGACCCCTCCCCAACCTCATTGCCCTTCTCTGGACACATTCAAGTGTCTCAATATCCTTCTTTAACTGAGTACCCCAGAGCAGGATGACTTCCCTGCTCCTGCTGGCCACACTATTGCTGATGCAGGCCAGGATGCCATTGGCCTTCTTGGCCACCTGGGCACACTGCTGGCTCATGGTCAGCTGCTGTCAACCAGTATCCCCAGGTTGTTCTGGGGTTGTTCTGGCCCAAATGCAGCACCTGGCACTTGGACTTGTTCAATGCCATTCTGTTGGACTCTGCCCATCTGGCAAGGTCCCTCTGCAGAGCACTCCTACCCTCTAACAGATCAACTCCTGCCCCCAGTTTTGTGTCATCTGCAAACTTACTGATGATGGACTCCATCCCCTCATCCAGATCATCAATAAAGAGATTGAACAGGATGGTGCCCAGCACTGATCCCTGGGGGACACCAAGACTGCCTGGCTGCCAGCTGGCTGTGGCACCATTCGCCACCACTCTCTGGGCTCAGCCCTCCAGCCAGTTCCTAACCCAGCTCAGAGTGCTGCTGTCCAAGCCAGGGGCTGACAGCTTGACAGGTGGGACAAGTATAGGGGAAAAAAAAACCCAGAACAACAAAGATGAGACATTTGGAGTGCTTTGGAAAAGGTAACACTAAGGTTAAACTTGTCATTTGCAAAGCTCAATGAACTGATGTTAGACATGGAACAATATCAGCTTTTGAGGTTCTTTCCTCCTTTTGCTTCTGTTGCTTATTTCTGTGCATTATGGATCCCTTTTCTCTGCATCTTGCTATGCAACCAAGTCAAATATGGACTGGAAATGCAAGAAGTGCTTCTTTCCACCCAGGCTCTCTCTCAGACAAAGCAGACTTCATTTGCTTCAATTTCCTGTCCTTGGAAACAGAAATGCAAGGATCCCCTGAACAGACTTCACGAAGTGTCCAAGCTATTGCTGTCTCCCATTAACAGCAGCTGTAGTCAATACAAAGGATGGAAAAGAGAATCACAGGATGTGAGGGGCTGGAAGGGACCTCCAAAGCTCAGCCAGTCCAACCTAGAGCACCCAGAGCAGATCACACAGCAACACATCCAAGCAGGTCATGAATATCTCCAGAGAGGAAGACTCCACAACCCCCCTGGGCAGCCTCTTCCAGGCTTCTCTCACCCTCACAGGGAAAAAAAATCTTCCTCCTGTTTCCATGGCACTTCCTCTGCCTCAGCTTCCACCACTGCCCCTTGTGCTGGCATTGGGCATCCCCCAGCAGAGCCTGGCTCCAGCCTCTGGGCACTGCCCCTGCACAGCTTTATCAATAGGAATAATGTGACCTCTCAGTCTCCTCCTCTCCAAGCTCCAGAGCCCTCAGCTCCCTCAGGCTCTCCTCATAAGGAAGATGTTCCACTCCCTTCATAATTTTTGTGTCTCTGTGCTGGACTCTCTCAAGCATTTCCCTGAGGTCCTTCTTGACCTGAGTGGCCCAGAACTGGACACAACATTCCAGATGCAGCCTCCCCAGGGCAGAGTAGAGGGGAAGAGGAAACAAAGCCAGAGTACAATCTGTGGTGCCTAAGCTTTGTCTTTCATTTCCTCTCTCTTTCCTAGTTGTTTTAGCCCTGTGCTCACAATGATGCTGGAAAATGCTTTCAGCTGTAGCACTGCTCAGCCTTTCCAGTCATGCAGCTTCTTCAGCTTCCCCGTGCCAGGTCCTCACAATCAGCAATCAGGGAAGAAACTGGCTCAAAATTTAGTTCCTTTGTCACAGTCACTACCTACTTCTTTTAAACAAAATGGGCTGGCTTGGCCAGGAGATGGGCAGGAGGGAGAATGTCTCATAAGCAGAAATGGAGTCAGGGATTTGAGGGGGGAAGAAAAACTAGGCCAGGGATGTGGAAAATCCATGTGGGTTCAAGAATGGAAAGAAAGAAGCATCCTTTAGTCAGCTTTAACTTAGAATCATAGAGTCAAACAGGTTGGACAAGACCTCAGAGATCATCAAGTCCAACCTATCACCTAATACCTGACAGCTCCTGACAGCTAAACCATGGCTCCAAGTGCCACATCCAAGCCTTTCTTGAGCACCTCCAAGGATGGTGACTCCACCACCTCCCTGGGCAGCATATTCCAATGGCCAATCTCTCTTGCTGGGAAGAACTTTCTCCTCACCTCCAGCCTAAACTTTCCCCTGGCACAGCTCCCTCAGCCTCTCCTCACAGGGCTGTGCTCCAGACCTCTCACAGGGCAGCTCACAGACTGAGTGGTTTCTCTGTCTCTGGATGCTCTCACATCAGGAGCAGATGCCTTCTGAAAGACTGTTTTAAACTGAACAGAAAGTGTGTGGATCAGTATGAGACAAAATGTGTGAAATCAAAAGGTCACAGAATTATTGAGGCTGGAAAACACCTCTGAGATCATCCAGTCCAGACTATGACCTAACACCACCACACTGACCAGACCGTGGCATAAGTGCCACATCCACTCTTGCCTTAAACACCTCCAGGGACAATGACTCCACCACCTCCCTAAGCAGCACATAATTCCCCTTTCCATCAGGAAGTGCTTCCTAACATCCAAACTAAACCTTCCCTACACAGGCTGAGGGAGCTGGGGTTGCTTAGCCTAGAGAAGAGGAGGCTCAGGGGAGAGCTCATTGCCCTCTACAACTCCCTGAAGGGAGGTTGTAGCCAGCTGGGGGTTGGTCTCATACTATAGCAGGTTGCTCACAGCCACATCCAGCCTGGCCATAAAAACCTCCAGGCAGGAGGCTTCCATCACCTCCCTGGGCAGCCTGTGCCAGGCTCTCACCACCCTCATGGGGAACAACTTCTTCCTGACATCCAATCTGAATCTACCCATTTCTAGTTTTGCTCCATCCCCCCCAGTCCTATCACTCCCTGACACCCTCAAAAGTCCCTCCCCAGCTTTCTTGTAGCCCTCTTCAGATACTGGAAGGCCACAATGAGGTCTCCTCAGAGCCTTCTCTTCTCCAGACTGAACAGCTTCAACTCCCTCAGCCTGTCCTCATGGGAGAGGAGCTCCAACCCCCTGATCATTTTCATGTCACTCCTCTGGACTCTCTCCATCAGCTCCATGTCCTTCCTATAATGAGGGCTGCAGACCTGCATACAGTACTCCAGCTGAGGTCTCAGCAGAGCAGAGCAGAGTGGCAGAATCACCTCTCTGGCTCTGCTGGCCACACATCTTTTGATGCAGCCCAGGATGGGATTTGATAGAATCATAGTACTGTGATTTGCCTTCTGTGCTGCAAGCTCACCCTGCCGGCTCCTGTCCAGCTTCTCATCCATCAGCACTCCCAAGCCCTTTTGCACAGGGCTGCTTTCTAACACCTCCTCCCCCAGTCTGTATTGAGAGAGAGAGCACAGTTCTGCCCATTAAAGAACTGACCTCACTTAGGAAAGGAAACACCATAGCCAGAAAAAAAAAATCAGCAGAGTCAAAAAGAGAGCTGAAATTTATTCAGCTCTCCATAGCATGACTGGAGAAAAGTAGTTAAGGATGAGTTACAGCTCCATTCCACGTGCTGCTGCCTGTAGCAGTGGGTGTCTTAATACACTTCACTGGGAAGCAAATAAAATGGACTCTGTGAAAAGACCTGAGGTGTTTTCAAGCTCCTGGAATCCAAGGATATATATATTTCATGGCAAGCATCCCTATAATGCAGAGAAGGAGGGGACATGGAAGTATGTAATGAATATAGAGCAGGCTAGGGGGAAATAAGCCTTAGCTTAAGAGTTTAAGCAAAGCTGGTGCCTTGGAATGTGCAACAGTGAGCAGCAGCAGGCATTTATTACAGTGTCACAGTATCACCAAGATTGGAAGAGACCTCAAAGATCATCAAGTCCAACCTGTCACCACAGACCTCATGACTAGACCATGGCACCAAGTGCCACATCCAATCCCCTCTTGAACCCCTCCAGGGATGGGGACTCCACCACCTCCCTGGGCAGCACATTCCAATGGGCAATGACTCTCTCAGTGAAGAACTTTCTCCTCACCTCCAGCCTAAACTTCCCCTGGCACAGCTTGAGACTGTGTCCTCCTGTTCTGGTGCTGGGTGCCTGGGAGAAGAGACCAACCCCTTCCTGGCTACAACCACCTTTCAGGGAGTTGTAGAGGGCAATGAGGTCTCCCCTGAGCCTCCTCTTCTCCAGGCTAAGCAACCCCAGCTCCCTCAGCCTCTCCTCACAGGGCTGTGCTCAAGGCCTCTCCCCAGCCTTGTTGCCCTTCTCTGGACACCTTCAAGTTCCTCAATGTCCTTCCTAAACTGAGGAGCCCAGAACTGGACACAGGACTCAAGGTGTGGCCTAACCAATGCAGAGTCCAGGGGCACAATGACTTCCCTGCTCCTGCTGGCCACACTATTCCTAATGCAGGCCAGGATGCCACTGGCCTTCTTGGCCACCTGGGCACACTGCTGGCTCATGTTTAGGCAGCTGTCAATCACCACCCTCAGGTCCCTCTCTGTTTGGCTGCTCTCAGCCACTCTGACCCCAGCCTGTAGCTCTGCATGGGGTTGCTGTGGCCAAAGTGCAGCACCTTGCACTTGGACTTGTTGAATGCCATCCCATTGGACTCTGCCCATCTGTCCAGCCTGTCCAGGTCCCTCTGCAGAGCCCTTCTGCCCTCTCACTGACCAACATCTGCTCCTAACTTGGTGTCATCTGCAAACTTGCTGATGACTGACTCAATGCCCTCATCCAGATCATCAATGAAGATGTTAAAGAGCACAGGGCCCAGCACTGATCCCTGAGGCACACCACTGGTGCCTGGCTGCCAGCTGGCTGTGGCACCATTCACCACCACTCTCTGGGCTCAGCCCTCCAGCCAGTTCCTAACCCAGCTCAGAGTGTAGTGGTCCAAGCCACGAGCTGACAGCTTAGCCAGCAGTTTGCTGTGGGGGACGGTGTCAAAGGCCTTGCTGAAGTCCAGGCAGACCACATCCACAGCCTGCCCCACGTCCACCAGACAGTCACCTGATCATAGAAGGAGATCAGATTATTAGCTGCAGAGTAACTGAGCTCCCTCTCATGTCCAATGCAAAGTCCCTGAAGGAATGAAATGTGGCACTTCACATGGTGCACTCTGCAATCTGCTCATAAATTCTCCTGCAGAGGTGCTGTGTAAGTGTCCATGCTGCCCCAACAGGCAGAGGCCACACAGGCATAGGGTGGTGGTGGATGTGGTAGGTGAGCTGGCTGCAGGCAAACCTCATGGAGTTCAAGAAGGACAAGTGCAGGGTCCTGCATCTGGGGAGGGATAGCAGCAGGCACCAGGACAGGTTAGGAGCTGCCCTGCTGGAGAGCAGCTCCATGGAGAAAGACCTTGGAGTGCTGGTGGGCAGCAAGTTCTCCATGGGACAGCAATGTGCCCTTGTGGCCAAGAGAGCCAATGGGAGCAGCAAGACAAGTGTGGCCAGCAGGGCTGGGGAGGTTCTGCTCCCCTCTGCTCTGCCCTGCTGAGAGCACAGCTGCAATCCTGGGTCCAGTTTGGGGCTCCCCAGCTCAAGAGAGACAGAGAGCTGCTGGATAGAGTCCAAGGCAGAGCCAGGAGGATGCTTAGGGGACTTGAGCATCTCCCCTGGGAAGAGAGACTGAGAGCCCTGGGGCTGTTTAGTCTGGAGAAGAGAAGGCTGAGAGGGATCTGATCAATGTCTATCAATAGCTGAGGGCTGGGGCTCAGGAGGGAGGGCACAGCCTCTGCTCACTTGCTCCCTGGGATAGGACAAGGAGCAATGGATGGAAGCTGCAGCACAGGAGGCTCCACCTCAACACAAGGGGGAACTTCTTTACTGTAAAGTCCCAGAGCCCTGGAGCAGGCTGCCCAGAGAGGTTGTGGAGTCTCCTTCTCTGGAGACTTTCAAGCCCCATCTGGATGCATTCCTCTGTGATCTGAGCTAGATTGTATGGTCCTGCTCTGGCAGGGGGGTTAGACTCAATGATCTCTTTGAGTCCTTTTCATCCCCTAACATCCTGGGATAGGGGTTGAACTCGATGATCTCTTTGGGTGCCTTCCAACCCCTGACATCCTGTGATAGGTGTTGGACTCAATGATCTCTTTGGGTCCTTCCCAACCCCTGCCCTCCTGTGATGCTGTGATCCAATCTTCCCTGTCCTTGAGACTCCTGGCCATTTGGAATTCATCATTCAGCATCTGCTTCTGCAAAACAGCTCAAGTTGTAAACAGTTTGACATGAAGAAACCCCAAACATTAAGCTGCAATGGTTACATATGGTGGGGGGGAGCAGCAAACCTCTGGGTTGGATGAACCAATTCATTTCCATCTCGGTTCTCTGACACGTGACGGCGATCCTGCAAAACAGCTTCAGTTTGATGTTTTCCCTGATTATCCTTACCCCTAAGCAGATGGAGGCAGCTCCACAGGGAGGTTAGAGCTGTTTGGGGTTTGTGGTTCATTTTGAGACAAGAGATTGCTGTAGTTTTTCCTCCAACTCTTCTCAGGCAGAGAGAAGAAAGGAACAGCTCGTGGTGCGGAGCTGCTGTGCGTGCTCAGCTCTCCAAACACAGCCCTGAGAGCTGGAGCTGCTGCTTGGCTCAGGAGGGATTTGAATGCAAGGATGGTGTTGGAACATGAAGGAAAAGAAATCATATATCATCGAATCACTGAATCACAGAACCACAGCATCACAGAATCAAAGAATCTGAGAATCACAGAATCATAGAAACATAGAATCATACAATCATACAATCATGGAATCATAGAATGGTCTGGGTTGGAAAGGACCTCCAAAGATCACCCAGTGCAACCCCCACCCCTGCAGTCAGCAGGAGCATCCTCAGCTAGACCAGGTTGCCCACAGCCCTGTCAGGCCTCACAGTGAATATCTCTAGAGGTCCCAACCACCTCCCTGGGCAACCTGTTCCTGTGTTCCACCACCCTCAGAGTAAAGAACTTCTTCCTGACATCCAATCTCAATCTGCTCTGCTCTACTTTGAAGCCATTGTCCCTCGTCCTGTCCCTGCAGGACTTTGCAAACAGTCTCTCTCCATCCTTCCTGTAGCCCCCTTCAGCTACTGGCAGGCTGCTGTTAGGTCTCCCTGGAGTCTTCTCTTCTCCAGGCTGAACATAGAATCACAGAAACATTCAAATTGGAAAACACCCTCAGGAGCACCAAGTCCAACCCACAACCCTACTCTACAAGGGTCACCTCTAAACCAGAGCCCCAAGCACCACATCCAAACCACCTTCAAACACAGCCAGCCTTGGGGACTCCACCACCTCCCTGGGCAGCATATTCCAAGGCCTGACCACTCTTGCCATCAAAAAATGCTTCATAATGTCCAGCCTAACAACATCAAAACTGAAAGCCTTTTCCCCCAGCTTCCTCAGCCTGTCCTCATAGCAGAGCTGCTCCAACCCCCTGAGCATTTTCCTGGCCCTCCTCTGGACCCTCTCCATCAGCTCCATGTCCTTCCTATGTTGAGGGCTCCAGAGCTGCACACAGCACTGCAGGTGTGGTCTCAGCAAAGTGGCAGAATCACCTCTCTGGCTCTGCTGGCCACACAACTTTTAAACCAGGTTGGAAGAGACCTTCAAGATCATCGTGTCCAACCCATCAACCAATCCAACCCACCTAAACAACTAACCCATGGCACCAAGCACCCCATCAAGTCTCCTCCTGAACACCTCCAGTGATGGTGACTCCTCCACCTCCCCAGGCAGCCCATTCCAATGGGCAATCACTCTCTCTGTATAGAACTTCTTCCTAACATCCAACCTGAACCTCCCCTGGCACAGCCTGAGACTGTGTCCTCTTGTTCTGGTGCTGGCTGCCTGGGAGAGGAGACCAACCTCTGCCTGTCTACAACCTCCTTTCAGGTTGTTGTAGAGAGCAATAAAGTCACCCCTGAGTCTCCTCCTCTCCAGGCTAAGCAACCCCAGCTCCCTCAGCCTCTCCTCACAGGGCTGTGTTCCAAACACTGCGTTGATGCAGCCCAGGCTATGATTTGCCTCCTGTGCTGCAAGCTCACCCTGCCTGCTCCTGTCCAGCTTCTCATCCACCAGCAACCCCCAAGTCCTTTTGCACAGGGCTCCCTCAGCCTGTCCTTGCAGCTAAGCTGCTCCAACCCCCCTGATTATTTTCAGGGCCCTTCTCTGGACTCTCTCCATCACTGCTTTAGCAATATTAAAGCCTGGTTAGTAAAAAAAGCACTGAAATGGAGTGCTGCAGTGCTAAGTGCTGTCATTTCCATATATATTTACATACTTATAGCTAGCCTGCTGGTATTTCTTCCTGCCATGTTCCTGTGCTGGAGCTGAAAATGGTTTCTGAAATGGAACTCAATATATCCTCTATGGCCACAGCTGAACCTTCTCCTCGGTCCTACTGCAGGATATTTGATGTTCATTTAGGAGGCAGTGTCATTTCCCAGGAGTTATGGGTTCATTCTGAGGGGGGGGACAAAGAAAACCCCAACATAAGTTAAATGGCCTTCAAATGGAGGTTGTGTAAATGGTTCTCACTCATCCATATTCAAAACAAGGCTTTTTAAGAGAGGCTTCCTTGGACTTCATATCTGCAAGTGTGATCTCAGGGAAGGGAAAATAATTGCAAGCAAAATTGCAGTTAGCCAGCTGGAGGCAAGCTTTTAAGGATGCCTGCCCCTTTAAACAAATCATCTTGCTGCTCAAATTCATCTCCAGCTTCTCAGGTGGTTATCCTGGTGAGAGTTCCAGGGAGGAAATTTAGAATCACAGAACCACAGAAACATTCAGGTTGGGAAAGACCCTCAGGAGCACCAAGGCCAACTCAGCACCCTGCTCTACAAGGGTCACCCCTAAACCACAGCCCCAAGCATCACAGCCAAACCACCTTCAAACACAGCCAGGCTTGGGGACTCCACCACCTCTCTGGGCAGCACATTCCAAGCCCTGACCTCTCTTGACATCAAAAAATGTTTCTTATGGGTGACAGGTTGGACTCAATGATCTCAAAGGTCTTTTCCAACCTGGTTCATTCTAGTCTAGTCTAGTCTAGTCTAGTCGGTTTCATTTCTATTCTACTCTAGTCTAGTCTAGTCTAGTCTGATTCTATTCTATTCTATTCTTCTAGTCTAGTCTAGTCTAGTCTAGTCGGTTTCATTTCTATTCTACTCTAGTCTAGTCTAGTCTAGTCTGATTCTATTCTATTCTATTCTTCTAGTCTAGTCTAGTCTAGTCTAGTCGGTTTCATTTCTATTCTACTCTAGTCTAGTCTAGTCTAGTCTGATTCTATTCTATTCTATTCTTCTAGTCTAGTCTAGTCTAGTTTCTATTCTATTCTAGTCTAGTCCAGTCTACTCTATTCTGTTTAGTTTCTATTCTATTCTATTCTATTCTATTCTATTCTATTCTATTCTATTCTATTCTATTCTATTCTATTCTATTCTATTCTATTCTATTCTATTCTATTCTATTCTATTCTATTCTATTCCATTCCATTCCATTCCATTCCATTCCATTCCATTCCATTCCATTCCATTCCACTAATGTCCAGTCTAAACCTACCCAGTGGCAGCTTGAGGCCATTCCCTCTTGTCCTATCACCTGTGAGAAGAGATCAGCAGCAGCCTCTCCACGACCTCCTTTCAGGGAGTTGTAGACAGCAATGAGGTCTCCTCTCAGCCTCCTCTGCTTCCAGAAAAGGGCCACGAGGATGAGCAGAGGGCTGGAGCTGCTCTGCTATGAGGATAGACTGAAGGAGTTGGGGCTGTGCAGTCTGGAGAAGAGAAGGTTCCAAGGAGACTTAATTGTGGCCTTCCAGTATCTGAAGGGGGCTACAAGAAAGCTGGGGAGGGACTTTTGAGGGTGTCAGGGAGTGATAGGACTGGGGGGAATGGAGCAAAACTAGAAATGGGTAGATTCAGATTGGACGTTAGGAAGAAGTTGTTCCCCATGAGGGTGGTGAGAGCCTGGCACAGGTTGCCCAGGGAGGTGGTGGAAGCCTCCTGCCTGGAGGTTTTTATGGCCAGTCTGGATGTGGCTGTGAGCAACCTGCTGTGGTGTGGGGTGTCCCTGCCCATGGCAGGGGGGTGGGAGCTGGATGATCCTTGAGGCCCCTTCCAACCCTGACAATTAGATGATTCCCTGATCATGGAGATGGAAAGTTTACTGCTCAGAAGGTTTTTATTATTTCTGCAGCTTTTATCTGCCAGTGTCTGTGACCTGAGCTAAGGCATCACTGGCTGCAGAAAGGTGACTGCCTGTGTCTTTTCCTTGTGTGTGTGGAGAAAGTTCAGGAGGCTTTCCTTCTCCATTCTCTTTTATTGCCTTAGACATGACAGGAATCTGACACAAAGATCTGGGGATGCTCATGGACAAGCAGCTGAAGAGGAGCCAGCAGTGTGCCCAGGGGGCCAAGGAAGCCAAAGGCATCCTGGCTGAGATCAGCAATGCTGTGTCCAGCAGCAGCAGGGAGGGGATTGTCCCCTGGGACTCAGCTCTGGGCAGGCCACACCTTGAGGATTGTGTCCGGTGTTGGGCAGCTCAATCCAAGAGAGAGGTGGAGGTGCTGGAGCCAGGGCAGAGGAGGGCAAGGAAGCTGGGAAGGGCCTGGAGAAGAAATCTGATGAGGAGAGACTGGAGGAGCTGGGGATGGTTAGTGTGAAAGAGGAGGCTGAGGGGAGACCTCATTGCTGTCTACAGCTCCCTGAAAGGAGGCTGTGGAGAGGCTGCTGCTGGTCTCTTCTCCCAGGTCATTAGTGACAGAACAAGAGGGAATGGCCTCAAGCTGCCACTGGGTAGGTTTAGACTGCACATTAGGAAACATTTTCTGATGTCAAGAGTGGTCAGGGCTTGGAATGTGCTGCCCAGAGAGGTGGTGGAGTCCCCAAGCCTGGCTGTGTTTGAAGGTGGTTTGGCTGTGGTGCTTGGGGCTGTGGTTTAGGGGTGACCCTTGTAGAGTAGGGTTGTGGGTTGTCCTTGGTGCTCCTGAGGGTCTTTCCCAACCTGAATATTTCTGTGGTTCTGTGATTTTGTGATCACTGTTCACATAAACACCACAGGTGCAGATAGTGTCAGGGCACAGATCCATTCCTTTCACTGGTTAGCCTTTTGAAGTGCCCAGCAGCAGTTGCCTGGAGAGTGAATGTAAGAACCACAGGGTGTCTCAGTCCCTGGGATCTGTGAAAGGCTGATCCATGTCTGCAAGTCTGTGATGCAGGTACCAGGAGAACAGCTGCTAAACAGTGATTAAGTGAGGAGGCTGGTGACTAGCAGGCTTCCACAGCATGAATCAGACCTTTGGGAGTATGAAATGAGAGGCAATTAGCTGAGATGCAAGAGCACTGTCCCGAGAGGAGGCTCAGGGGAGACATTTTTGCTGTCTACCACTACCTGAAGCGAGGTTGTAGCCTGGTGGGGGTTGGTCTCTGCTCCCAGGCAACCAGCACCAGAACAAGAGGACACAGTCTCAAGCTTTGCCTGGGGAGGTTCAGACTGGAGGTGAGGAAGAAATTCTTCCAAGACAGAGAGATTGGCCATTGGAATGTGCTGCCCAGGGAGGTGGTGGAGTCAATGTCCCTGAAGGTGTTTAAGAAAAGCCTAAATGAGGCACTTGGTTCCATGGTCTGGTTGATTAGTGAGGGTTGGGTGATAGGTTGGACTCCAGATCTTGGAGGTCTCTTCCAACCTGGCTGATTCTGTGGTTCTGTGATGATTTAGAATAGAATTAACCAGGTTGGAAAAGACCTCAGAGATCATCCAGTCCAACCCTATCACCCAACACCATCTCATCCACTAAACCATGGCACCAAGTGCCTCAGCCAGGCTCTTCCTAAACATCTCCAGGGATGGTGGCTCCACCACCTCCCTGGCCAGCACATTCCAATGGCAAATCTCTCTTTCTGGGGAGAATTTCTTCCTAACATCCAGCCTGAACCTCCCCTGGCACAGCTTGAGACTGTGTCCTCTTGTTCTGGTGCTGGGTGCCTGGGAGAAGAGACCAAACCCCACCTGGCTACAACCTCCCTTCAGGGAGTTGTAGAGAGCAAGAAGGTCTCCCCTGAGTCTCCTCTTCTCCAGGCACAGAACATGCAGTGAATAGAGAATGGGAGGCTGGGGCCATGGTCAGAGCAGTTCTGTTCTGGAGTGATTGCTGTCTCTGCCTGTAAACACAAACAACAAAACTCTTCTGTCGACTTTTATCTGATTGCCTCACTCCATGTCTCAAGCCTTTGATTAACACTTGTGGTCTCCTTTCCAGAAGTTCTAGGAGCTCCTTGAAACAGCTGAAAGCCACCTGACTCAGGCATCTTATTTGAATAAAGGAGAAATTCATTTAAGAAGGACTCTGAAGATGGCACTGCAAGGAGCTCAGCTTCCTGGAGCAACATCCACAGCCCAAGCTTACATCGATGGTTTCAAGTCCTTGTGCCTTGCTGCTGGCCTTGATGCTAAGTTGTGCTCATGACAGAGACTGCTGAGGTGCTTGACTACAATTTGTGAAGCCCTCAGATACTGTAACAAAACAGCACAGAAAAGCTTATGGAGAAAAACAATAAGTTGGCCTTCAGAGAGAGGTTTGAGTGCTGTGTGGAACACAGGGTGAGGAGACACAAGAGAGAAAGACAAAGAAGATGAAATTCTCTATGTGAAGCAAACACAAATCATGGCTTGAGCTGAAGGGGGAACAGGTTCCCTGTAAAGAAAATGGAATCTGGGACTGAATACAGAATTAACCAGGTGGGAGAAGACCATGGAGATCAGCAGGTCCAACCTGTCACCCAGCACCATCTAATCAACTACACCATGGCACCAAGTGCCTCAGCCAGGCTCTTCCTAAACACCTCCAGGAATGGTGACTCCATCACCTCCCCAGGCAGCACATCCCAATGGCCAAGCTCTCTTGATGGGAAGAATTTCTTCTTAACATCCAGCCTGAACCTCCCCTGCCACAGCTTGAGACTGTGTCCTCTTGTTCTGGTGCTGCTTGCGTGGGAGAAAGACCAACCTCTGCCTGTCTACAACCTCCCTTCAGGGAGTTGTAGAGAGCAAGAAAGTCACCCCTGAGTCTCCTCTTCTCCAGGCTAAGCAACCCCAGCTCCCTCAGCCTCTCCTCACAGGGCTGTGCTCCAGACCCCTCCCCAGCTTTGTTGCCCTTCTCTGGATACCTTCCAGCATCTCAACATCTTTCCTAAACTGAGGAGCCCAGAACTGGACACAGGACTCAAGGTGTGGCCTAACCAGTGCTGAGCACAGGGCACAATGACTTCCCTGCTCCTGCTGGCCATGCTATTCCTGATGCAGGCCAGGATGCCATTGGCCCTCTTGGCCACCTGGGCACACTGCTAGCTCATGTTCAGCTTACTCTCAACCAGTCCCCCCAGGTCCCTTTCTACCTGGCTGCTCTCAGTCTGCATGATAACACATTCCTAAAGGCAGCCTCAGTCTTGATGGTTTCTCTCTATTGAATATTCCCCAAGCTTTATAGGACTCTACTAAATGTAAGAGGGTTTTACTTCCCTCTCCTGTAGTAATAACTAAAGTGCAGTTGTTCCAAGAGGCACAAATGAGGTTGTGCCAAAAGGTCAGCTAATATCAACCAGCCAAACTTTGCAGAATATAAACCATTCCCTTTCTTTCCTTTATTTTGCTTTTCTTTGACTTTGTTTGATCATCTGTTACTGATGGCATTTCTCAGAACTTGCACTGAATTAGTGATATTGAGATATCTGTGCAGGATGGTTACTTAAAAGAGAATAAAACATAGCCTGGTACAGCTGGAGCTGGGAAAATCAACCACAGGCCACAGCTGCCAAAGTATTTCAGCAGGTATTGCAGGGAGGGGTCTGGAGCACAGCCCTGGGAGGAGAGGCTGAGGGAGCTGGGGTTGCTTAGCCTGGAGAAGAGGAGGCTCAGGGGAGACCTTCTTGCTCTCTCCAACTCCCTGAAGAGAGCTTGTAGCCAGGTGGGGGTTGGTCTCTTCTCCCAGGCAAGCAGCACCAGAACAAGAGGACACAGGCTCAAGCTGTGCCAGGGGAGGTTCAGGCTGGATGGTAGGAAGAAATTCTTCCCAGCAAGAGAGATTGGCCATTGGGATGTGCTGCCCAGGGAGGTGGTGGAGTCCCCATCCCTGGAGGTGTTTAGGAAGAGCCTGGCTGAGGCCCTTGGTGCCATGGTTTAGTGGATGAGATGGTGTTGGGTGAGAGGTTGGACTGGATGATCTCTATGGTCTTTTCCAACCTGGTTACCTCTGTATTCTGTAAACAGTTGTAAGTGTGAGATCTGAGTCCTCAGTACTGCCACACAGTTGTTGGTTGGGGGTTCTTCTGTTTGCCTTGTTTGTTTGTTTGTTTGTGGGGTTTTGTGGGGTTGTGTGGGGTTGGTTGGTTGGTTTGGGGTTTTGTTTGGTGTTTCTAAGTCTGCCTGAAATCTCTGGTGAAATCTTAATTGCTCCCAGTATGTCTAGACACTCTCAGTCTGTTCTTGATGCAGGCCAGGATGCCATTGGCCTTCTGGCCCATCTGGGCACTCTGCTGGCTCATGTTCAGCTGCTATCAACCAGTCCCCCCAGGTCCCTTTCTGCCTGGCTGCTCTCAGCCACTCTGACCCCAGCCTGTAGCACTGCATGGGGTTGTTGTGGGTAAAGTGCAGCACGTGGCACTTGGACTTTTTGAATGTCATCATCCCTAACCTGAATGGAAAGAAAAAGTGGAGTTTGTGTGTTTAAACCCTGAGTGTGTTATACCACAGGCCTAGCCAAAACAGTATCACAGGATCCCAGGTTATTAGGGGTTGGAATGGGCCTCAGGAGATCCTCAAGTCCAACCCCCTGCCAGAACAGGACCAGAGAATCCAGCACAGGTCACACAGGAACACATCCAGATGGGGCTGGAAAGGCTCCAGAGCAGGAGACTCCACAACCTCTCTGGGCAGCCTGCTCCAGGGCTCTGGGACCCTCACAGTGAAGTTCTCCCTTGTGTTGAGGTGGAACCTCCTGTGCTGCAGCTTCCATCCATTGCCCCTTGTCCTATCCCAGGGAGCAAGTGAGCAGAGCCTGTCCCCTCCCTCCTGCCCCCCAGCCCTCAGCTATTGATGAACATTTATTTAATCCCCCCTCACTCTTCTCTTCTCCAGACTAACCAGTCCCAGGCCTCTCAGCCTCTCCTCCTGCTCCAGTCCCTCAATCATCCTGGTAGACCTCCCAGTGAATAATCAGCATCCCTCAGTTAAATGGCTGATCCAGAGCAGCCTCCTGGGTCTGTATCAGATCAGATACCTCAAAGCAGATCTCTGCCTTGGGAGGCACACTGGGAGGTCAGCCCAAGCTGTGCTGTGAATAGCTTCATCACTGGCACTCTGAGTAAAACCAATTGATTGCTTCCTCCATCTCTGGTGGGTTCTCTCAGGGCACAGAGGGGGGCTGTGAACTGCAGGGTTTCACACCTGCTTGTGAAGAGTCTTGAGGCTGAGCTGAGCTTCTTGTGTTTTCTGCCCCTCTCTATTTCACTGCCTTCTTGCTGCAGTCAGTTTCTAGGAGAGAACACAAAGTCAGCTTCTCTTTCATCCCCCCAGGTACCACCTTGGAGCCCTCACCTTCCTGTTTCCAAAGGCTGCAGCTGCCCCACCTGCTAGGTAGCTCTTCCTTTGGTGACAGCTGCTCTCTGCCTTGCTATGAACATAACAAGCTTGGCCAGCATGACCACTGCTTGATAAACCACTTGTCATGATCCCCAGTGTATTTTGTGTGTCCTTTATGACACTAAGCATGCAGCAGCAGTCATAAAATAATGCATCTGATTATTTATTGTGGAGAGTAATTTCTACTGACCAAGAGAGGGGCAATGACTAACATGTCCTGCCAGCTCCTGGCAGGCTGACCAGCCCAGCAAGATGACCACCCTGCCAAATGCTTTTCTTGGTTGTTATCCACCAAGCAGAAGTACCTTCCACAACCTCTTTTTGAGTGTTAGAATAGAACAGAATAGAATAGAATAGAATAGAATAGAATAGAATAGAATAGAATAGAATAGAATAGAATAGAATAGAATAGACCAGTTTGGAAGAGACCTTCAAGATCATCAAGTCCAACCTATCACCCAGCACCACCTAATCAACTAACCCATGGCACCAAGCACCCTGTCAAGTCTCCTCCTGAACACCTCCAGTGACGGCGACTCCACCACCTCCCCAGGCAGCCCATTCCAATGGGCAATCACTCTCTCTGTGTAAAACTTCCTCCTGACCTCCAGCCTGAACTTCCCCTGGCGCAGCCTGAGACTGTGTCCTCTTGTTCTGGTGCTGGCTGCCTGGGAGAAGAGACCAACCTCTGCCTGTTTACAACCTCCCTTCAGGTAGTTGTAGAGAGCAATAAGGTCACCCCTGAGTCTCCTCTTCTCCAGGCTAAGCAGCCCCAGCTCCCTCAGCCTCTCCTCACAGGGCTGTGTTCCAAGCCCCTCACCAACTTCATTGCCCTTCTCTGGACACCTTCCAGCAAGTCAACCTCCTTCCTAAACTGAGGGGCCCAGAACTGGACACAGTACTCGAGGTGTGGCCTAAGCAGTGCAGTGTACAGGGGCAGAATGACCTCCCTGCTCCTGCTGGCCACACTGCTCCTAATGCAGGCCAGGATGCCATTGGCCCTCTTGGCTGCCTGGGCACACTGCAGGCTCATGTTCAGCCTACCATCAACCAGCACTCCCAGGTCCCTCTCTGCCTGGCTGCTCTCAGCCACTCTGCCCCCAGCCTGTAGCACTGCATGGGGTTGTTGTGGCCAATGTGCAGAACCTGGCACTTGGATGTGTTCAATCTCCTGCCCTTGGACTCTGCCCATCTGTCCAGCCTGTCAGGTCTCTCTGCAAAGCCTCTCTACCCTCTAACAGATCAACTCCTGTCCCCAGCTTGGTGTCATCTGCAAATTTACTGATGATAGACTCAATGCCCTCATCCAGATCATCAACAAAGATGTTAAAGAGGATGGGGCCCAGCACTGATCCCTGGGGGACTCCACTAGTGACTGGCTGCCAGCTGGCTGTGACACCATTCACCACCACTCTCTGGGTCCGTTTTGTAAGTCCATCCATTTTCACTTTGAATATCTCCAGGTAAAGAGCCTCAACCACCTCTCTGGGTAACCTCTTCCAGGGTTCCACCACCCTCACAGTGAAGAACTTCTTCCTAACATCCAATTTAAGTCTGCTCTGCTCTTCTTTAAAGCCATTGTTCCTCCTCCTGTCCCTGCAGGCCTTTGCAAACAGTCTCTCTCCACCCTTCCTGTAGCCCCCTTCAGGTACTGGCAGGCTGCTATTAGGTCTCCCCAGAGCCTCCTCTTTTCCAGGCTGAACACCCCCAGCTCCCTCAGCCTGTCCTCCTATCAGAGCTGCTCCAACCCCCTGAACATTTTGGTGGTCCTCCTCTGGACCCTCTCCATCAGACCCATGTCCTGCCTTGTCTGTGTGAAACCTTTACTGTGTACAACTTACAAATCATTTTCACCTGGGCAGAATCCTTCAGGTAAGAGGCTTGCTTTAGCTGCTCTGAGAGGAAAATGATCTTAAAATTAAACCCACACCTTGACAAATGAAAAACAGAAGAACAGAAACATTCAGGTTGGAAAAGACCCTCAGGAGCACCAAGTCCAACCCACAACCCTACTCTACAAGGGTAACCCTTAAACCACAGCCCCAAGCACCACAGCCAAACCACCTTCAAACACAGCCAGCCTTGGGGACTCAGCCACCTCCCTGGGCAGCACATTCCAAGCCCTGACCACTCTTGACATCAAAAAATGATCCCTAATGGCCAGTCTAAACCTACCCAGTGGCAGCTTGTGGCCATTCCCTCTTGTTCTGTCACTAATTACCTGTGGGAAGAGACCAGCAGCAGCCTCTCCACAACTTCCTTTCAGGGAGTTGTAGACAGCCAGGGGGTCTCCCCTCAGCCTCCTCTCTTTCACACTAACCATCCCCAGCTCCTTCAGTTGCTCTCCATCAGATTTCTTCTCCAGGCCCTTCCCAGTTTCCTTGCCCTCCTCTGCCCTGGCTCCAGCACCTCCACAGCTCTCTGGCATTGAGGTGCCCAAAACTGGACACCTGGGAGAGGAGCAAAGGGGATTTCACCTTTGTTGATTCTCATCAAGAGAGACAAGATTTAGTCTCTTAGAGGTGAGTGTTGGGGGAAAAATCTCACTGAGCCCAGAAGGGGAGTTGAGGCTCTGTGAATCACCACGTGATGCTCCAGCACCTGTGCCTGAAGCTCAGTTATGTGCTCTTCAGCCCTGCCACTCTTGGCTTTCCGTTTCCACTCTCTCCAGCCTGGCAGCAGTGGTGGTTGATAAAGGTCACACTTCAGATTAACATTTCAGATCCTCTGAAGTGGGTTGTTTCAAGATCATGTTGTCATACTTGGTTTTTGACAGCAGGGAGAGAGGAAGGAGAGCAGGGCCACACGCCACGCAAAGCATTTCTAGGCACCACACAGAATCACAGAGTCAAACAGGTTGGAAGAGACCTCCAAGATCATCCAGTCCAACCTATCACCCAACCCTACCTGATCACCTAAACCATGGCACTAAGTGCCTCATCCAGGCTGTTCTTAAACACCTCTAGTGATGGTGACTCCACCACCTCCCTGGGCAGCACATTCCAATGGCCAAACTCTCTTGCTGGGAAGAAATTCTTCCTCACCTTCAGCCTAAGCCTCCCCTGGCACAGCTTGAGACTGTGTCCTCTTATTCTTGTGCTGGGTGCCTGGGAGAAGAGACCAACCCCCACCTGCCTACAACCTCCCTTCAGGGAGTTGGAAAGAGCAAGAAGGTCTCCCCTGAGCCTCCTCTTCTCCAGGCTGAGCAACCCCAGCTCCCTCAGCCTCTCCTCACAGGGCTGTGCTCCAGACCCCTCCCCAGCTTTCTTTTCCTTCTCTGGACACCTTCCAGCATCTCAACATCTTTCCTAACCTGAGGAGCCCAGAACTGGACACAGGACTCAAGGTATAGTTTAACCAGTGCCGAGTCCAGGGCACAATGACTTCCCTGCTCCTGCTGGCCACACTATTGCTGATGCAGGCCAGGATGCCCTTGGCCTTCTTGGCCACCTGGCCACATGCAGGCTCCTGTTCAGCCTACTATCAATCAGCACCCCCAGGTCCCTTCCTGCCTGGCTGCTTTCCAACCACTCTGTCCCCAGCCTGTAGCACTGCATGTGAGGCAGGCACAAACCTGCTAACCAGTACCAAATCCCACAGGCTCAACCTCTTAATACAGTCAAGCTTTTTTGGTGTGTTTTCTGTGTTTCCAACTCCTGACTGACACAGTTTGCTGGCATTAAAGCACTTTTCCTTTACTTACTATCTGAGCACAGCAAAACAAAAATGAGCTACTCCATTGTAACGTGAACTCAGCTTGCCCCATCTGTAAAGGAGCAAAGCAGAGCGCTGCAATTCCAGATTGAATAAATGCTGAAGCCACAATCAATTAGCAGAGAAAAATACATTTTGTTTGTAAGGTTGTGAATCATAATGGTTCCATAGAAAGAAACACTGAGGGAATTTAAATACCACTGAGGCAGAATTCTATAGCTCATTAAACGTGAAGGACAGTAGATGAAGGCTCCAAGTTCTCCTGCAGAGAGCAGGAAATTGTCCTAAACTGAAAGAGAAAGACTTTGTCCAGGATTCAGAGTGAACTGGCTGGAGGCTGAGCCCAGAGAGTGGTGGTGAATGGTGCCACAGCCAGCTGGCAGCCAGGCACCAGTGGTGTGCCCCAGGGATCAGTGCTGGGCACCATCCTCTTTAACATCTTCATTGATGATCTGGATGAGGGCATTGAGTCAGTCATCAGTAAGTTTGCAGAGGACAGCCAGCTGAGGGCAGAAGTTGATCTGTTAGAGGATAGGAGAGCTCTGCAGAGGGACCTTGCCAGGCTTGATGGGTGGACAGAGTCCAAGGGCAGGAGATTGAACACATCCAAGTGCCAGGTGCTACACATTGGCCACAACAACCCCATGCAGTGCTGCAGGCTGGGGTCAGAGTGGCTGAGAGCAGCCAGGTAGAGAGGGATCTGGGGGTGCTGGTTGATAGTAGGCTGAACAGGAGCCAGCAGTGTGCAAAGGTGGCCAGGAAGGCCAATGGCATCCTGGCCTGCATCAGGAACAGTGTGGCCAGCAGGAGCAGGGAAGTCATTCTGCCCTGTGCTCAGCACTGGTTAGGCCACACCTCAAGTCCTGTGTCCAGCTCTGGGCTCCTCAATTCAAGAAAGATGTTGAGCTGCTGGAAGGTGTCCAGAGAAGGGCAACAAAGCTGGGGAGGGGTCTGGAGCACAGCCCTGTGAGGAGAGGCTGAGGGAGCTGGGGTTGCTTAGCCTGGAGAAGAGGAGGCTCAGGGGAGACCTTCTTGCTCTCTCCAACTCCCTGAAGGGAGGTTGTAGCCACGTGGGGTTGGTCTCTTCTCCCAGACAACCAGCACCAGAACAAGAGGACACAGTCTGAAGCTGTGCCAGGGGAGGTTCAGGCTGGATGTTAGGAAGAAATTCTTCCCAGGAAGAGAGATTGGCCATTGGGATGTGCTGCCTGGGGAGGTGGTGGAGTCACCATCACTGGAAGTGTTTAGGAAGAGCCTGGCTGAGGCCCTTGGTGCCATGGTTTAGTTGATTAGATGGTGCTGGGTGATAGGTTGGACTGGATGATCTCTATGGTCTTTTCCAACCTGGTCTATTCTATTCTATTCTACTCTACTCTACTCTACTCTACTCTACTCTACTCTACTCTGTACTATTCTCCTCTCTTCTACTGTATTCTATTCTATACTATTCTATACCCTAACTAACAGATTGCTGATGCAGTTCATAGAATCATAGAATTGTCAAGGTTGGAAGGGACCTCAGGGATCCTCCAGTTCCAACCCCCCTGCCATGGGCAGGGACACCTCACACCACAGCAGGTTGCTCACAGCCACCTCCAGCCTGGCCTTCATAACCTCCAGGCGTGAGGCTTCCACCACCTCCCTGGGCAACCTGTGCCAGTGTCTCTCCAGTTACCATGCCCATTTACCACAGCAGAGCTGTCAGTGAAAGCCAGCCAGGAGTTCATGTTTGTATGATGTGCTTGCAAGTTGTGATTCTGTCTCATTAGTTTTGTGCCCTCTCTGCAATTAACCTCTCCTGAGCACGGAGACAACTATGCCTGCAACATCTCAAGCACGCTTCCGCAGCGCCTCTTTGGCACTGCAGTCACTCCTGCGGGGAACAAAAGTTGCCTCCCTGATGGGCATGCCTGCTGCCCATATATAATTCTGATCATGGATTTCGGGGGAATAATAATGAGAAGAAGGGACTGGTTGTGTGTCAGCACTCTTTGAGTTTTGATAGCATCTGAGTCTTGAGGGGAAGCAACGCAAGCAGCAATAAGTCAGTTGGGAGCGCTAAGGAGGTCATCGTGAGGCTCAACAAGAGCAAGTGCAGGGTTCTGCCCCTGGGCTGGAACAATCCTCACTATCCATGCAGACTGGGGGAGGAGGGGATAGAAAGTAGCCCTGTGGAAAAGGACTTGGGGGTGCTGGTGGTTGAGAAGCTGGACAGGAGCAGGCAGTGTGAGCTTGCAGCGCAGAAGGCAAATCACAGCCTGGGCTGCCTCAAAAGATGCATTGCCAGCAGAGCCAGAGAGGTGATTCTGCCACTTTGCTCTGCTCTGCTGAGACCTCAGCTGGAGCACTGTGTGCAGGTCTGGAGCCCTCAATATAGGAAGGACATGGAGCTGATGGAGAGGGTCTAGAGGAGGGACATGAAAATGATCAGGAGGTTGGAGCAGCTCTGCTACAAGGTCAGGCTGAGGGAGATGGGGGTGTTCAGCCTGGAGAAGAGGAGGCTCTGGGGAGACCAAATAGCAGCCTGCCAGGACCTGAAAGGGGCTAAAAGAAGGCTGCAGAGAGACTGTTTGCAAAGGCCTGCAGGGACAGGACGAGGGACAATGGTTTCAAGCTTGGACTTGATGATCTTTGAGGTCTCTTCCAACCTTGGTGATACTGTGAAACAGAAGAGTGTTGCTTGGACAATGACCCTGTCCCCTCTGGTATTGGCTGGGATTTGCCTCCTGGATTTTTCCTTTTCTTCTGTGAGACAGCTGTTCTCAGGTAATCATCTGGTTCCCCACCTACAGACAGCAGAGAGCAAAGAGATTCTCCAGGGGATGATTCTTCACCTCCAAAGATAAGGATCTGACACAGGTGGGTGTTAGTCAAAGCAGAACATGTACTGCAAATCCATTTCTGCTGCTATTGTTCACTGCTTAAACAGACTCTCAGGAGGAGAGCTTCTTATCTGATTTGAGCTTGGAGAATAGAGTCCCCAGCCAATTGTGGTGCTGGAGGATGAGGTCTACTGGGTGTTAGTCTGAGCATTGCTTCACACAGGCTCACAGGATGTCAGGGGTTGAAAGGGACCTCTGGAGATCTCCAAGTCCAAGGCCCCTGCCAGAGCAAGACCATAGAATCCAGCACGGGTCTCACAGGAATGCATCCACATGGGTCTTGAAAGTCTCCAGAGAAGCAGACTCCACAACCTCTCTGGGCAGCCTGTGCCAGTGCTCTGGGACCCTCACAGTGAAGTTCCTCCTGATGTTGAGGTGGAACCTCCTGTGCTGCAGTTTATATCCATTGCCCCTTATCCTATCCCAGGGAGCAACTGAGCAGAGCCTGTCCCTTCCTTCCTGACCCCCAGCCCCCAGATAATGATAGATATTTACTAAATCCCCTCTCAGTCTTCTCCTCTCCAGACTAACCAGCCCCAAGGCTCTCAGCCTCTCCTCCCCAGGCAGTGCTGCAGCCCCTTCAGCATCTTGGTAGCCCTCTGTTGGACTCCTTCCAGCAGATCCCTGTCCCTCTTGAACTGGGGAGCCCAGAACTGGATGCAGTATTTCAGGTGAGGTCTCAGCAGGGCAGAGTAGAGAGGGAGAAGAACCTCCCTGGATCTGCTGGACACAGCACCCCAGGGCCCCATTGGCCCTCTTGGCCATGCTTCCATGTAGACCACATAAATGAAGGAGGTGCATGGAGGAGAGGAAGGCCCTTTGGGGCAGGCACGAGCAATGAAAAGTAGCTTGGGAATGCAAGAGGGCCAGTGTGAGAGGCAGTGAGTGATGAAAGAATTAGAGAGAGGGTGGGTTTTTTTAGGAGCAGAAGGATGGTGCAGGAAGTCAAATAGAAGAGAGATTAAAAACCCCAAGAATCATGGGGAAATGAAAAAGACTAAACTAAAAGGCAAGGAAAGGGGGGAAGAAAAAGATAATGGAGGCAAATACCATCAGAAATGGAGGGTAAATACAAGATGAAAGTTGTAAGGAGAGAAAAGATGCCTGCAAGCCAGGAGATTTGGAAGAAGTTAGTTGGGAATAAAAAGGCAAGCTGCTGCCAGCTCAGTCAAACAGATGCTGGTTTATTCCTTTCATTTCAGGATTAGTTCCTGACAGAGGCAGGTAAAATGGTTGGGCAGTTTGCCTGGTTGATATTCCTGGGGGCAGGCTGTTAGAAAGTGATTAATTCTACACTGCCTGATTTAGAAGTCAATAAACTCCATTTACCTGGGCTTGTTCTATGAAAGCCATCAGTGGCTCCTAAGTACATGGCTGTCTAGGGATTTGTCAACTGGGTTATAAGCCCCAGTTCTCCAGCTAGTATCACAGAACCACAGAGTGTTAGGGGCTGGAAGGGACCTCCAAAGCTCATCCAGTCCAACCCCCCTGCCAGAGCAGGGTCACCCAGAGCATCTCACACAGGAACACATCCAGGTGGGGTTTGAATATCTCCACAGAGGGAGACTCCACCACCCCCCTGGGCAGCCTCTTCCAGTGTTCTGCCACTCTCACAGGGAAATAATTCTTCCTTCTGCTTCCATGGAACTTCCTATGCCTCAACTTCCACCATTGCCTCTTGTGCTGGCATTGGGCATCCCCCACCTGGCTCCTCCTGGTTCTCAGCCTGCACATCTCTATCAACATGAATGAGGTAGTATGTGCCAGAAGTGTGAAGCAGCAGACAGCAACAGCATCAAATAGACTAGACTAGACTAGACTAGACTAGATTAGATTAGATTAGATTAGATTAGATTAGGATTAATTAGAATAGAATAGAATAGAATAGAACAGAACAGAACAGGTTGGAAGAGAAATGATGCAAAAGACCTGAAGATAATCTTAGAATCTCACAACTGTCAGGGTTGGAAGGGATCTGAAGGATCATCCAGGATCATCAACCCATGGGCGCCCATGGGCAAGGAGATCACAGTATCACAGTATAACTTAGGTTGGAAAGGACCTCGAGGATCATCGAATCCAACCTATCAACACAGACCTCATGACTAGACCATGGCACCAAGTGCCATGTCCAATCCCCTCTTGAACACCTCCAGGGATGTTGACTCCACCACCTCCCTGGGCAACCCGTTCCAATGACGAACAACTCGCTCGGTGCAGAACTTCCTCCTCACCTCGAGTCTAAATCTCCCCTGACACAGCTTGAGACTGTGTC
Source organism: Melanerpes aurifrons (assembly GCA_011125475.1). Classification (NCBI taxonomy): domain Eukaryota; kingdom Metazoa; phylum Chordata; class Aves; order Piciformes; family Picidae; genus Melanerpes; species Melanerpes aurifrons. Next base: position 2,827,973 of record WWNC01000060.1, read on the forward strand.
CTCTTGTTCTGGTGCTGGTTGCCTGGGAGAAGAGGCCAACCCCTACCTGGCTACAACCACCCTTCAGGTAGTTGTAGAGGGCAATAGTTTCATAGTTTCATAGTTTCATAGTTTCATTCAGGGTTGGAAGGGACCACAAGGATCATCTAGTTCCAAGCCCCCTGCCATGGGCAGGGAAACCCCACACTACATCAGCCTGCCCAGAGCCTCATCCAGCCTGCTCTTAAACACCCCCAGGGACGGGGCCTCGACCACCTCCCTGGACAACCCATTCCAGGGTCTCACCACTCTCATGGGGAAGAACCTCCTCCTCACATCCAGCCTGAATCTCCCCACCTCCAGCTTCATTCCATTCCCCCTAGTCCTATCACTCCCTGAGATCCTAAAAAGTCCCTCCCCAGCCTTCCTGTAGGCCCCCTTCAGATACTGGAAGGCCACAATGAGGTCACCTGGGAGCCTTCTCTTCTGCAGACTGAACAGCCCCAACTCCTTCAGTCTGTCCTCATAGGAGAGGTGCTCCAGCCCTCTGATCATCCTTGTGGCCCTTCTCTGGACACGTTCCAGCACCCCCACATCCCTCTTGTAATAGGGGCTCCAGAACTGGACACAGTACTCCAGGTGGGGTCTCACCCGGGCTGAGCAGAGGGGGAGGATCACCTCCCTCGACCTGCTGGCCACACTTCTCCTGATGCAGCCCAGGAGCTGATTGGCTTTTTGTGCTGCAAGTGCACACTGAGAGCTCCTGGTGAGCTTCTCCTCCCCCAGCACCCCCAAGTCTCTCTCCTCAGGGCTACTTTCCAGCCAGTCCCTGCCCAGCCTGGATTTGTGCCTGGGATTGCCTCGACCCAGATGCAGGACCCTGCACTTGCTCTTATTGACCCTCCTGAGGTTGGCTTGTGCCCACCTCTCCAGCCTGTCCAGGTCCCTCTGGATGGATCCCTTCCCTCCAGCCTGTCTGCTGCACCACACAGCTTGGTGTCATCAGCAAACTTGCTGAGGGTGCACTCAATGCCACTGTCCATGGCACCCACAAAGATGCTGAACAAGCCTGGTCCCAGGACTGATCCCTGAGGGACTCCGCTTGTCCCTGGCCTCCACTGGGACATGGAGCCATGGACAACCACTCTTTGGGTGCAGCCATCAAGCCAGTTCCTTATCCATCTAGTGGTCCACCCATCACACCCATGTGTCACCAGCCCAATGAGGTCACCCCTGAGCCTCCTCTTCTCCAGGCTAAGCAACCCCAGCTCCCTCAGCCTCTCCTCACAGGGCTATGCTCAAGGCCTCTCCCCAGCCTTGTTGCCCTTCTCTGGACACCTTCAAGTGTTTCGATGTCCTTCTTAAACTGAGGGGCCCAGAACTGGACACAGGACTCAAGGTGTGGCCTAACCAGTGCAGAGTACAGGGGCACAATGACTGCCCTGCTCCTGCTGGCCACACTATTTCTAATGCAGGCCAGGATGCTATTGGCCCTCTTGGCCACCTGGGCACACTGCTGGCTCATATTCAGGTGGCTGTCCATCAGCACCCCCAGGACCCTCTCTGTTTGGCAGCTCTTAGCCACTCTGACCCCAGCCTGTAGCTCTGCATGGGATTGCCGTAGCCAAAGTGCAGCCCCTGGCACTTGGACTTGTTGAATGCCATCCCACTGGACTCTGCCCATCTGTCCAGTCGGTCGAGGTCCCTCTGCAGAGCCTTTCTACCCTCTACCTGACTAACATCTGCCCCCAACTTTGTGTCATCTGCAAACTTGCTGATGACTGACTCGACCGCCTCATCCAGATCACCAATAAAGATGTTGAAGAGGATGGGGCCCAGCACTGATCCCTGGGGCACACCACTGGTGCCTGGCTGCCAGCTGGCTGTGGCACCATTCACCACCACTCTCTGGGCCCGGCCCTCCAGCCAGTTCCTAACCCAGCACAGAGTGCAGTGGTCCAAGCCACGGGCTGACAGCTTAGCCAGCAGTTTGCTGTGGGGGACGGTGTTTGGAATCAGGTTTGGTCAGGCAGGACCTGCCCTTCCTAAATCCATGCTGGCTGGGCCTGATCCCTTGGCCATCCTGTAAGTGCTGTTTCCTACTCCTGCTGCAAAACACAGCACTAGAAGGATGCTTGGAGGAGAATCAGCTCCAGCTCAGCCAAACCCAATACAAATAGTCATTCCAAAAGCTGGGGGGTTACTATTTGCCTTTCAGTTAATTCCTTACCTTTGGAATGAACACCTGGGACTCACCCTGAGTTATGTTTGCACCTTGAAGAGCTCAGTCTTGGCAGAGATGGTGTCAGGGAGTGATAGGACTGGGGGGAATGGAGCAAAACTAGAAATGGGTAGATTCAGATTGGATGTTAGGAAGAAGTTGTTCCCCAGGAGAGTGGTGAGAGCCTGGCACAGGTTGCCCAGGGAGGTGGTGGAAGCCTCCTGCCTGGAGGTTTTTGGAGCCAGGCTGGATGTGGCTGTGAGCAACCTGCTGTAGTGTGAGGTGTCCCTGCCCATGGCAGGGGGCTTGGAACTGGCTGAGCCTTGAGGTCCCTTCCACCCCTGACAAGTCTGTGATTCCATACTCAGTAGCACAGAAGCCCCCAACAGTCTGAGAATTGATCACAGGAGGCTCATAGAGGAGGGAGCCTTTGAGTCCTTGCTCATGTCAGAAGGCACAGCAATGAAACTGCATTCTTCTCTCACTATTAAAAGCAAATCACTTCACGTCCCTGAATGTCTGTGAACCATTTCTAAGTACACTTTAGCTATTGGTGTTTGCTAGCATTGCTCAAAAGTCTGAGAAAGAGCCTCCTTAAGCTGCCTGTGAGAAATGCCATATGGTCAGCAAAAAAACAACCCAAGCCCCCCAAAATCCCCAACTGTACTGTATTGTCAAAATGCTGAGAGGAGTGGGAAGTTCTTATCTCTTTGTCCCAGGCTGGCAGCTGAGTTTTATTCTTCCTGAAAAGGAGCACAAGCATAGCCTGTTCTATAGCAGAAATGTGAGCACTGGAAGTCCAGCAGTGACTCCAGGCTAAGGCTGATCTGTGAAACAAGAGATGTTGGGAGAAGAACTTTTGGGCTCCTTCTTTGAATTAAAGTCTCTCTCTTTCTCTCCCTTTTTGTCAGCCTCATTTATGGCCTATCTATTGCACCTCCAGCACAAGAAATCATCCACCTTTAGATTATCTATGGGTCCTAAGAGGAAGATTTAACTGAAAGCTGAGCTGCTTTTTTCTGCACATCTGGGACTCCAGCATTTAGGTATGTAAGTGGGTTGCTTCCCCTTGAGAGCACAGTATTAGGCTCCCCCTTTTCACACTCTGACAGCTTAAGAAGAGAATCACAGAATCATAGCAGAATAGAATAGAGTAGAGCAGAATAGAATACAGGGGAAGGGAAGGGAAGGGAAGGGAAGGGAAGGGAAGGGAAGGGAAGGGAAGGGAAGGGAAGGGAAGGGAAGGGAAGGGAAGGGAAGGGAAGGGAAGGGAAGGGAAGGGAAGGGAAGGGAAGGGAAGGGAAGGGAAGGGAAGGGAAGGGAAGGGGGAAGGGAAGGGAGGGGAGGGAGGGAGGGAGGGAGGGAGGGAAGGGAGGGAAGGGAAGGGAGGGGAGGGGAGGGGAGGGGGGGGAGGGAATAAACTAGGTTGGAAAAGACCTCAGAGATCATCCAGTCCAACCTATCACCCAACACCATCTAATCAACTAAACCATGGCACCAAGTGCCTCATCCAGGCTCTTCCTAAACACCTCCAGGGATGGTGACTCCACCACCTCCCTGGGCAGCACATCCCAATGGCCAATCTTTGTCTGGGAAGAACTTCTTCCTAACATCCAGCTTAAACCTCCCCTGTCACAACTTGAGACTGTGTCCTCTTGTTCTGGTGCTGATTGCCTGGGAGAAGAGACCAACCTCTGCCTGGCTACAACCTCCCTTCAGGGAGTTGGAGAGAGCAAGAAGGTCTCCCCTGAGCCTCCTCTTCTCCAGGCTAAGCAACCCCAGCTCCCTCAGCCTCTCCTCACAGGGCTGTGCTCCAGACCCCTCCCCAGCTTTGTTGCCCTTCTCTGGACACCTTCCAGCATCTCAACATCTTTCCTAACCTGAGGGGCCCAGAACTGGACACAGCATTCAAGGTGTGGCCTAACCAGTGCATAGAACCATAGCATCATGGAGTCATAGCATCAGAGAATCATAGAAACACAGAATGATAGAATCATAGCATCATAGAATCAACCAGCTTGGAAAAGACCTCAGAGATCATCAAGTCCAACCTATGACCTAATACTTAACACCTCCTGACACAGCTCCAAGTACCACATCCAAGCCTTTTTGGAACACCTCCAGGGATGGTGACTCCACCACCTCCCTGGGCAGCACCTTCCAGTGGCCAGCTGGGTTGAAATAGGTGCAGCTGAGCCTAGATAGAAATGGGTGCAACTGTTTGATGACTAGACATCAGCTGTAGAAATGAAAGCAGCTTCCTGCACTTTGCAGAGCCACAAACCATTGTAGTTAGGTCTGCACCTGCCAGCTTTATGCCTGTGGTCCATCCCTCAGGCATTACAAGGTATGGATCCAGAAGGCATCAGGCCTTATTTCATGTGACAATTACTCTGCCTTTAGGAATCACTAATATTAATCTGGACTTGCTGAGGGAAAGCTCTTCATCAAACCCAGTCGACAAAGTGAGAAAGCTTCCAATTAACATAACTAGTGCAATAAATTAATTCTTTGAACTTCCAGTAGTATCCTAATTACAGAACTTTTGATTTATACTTCGTTTCAGGGTTTCAGGTAGTGAAAGGGCTAGGGGGAATGGAAAAAAAACAACCCTAGAAGTGGGTAGATTCAGATTGGCTGTGAGGAAGAAGTTCTTCCCCATGAGGGTGGTGAGAGCCTGGCACAGGTTGCCCAGGGAGGTGGTGGAAGCCTCCTGCCTGGAGGTTTTTGCAGCCAGGCTGGATGTGGCTGTGAGCAACCTGCTGTAGTGTGAGGTCTCCCTGGACTTAGGGTATGCTGGTGAATAAGAAGCTCAACAGGAGCCAGCAGTGAGCACTTGCAGCCCAGAAAGCCAACCAGAGCCTGGGCTGCAGCAAGAGAAGCAGAACCAGCAGGGCCAGGGAGGTGATTCTCCCCCTCTGCTCCATTCTGCTGAGATCACACCTGGAGCACTGTGTCCAGTTCTGGAGTCTCTATTACAGGAAGGATCTGGAGGTGCTGGAAGGTGTCCAGAGAAGGGTCAGGAGGATGAGCAGAGGGCTGGAGCTGCTCTGCTATGAGAACAGACTGAGGGAGTGGGGCTGTTCAGTCTGGAGAAGAGAAGGCTCCCAGGAGACCTCATTGTGGCCTTCCAGGATCTGAAGGGGGCTGCAAGAAAGCTGGGGAGGGACTTTTGAGGGTGTCAGGGAGTGATAGGACTGGGGGGAATATAGTAAAACTAGAAGTGGGTAGATTGAGATTGGATGTGAGGAAGAAGTTGTTCCCCATGAGGGTGGTGAGAGACTGGCACAGGTTGCCCAGGGAGGTGGTGGAAGCCTCCTGCCTGGAGGTTATGAAGGCCAGGCTGGATGTGGCTGTGAGCAACCTGCTGTAGTGTGAGGTGTCCCTGCCTGTGGCAGGGGGGTTGGAACTGGCTGAGCCTTGAGGTTCCTTCCAACCCTGACAACTCTGTGATTCCCTGGCCTCCATGCAGTGCTTTATGGCTTTAAATGTCAGTAAGGAACAACAGAGCACCTTGTAGAGCACAACTCAGTGTATTTGTAATCACCAGATTGTGTTAGCAAACAAAGGCAGATGCTCTCCTTTGAAAATGTTGCCTTTTTGCTTTAGCTCCTCTCGAAGCAATCCTAAATCTTCCTTGCTGGTGTAACGTGGAGCAGAGAGCCCTTGTGCAGTAATGCTGTGTAAAGAACGGCTCAAAAACCTCAGCACCAAGCACCCAAGTTAGATTCTTCACTTCCAGATTCAAGACAATGCACATCTCTGGGCTTCCTAAAATACTGTGGGCCTGGAATGGGGAAAACACAGCAGCTGCTTTCCACAGAATCATAGAATCAGGTTGGAAAAGACCTCAGAGATCATCAAGTCCAACCTAGTACCTAATACCTAACACCTCCTGACAACTAAACCATGGCTCCAAGTGCCACATCCAATCCCCTTTTGAACACCTCCAGGGATGGTGACTCCACCACCTCCCTGGGCAGCACATCCCAATGGCCAATCTCTCTTGCTGGGAAGAACTTTCTCCTCACCTCCAGCCTAAACCTCCCCTGGCACAGCTTGAGACTGTGTCCTCTTGTTCTGGTGCTGGTTGTCTGGGAGAAGAGACCAATCCCCACCTGGCTACAACCTCCCTTCAGGGAGTTGGAGAGAGCAATAAGGTCCCCTGAGCCTCCTCTTCTCCAGGCTAAGCAACCCCAGCTCCCCCAGACTCTCCTCACAGGGCTGTGCTCGAGACCCCTCCCCAGCTTTGTTGCCCTTCTCTGGACACCTTCCAGCATCTCAACATCTTTCCTAACCTGAGGAGCCCAGAACTGGACACAGGACTCAGGTGTGGCCCAACCAGTGCTGAGCACAGGGCAGAATGACTTCCCTGCTCCTGCTGGCCACACTGTTCCTGATGCAGGCCAGGATGCCCTTGGCCTTCTTGGCCACCTGGGCACCCTTCTGATATTGTGTATTGATAGTGTGCATTGCAACTGTGACAGATGGTGATGAACAATGTGAAATCAGTGTTTCCCAAAACCATTTTACAATTGAGGATCTTCACTGCCTGGTTTCCCCAGCACTCCAGGAAAACGGTGTAGATTTATGCTGCAAGGGTGATGTTGGTCTTTGAGAGATGCAATTCACCAGATTCTTCCTTTCAGTGTTGTGTGCTGGAGCTACTGACAACTCTGTCACAGACTGGAGATCACAGAATCACAGAATGTTAGAGGTTGGGAGGGAGCTCCAGAGATCATCCAGTCCAACCCTCTACCAAAGCAGCAGCACCCAGGGGAGTCTGCACAGGAATGCAGCCAGGTGGGGCTGGAAAGGCTCCAGAGAAGGAGACTCCACAACCTCTCTGGGCAGCCTGCTCCAGGGTTCCCTCACCCTCACAGCAAAGAAGTTTCTCCTCCTGTTGAGCTGAAACCTTCTCTGGCCAAGTTTGTCTCCATTGTTCCTTGGCTTATTGCTGTGCACCACCCAAAAGAGCTTGGCTCTCTTCCCTTGACCCCCAGCCCTCAGCTTTTGAGAGACATTGAGCAGATCCCTCTCAGCCTTCTCTTCTCCAGACTAAACAGCCCCAGGGCTCTCAGTCTCTCTTCCCAGGGGAGATGCTCAAGTCCCCTAAGCATCCTCCTGGCTTTCCCTTGGGCTCTCTCCAGCAGCTCTCTGTCGTGAGTGATGAGACTCCAGAACAGGTTGCCCAGGGAGGTGGTGGAAGCCTCATCTCTGTGAGGTTTTTATGGTCAGGCTGGATGTGGCTGTGAGCAACCTGCTGTAGTGTGAGGTGTCCCTGCCCATGGCAGGGAGGCTGGAACTGGCTGAGCCTTGAGGTCCCTTCCAACCCTGACAATTCTATGATTCTATGAAACTTGCTCTGCATCAAGATCCTAAAGCTCCTCAAACAGCTCAATCTATTTAACTCACCAAGGAGACAATTAAGAAGGAGTCAGTAGTTATTTGCACAGAGAGCTATTTGGTGGTAAAGAGCTCTTTTTATCTCTTAGGCAGTGAATAACAAAATAGCCTGGTTGTGAGCAGAGCCTTTTGAATGAATTCAGTTTGAAACCAAGGTTCAGGTTTGCAGGCAGAGAGCTGTTGCAACCATTCCAGGAGAAGCATGGTGAAATCATTTGATCTCTATCTCTCAACTGTGTCTTTGAAGTGTAAGTGATTTATCTAATCAAAGCTGAAGAGGGAATCGTTTGACTTACCTTCTGTAGCCTGTGTTATGTAAGACATTGGAGTGGGGACACTGTCTCTCCCTCCTGGACCTAAAGCCTAGAAGCCTAGAACTGGAAGATTCAAAGGGGATGGTTTTAATCATAGAATCAACCAGGTTGGAAAAGACCTCAGAGATCATCAAGTCCAACCTATTACCTAATACCTAACACCTCCTGACAACTAAACCATGGCTCCAAGTGCCACATCCAAGCCTTTTTTGAACACCTCCAGGGGTGGGGACTCCACCACCTCCCTGGGCAGCACATTCCAGTGGCCAATCTCTCTTGCTGGGAAGAACTTTCTCCTCACAACTCCCTGAAGGGAGGTTGTAGCCAGGTGGGGTTTGGCCTCTTCTGCCAGGCAACCACCAACAGAACAAGAGGACACAGTTTCAAGCTGTGCCAAGGGAGGTTTAGGCTGGAGATGAGGAAGAAATTCTTCACGGAGAGATTGATTGCCCATTGGAATGTGCTGCCCAGGGAGGTGATGGAGTCACCATCATTGGAGGTGTTTAGGAGGGGATTTGATGCTTGGTTGCATGGTTTAGTTGATTAGGTGCTGTTGGATGATAGGTTGGACATGATGATCTTTAAGGTCTCTTCCAACCTGGTCTGGTCTATTCTATTCTATTCTATTCTATTCTATTCTATTCTATTCTATTCTATTCTATTCTATTCTATTCCTATTCCTATTCCTATTCCTATTCCTATTCTATTCTCACCTGCAGCCTAAACCTCCCCTGGCACAGCTTCATACTGTGTTCTCTTGTTCTGGTGCTGGTTGCCTGGGAGAAGAGACCAACCCCCACCTGGCTACAACCTCCCTTCAGGGAGTTGGAGAGAGCAAGAAGGTCTCCCCTGAGCCTCCTCTTCTCCAGGCTAAGCAACCCCAGCTCCCTCAGCCTCTCCTCACAGGGCTGTGCTCCAGACCCCTCCCCAGCTTTGTTGCCCTTCTCTGGACACCTTCAAGTGTGTCCATGTCCTAATGAAGATCACAGGGCTGTCAAATAGTTGTGGCAGGATAAAGTGTCCTTTATGTAAGTGTCAATGTAATTTATGCACCCTTAAAAGGCACTTCACTCTCCCTGAGCAATGTGAAGAGGCCTTGTTGTAGTGACAGTACATTCACAGCTGTTTGGGAACAGTCAAAGAGATGGTTTAGGCTCAAGCAATGGCAGCACCAGATCAGATTTGGCTGATATAGCTGAAGGCTGTGCAGCCATCCAACGAGTCTTGGACTGACACTGAGAGCTGGGCATAAAGGAACCTAATGAGGTTAAACAGGACAAGAGCAGAGTCCTGCACCTGGGGAGCAAGACTAAACTGCAGCAGTACAGGTTAGGAGGTGATCTGCTGGAGAGCAGCACCAAGGAGAAGGACCTGGGAGTGCTGGTGGGCAGCAAGTTCTGCATGGGACAGCAATGTGCCCTGGGGGCCAAGAAGGCCAATGGGGTCCTGGGGTGCATTCAGAGGAGTGTGTCCAGCAGAGCCAGGGAGGTTCTCCTCCCCCTCTACTCTGCCCTGGTGAGACCTCACCTGGAACATTGCATCCAGTTCTGGGCTCCTCAGCTCAGGAGGGACAGGGATCTGCTGGAGAGAGTCCAAGGAGGGCTGTGAGGATGCTGAAGGGACTGCAGCACTGCCTGGGGAGGAGAGGCTGAGAGCCCTGGGGCTGTTTAGTTTGGAGAGGAGAAGGCTGAGAGGGGATTTAATAAATATCTATGAATATCTGAGGGCTGGGGGTCAGGAGGGAGGGGACAGGCTCTGCTCACTTGCTCCCTGGGATAGGACAAGGAGCAGTGGATGTGAGCTGCAGCACAGGAGGTTTCACCTCAAGATGAGGAGGAACTTCTTTACTGTAAGGATCCCAGAGCCCTGGAGCAGGCTGCCCAGAGAGGTTGTGGAGTCTCCTTCTCTGGAGACTTTCAAGGCCTGTCTGGATGTGTTCCTGTGTGACCTGAGCTGGGTTCTCTGGCCCTGCTCTGGCAGGGGGGGTTGGAGTCGATGATCTCCTTGGGTCCCTTCCAATCCCTGACATCCTGTGAGCCTGTGGTATCCTCCTCAGACCTAGGCAGACACAGACAATTTATCTCTGCTCTGACTCTATTGATTTCATCTGAGTGGTTACAGACCAGTTATGTAGCAAGTCCATTTATGCTAACTTGGCTCCTTTTCTCTTCCAGTGCAACCTCAGAAACAGAAGCCCAAGGAGAAAGGGGAAAAAAACCAAACCCAAGCAGTTCCAAAATGAATCTTTCCAGTGGACTTTACAACTGCCTTGCCCCTCGTTTGTTTCTGCTGCTGGAAAGACAAATGGTGTGTTTTGACACAAGGGAAAATGGATTTTTGTCTGCAGCACTAGCTGTGAAGGATTGGAAGTTTAAATTAAGAGGCTAGCCTTTCTCATTGGATTAAGAAGAAACAGATACAACATAATGACTCCAGAAAGGAGTCAGTGTATTGTTTGGGGGAGAAAAGAATACTTATGGATCTGACTGATATTTTTGTCCCTTCCCCATGGATTGATTTTTAATAGTCAGATCTTGGAGGTGTTCTTCCACATTGTGCTTTCTTTGTCACTGTGAAAACAGCCACGTAGTGAATACACTGCTCTGACCAGTAGGTTAGGGACTGCCCTGCTGGAGAGTAGCTCCATGGAGAAGGACCTTGGAGTGCTGGTGGGCAGCAAGGTCTCCATGGGACAGCAATGTGCCCTTGTGCCCAAGAAGGCCAATGGGATCCTGGGATGCATTCAGAGGAGTGTGTCCTGCAGATCCAGGGAGGTTCTCCTCCCCCTCTGCTCTGCCCTGCTGAGACCACAGCTGCAATCCTGGGTCCAGTTTGGGGCTCCCCAGTTGAAGAGAGACAGAGGCCTGCTGGAGAGAGTCCACGGGAGAGCCAGGAGGATGCTTAGGGGACTTGAGCATCTCCCCTGGGAAGAGAGCCTGAGAGCCCTGGGGCTGTTTAGTCTGGAGAAGAGAAGGCTGAGAGGGATCTGCTCAATGTCTCTCAAGAGCTGAGGGCTGGGGGTCAAGGGGAGGGGGCCAAGCTCTTTTGGGTGCTGCACAGCAAGAAGCCAAGGAGCAATGGAGACAAACTTGGCCAGAGAAGGTTTCAGCTCAACATGAGGAGAAACTTCTTAGAGTGAGGGAGACAGAGCCCTGGAGCAGGCTGCCCAGAGAGGTTGTGGAGTCTCCTCTCTGGAGCCTTTCCAACCCCACCTGGATGCATTCCTGTGCAGACTGCCCTGGGTGCTGCTGCTCTGGCAGGGGGGTTGGACTGGCTGATCTCTGGAGGTCCCTTCCAGTCTTTACTGTACTGTGGTGCTGTGACCATTCTCAAAGGAAAGCAAAACTAAGCAGCAAACCCCACAGGCACATTAAGCCAATATGATAACTTCTTCTTTTGAAAGCACAGCAGAATGCAAAAGTGTTCCTATTTGTAGGGATTTCTGGCAGGGCTTCTCTTTCCATTTTCTCTAAATACATCTGCTGGAATGCAATTTCCATGACTGCAAAGTGTCTGGGAATTAAATAAAAGAGAATGCTGCATTTAACACAGAAGTGATGTTCTTAGGTATTAACTCTACTTTGTGATCCTGCTTTCTCTGTCTCGGTGTCAGCATCAGGGGTCTGCTTCCAGAGAAGCAAAATGCCTTTTAACTTCTTCTTAAGGGGGGCTACAGGAGAGCTGGGGAGGGACTTTTGAGGGTGTCAGGGAGTGATAGGACTGGGGGGGATAGAGCTAAACTAGAAGTGGGTAGATTCAGATTGGCTGTGAGGAAGAAGTTGTTCCCCAGGAGGGTGGTGAGAGCCTGGCACAGGTTGCCCAGGGAGGTGGTGGAAGCCTCCTGCCTGGAGGTGTTTGCAGCCAGGCTGGATGTGGCTGTGAGCAACCTGCTGTGGTGTGAGGTGTCCCTGCCCATGGCAGGAACTGGATGATCCTTGGGGTCCCTTCCAGCCCTGACAATTCTATGATTCTATGATCTTCAACATTATTCCAGCATGCAGTGTGTTGTTTGGCCATTACCTGAATGCATCACTCAAGGTTATGATGTTTCTGTGGTATAAGATAACACAAATCTCTGCCAAGTGACCAAAAAAACCCCAATAATCACAGAGTCACAGAATGTTAAGGGTTGGAAGGGACCTCGAAAGCTCATCCAGTCCAACCCCCCTGCCAGAGCAGGATCACCTAGAGCAGATCACATAGGAAAGCATCCAGGTGGGTTTTGAATGTCTCCAGAGAAGGAGGCTCCACAACCGGACACCAACAAAGCTGGGGAGGGGTCTGGAGCACAGCCCTGTGAGGAGAGGCTGAGGGAGCTGGGGTTGCTTAGCCTGGAGAAGAGGAGGCTCAGGGGAGACCTTCTTGCTCTCTCCAACTGCCTGAAGGGAGGTTGTAGCCAGGTGGGGGTTGGTCTCCTCTCCCAGGCAAGCAGCACCAGAACAAGAGGACACAGTCTCAAGCTGTGTCAAGGGAGGTTTAGGCTGGAGGTGAGGAGAAAGTTCTTCTCAGCAAGAGAGATTGGCCACTGGGATGTGCTGCCCAGGGAGGTGGTGGAGTCACCATCCCTGGAGGTGTTTAGGAAGAGCCTGGATGAGGCCCTTGGTGCCATGGTTTAGTTGATGAGATGGTATTGGGTGATAGGCTGGACTGGATGATCTCTGAGGTCTTTTCCAACCTGGTTGATTCTGCCTTCTGTCACCTCCCTGGGCAGCCTGTTTCACTCTCACAGTGAAAATGTTTTTCCTCATCTTCACATGGAATGTGTTCAGTGTCCACTAAACACAGGTTCAGTGTCCTTTGAAACTCCTAATACAGTGACTGTGAGATCAAGATCAAAACCTGGGGGGGACATAATGGCATAAAACTACCTTAAAGGCCTTTTTGAATCTCATTTGGCATGCAGGCCTGGCTTCCAAGAAGGATGCTGGCTGGCTGGTGGTGCCTGCCACTCTTTTGCAATTACAACCACTGAGAGGCTGATCTTAGGCCTACCTCTCTGTGCTTTTGAATGTGCATTTTAAATATTCAGAGAAGCCAAATGATTTATCATCCTTCTGCTGATCCCCCCCTCCCTCCAAGTATCCTCTGTGCAGGCAGTTAGTGAAGCTCCGAAAGGCTTCAATGTAAATAACTGAGGATAAGTACCAAAGGTTTATCCAGTGGAGCACATTTAAGGAATCAATAAAGCCCATTAGCTCTTTTAATTAAAAATAGACAATAGATGGTTGTCAAGTAAAAAGAAGGAAGTGCAACAGCTTCACTCATCTCTCCAGAATGGCCCTGCCAGAGCCTATGGTCCCTTCAGGATATGAGCATTTGAAAGCCCTTTGATTGCCTTTGCTACCAAAGCAATGAAGCCAGGAGGCACCAATCAATGCCTGTGTGTCTTCAGGAGATAATCACAGTGGCTAAATTTGCTGATTTGCTTGCTTTCAGGACTGGATCATCTTTGGGTTTTGTTAGGCTGCTATTGATCTTCCCTCCCCCCAGCAGTTTTTCAGCTGCTTAGCCTGCTGCCAGGGCAGCGCTGCCAGGGTGGACACGGGCAATTAGGCAGGCGAGGTGGTGACAGGCAGGAGGATTTACACCCTGGCACCAATTATACTCGATGGTATTGATGAGCTGCATGTGCCTTACAGCAGAGTTATTGAGTATTTAGGGGATTCCCAAGTGAGAAGAAAGTAAAACCTCTGAAATGTAGAAGAATCTTCTAAAGATTGAGAAGCATTCAATAGAGAGAAACCACCAAGACCGAGTCAGAGAATCAAGCAGGTTGGAAAAGACCTCAGAGATCATCAAGTCCAACCTAGACCTAATAACTAACACCTCCTGACAACTAAACCATGGCTCCAAGTGCCACATCCAATCCCTTTTTTAACACCTCCAGGGATGGTGACTCCACCACCTCCCTGGGCAGCACATCCTAATGACCAATCTCTCTTGCTGGGAAGAACTTTCTCCTCACCTTCAGCCTCAACTTCCCCTGGCACAGCTTGAGACTGTGTCCTCTTGTTCTGGTGCTGGTTGCCTGGAAGAAGAGACCAACTCCCACCGGGCTACATTCTCCCTTCAAGGAGTTGTAGAGAGCAAGAAGGTCTCCCCTGAGCCTCCTCTTCTCCAGGCTAAGCAACCCCAGCTCCCTCAGCCTCTCCTCACAGGGCTGTGTTCCAAGCTCCTCACCAACTTCGTTGCCCTTCTCTGGACACCTTCCAGCATCTCAACATCTTTCCTAAACTGAGGAGCCCAGGACTGGACACAGGACTCAAGGTGTGGCCTAACCAGTGCTGAGCACAGGGCCGAATGACCTCCCTGCTCCTGCTGGCCACACTGTTCCTAATGCAGGCCAGGATGCCATTGGGCTTCTTGGCCACCTGGGCACACTGCTGGCTCATGTTCAGCTGCTGTCCACCAGTGCCCCCAGGTCCCTCTCTACCTGGCTGCTCTCAGCCACTCTGCCCCCAGCCTGGAGCACTGCCTGGGGTTGTTGTGGCCAAAGTGTAGAAGTGCAGCAGAATGTGCTGCCCAGGGAGGTGGGGGGGTCGGTGTCCCAGGAGGTGTTTAGGAAGAGCCTGGATGAGGCACTTGGTGCCATGGTTGAGTTGATCAGATGATGTTGGCTGATAGGTTGGACTGGATGCTCTTGGAGGTCTCTTCCAACCTGACTGATTCTGTGATTATTAACTCAGTGCCACTTGAAAGAGGTTGTTTCTTTTTCCCCTTTAGGAGATAAATATGTGTTTCTCCATCCCTGACCTAGAAACCTCTGCAGTGTGCTGCCTCCTTTCATTACAGAGGCATTTGTATGAACACTTTGCATCTTGCCTAACCTTCCCCAAAGAAAGGCAAGCCCTCACATCTTGTTATCCCTTCATTAAGATGTTCAAAGTGTTGGCAGGGTTCATTAATGCCCTTTCCATACTTCTCAGAGGATTTTGTGATGTAAATAGGAAGTTTCATAAGCATGGGCAGGCATCACCTACCTCTCTCAAAACTCCTCCAACTGAGTTACAGTTCCAGCTCAGGCAACTTTCTACCTCCTGCAGCATCACCACTTTTACATTGGACTAGGGGGAATGGATCCAAGCTAGAGGAGGGAAGATTTAGGTTAGATGTTAAGAAGAAATTCTTCCCCATGAGGGTGGTGAGACACTGGAACAGGTTGCCCAAAGAGGTAGTAGGAGCCTCATCCCTGGAAGCTTTTAAGGCCAGGCTGGATGTGGCTCTGGGAAACTCTGCTTTGGGGAGGCCACACCTTGAGTATTGTGTCCAGGTTTGGGCAGATCAATACAAGAGAGCTGTGGAGGTGCTGGAGCCAGGGCAGAGGAGGGCAAGGAAGCTGGGAAGGGCTGGAGAAGAAATCTGATGAAGAGAGATGGAAGGAACTGGGGATGGTTAGTTTGGAGAAGAGGAGGCTGAGGGGAAACCTCATTGCTGTCTACAACTATCTGAAGGGAGGTTGTAGCCAGGCAGAGGTTGGTCTCTTCTGCCAGGCACCCAGCACCAGAACAAGAGGACACAGTCTCAAGCTGTGCCAGGGGAAGTTTAGGTTTTCTTAGAAAGCAGAAGAGAAGGCTCCAAGGAAACCTAATTGTGGTCTTCCAGTATCTGAAGGGGACTACAAGAAAGCTGGGGAGGGACTTTTGAGGGTGTCAGGGAGGGATAGGCCTGGGGGGATGGAACAAAGGTGGAAATGGGTAGATTGAGATTGGATGTTAGGAAGAAGTTGTTCCCCATGAGGGTGGTGAGAGCCTGGCACAGGTTGCCCAGGGAGGTGGTGGAAGCCTCCTGCCTGGAGGTGTTTGCAGCCAGGCTGGATGTGGCTGTGAGCAACCTGCTGTAGTGTGAGGTGTCCCTGCCCATGGCAGTGGGGTTGGAACTGGATGATCCTTGAGGTCCCTTCCAGCCCTGACAATTCTATGATTCCATCCACACAGTTACTCTTGGGACCACTTCTTTTAAGGCATTTTGGTGCAGTTTTCCAGAGAAATAAGGAACAAACTCATTGGAACTTTAGTCCTTTACAGACCACCTCCCTGAAGAAGCTGAACCGCTGATGAACAATTCACAAGCTCCTGTTTTATCATCTCTTCCTTCCACCTCATGGTCAGCAAAACTACTCCTCAGAAATTCCATTAGGTTTTATAATTGCTATTTATTGGCTCCTCAGGATCTTTTACTTCCAGCCTCTTCCATCTCTTGAGTAATTGGTCTTCAAAATGCCTCTTTTTTTGGATTATGTATTGCTCCAATCCATCACCAGAGAGCTGAATTAGTGCAATACATCATAAAGGGGTTGCTGTTCTATCACTCACTAAAGTAACTCTCTGACAGCAGCATCCAGGGACAGCTCCAGCTTTATGCCTGGGGTTTGGCTTCAGACTTCAAGTATTTAAGGGTTGGGTTTGTTTTATTAAGGGTTTAATCAATAAAAAGTCATAGTGAAAGCAAAAGACCTTTGGTGGAAGAAGCCATTCTCAGTCCAGGAAAAAACATGGACTGCTTGCAGCATGACCAAAGAAGGGCCACAGAAGTGAAGGCTGAAAGATTTCTGCTACAAGGAAGGGCTGAGAGTGCTGGGGATGTTCAGAGAGAAGAGAAGGTTCTAGGGTGTCCTGATTGAATGCAGCCTTTCAGGACTTAAGGGTGCTGAATATCAAAGTTAAGGTTAGAGTTATCACAGAAGCACAGAATGCCAGGGGCTGGAAGGGACCTCAAAAGCTCATCCAGTCCAAGCCCCCTGCCACAGCAGGATCACCTAGAGCAGATCACATCCAGGTGGGTTTTGAGTCCAGAGAGGGAGACTCCACAACCCCCCTGAGCAGCCTGTTCCAGTCTTCTGTCACACTCACAGGGAAAAAATCTTTCCTCATGTTTCCATGGAACTTCCTCTGCCACCCTCATGGGGAAAAACTTGTTCCTTACAGACAACCTAAATCTGCTCTCCTCTAGTTTGAAGGCATTGCCTCTGCTCCTGTCACTGCAGACCTTCGTAAACAGTCTCTCTCCATCCCTCTTGTATCCGCCTTAAGATACTGGAAGGTTACTCCCTGGACCCTCCTCTTCTCCAGACTGCAGAGCCCCAACTCCCTCAGTCTGTCCTCACAGCAGAGCAGCTCCAGCCCTCTGCTCATCCTCGTGGTCCTTCTCTGCACACCTTCCAGCACCTCCAGATCCTTCCAGTAACAGAGGCTCCAGAACTCGACCCAGAGCTCCAGCTGTGGTCTCAGCAGAGTGGAGCAGAGAGGGAGAATCCCCTCCCTGGCCCTGCTGGCC
This sequence comes from Melanerpes aurifrons, assembly GCA_011125475.1. Lineage (NCBI taxonomy): Eukaryota > Metazoa > Chordata > Aves > Piciformes > Picidae > Melanerpes > Melanerpes aurifrons. Next base: position 2,845,166 of record WWNC01000060.1, read on the forward strand.
ACACTTCTCTTGCTGCAGCCCAGGCTCTGCTTGGCTCTCTGGGCTGCAAGTGCTCACTGCTGGCTCCTGTTGAGCTTCTCCTCCCCCAGCACCCCCAATTCTTTTCCTTCAGGGCTGCTCTCCAGCCAGTCCCTGCCCAGCCTGTATCAGTGCATGGGATTGCCCCAACCAGCTGCAGGACCTTGCACTTGGTCTTGTTGAACCTCATGAGGTTGTCATGGGCTCAGCTCTGCAGCCTGTCAAGGTGCCTCTGGATGGATCCCTTCCCTCCAGCCTGTCAGGCTCACCACAAAGCTTGGTGTCATTGGTGAACTTGCTGAGGGTGCACTCGGTGCCTCTGTCCATGTCACCAACAAAGATGTTGAACAGGGCTGGGCCTCGGACTGATCCCTGAGGGACTCCTCTTGGCACTGCTCTCTACTTGGCCATGGACCCATGGACAGCCTCCCTCTGGGTGCAGCCATCAAGCCAGTTCTTTATCCACTAAATTGTCCATCCATCAAACCTATCCTGCATCAGCTTGGAGACCAGGATGTGGTGTGGGACAGTGTCAGAGGCTTTGCTCACAGTGGTGCAGGAAACGAGGGCTTGAGGATTGCCAAGGGCAACAGACTTGTCCATGCCAAGGTGCTCCAAGTGACTCTTTCATATGTGACTGTTGTCTGTTAACATTTTGCTGTTATATATTGTCCTGGGGTCTCCTATGGTAGATAGAAAGCAACAAAGCTCTAATTAGGCCCCAGGTTTAAACTGTATCATAAATTCCCTTTAAACCCACTATTTATTATTCTCCTCCTGAAGCAGCTGCAGATAACAGGCAAGATAAGGATTTAACTAATTAATTCCAAAGGTAAACAGTATGAATAGGATGTGAAGGTTCCAGTGAGACTCTGGATTAATTCCTTTCAGGGGGGAAAGTACCTAAATAACTTGTGGCAAGTTATTAAGTCTTCCTGTCCCTTGTGGGATCGTTTGCATAAAGCATGGGGTTCATTAAAGGGTTTGCATAAATATAGATCATCCGTGGAAAGTAATTAATCCTGTTACCTGTTTGGCAGCCTGGGTGTTCTAGCTTAATAAAAATGCCTTCTAAATATTCATGGTGGAGGGGGAAAAAAATATGGGAAAAGGGAAATTTCTGATTTTGCTTCTCTATTTTACTGTAGCTGAGCTTTTTTTCTTCTTCTCCTTCTCTTCTCCTTCTCTTCCCCTTCTCTTCCCCTTCTCTTCCTCTTCTTTTCTCTTCTTCTCTTCCCCTTCTCTTCTCCTTCTCTTCTCCTTCTCTTCCCCTTCTCTTTCCCTTCCCCTTCTCTTTCCTTTCTCTTCCCATTCTCTTCCCCTTCTCTTCCCCTTCTCTTTCCCTTCTCTTCTCCTTCTCTTCCCCTTCCCTTCCCCTTCTTTTTCTTCTTCTCTTCTCTTCTCTTCTCTTCTCTTCTCTTCTCTTCTTCTTTTCTCTTCTTCTCTTCCCCTTCTCTTCTCCTTATCTTCCCCTTCTCTCCCCCTTCTCTTCTCCTTCTTCTCTCCTTCTCTTTCTTCTTCTTCTCTTCTCTTCTCTTCTTCTTCTCTTCTCTTCTCTTCTCTTCTCTTCTCTTCTCTTCTCTTCTCTTCTCTTCTCTTCTCTTCTCTTCTCTTCTCTTCTCCTTCTTCTTTTTATTCTTCTTTTTATTCTTCTCCTTCTCTTTCTCCTTTTCTTCTTTTCTCCTTTTCTCCTCCTTCTCTTCTTCTTCTTCTCTTCTTCTTCTCTTCTCCTTCTTCTTTTTCCTCTCCTCTTCCTCTTCTTCCCCTTCTTCCTCTCCTTCATCTTCTTCCTCTCCTTCTTTTTCTTCTTCATTATAAGGAGGAAGTTCTTCCCCATGAGAGTGGTGAAGCCCTGGAATGAGTTGTCCAGGGAAGTGGTTGGGGCCCTGTCCCTGGAGGTCTTTAAGCCCAGGCTGGCTGAGGCTCTGGCCAGGCTGATCTAGTGTGGGGTGTCCCTGCCCATGGCAGGGGGGTTGGAACTAGATGATCCTTGTGGTCCCTTCCAGCCCTGACTGATACTGTGATACTATGATAAGTAAGAAACTGTGTTTCAGGGCACTATTAAGGCAGCAAAAGCAGACATCAGTGATAACTTGTAACTGCACCAGTCCAGGTTGGGAGGTGATCTGCTGGAGAGCAGCAGCAAGGGAAGGACCTGGGAGTGCTAGTGGGCAAGTTCTGCATGGGACAGCAATGTGCCCTGGGGGCCAAGAAGGCCAATGGGGTCCTGGGCGTGAGTCCAGCACATCCAGGGAGGTTCTCCTCCCCCTCTACTCTGCCCTGGTGAGACCTCATCATGAATACTGTGTTCATTTGGGGGCTCCCCAGTTCAAGAGGGACAGGGATCTGCTGGAGAAAGTCCAACAGAGAGCTACCAGGATGCTGAAGGGACTGCAGCACTGCCTGGTGAGAAGAGGCTGAGACCACTGGGGCTGTTTAGTCCAGAGAGGGGAAGACTGAGAGGGGACTTAATGTCTATCAGTATCTGAGGGCTGGGTGTCAGGAAGGAAGGGACAGCCTGTGCTCACTTGTGCCCTGCAACAGGGCAAGGAGCAGTGGATGTAAACTACAGCAGAGGAGGTTCCACCTCAACACCAGGAGGAACTTCTGCACTGTGAGGGTCACAGACAGAACAGGCTGCCCAGGAAGGTTGTGGAGCCTCCTTCTCTGGAGACTTTCAAGCCCCATCTGGATGTGTTCCTGTGTGACCTGTGCTGGATTCTCTGGTCCTGCTCTGGTAGGGGAGTTGGACACAAAGATTACCAGAGGTCCCTTCCAGCCCCTAAAGTTCTGTGGTCCTGTGATTAGGTAATTGTAATCCATTGAACTCTGTGAGAGATTTGCCATTGATTTCAGAGAAAGCAGGGTCCAGTCCACTGAGTTTGAAGATAAGAGCCATAAAGAATCCATTAAATAACAAAGGAGAGGATGAACAACCTGCACACTAAGTTCCTTTCATTTATCACTGGGCTAATATTGAAAATGATCTCAAGTGCAAGCAGTGCTCAGGAAACAAAGCATTGTGCAGCTTGTCTGCAGAAAAATGAAAGCCATGTTGTTAAATCATTAACCCAGGTGAACCTGGATGAGTGATAGTTTACACCAGTAATTGCAGGACAACTTCAAGCAGGAGGTAATTGGGTTTGTTTTTTTTCAGGCTTGCCAGCAGTTTTGCATAAGTAAAAGACATGCTCTGGACCTGTGCAATAAATGTTTGCAAAGAGAACAAACCAACAAAGGAGTTGGGATAAAGATCAGTCCCATAGATCTTTGTAGGCTTCCCTGAGAAAATCCTTCATTTGTCCGAGCATCATGCAGCACTACAGGCTGGGGAGCAGCCAGGCAGAAAGGGACCTGGGGGGACTGGTGGACAGCAGCTGAACATGAGCCAGTAGTGTGCCCAGGGGGCCAAGAAGGCCAATGGCATCCTGGCCTGCATCAGGAACAGTGTGGCCAGCAGGAGCAGGGAAGTCATTCTACACTGGACTCAGCACTGCTTAGGCCACACCTTGAGTCCTGTGTCCAGTTCTGGGCTCCTCAGGTTAGGAAAGATGCTGAGATGCTGGAAGGTGTCCAGAGAAGGGCAAGAAAGCTGGGGAGGGGTCTGGAGCACAGCCCTGAGAGGCTGAGGGAGCTGGGGTTGCTTAGCCTGGAGAAGGGGAGGCTCAGGGGAGACCTTATTGCTCTCTCCAACTCCCTGAAGGGAGGTTGTAGACAGGTGGGGGTTGGTCTCTTCTCCCAGACAACCAGCACCAGAACAAGAGGACAGAGTCTCAAGCTGTGCCAGGGGAGGTTTAGGCTAGATGTTAGGAAGAAATTCTTCCCAGCAAGAGAGATTGGCCACTGGAATATGCTGCCCAGGGAGGTGGTGGAGTCACCATCCCTGGAGGTGTTGAAGAGGAGATTGGATGTGGCACTTGGTGCCATGGTTTAGTTGATGAGATGGTGTTGGGTGGTAGGTTGGACTGGATGATCTCTGAGGTCTTTTCCAAGCTGGTTAATTCTATTCTGTTCTGTTCTGTTCTATTCTATTCTATTCTATTCCTATTCTATTCTATTCTATTCTTATTCTGGCCTTCCAGTATCTGAAGAGGGCTACAAGAAAGCTAAGGAGGGACTTTTTAGGGTGTCAGGGAGTGACAGGACTACAAGGGATGGAATCAAGCTAGAGGAGGGGAGATTTAGATAAGATGTTAGGAAGAAGTTGTTCCCCATGAGGGTGGTGAGAGCCTGGCACAGGTTGCCCAGGGAGGCGGTGGAAGCCTCATGCCTGGAGGTTTTTAAGGCCTCTCAAAGGTCTTTTCCAACCTGGTTAATCCTGTATCCTGGTCTAGTGGAAGGTGTCCCTGCCCAAGGTGGGGGGGATTGAACTAGGTGATCTTTAAGGTCTTTTCCAACTCAAACCTTCCCATGATTCTGTGATATTTGTACCTTGTGTTTAACTGCCTACCATTCTGAATGCAATCAGAGTGTGCCTGTGGTTTCCTCAGGGCAGAACATCTGAGGCTGCACCATCTCAAAGCCCTGTGGGCAACAACTTTGCTTAGTGTCTTCCAATATTCTTGTCAGCAGTAATTCAGTTCCTGACTGTTTAGACACATCCTTGCCAAGGATTAGTTCCCATTGGTGTCCTTTAATTACTTTATGAAATGGGCACAAAAGTTGCATGGCTGAGAAGTGTTCCATGTGGGAAAGAAAACATCAAAGGCAAGAAAGAGCTTCATATCCCTTTGATGTCACTCAGCTTCAGGTAAAGAGCATTATAGCTTGCAGGAGTGCTAATTAAAACCAAGTTACTTGATTTACTTGACATGCCTTTCAAATAGCTTGTAGAACTTGGCATCTCTGACAAGGGGAAGATCCTGAGTCTGTGAGCATGTGTGTTTTGCAAGGCTTCCTCCTTTTCTTTCAGGACTTAAATAGAATCTCCTTTGAATGCAAGAACCAAGAGATGGAGCTCTGTGTACTAATCTTAAGTGGGTGATGATTCACACTAGGGAAGAGCCTCTTCTTTTCCTGCCATCTTTGGGAGGAGATCAGTGAAGGAGACCAGGCTGCCCAGTGGGGTTGTGGAGTCTCCCTCTCTGGAGATATTACTGTTCCTGTGTGATCTGCTCTAGCTGATCCTGCTGTGGCAGGGGGGGTGGGCTGGATGTGCTTTCGAGGTCCCTTCCAGCCCCTAACATTATGTGATTCTTCCCTTTCTCCTTCCTGGAGCCTCTGTTACAGGAAGGATCTGGAGGTGCTGGAAGGTGTCCAGAGAAGGGCCACGAGGATGAGCAGAGGGCTGGAGCTGCTCTGCTGTGAGGACAGACTGAGGGAGTTGGGGCTGTTCAGTCTGGAGAAGAGAAGGCTCCCAAGAGACCTAATTGTGGCCTTCCAGGATCTGAAGGAGGCTCCAAGAAAGCTGGGGAGGGACTTTTGATGGTGTCAGGGAGTGACAGGACTGGGGAGGATGGAGCAAAACTAGAAATGGGGAGATTTAGATTGGATGTGAGGAAGAAGTTGTTCCCCAGGAGGGTGGTGAGAGCCTGGCACAGGTTGCCCAGGGAGGTGGTGGAAGCCTCCTGCCTGGAGGTGTTTGCAGCCAGGCTGGATGTGGCTGTGAGCAACCTGCTGTGGTGTGAGGTGTCCCTGCCCATGGTAGGGGAGGTAGAACTGGATGCTTCTTGTGGTCCCTTCCAACCTTGACAAGTCTGTGACTCTGTGAAGTGTGATGGTGAGGTTATTTTCCTTACACTTTTATTCTAACAAACCTAGGACAAAACTTTGGTTTACTGGCATCACCTCCTCAGTGAACCAGAAATAGCTGAGGGCTGGATGTCAGAAGGGAGGGGACAGGCTCTGCTCACTTGCTCCCTGGGACAGGACAAGGGGCACTCGATGGAAGCTGCAGCACAGGATGAAGAACCTCTTTACTGTAAGGGTCCCAGAGCCCTGGAGCAGGCTGCCCAGAGAGGTTGTGGAGTCTCCTGCTCTGGGGTCTTTCGTGGCCTGTCTGGATGTGTTCCTGTGTGACCTGAGCTAGATTGTATGGTCCTACTGTGGCAGGGGGTTGGATTCAATGATCTCTTTGGGTCCCTCCCAACCCCTGACATCCTGTAGTCCTCTGAATGTCACTAGCAGTTCTGCCTCATTACTCTTTCCCTGAGAGACAGCAGTCTCAAATACACCACACACATTCACTAATAGAATAGATCAGGTTGGAAGAGACCTTCAAGATCATCGTGTCCAACCCATCAACCAATCCAACCCACCTAAACAACTACCCCATGGCACCAAGCACCCCATCAAGTCTCCTCCTGAACACCTCCAGTGATGGTGACTCCACCACCTCCCCAGGCAGCCCATTCCAATGGGCAATCACTCTCTCTGTATAGAACTTCTTCCTAACATCCAACCTAAACCTCCCCTGGCACAGCCTGAGACTGTGTCCTCTTGTTCTGGTGCTGGTTGCCTGGGAGGAGAGACCAATCTCTGCCTGGCTACAACCTCCCTTCAGGGAGCTGTAGAGAGCAAGAAGGTCTCCCCTGAGCCTCCTCTTCTCCAGGTTAAGCAACCCCAGCTCCCTCAGCCTCTCCTCACAGGGCTGTGTTCCAAACCCCTCACCAACTTCGTTACCCTTCTCTGGACTCGTTCCAGCAACTCAACCTCCTTCCTAAACTGAGGGGCCCACAACTGGACACAGGACTCGAGGTGTGGCCTAACCAGTGCAGTGTACAGGGGCAGAATGACCTCCCTGCTCCTGCTGGCCACACTCTTCCTGATGCAGGCCAGGATGCCATTGGCCCTCTTGGCTGCCTGGGCACACTGCAGGCTCATGTTCATCCTGCCATCAACCAGCACCCCCAGGTCCCTCTCTGCCTGGCTGCTCTCAGCCACTCTGACCCCAGCCTGTAGCACTGCCTGGGGTTGTTGTGGCCAATGTGCAGAACCTGGCACTTGGATGAAATCCTCTTATGGAGGTATTTTTTTTTCTCTTAATGGACCTTGCTGCTCTCCACTCTCTATGAAGATATCTTACTAGTGCTAAAACTTCAGATGTGAGGGCAGAGAAGCCTTGCTCCTACTGACAGAAGCCAGACATCTCCAGCTTGCTCCATCCTGGGAGGACCCAGGCAGCACTCAAGCCCCCAGCTGTTCCTCCTTCCCGGCGTCATCTGACTCAGGATGTCTGCAAAGTTTCTGTGAAGATCCTGCCTCTTATTCACCAGGGAGCTATTTCAGGCTGATCACTGGAAATTTCTGAAATACCAACTTGTTCTGAACCATCCTGTTCTGCCCCAGGAAAATTGCTTTACATCTATTAAGTGTATCAGAGCAAGCGAAAGCGTTTTGCTTCCAAATCTGTTTATATCCAAATGCCATCTGCTGCTGGGTGGGTTTGGCTCAGGAAATAAATGGTGATGTGCTGCAAAGGTCATCCTTATTGCTCCACTGATATTTCAGCATGACACCTAATGCTGAAGGAAAAAGCTCCTGCAGAAATGGTTTGTTTTGCTTGCAGAGCTTAAATTTGCCTGTCAGAAAGCAGAGGGCTGCTTCTGCACCTCAGGCACACTTGGAATCACAGAATTGCCAGGGTTGGAAGGGACCTCAAGGATCAGCCAGTTCCAACCCCCCTGCTAGGGGCAGGGACAATTCACACTACATTAATGTTCCTCAGAGCAACATCCAGCCTGGTTGTGGAGCATGGAACAGTTCCCCAGGAAGTTAGAACTCCATAATCAAACAATTAGGTAGGCTCAGAGATTAATCAACAACATAATGCAATATATGGAACACTCTGTGCAGCTAAAGACACATCAGAGAGCCATGAATCATAGATTCATAGAATTGTGAGGGTTGGAAGGGACCTCAAGGCCCAGCCAGTTCCAACCCCCCTGCCCATGGGCAGGGACACCTCACACTACAGCAGGTTGCTCACAGCCACATCCAGCCTGGCTGCAAACACCTCCAGGGAGGAGGCTTCCACCACCTCCCTGGGCAACCTGTGCCAGGCTCTCACCACCCTCATGGGGAACAACTTTTTCCTCACATCTTAAATAAATGTCCCCTCCTCTAGCTTGGATCCATCCCTTGTAGTCCTATCCCTCCCTGACACCCTCAAAAGTCCCTCCCCAGCTTTCTTGGAGTCCCCTGCAGATACTGGAAGGCCACAATAAGAAAAGAAAAGAAAAGAAAAGAAAAGAAAAGAAAAGAAAAGAAAAGAAAAGAAAAGAAAAGAAAAGAAAAGAAAAGAAAAGAAAAGAAAAGAAAAGAAAAGAAAAGAAAAGAAAAGAAAAGAAAAGAAAAGAAAAGAAAAGAAAAGAAAAGAAAAGAAAAGAAAAGAAAAGAAAAGAAAAGAGAAAAGAGAAGAGAAGAGAAAAGAAAAGAAAAGAAAAGAGAAGAAAAGAAAAGAAAAGAGAAGAAAAGAAAAGAAAAGAAAAGAAAAGAAAAGAAAAGAAAAGAAAAGAAAAGAAAAGAAAAGAAAAGAAAAGAAAAGAAAAGAAAAGAAAAGAAAAGAAAAGAAAAGAAAAGAAAAGAAAAGAAAAGAAAAGAAAAGAAAAGAAAAGAAAAGAAAAGAAAAGAAAAGAAAAGAAAAGAAAAGAAAAGAAAAGAAAAGAAAAGAAGAAAAGAAATAGCCAGGTTGGTAAAGACCTCAGAGATCATCCAGTCCAACCTATCACCCAACACCATCTCATCAACTAAACCATGGCACCAAGTGCCTCATCCAGGCTCTTCTTAAACACCTCCAGGATGGTGACTCCACCACCTCCCTGGGCAGCACATTCCAATGGCCAATCTCTCTTGCTGGGAGGAATTTCTTCCTCACCTCCAGCCTAAACCTCCTCTGGCACAGCTTGAGACTGTGTCCTCTTGTTCTGGTGTTGGTTGCCTGGGAGAAGAGACCAACCCCCACCTGGCTACAACCTCCCTTCAGGGAGTTGGAGACAGCAAGAAGGTCTCCCCTCGGCCTCGTCTTCTCCAGGCTAAGCAACCCCAGCTCCCTCAGCCTCTCCTCACAGGGCTGTGCTCCAGACCCCTCCCCAGCTTTGTTGCCCTTCTCTGGACACCTTCCAGCAACTCAACATCTTCTCTTCTCCAGACTGAACAACCCCAACTCCTTCAGTCTGTCCTCATAGCAGAGCAGCTCCAGCCCTCTGCTCATCCTTGTGGCCCTTCTCTGAACACCTTCCAGCACCTCCAGATCCTTCCTGTACTAGACGCTCTAGAACTGGAGACAGAGCTCCAGGTAGGGTCTCACGAGAGTGGAGCAGAGGGGGAGGCTCACCTCCCTCGACCTGCTGGCCACATAGTGCATGGATTAATTTCAGGACACACATATTCTAGTGTTAGTCCACCTGAAGTTATTGATAGAAGGAACAGAGACAACATAGAACAGAGGAACAGAGAAAGTGATTGCCCATTGGAACGGGCTGCCTGGGGAGGTGGTGGACTCTGTCATTGGAGGTTTTGAGGAGGAGACTTGATGGGGTGCTTGGTGCCATGGCTTAGTTGTCTAGGTGGGTTGGATTGGTTGATGGGTTGGACACGATGATCTTGAAGGTCTCTTCCAACCTGGTCTTTTCTATGTAATTCTAGTTCTATGTAATATGGAGAACAGAAGAAGAATAATGACGTAACCACAGAAGGCATCAGGATGTAAGGGACCCTCTGAGGTCATCCAGTCCATGCTGCTTGCAGACACATCTCCAACTAGGTCAGGTTGCCTAGGGCCTCATCGAGTTTGGCCTTGAATGTCTCCAGGAATGAGGACTCAAACATGTCTCTGAGCAACTTGCTCCAGTATTTTCCCACTCTCATTGTAAAAAACTTACTCCTTATGTCTAACCTAAATGTACTCTGATCATAGAATCTCAGAAACAGATTGGAAAAGACCCTCAGGATCACTAAGTCCAACCCACAACCCTACTCTACAAGGGTCACCCCTAAACCACAGCCCCAAGCACCACAACCAAACCACCTTCAAACACAGCCAGGCTTGGGGACTCAACCACCTCCCTGGGCAGCACATTCCAATCCCTGACCACTCTTGACATCAAAAAATGATCCCTAATGTCCAGTCTAAACCTACCCAGTGGCAGCTTGAGGACATTCCCTCTTGTTCTGTCACTAATTCCCTGGGAGAAGAGATCAGCAGCAGCCTCTCCACAACCTCCTTTCAGGTAGTTGCAGACAGCAATGAGGTCTCCCCTCAGCCTCCTCTCTTTCACACTAACCATCCCCAGCTCCTTCAGTCTCTCTCCATCAGATTTATTCTCCAGGTCCTTCATAGCTTCCTTGCCCTCAGGATAGACCCTCAGGAACACCAAGTCCAACCCAGAACCCTGCTCTACAAGGGTCAACCCTAAACCACAGCCCCAAGCACCACAGCTAAACCACCTTCAAACACAACCAGTCTTGGGGACTCCACCACCTCCCTGGGCAGCACATTTCAATGCCTGCCTCAAAGAAGAGCAAATGAAGCACTGAAGTGGTGGCAGTGAGCAGCCCTCCTCCTCCAGCTAATCTCTGTGGTTCTTATATTGTCCTTCCAGGCATCCAAGCAGCAGATAAGAACCTCTATGATTCTTCTCTCATTCTGGGCTCAGATTGCACCAAGATCCCCTCTGAATGAAGGCTGTGTTGTTCTTTCAGGCAGCAAAGGGGAATTATCATTCAGAAAGTGTCCTAATGTGAAGCATGAACTTTAACACCTCAGTGTAAACATCTCTGTACAACACTCCTGACAATATCCCTGTGCCACATACTTTGGTTGCTCTGACACAGCTATGTTGCCATCTGTCAGGGGATGCTTCTGCCACTCATAGTATCTGCTCACTGCTCACTGCTGGATGGTAGGCAAGTAATGAATAAGAAATAAAAGGGAATTGATTAAAGTAGAATAAAATAGAATGAAATAAATTGATTTAAAATGAAGTAGAATAAAATAGACTAAAATAAACTGATTTAAAATAAAGTGGAATGGAATGGAATGGAATGGAATGGAATGGAATGGAATGGAATGGAATGGAATGGAATGGAATGGAATGGAGTGGAGTGGAGGAGAGGAGAGGAGAGGAGAGTAGAATAGGAATAGAATAGAATAGAATAGAATAGAATAGAATAGAATAGAATAGAATAGAATAGAATAGAATAGAATAGACAAGACCAGGTTGGAAGAGACCTTCAACATCATCAAGTCCAACCTATCATCCAACACCACCCAATCAAACAAACCATGGCACCAAGCACCCCATCAAGTCTCCTCCTGAACACCTCCAGCGATGGTGACTCCACCACCTCCTTAGGCAGCCCATTCCAATGGGCAATCACTCTATCATAGTATCACAGTATCAGTCAGGGTTGGAAGGGACCACAAGGATCATCCAGTTCCAACCCCCTTGCCAGGGGCAGGGACACCCCACACTACATCAGCCTGGCCAGAGCCTCAGCCAGCCTGGCCTTAAACACCTCCAGGGACAGGGCCCCAACCACCTCCCTGGACAACCCATTCCAGGGCTTCACCACTCTCATGGGGAAGAACTTCCTCCTCCCCTCCAGCCTGAATCTCCCCACCTCCAACTTCATTCCATTCCCCCTAGTCCTATCACTGCCTGAGATCCTGAGCAGTCCCTCCCCAGCCCTCCTGTAGCCCCCTTCAGATTCTGGAAGGCCACAATTAGGTCTCCTCAGAGCCTTCTCTTCTCCAGACTGAACAGCCCCAACTCCTTCAGTCTGTCCTCACAGCAGAGCAGCTCCAGCCCTCTGCTCATCCTCCTGGCCCTTCTCTGGACACCTTCCAGCACCTCCACATTCCTCTTGCAATAGGGGCTCCAGAACTGGAGGCAGTACTCCAGGTGGGGTCTCCCCAGAGCTGAGCAGAGGGGGAGAATCACCTCCCTTGCCCTGCTGGCCACACTTCTCCTGCTGCAGCCCAGGATGTGATTGGCTTTCTGGGCTGCAAGTGCACACTGAGCTCCTGGTGAGCTTCTCCTCCCCCAGCACCCCCAAGTCTCTCTCCTCAGGGCCCTCTCTGTGTAGAACTTGATTCTGTGTGTCTGTGAAAGGAGGCAAGCATGACTGAAGCCCTGCAGCACAGACCTGAGCCCAGGGACTCATGCCTGGGAAGGGTGGGGAAGGCAGCAGGAACACTGTTCCACAGGCCAGCGTGGCCACCAGGACAACTGCTGCAAGGCTCAGGTGGGGAGAGGGGCACAAGGAAGCCTGCTGCTTCACTGCCTGCACTCTCTGAACCTGCTAAAGCATATAGGCTGGTTTCAGCCTATTAAAGATGTGTAATAATTGGGTCATTTTGCAGGTGTGAAATGAAGCTTCTCAGGCATTAAGATGTCAAACACCAGGAAGGTTACAGAGCCTGGGCAACTCCATAATTAGGAAGAGCAAAAGAGGGTTTTTGGAGGCTGCATTTTTATTAGGCTTCAAATTTGTAGCCAGCCTCTCCTCATGCTAAATCAGTCTCTCCACAGAAGCCTTAGTGGAACAGTTACAAAGGGACGTGGGAACACCTGACAGCTAACCCTGGCACAGCCTAGGTTCTTTATGAGGCAATTTCAGACTCTCAGAGCTCCTTTTTCCACAGAGTGAAGTCAGTGTAGAGAGCAAGAGGTGTGGCACGAGGCAAAACTCTGTGGTTTAGAGTATATGAGGTCAGCTTCCCAACACAAATGTGCCAAACAATGTTATGATGAATTCTTTCATGTGCATAGTGCCCACAGCATGTACACAGCCATCATCCTGCCTCTCTGCAAGCACTGAGTCATTCTGTCAGGGCTGTAGCTTGCATTGTATTCTAGTTGTGTTTTCATTCAGTCTGAGGCATTAATGTGACAGCTAGAAACTGAGAACTTCCACCTTCATCCCTTTTTTAACCAACATGGAATGATTCCTAAGTTACAGAACATATTTAAGACCAGGCTGGCTGAGGCTCTGGCCAGCCTGACCTAGTGTGGGGGTGTCCCTGCCCATGGCAGGGGGTTGGAACTAGATGATCCTTGTGGTCCCTTCCAACCCTGAATGAAACTATGATGATACTATGATATTCTTTTCACTCTCTCCTTAATCATTAAAGGGATCCCAGGATGTCAGGGGTTGGAAGGGACCCAAAGAGATCATCCAGACCAACCCCCCTGCCAGAGCAGGAGCAGAGAATCCAGCACAGGTCACACAGGAACACATCCAGGGCTGGGAAGGCTCCAGAGGAGACTCCACAACCTCTCTGGGCAGCCTGCTCCAGGGCTCTGTGACCCTCACAGTGAAGAAGTTCCTCCTCATGTTGAGGTGGAACCTCCTGTGCTGGAGTTTATATCCATTGCCCCTTGTCCTATCCCACGGTGCAAGTGAGCAGAGACTGATCCTTCCTTCCTGACCTCCAGCCCTCAGATATGTATAGGCATTTATTAGATCCCCCCTAAGTCTTCTCCAGACTAAACAGCCACAGGGCTCTCAGCCACTCCTCTTGCTCCAGTCCCTCAATCATCCTTGTAGCCCTCCATTGGTCTCTCTCCAGCAGATCCCTGTCCCTCTTGAACTGGGGAGCCCAGAGTTGGATGCAATATTCCAGGTGAGGTCTCAGCAGGGCAGAGTAGAGGGGGAGGAGAACCTCCCTGGCTCTGCTGGACACACTCCTCTGAATGCAGCCCAGATCCCATTGGCCTTCTTGGCCCCCAGGGCACATTGTTGTTCCATGCACAACTTGTTGTCCACCAGCACTTCCTTCTCGTTGGTGCTGCTCTCCAGCAGATCACCTCCCAGCCTGTCCTGCTGCAGTTTATTCTTCCTGCCCAGGTGCAGAACCCTGCACTTGTCCTTGTTGAACCTCATTGGGTTCCTCTCTGCCCAGCTCTCAGCCTGTCCAGGAGTCACTGCATGGCCTCACCGCCTTCAGGTGTCTCAGCCAAGCCTCCCAGCTTCATTCTTACAAACCATTAGGAGAAATGAAAACGCCACCTGCCGATTTTGCATACCTCTCACATTCCCTTCGAAGCAGAAGATCTGATTTTGACTTTGAAATGAAATTGAATTGAAGCTTGGAGAGAATAATAAACTGCTGTCTCACCTTAAGCTCTTTGCTATTCGTTGTTAGGGTTCTCTGGGTTCTCAAATGCAGAAAGCGGGGGAAGAAAAAAGCAACCTAGAGTTGCAAACCCAAAAGTAAAGCACAAAGGAGTGGTAATTCCTTCTGCTGTCATTTTGGACCATCTGTGAAGCTCAGCACTGAATTACTTCTACTCCTGGGTAATTTCTTCTTTTGTTCAATACAAAAAGCCCATTCTGCCTCCTCAAGTAAAGCAGCAATTTAGGTGGTGCTTTCATCTTCCCCGAGCTGTGCCTGCTTGACAGGGGTCCTTCCCTCCAGCTCTTCCCGGCTGTCTCCGCAGGATCTGCCTGAAATGCTGAACAGTGCCTTTGGCAGCACAGTGCAGCCCAAGGAGCAGCTCTTCCTTGGAGCTGCAATTATTGGCACAGAATCACAGAATGAACCAGGTTGGGCAAGACCCCAGAGATCATCCAGTCCAACCTATCACCCAACACCGTCTCATCAACTAAACCATGGCACCAAGTGCCTCATCCAGGCTCTTCTTAAACACTTCCAGGGATGGTGACTCCACCACCTCCCTGGGCAGCACATCCCAATGGCCAGTCTCTCTTGCTGGGAAGAATTTCTTCCTCACCTCCAGCCTGAACCTCCCCTGGTGCAGCTGGAGACTGTGTCCTCTTGTTCTGGTGCTGGTTGCCTAGAGGAAGAGACCAACCCCCACCTGGCTACAACCTCCCTTCAGGGAGCTGGAGAGAGCAAGAAGGTCTCCCCTGAGCCTCCTCTTCTCCAGGCTAAGCAACCCCAGCTCCCTCAGCCTCTCCTCACAGGAATGTGCTCCAGACCCCTCCCCAGCTTTGCTGCCCTTCTCTGGACATCTTTCAGCATCTCAGCATCTTTCTTAAACTGAAGGGCACTTAGATTCTTATACCATTTGCTTACCCAAAGAATTCAGCCACATATAATCATGGAATCATAGAGTGGTCCAGGTCAGAAGGGACCTCCAAAGCTCATCCAGTCCAACCTTCCCACAGTCAGCAGGAACGTCCCCAACTAGTTCAGGCTGCCCAGAGCCTCATCAAGCCTTACCTTGAATATCTCCAGGGGAGGTGCCTCAACCACCTCCCTGGGCAACCTGTTCCAGTGTTCCTCATAGTGAGCAACCTCTTCCTAACATCCAATCCCAATCTGCTCTTCTCTAGTGTGAAGCCACTGCCCCTCCTCCTGTCCCTGCAAACAGTCTCTCTTCTCCCTTCCTGTAGCCCCTTCAGGTACTGGCAGGCTGCACTTAGGTCTCCCTGGAGCCTCCTCTTCTCCAGGCTGAACACCCCCAGCTCCTTCATCTTGTCCTAGTAGCAGAGCTGCTCCAAGCCCCTGATTATTTTGGTGGCCCTCCTCTGGACCCTCTCCATCAGCTCCATGTCCTTCCTATATTAAGGGCTCCAGACCTGCACACATTACTCCAGGTGAGGTCTCACCAGAGCAAAGTGGCAGAATCCCCTCTCTGGCTTTGCTGGCAGTTCAGCTTTGGATGCAGCCCAGGCTGTGCTTTGCCTTCTGTGCTGCAAGCTCACACTGCCTGCTCCTGTCCAGCTTCTTCTCCATCAACTCTGCTTGTGTCACTCTAACACCTCCAGCTTGCAGCTGCCTTCTCCCTGAGCTATCCAATCTTTCCTGAGGGTCTTCTGCTACTCTCATCTCCTGGGTGTCACAGTGAAGAACACCTCCTGTCTCATCTAGGTGACTGGAAACAAATCCCTTCCAAGGAGCAGAATCAGAAAAAAAAAAAAAAAGAAGAAAGAAGGGGGAATAAAGGTTGACATTGATTGACCACCTGACAGGGTTTGAGCAATCTGAGTTTGCTGCCATGCACACTGATCTATGAGAAACAGAGCAAGGTTGGTCACCTCACAGTCTCCTGCAAAGAAGTGAGCTGCCATGACTGCTTTCACATGTCCCTGTCAAGAGTCTGCCAGCACTGAGACTCAATCAAAACTCTCCCCTTATCAGCTGAATTACCAAGCTGTTGTTTGGGGATTTTTTACTACTCTTATTTCTTTTTCACTATTAATACAATTACTATTACTTCATTCTTGCAGCCTAGGAAGCCAATCACATCCTGGGCTGCAGCAACAGAAGCATAGCCAACAGGTCAAGAGACGTGATTCTCCCCCTCTGCTCTGCTCTAGTGAGAACACACTTAAAGTACTGTGTCAAGTTCTGGAGCCTCTATTGCAGGGAGGACCTGGAGGTGCTGGAAGGTGTCCACAGAAGGGCCACGAGGATAAATAGAGGGCTGGAGCTGCTCTGCTGTGAGGACAGACTGAGGGAGTTGGGGTTGTGCAGTCTGGAGAAGAGAAGGAGACCTAATTGTGGCCTTCCAGTATCTGAAGGGGGCTCCAAGAAAGCTGGGGAGGGACTTTGTAGGGTGTCAGGGAGGGATAGGACTGGGGGGGGGATGGAAAACAAAAATAGAAAAGAAAAAGAGAAATAGATTCAGATTGGATGTTAGGAAGAAGTTGTTCCCCATGAGGGTGGTGAGAGCCTGGCACAGGTTGCCCAGGGAGGTGGTGGAAGCCTCCTGCCTGGAGGTGTTTGCAGCCAGGCTGGATGTGGCTGTGAGCAACCTGCTGTAGTGTGAGGTGTCCCTGCCCATGGCAGGGGGGTTGGAACTGGCTGAGCCTTGAGGTCCCTTCCAACCCTAACAGTTCTATGATTCTATGATTCTCAGTCTGCCCTCTCAGGAAGATGTTTTTCAGGCAAAGGTGGTACTTTGTTTCAAGCTATTAAAAGTTACATTTAATGCATTTGTACATATTCTTTATCCTAAATCTGTGGGATGTGATTCTCACTGTTAAACAAAGCCAAGAAGCATTAGATGATGACATTGACAACTCTCTTGACAGTGCAGGAGTCTGAAGGGCAAATGAAAACATTTCCTTAGCAGAACTGAGGCCAATTACAGCAGAGAGAGATGAAACCCTGGAGGTTTTGAACAGACAGTCTGGATGTGGCTGTGAGCAACCTGCTGTAGTGTGAGGTGTCCCTGCCCGTGGCAGGGGGGTTGGAACTGGCTGAGCCTTGAGGTGCCTTCCAACCCTGACAACTTTGTGATTCTATGGTTAGGGTTGCCCTCTGTAGTGAGAATTTCAGTTTTCCTCTCATAGGAAAGCAAAATGAGCCTCCCAAGCCTTCCAGCAATGCAGGACATCACAAATAGGGTTATTAGTAGTACCTACCCAGCAGCTGGAAGAAAGAGGAATAGGAATAGGAATAGGAATAGGAATAGGAATAGGAATAGGAATAGGAATAGGAATAGGAATAGGAATAGGAATAGGAATGAATAGGAATAGGAATAGGAATAGGAATAAACCAGGTTGGAAGAGAAGGGCAACAATGCTGGGGAGGGGTTTGGAGCACAGCCCTATGAGGAGAGGCTGAGGGAGCTGGGGTTGCTTAGCCTGGAGAAGAGGAGGCTCAGGGGAGACCTTCTTGCTCTCAATTACTACCTGCAGGGAGGTTGTATGCAGGTGGGATTTGGTCTTCTCCCAGGCAAGCAGCACCAGAACAAGAGGACACAGTCTCAGGCTACACCAGGGGAGGTTCAGACTGGATGTTAGGAAGAAATTCTACACAGAGAGAGTGATTGCCCATTGGAATGTGCTGCCCAGGGAGGTGGTGGAGTCACCATCATTGGAGGTGTTTAGGAGGAGACTTGACAGGGTGCTTGGTGCCATGGGTTAGTTGATTAGGTGGTGTTGGATGATAGGTTGGATGCAGTCTAACCACAGGGCTGGAAAATGAGTCCATCTTGTTCAAAGGCTGGAAGGAGCTCTCTGGTTTTGTTTGCAGAAGTAAACCAAACCAGAGGATGAAGGATCACATTTCAAACAATCCTGGGCCCCCTTTTATTCCCCTCCCCCCTCCCCCAGTTTCATTTTTTGTACATTTTCAGTGGTGGATAAGTGGCAAAAGAACAGATCTGAGAAATTTGTCTTCCTTCTAGAAAATAAAAGCAAACCAACAACAAACTTTCCATTTCAATATTAATTTCTTTCTCAGCTTCTTTGTCCTGAGGGATTTTAGAGAGCTGTAAACTGCAAATCTGCATTTAGATAGAAATCTCAGGAAAGGACTTCTGTACAAACTAAGCAGTATTGCTTTTTCCTTCCTTCCAGTAGGACATGAAATAATTTTTCTCTTCAATTCACAGAGTCACAGAATTGTCAGGTTTGGAAGGGGCCTCAAGGATCATCTAGTTCCAACCCCCCTGCCATGGGCAGGGACACCTCACACCACAGCAGGTTGCTCACAGCCACCTCCAGCCTGGCTGCAAACACCTCCAGGCATGAGGCTTCCACCACCTCCCTGGGCAACCTGTGCCAGGCTCTCACCACCCTCATGGGAACAACTTCTTCCTCAAAGCCAATCTCAATCTACCCACTTCTACTTTTGCTCCTTTTCCCCAGTCCTATCCCTCCCTGACACCCTCAAAAGTCTCTCCCCAGCTTTCTTAGAGCCCCCTTCACATACTGGAAGGCCACAATGAGGTCACCTGGGAGCCTTCTCTTCTCCCCAACTCCTTCAGTCTGTCCTCATAGCAGAGCAGCTCCAGCCCTCTGATCATTCTCGTGGCCCTTCTCTGTCAGTGCATATGACAGAGGTAAAGGTAGAGACATAGAGATAGAGATGATAGAGATAGAGATAGAGATATACAGATGATAGAGATCTAGAGATAGAGATCTAGATAGAGATAGATGGAGATGGAGATGGAGATGGAGATGGAGATGGAGATGGAGATGGAGATGGAGATGGAGATGGAGAGAGAGAGATGGAGGTAGAGATGGAGGTAGAGATGAGAGAGACAGAGCTAGAGCTAGAGAGGTAGAGCTAGAGCTAGAGGAGATAGAGGTAGAGGTAGAGATAGAGGTAGAGGTAGAGGTAGAGATAGAGGTAGAGGAAGAGATAGAGATAGAGATAGAGATAGAGAGAGAGAGAGAGAGATAGAGAGGTAGAGGTAGAGGTAGAGGTAGAGGTAGAGAGAGATAGAGATAGAGATAGAGAGAGATAGAGATAGAGATAGAGATAGAGATAGAGATAGAGATAGAGATAGAGATAGAGATAGAGATAGAGATAGAGATAGATGGATAGAGATGGAGGTAGAGATGGAGGTAGAGATGGAGGTAGAGATGAGAGAGACAGAGCTAGAGCTAGAGAGGTAGAGCTAGAGCTAGAGGAGATAGAGATAGAGATGATAGAGATAGAGATAGAGGTAGAGATAGAGATGGAGATGGAGATGGAGATGGAGATGGAGATGGAGGTAGAGATGAGAGAGACAGACAGAGCTAGACCGATAGAGATAGAGATGATAGAGATAGAGATAGAGATAGAGATAGAGATAGAGATAGAGATAGAGATAGAGATAGAGATAGAGATAGAGATAGAGATAGAGATAGAGATAGAGATAGAGATAGAGATAGAGATAGAGACAGAGGGGTTGCAACTGGATGATCCTTGAGGTCCCTTCCAAGCCTTTTAATTCAATGATTCTAAGCCCCTGCTCACAGCACCTCAGGGAGCTGACCAGGACTGCTTCCCACACATTTTGCCTGTTTGCTTTATTAGTGCTCCAGATTTAATGATATGTGTTTAGACTCCAAGCCCTAAATAATCCAGGGCTCTTCCACAGCCATCTTTTTCCATTTCCACTACAAACACACTATTCCCTGACAGCTCTAAGCTGACTGATTGGTGAGCAGTGCTCTCTGGGTGGCTGTCTGTCTTGTAAGCTGACACATAAATGAACCCCTCTCTATGCATGTGTATCTATCAGCTTGCTCTTGACAGAAGATGTTATTCTGAAGCTCTTCAGTAAATACCACGAGCAGCAGCTGCTCACTACAAGTCACCACTCTCATGTCTTAAGAATTAGCTTATTGTGCAAGCAGGGTTGCAAATAACCACTTCAGAGCTTTGGGGACATCATATTTGTTCTGTCACACACATGCCAGCACACCAATAGTCTTGCACAAGACAGATGTTTAGCCATGGTAGTTGGCAGAGACACAGCTCCTGAGTAGTGCAGGTTTGAGAAAAGGAAGGGAAGGGAAGGGAAGGGAAGGGAAGGGAAGGGAAGGGAAGGGAAGGGAAGGGAAGGGAAGGGAAGGGAAGGGAAGGGAAGGAAGGGAAGGGAAGGGAAGGAAGGGAAGGGAAGGGAAGGGAAGGGAAGGGAAGGGAAGGGAAGGGAAGGGAAGGGAAGGGAAGGAAGGGAAGGGAAGGGAAGGGAAGGGAAGGGAAGGGAAGGGAAGGGAAGGGAAGGGAAGGGAAGGAAGGGAAGGGAAGGGAAGGGAAGGGAAGGAAGGAAGGAAGAAGGAAGGGAAGGGAAGGGAAGGAAGGAAGAGAAGAGAAGAGAAGAGAAGAGAAGAGAAGAGAAGAGAAGAGAAGAGAAGAGAAGAGAAGAGAAGAGAAGAGAAGAGAAGAGAAGAGAAGAGAAGAGAAGAGAGAAGCATAAACCAGGTTGGAAGAGACCTTTGAGATCATCGTGTCCAACCTATCACCCAGCACCATCTAAGCAACTAACCCATGGCACCAAGCACCCCATCAAGTCTCCTCCTAAACACCTCCAGTGATGGTGACTCCACCACCTCCCTGGGCAGCCCATTCCAATGGGCAATCACTCTCTCTATGAAGAATTTCTTCCTAACATCCAGCCTAAACCTCCCCTGGTGCAGCCTGAGACTGTGTCCTCTTGTTCTGGTGCTGGTTGCCTGGGAGAAGAGCTCTGGTGAGACCCCACCTTGAGTACTGCATCCGGTTCTGGAGCCCCTATGACAGGAAGGTTCTGGAGGTGCTGGAAGGTGTCCAGAGAAGGGCCAGGAGGATGAGCAGAGGGCTGGAGCTGCTCTGCTGTGAGGACAGACTGAGGGAGTTGAGGTTGTTCAGTCTGGAGAAGAGAAGGCTCTGAAGAGATCTAATTGTGGCCTTCCAGCATCTGAAGGGGGCTGGTAGTTGGAAAAGCCTTTGATCACAGCATAACAGAGTTAAACAGAAAGCAAAACCAACAAACCCCCTGAACAACAACAACAAAACCAAAACAAAACCCCAAATCAGAACCCAAAACCAAACCCAACCCCACCAAAGAAACCACCTGGGAGAAACACAACACCAGATTTCCTGCAGAAAGATGTCAGGCCCAAAGGGCAAAGGCTGTCACTGGAAATGTCAGACATCCTCTGCTCTACTTCTACTTTTCATCTCTCTCTGCTGTAATTGGCCTCAGTTCTGCTAAGGAAATGTTTTCATTTGCCCTTCAGACTTCTGCACTGTCAAGAGAATTGTCAATATCATCATCTAATGCTTCTTGGCTTTGTTTAACAGTGAGAATCACATCCCACAGATTTAGGAGAAAAGAATATGTACAAATGCATTAAATGTAACTTTTAGTAGCTGGAAACAATCGGAATGAAATGGAACGAAACTGAACGGAACGGAAAGGAAAAGAACAGAATAGAACAGAACAGAACAGAATAGAATAGAATAGAATAGAATAGAATAGAATAGAATAGAATAGAATAGAATAGAATAGAATAGAATAGAATTAACCAGGTTGGAAAAGACCTTTGATATCATCCAGTCCAACCTATCACCCAACACCATCTCATCAACTAAACCACGGCAAAAAGTGCCTCAGCCAGGCTCTTATTAAACACCTCCAGGGATGGTGACTCCACCACCTCCCCAGACAGCACATCCCAATGGCCAATCTCTCCTGCTGGGAAGAATTTCTTCCTAACATCCAGCCTGAACCTCCCCTGCCACAGCTTGAGACTGTGTCCTCTTGTTCTGGTGCTGGTTGCCTAGAGGAAGAGACCAACCCCACCTGGCTACAACCTCCCTTCACGTAGTTGGAGAGAGCAAGAAGGTCTCCCCTGAGCCTCCTCTTCTCCAGGCTAAGCAACCCCAGCTCCCTCAGCCTCTCCTCCCAGGGCTGTGCTCCAGACCCCTCTCCAGCTTTCTTGCCCTTCTCTGGGCACCTTTCAGCATCTCAATATCTTTCCTAAACTGAGGGGCCCAGAACTGGACACAGGACTCCAGGTGTGGCCTAACCAGTGTTGAGCTACAGGGCAGAATGACTTCCCTGCTCCTGCTGGCCACACTATTCCTGATGCAGGCCAGGATACCATTGGCCTTCTTGGCCACCTGGGCACACTGCAGGCTCCTGTTCAGCCTACTATCAACCAGCACCCCCAGGTCTCTTTCTGCCTGGCTGCTCTCCAGCCACTCTGTCCCCAGCCTGTAGCACTGCCTGGGGTTGCTGTCGGCAAAGTGCAGACCGTGGGACAGTGCAGCATCCCAACACACATCCACAGCCTGCAAATCTCCCTGATCTGTGTGCAAAATCAAAGAGCTGAATGGGCCCTAAACATTTCAGCTAATCATTTAACAGACTCCTTACCATTTTAATGGCAAACATCATTTACCACAATTACAGTTTAATTACTTCACCCTCAGCACACTCTCCTATTTGATAGCTATCAGATCTAATTATTTCCCATCCATTTGAGTTTAATAAAATAAAAAAGGGGGAAAAAAAGAAGAAGAAGAAGAAGCAACTGGGCCAATGTAATTGCAAGAGTAAATCTAGCTACAGTGGCGTAACACAGCAGAGCTTTAATGATACATCTACTGGGGCAGCAGTAGCTTGGATTGGGAACGTTTCTATTTGGAAGACATCCAGAAATTGTTGGGGGGGAGGGGGGAATAAATAAAAGAACAAGGATAGGATAGGATAGGATAGGATAGGATAGGATAGGATAGGATAGGATAGGATAGGATAGGATAGGATAGGAAAGGATAGGATAGGAAAGGAAGGGATGGGATAGGATAGGGTAGGGTAGGATAGGATAGGATAGGATAGGATAGTTTCATAGTTTCATTCAGGGCTGGAAGGGAGCACAAGGATCATCTAGTTCCAACCCCCCTGCCATGGGCAGGGAAACCCCACACTACATCAAGCTGGACAGAGCCTCATCCAGCCTGCTCTTAAACACCCCCAGGGACGGGGCCTCGACCACCTCCCTGGACAATCCATTCCAGGGCTTCACCACTCCCATGGGGAAGAACCTCCTCCTCACATCTAGCCTGAATCTCCCCACCTCCAGCTTCATTCCATTCCCCCTAGTCCTATCACTCCCTGAGATCCTGAGCAGTCCCTCCCCAGCCTTCCTGTAGCCCCCTTCAGATACTGGAAGGCCACAATGAGGTCACCTGGGAGCCTTCTCTTCTCCAGACTGAACAGCCCCAACTCCTTCAGTCTGCCCTCATAGGAGAGGTGCTCCAGCCCTCTGGTCATCCCTGTGGCCCTTCTCTGGACACCTTCCAGCACCTCCACATCCCTCTT
This sequence comes from Melanerpes aurifrons, assembly GCA_011125475.1. Classification (NCBI taxonomy): domain Eukaryota; kingdom Metazoa; phylum Chordata; class Aves; order Piciformes; family Picidae; genus Melanerpes; species Melanerpes aurifrons. The sequence continues at coordinate 2,868,625 of WWNC01000060.1, forward strand.
GGAATAGGGGCTCGAGAACTGGAGGCAGTACTCCAGGTGGGGTCTCACCAGGGCTGAGTAGAGGGGGAGGATCACCTCCCTCGACCTGCTAGCCACACTTCTCCTGATGCAGCCCAGGATCTGGTTGGCTTTCTGGGCTGCAAGTGCACACTGAGAGCTCCTGGTGAGCTTTTTGTCCACCAGCACCCTCAAGTCTCTCTCCTCAGGGCTACTTTCCAGCCACTGACAGCCCAGCCTGTATTTGTGCCTGGGATTGCCTCCACCCAGATGCAGGACCCTGCACTTGCTCTTATTGAACTTCATGAGGTTGGCTTGTGCCCACCTCTCCAGCCTATCAAGGTCCCTCTGGATGGCCTCCCTTCCCTCCAGCTGTCTGCTGCACCACACAGCTTGGTGTCATCAGCAAACTTGCTGAGGGTGCACTCAATGCCACTGTCCATGGCACCCACAAAGATGTTGAACAAGCCTGGTCCCAGGACTGATCCCTGAGGGACTCTGCTTGTCCCTGGCCTGCACTGGGACATGGAGCCATTGACAGCCACTCTTTGGGTGCGGCCATCAAGCCAGTTCCTTATCCATGTAGTGGTCCACCCATCAAACCCATGTGTCACCAGCCTGGAGACCAGGCTGTGGTGCAGGACAGTGTCGAAGGCTTTGCTCAGGTCCAGGTAAATGACATCAGTTGCTCTCCCCTCATCTATTAATTTTGTCACCTGCTCATAGAAGGCCACCAGGTTGGTCAGGCAGGATTTGCCCTTGGGAAAGCCATGCTGACTGTTCCCAATCACCTCTTCACTATTCTTTTGAGCGAGTAGTGACTCCAGGAGGATCTGCTCCATGATCTTTCCAGGCACAGAGGTGAGACTGACTGGATAGGATAGGATAGGATAGGATAGGATAGGATAGGATAGGATAGGATAGGATAGGATAGGATAGGAAGGGAAGGGATGGGATGCGATGGGATGGGATGGGATGGGATGGGATGGGATGGGATGGGATGGGATGGGATGGGATAGAATGGAATAGAATGGAATAGAATAGAATAGAATAGAGGATTGGAATAGAATGGAATGGAATGGAATGGAATGGAATGGAATGGAATGGAATGGAATGGAATGGAATGGAATAGAATAGAATAGAATAGAATAGAATAGAATAGAATAGAATAGAATAGAGGATTGGAATGGAATGGAATGGAATGGAATGGAATGGAATGGAATGGAATAGAATAGAATAGAATAGAATAGAATAGAATAGAATAGAATAGAATAGAATAGAATAGAATAGAATAGACCTGGTTGGAAGAGACCTTTGAGATCATCAAGTCCAACCTATCACCCAACACCATCTAATCAACTAAACCATGGCACCAAGTGCCTCATCCAGGCTCTTTTTAAACACCTCCAGGGATAAGGGGGAATAAATAAAAAAACAAGAATAGGACAGGACAGGACAGGACAGGACAGGACAGGACAGGATAGGATAGGATAGGATAGGATAGGGTAGGTTAGACCAGGTTGGAAGAGACCTTCAAGGTCATCAAGTCCAACCTATCATCCAACACCACCCAATCAACTAACCCATGGCACCAAGCACCGCATCAAGTCTCCTCCTAAATACCTCCACTTTTTCACCAAAGAGCTTCGAAGTAGGACATCTAAGCCTTCCTCAAAAGCAACAATATCATAGAATCATAGCATGGTCCAGGCCAGAAAGGATCTCCAAAGGTCAACCAGTCTAATCCCCTCTGCAGTCGGCAGAGACAACCCCAACTAGATCAGGCTACCCAGAGTCTCATTGAGCCTCACCTCGAATATCTCCAGGGAAGGAGCCTCAACCACCTCCCTGGGCAACCTGTTCCAGTGTTCCACCAATCTCATGGTAAAGAACTTGTTCCTCACATCCAGTCTCAATCTGCTCTGCTCTAGTTTGAAGCCATTAGTTCATTAGGTGGGTTGGATGATAGGTTGGATGTGATGCCCTCAAAGGTATCTTCCAACCTGGTCTATTCTATTCTATTCTATTCTATTCTATTCTATTCTGTTCTGTTCTGTTCTGTTCTGTTCTGTTCTGTTCTGTTCTGTTCTGTTCCGTTCCATTCCATTCCATTCCATTCCATTCCATTCCATTCCATTCCATTCCATTAATTGTCCCTGGTCCTGTCCCTGCAGGCCTTTGCAAACAGTCTCTCTCCATCCTTCTTGTAGCCTCTTTCAGGTACTGGCAGGCTGCTCTTAGGTCTCCCCAGAGCCTCCTCTTCTCCGGGCTCAACACCCTCAGCTCCCTCAGCCTGTCCTCATAGCAGAGCAGCTCCATCCCCCTGATCATTTTCATGGTCTTCCTCTGGACCCTCTCCATCAGGTCCATGTATCCATCAGGGGATGTCCCTGCTGACTGCAGAGAGGGTTGGACTGGATGACCTTTGGAGGTCCTTTCCAACCCAGACCATTCCATGATTCTATGATATTCATGGAGCCAGAGCAGCAACAAGGATGCACATTAATGATGAAATTACCAGAAAACAAACTTCTGCAAAGAATTCCTAGGAAGGTGGCAGGAACATTAGTAAGCTCAAGCTGGCATCATGAACTGTTCTGTTTGGTGAATGCCTTGAGTCTGTTGTTTTGATAGAAAATGTCAAACTGAAAGTTTCAGCACTTCATAACCTTCTTTTTCTTCCCTGCAGAGTCTGAGGCATTTTCTATCAGAGAGGCAATCTACTTGCTGCTCTGCAGCAGCCATCAGTAACGGTGGCAAAGATGATTTTGCTTGCAGTATGAAAGGTTTAAAGTTAGCCCCAACTTGAAGGGCTAAAGAACTTTGGGTTTGGGGTGGTTTGTCCTAGTCTTCAAAAGGTTATTTTCATATTTTTAACCTAATCTGAGGCTCCTGTAGATGGAGACTACCTACAGAGTCCTGGAGTGGTAGGACACAGTCTCAAGCTGTGCCAGGGGAGGTTTAGGCTGGAGGTGAGGAGAAAGTTCTTCACTGAGTCATTTGTCTTCGGAATGTGCTGCCCAGGGAGGTGGTGGAGTCCCCATCCCTGGAGGTGTTCAAGAGGGGATTGGATGTTGTTTTGGGTGCCATGGTCTAGTCATGAGGTCTGTGGTGACGGGCTGGACTTGACGATCTTTGAGGTCTCTTCCAACCTTAGTGATACTGTGATACTAGGCAATGGCTTCAAACTAGAAGCCAAAGAGCAGATTTAGATTGTGTGTGAAGAACAAGTTCTTCACTATAAGGGTAGTGGAACAGGGGAACAGGTTGCCCAGGGAGGTTGTTGGGGCCCCATCCCTGGAGATATTCAAGGTGAGGCTCAACAGGGCTCTGGGCATCCTGATCTAGTTGGGGATGTCCCTGCTGACTGCAGAGAGGCTTGGACTGGATGACTTTTGGAGGTCCCTTCCAACCCAGACCATTCTGTCATAGAATCATAGAATCAGCCAGGTTGGAAAAGACCTCAGAGATCATCAAGTCCAACCTAGTACCTAACACCTCCTGACAACTAAACCATGGCTCCAAGTGCCAAATCCAAGCTTTTCTGAACACCTCCAGGGATGGTGACTCCACCACCTCCCTGGGCAGCACATTCCAGTGGCCAATCTCTCTTGCTGGGAAGAACTTTCTCCTCACCTCCAGCCTGAACCTCCCCTAATGCAGCTTGAGACTGTGTCCTCTTGTTCTGGTGCTGCTTGCCTGGGAGAAGAGACCAAACCCCGTCTGGCTACAGCCTCCCTTCAGTTAGTTGCAGAGAGCAAGAAGGTCTCCCCTGAGCCTCCTCTTCTGCAGGCTAAGCAATCCCAGCTCCCTCAGCCTCTCCTCATAGGGCTTGTGTTCAAGGCCTCTCCCCAGCCTTGTTGCCCATCTCTGGACGTGTTCAAGTATCTCAATGTCCTTCTTAAACTGAGGAGCCCAGAACTGGACACAGGACTCAAGGTGTGGCCTAAGCAGTGCTGAGCACAGGGCAGAATGACCTCCCTGCTCCTGCTGGCCACACTATTCCTAATGCAGGCCAGGATGCCCTTGGCCTTCTTGGCCACCTGTGCACACTGCTGGCTCATGTTCAGCCTACTATCAACCACTACCTCTATGCTCCTATGTTTCTGTGTTTCTATGACCCTATGCAGTAACCACCTTCTCTCCAAGCTTTCTCCCATTTTTCCTCTTGCTTACCTTGCCTTTCTACTTTCATCCATACAGTTTCATGCCTTCCTTGCAGTTTTCCTCACTGCTTAGTGGAGTTTGTAAAGATTAGCACAGCCCAGGCTCGTTGCTGTTTCAGAAGGGAAGCCTTTTTGTGACTGTTATGCAGTGAAATCTCTTTGCCTTTTCCAATGGCCTTTAACAGTGTTATTTAATCAGTCCATTATCCAGAACATAAAGACACTTCAGTCGCTTTCCTCACACACTCTCAAAGTGGCTCAACACCAGCAGGATGAAGAAGCTGCCTGAATCTTTAATCTCTGCATTGCAAGCCATTTGTCACCCTTTTATTCTTCCTTCTGAGCTAAAAGCATTGCTCTGTGTACTCTTAATCAAGCAGCAAACAAATATGAGATACTTGGCATCAGTTTCACTTGAGAAATTGGCTTCTCTGCACAGCAAGGAGAGACTGAAAGAAGTGAGACTCAGAAAGGAGAGGCTGAGGGAGCTGGGGCACTTTAACTTGGAGAGGAGGAGACTAAAGGAGTGACCTCATTCATGTTTGGTCAAGGAATTTGAGCAGTACCTTTGTTTGATGGGAGGGGAGGGGAGGGCAGGGGAGGGGAGGGGAGAGGAGAAGAGGGGAGAGGAGAGGAGGGGAGGGGAGAGGAGAGGAGAGGAGGAGAGGAGAGGAGAGGAGAGGAGAGGGAGAGGAGAGGAGAGGAGAGAGGAGAGGAGAGAGAGAGGAGAGGAGAGGAGAGGAGAGAGAGGAGAGGAGAGAGAGGAGAGGAGAGGAGAGAGAGAGGAGAGGAGAGGAGACTCGAGGAGAGGAGAGGAGAGGAGAGGAGAGAGAGGAGAGGAGAGGAGAGGAGAGGAGAGGAGAGGAGAGGAGAGGAGAGGAGAGGAGAGGAGAGGAGAAGAAGAGAGAAGGGAAAAGACCTTGGTCAAGCGAGGTTCTCCTCCCCCTCTACTCTGCCCTGGTGAAGCTGTATCTGGAATATTGTGTCCAGTTCTGGGCTCCTCTCTTCAAGAAGGACCTCAGGGAACTGCTTGAAGTAGTCCAGGGCAGAGCCACAGAGATGCTTAAGGGAGTGGAACATCTTCCTTATGAGGAGAGCCTGAGGGAGCTGAGGGCTCTGGAGCTTGGAGAGGAGGAGACTGAGAGGTGACCTCATTCATGTTGATAAAGCTGTGCAGGGTGAGTGCCCAGAGGCTGGAGCCAGGCTCTGCTGGGGGATGCTCAATGCCAGCACAAGGGGCAGTGGTGGAAGCTGAGGCAGAGGAAGTGCCATGGAAACAGGAGGAAAGATTTTTTTCCCTGTGAGGGCGAGAGAAGCCTGGAAGAGGCTGCCCAGGGGGATGTGGAGTCTCCCTCTCTGGAGATGTTCAAAGCCCACCTGGATGTGTTCCTGTGTGATCTGCCCTAGGTGATCCTGCTCTGGCAGGGGGGTTGGACTGGATGAGCTTTGGAGGTCCCTTCCAGCCCCTAACACTCTGTGATTAAAAACAAGACGACAACACATTTCCAGCAGAACTCAACAACAGCTGCTTACAAGGTTTAAACCAAAGATGATTCAAGTAATGCAAGGTTCAGTTGCTATGGAACATCAATAGCAAAGTCTGTTTGTATAATTCCTGCAGCAAAATGAGGACAGGTAAAAGGAGGTGGTCTAAAATGAAAACAAATCAACTGGATGAACTTTCCAGGTCCCTTCTAGCCCCTCACATTCTGTGAATGGGTCACCTGCTCTTTAATAAAAGTGCTTGCAACTCATCAATCCCTTAGGGTTAAGCTTCATCAACACTTACTGACTTCAAATAAGAGTGGAAGCTCTGTTCTTAAAAGCCCTCAGCAGCAGTCCTCCCCTTGTCCCTATTGAAATCTATTGACTTCTGCCACTGACTCCAGTGAGCTCAGAAAAGCATTTCAGAAATGGTCTCTGTGCTTCATGGCCACGTTGAAAAATCATAGAATCATAGAATCAATAAGGCTGGAAAAGACCTCAGAGATCATCAAGTCCAACCTGTCACCCAGCACCCCATGACTAACTGAACCATGGCACCAAGTGCCACATTCAATCCCCTCTTGAACACCTCCAGGGGTGGTGACTCCACCACCTCCCTGGGCAGCACATCCCAATGGCTAACAACTCCTTCTGTGAAGAAAAATGGTTAACTAGCATTAATCATGTGATGACCCAGGTCATCTCATCATCACAGTACCACAGCAAAGCACAGTGCATGAGAGGCTGGAAGGGACCTCCAGGGATCATGGAGTCCAAAGACCCTGCCAAAGCAGCATCACCCAGGGTAGTCTGCACAGGAATGCATCCAGGTGGGGTTGGAAGATCAAGTGCAAGGTCCTGCAACTGGTTTGAGGCAATGCCAGGCACTGATACAGGCTGGGCAGGGACTGGCTTGAGAGCAGCCCTGAAGATAAGGACCTGGGGGTGCAGGGGCATGAGAAGCTCAACATGAGGCAACAGTGAGCACTTGCAGCCCAGAGAGCCAAGCAGAGCCTGGGCTGCAGCAAGAGAAGTGTGGCCAGTAGAGCCAGGGAGGTGATTCTCCTCCTCTGCTCCACTTTGGTGAGACCACAACTGGAGCACTGTGTCCAGTTCTGGAGCCCCTATTACAGGAAGGATCTGGAGGCACTGGAAGGTGTCCAGAGAAGGGCCACGAGGAGGAGCAGAGGGCTGAAGCTGCTCTGCTATGAGGACAGACTGAGGGAGTTGGGGCTGTTCAGTCTGGAGAAGAGAAGGCTCTGAGGAGACCTAATTGTGGCCTTCCAGTATCTGAAGAGGGCTCCAAGAAAGCTGGGGAGGGACTTTTGAGGGTGTCAGGGAGTGATAGGACCGGGGAGAATGGAAACAAAATCGAAATGAGTAGATTCAGATTGGATGTTAGGAAGAAGTTGTTCCCCATGAGGGTGGTGAGAGCCTGGCACAGGTTGCCCAGGGAGGTGGTGGAAGCCTCCTGCCTGGAGGTGTTTGCAGCCAGGCTGGATGTGGCTGTGAGCAACCTGCTGTGGTGTGAGGTGTCCCTGCCCATGGCAGGGGTGTTGGAACTGGATGCTCCTTAGGGTTCCTTCCAACCCTGAAAATTCTGACTTTATGGAATGTCTCCAGAGAAGGAGACTCCACAGCCTCTCTGGGCAGCCTGTTCTAAGGCTCTACATCCCTCACTGTACAGAAGTTTCTCCTCATGTTGAGGTGAAACATCCAGTGCTCTGAAGCATATAGTCATTTCCTTTCCACTGAGATCCCTTCCAACCTGATATTCTGTGCTTCACAGGGATGTGTTGATATGCTCTGAAAAAGGCTTTCAGGTTACTTCCCAAGTTTCACCACAGAAGCCAGTGAAATATGGCAGGACAAAGATCTCCATTGTCCATTTCAATGTTAGTTGGAGTGAGCTGCAGTTTTGATACTTCAATGATTTCTATTTCAGAGTTTGCTACTGAGAAAAGCACAAGCTCTGCAGAAAAAGAAATCAAAGCATTTAGTCTGGAGAAGAGAAGGCTGAGAGGGATCTGATCAATGCCTCTCAATAGCTGAGGGCTGGGGGTCAAGGGGAGGGGGCCAAGCTCTTTTGGGTGCTGCACAGCAAGAAGCCAAGGAGCAATGGAGACAAACTTGAGCAGAGAAGGTTTCAGCTCCACAGGAGAAGAAACTTCTCTGCAGTGAGGGTGGGAGAGCCCTGGAACAGGCTGCCCAGAGAGGTTGTGGAGTCTCCTTCTCTGGAGCCTTTCCAGCCCCACCTGGATGCATTCCTGTGCAGTCTCCCCTGGGTGCTGCTGCTCTGGCAGGGGGCTTGGGTTGGATGATCTCTGGAGGTCTCTTGCAACCTCTAATGTTCTGTGGTTCTGTGATTTGCTAACACTTTGGTCATCAGATATGGCTTAAATCTTTCAGTCTGCCATAGCATTGTCTCCAAGGTGAAGATGATGTGAGAATCAGGAGAGGAGAGGAGAGGAGAGGAGAGGAGAGGAGAGAGGAGAGGAGAGGAGAGGAGAGGAGAGGAGAGGAGAGGAGAGGAGAGGAGGAGAGGAGAGGAGAGGAGAGAGGAGAGGAGAGGAGAGGAGAGGGAGGAGAGGAGAGGAGAGGAGAGAGAGGAGAGAGGAGGAGAGGAGAGGAGAGGAGAGAGGAGAGGAGAGGAGACTCGAGGAGAGGAGAGGAGAGAGGAGAGGGAGAGGAGAGGAGAGGAGAGGAGAGGAGAGGAGAGGAGAGGAGAGGAGAGGAGAGGAGAGGAGGAGAGGAGAGGAGAGGAGAGGAGAGGAGAGGAGAGGAGAGGAGAGGAGAGGAGGAGAGGAGAGGAGAGGAGAGGAGAGGAGAGAGAGGAGAGGAGAGGAGAGGAGAGGGAGAGGGAGGAGAGGAGAGGAGAGGAGAGGAGAGGAGAGGAGAGGAGAGGAGAGGAGAGGAGAGGAGAGGAGAGGAGAGGAGAGGAGAGGAGAGGAGAGGAGAGGAGAGAGAGGAGAGGAGAGGAGAGGAGAGGAGAGGAGAGGAGAGGATTTACCAGGTTGGAAAAGGCCTTTAAGATCGAGTCCAACCTACCACCCAACACCATCTAATCAACTAAACCATGGCACCAAGCAGCCCATCCAGTCTCTTCCTAAACACCTCCAGATGGCAATTTACATACTGACCACACTTGATAGTGTTTCATTTTGTCTCTTTCTGTCCTTCCTGTTACCAGCCTCCAGAGATCAATATAATTTAAGCCCATTAAGGAGTCCTGAGAGTAGCTTAAAGATCAGGACATCTTTCTAAAACACATTTGAGATTCTTTTAACCTGAGAACATTTGGAGACATATCCAAGATGTTGTCTCACAAAAGAGAGCTGTGGAGGTGCTGGAGCAAGGGCAGAGGAGGGCAAGGAAGCTGTCAAGGGCCTGGAGAATAAACGTGATGAAGAGAAACTGAAGGAGCTGGGGATGGTTAGTGTGAAAGAGAGGAGCCTGAGGGGAGACCCCATTGCTGTCTACAACTACCTGAAAGGTCATTGTAGAGATGGTCTCTTCTCACAGGTAATCAGTGATAGCACAGAGGGAATGGCCTCAAGCTGCCACTGGGGGTAGGTTTGCACTGGACATTAGGTAGAAATATTTCTCAGCCAGAGTGGTCAGGGATTGGAATGTGCTGCCCAGGGAGATGGTGGAGTCCCCAAGCCTGGCTGTGTTTGAAGGTGGTTTGGCTGTGGTGCTTGGGGCTATGGTTTAGGGGTGACCGTTGTAGAGCAGGGTTCTGGGTTGGACTTGGTGCTCCTGAGGGTCTTTTCCAACCTGAATGTTCCTGTGGTTCTGTGAAGAAATGAAACAACCGAGTGTTCTGAGGAAAAAAATATTCTGAGCTCTTGATCTTGGTGCAAAACTCCAGGATCTGAAATGTTAGAAGCACAGATACCATAAAAATCTACACCAGAAGAATAAGAGCTGGAAATCTGCTGTCATTTAATTTCCATCACCTTTCAAATCTGCTGTGTTGTTGGCTTTTCATCACTCTTCTTTCCTGTAGGTGAGAGAATATTGGAGGTTGCAAGCTATGAGTTTTCATAAAGTAATAATATTTCTATTGCAACTCAGAGGCTCACAGGATGCCAGGGGTTGGAAGGCACCCAAAGAGAGCATCCAGTCCAACCCCTCTGCAGGAGCAGGACCATACAATCTAGCTCAGGTCACACAGGAACACATCCAAACAGGGCTGGGAAGTCTCCAGAGAAGGAGACTCCACAACCTCTCTGGGCAGCCTGCTCCAGGGCTCTGGGAGCCTCACAGTAAAGAAGTTCCTCCTTGTGTTGAGTTGGAGCTGACTGTGCTGCTGCTTCCATCCATTGCTCCTTGTCCTATCTCAGGGAGCAAGTGAGCAGAGCCTGTCCCCTCCCTCCTGCCCCCCAGCCCTCAGCTATTGATCAACATTTATTTAATCCCCTCTCACTCTTCTCTTCTCCAGACTAACCAGTCCCAGGCCTCTCAGCCTCTCCTCCTGCTCCAGTCCCTCAATCATCCTGGTAGACCTCTCAGTGAATAACTAGCATCCCTCAATTAAATGGATGAGCCAGAGCAGCCTCCTGGGTCTGTGTTGGATCAGATACCCCTCCTGATCCCCAGCCCTCAGCTATTGATAAACATTTCTTAGAGGTTGTTCAACTAAATAATCTAGTTGTGTTCATCAACGAGGCAGAGCAGCTTATGCCTGTTAAAAAATCTCCATGACTATGGTTTAACTATCTTTGCAAACAGACCTAAAGTTAAACAGTCATCAGACTATGGGTTTTGGGTATGAATCTCCTCTTGATTGTTTCTGCTGAGACTCATCAACAAATACTTGTGGTAGATGTTTATTTTCAATGTGGTATTAACCAAGGAATTTTAACACTTGTCAAGAAGCAACCCTTAAGACCATGAGAACACAGTCAGAGGACAAAGTCTCAAGCTGCACCAGGGGAAGTTGAGGCTTGAGGTGAGGAGAAAGCTCTTCACAGAGAAAGTTGGAATGTGCTGCCCAGGGAGGTGATGGAGTCACTGTCCCTGGAGGTGTTCAAAAAGGGATTGGACGTGGCACTTGAAGCCATGGTTATTTAGTCATGAGTTTTGGGTGACAGGTTGGACTTGATGAGCTCTGAGGTCTTCTCTAACCTTATTGATTCTATGAGAACTAAATAATCTCTCATTCTTCTCTTTTCCAGACTAAACAGCCTCAGGTTCCTCAGCCTCTCCTCACCAGGCTGTGCTCCAGCCCCTAACCATCCTTGTAGCCCTCCTCTGGACCCTCTTCAGCAGATCCCTGACCCTCTTGAACTGGGGAGCCCAAAACTGAATGCAGTACTGTGTCCAGTTCTGGGCCCCTCAGTTTAGGAAGGAGGTTGACTTGCTGGAGCGAGTCCAGAGAAGGGCAATGCAGTTGGTGAGGGATTTGGAACACAGCCCTGTGAGGAGAGGCTGAGGGAGCTGGGGTTGCTTAGCCTGGAGAAGAGGAGGCTCAGGAGTGACCTTATTGCTGTCTACAACTACCTGAAGGGAGGTTGTAGACAGGCAGAGGTTGGTCTCTTCTCCCAGGCAAGCAGCACCAGAACAAGAGGACACAGTCTCAGGCTGTGCCAGGGGAGGTTTAGGCTGGAGGTTAGGAAGAAGTTCTACACAGAGAGAGTGATTGCCCATTGGAATGGGCTGCCTGGGGAGGTGGTGGAGTCACCATCACTGGAGGTGTTCAGGAGGAGACTTGCTGGGGTGCTTGGTGCCATGGGTTAGTTGTTTAGGTGGGTTGGATTGGTTGATGGGTTGGACATGATGATCTTGAAGGTCTCTTCCAACCTGGCTTATTCTATGTATATTCTATGTGTATACTCATCAGCACCACCTCGGGAGAAGGAATTCTTCCCAGATGTGGAGCCCAGCTCAAGTTCATTTGCAGCCAGAAATATCATGGATGTGATTCTCTCCTAGGGGGGCATGCAATGAGGCTTCCTCACTGCCATCCCTACAGCTGTTTCCAGGGAACAGCAGCATTTGGGTCCAGCTCAAGTTCTCCTGCAAGGCTGCTGCTGAACCTTCTCCAGGAGTTGCACTGAATTCCCTGTGGTTACCTGGGGGAAAAGGCAATTTGGTCCGTTGCCACTAACTCCTTCATTAACCTCCATCAATCTCCACATTAACACCTGCCCTTATTTTCCTGCTGATAGAGCCTTGGCAGTGCCAACACTTTGAGGGCATTCCTGCCTGCTGGGCTTTGCTGACAGCATTAATTAGCAGCTAATTTACTGGTTGCTCTGAAGGACAACGTTCTGTGCTGGAGTTTCAAGCTCTCCAGCCTGCACCTGTTGTGGCTTAATTCCACTAATCCATGATGCATTTGCTTTCATTAAGGGGAGCTTGCAGCCTTTTAAATGAACAATTAAAACACCTCCTTTTCTGCCTGCAGATTAACAGTTTCAGCCATTTAGTTGTTTGTTTATTTATTATCTAGCTATGCCTTGTGAAACAAACCTTTGTCCCCCACTGAAAAGAAGGTAGGTTCAGGTTGGGGTTTTATTGTGTGTTTGGGGGTTGGGTTTGCTTTTGCTGCCACTGTTATTTAAGGTAGAGTTTCAGAGTTAGAACATTGCAGCTTCTCAATCCAATCACTGAATTGGTATGTTATGGTTTGGTTATGTTATGGTTTGGTTATGTTATGGTTTGGTTTGGTTATGCTATGTTATGTTATGGTTTGGTTATGTTATGGTTTGTTTATGTTATGTTATGGTTTGGTTATAGAATCAAGGAATCAATAAGGTTGGAAAAGACCTCAGAGATCATCAAGTCCAACCTAACACCCAACACATCCTCACAGCTAAACCATGCCTTCAAGTGCCACATCCAGTCCCCTCTTGAACACCTCCAGGGATGGGGACTCCACCACCTCCCTGGGCAGCACATTCCAATGGCCAAGCTCTCTTGCTGGGAAGAAATTTCTCCTCATCTCCAGCCTAAACCTCCCCTGGCACAGCTTGAGACTGTGTCCTCTTGTTCTGGTGCTGGTTGCCTGGGAGAAGAGACCAAGCCCCTCCTGGCTACAACCTCCCTTCAGGGAGTTGTAGAGAGCAAGAAGGTCTCCCCTGAGTCTCCTCTTCTCCAGGCTAAGCAACCCCAGCTCCCTCAGCCTCTCCTCCCAGGGCTGTGCTCCAGACCCCTCCCCAGCCTTGTTGCCCTTCTCTGGACATATAATGTTATGTTATGGTTGTGTTATGTTATGGTTTGGTTATGTTATGTTAAGTTATGGTTATGTTATGTTATGTTTATTTCATGTTATGTCATGCTATGGATGAGAAGCTGGACAGGAGCAGGCAGTGTGAGCTTGCAGCACAGAAGGCAAATCACAGCCTGGGCTGCATTAGATGATGTGTGGCCAGCAGAGCCAGAGAGGTGATTCTGCCACTTGGCTCTGCTTTGCTGAGACCTCACCTGATATACTGCATCCAGGTCTAGAGCCCTCAGTATAGGGAGGACATGGAGCTGATGAAGAGGGTCCAGAAGAGGGCCATGAAAATGATCAGGGGGTTGGAGCAGCTCTGCTACAAGGCAGGCTGAGGGAGCTGGGGGTGTTCAGCCTGGAGAAGAGGAGGCTCCAGGGAGACCTAATAGCAGCCTGCCAGGACCTGAAGGGGGCTACAGGAAGGGTGGAGAGAGACTGTTTACAAAGACCTGCAGGGACAGGATGAGGGACAATGGCTTCAAAGTAGAGCAGAGCAGATTGAGATTGGGTTTTAGGAACAAGTTCTTTACCATGAGGGTGGTGGAACACTGGAACAGATTGTCCAGGGGAGTGGTTGAGGCTCCTTCCCTGGAGGTATTCAAGGTGAGTCTCAATGAGGCTCTGGGCAACCTGATCTAGTTGGGGATGTCTCTGGTGACTGCAGGGAGGTTGAACTTGATGAGCTTTGGAGGTCCATTCCAACCCAGACTATTCTACGACTCTATGCTCTTTGCATGCAGTGCAAACTGTATTCCATGCAATGTTTCACAGCATTTTTGTTCTGAAAATCAGCACACCTTCTGGGCAGGGAAAAAAGAAATCAAGGAATTTTAGCACTACCTTTGTTTGATGGCCATTCATGACACAAATTTGGTCAAGAGAGGTTCTCCTCCCCCTCTACTCTGCCCTGGTGAGGCTGCATCTGGAATGTTGTGTCCAGTTCTGGGCATCTCAGGTCAAGAAGGACTTCAGGGAAATGCTTGAGAGATTCCAGCACAGAGACACAAAAATGATGAAGGGAGTGGAACATCTTCCTCATGAGGAGAGCCTGAGGGAGCTGAGGGCTCTGGAGCTTGGAGAGGAGGAGACTGAGAGGTGACCTCATTCATGTAGATGAGGATGTGCAGTGATCTCATTGCTGGTGCTAAAGCTGTGCAGGGGCAGTGGCCAGAGGCTGGAGCCAGGCTCTGCTGGGGGATGCCCAATGCCAGCACAAGGAGCAGTGGTGGAAGCTGAGGCAGAGGAAGTGCCATGGAAACAGGAGGAAGAATTTTTTTCCCTGTGAGGGTGACAGAAGCCTGGAAGAGGCTGCCCAGGGGGGTGGTGGAGTCTCCCTCTCTGGAGAGAATCCAACCCCACCTGGATGTGTTCCTGTGTGATCTGCTCTGGGTAACCCTGCTCTGGCAGGGGGTTTGGACTGGATGAGCTTTGGAGGTCCCTTCCAGCCCCTAACATTCTGTGGTTCTGTGAAATTAGATGAAACTCTGAATGTTGTGCTCGTGCTGTTGGGTGTTTTTGTTGCATTGGTAGAGATGTTGGAGGTTTTGCAGTCACTGCAGAGGCCACTCTCCAGCACTGCAGGAGCTGAAGCCGCTGTGCAGCAATGAATACAGATGGAGGAATTTTTACTTGACCCAGCTGAAGCATAAGCCTGGGAAATCTACTTTTGCAAACCCCACTGCTGTGCTAGACAGGAGAAAAGAAACCCTTTCCTGCTTCTGCAAGTCTGTGTCACAGCCCCTCCTATTTCATATATTTCTTCTTATAAACTCTAAAGCTGCTAATGCCTGCTGCAGCTGGAGCTCTCCCACTGACTACAGAGGAGAGGATTTAGAATCATGAATTGTCAGGGTTGGAAGGGACCTCAAGGCTCAGCCAGCTCCAAGCCCCCTGCCATGGGCAGGGACACCTCACACCACAGCAGGTTGCTCACAGCCACAGCCAGCCTGGCTGCAAACACCTCCAGGGAGGAGGCTTCCACCACCTCCCTGGGCAACCTGTGCCAGGCTCTCACCACCCTCATGGGCAACAACTTCTTCCTCACAGCCAATCTCAATCTACCCATTTCTAGTTTTGCTCCATCCCCCCGAGTCCTATCACTCCCTCACACTCTCGAAAGTCCCTCCCCAGCTTTCTTGTAGCCCCCTTCAGATACTGGAAGGCCACAATTAGGTCTCCTCAGAGCCTTCTCTTCGCCAGACTGCACAACCCCAACTCCCTCAGTCTGTCCTCACAGCAGAGCAGCTCCAGCCCTCTGTTCATCTTCGTGGCTCTTCTCTGGACACCTTCCAGCACCTCCAGATCCTTCCTTCCCAGGGAGGTAGCTGAGTCCCCAAGCCTGGCTATGTTTCCAGGTGGTTTGGATGTGGTGCTTGGGGCTCTGGTTTAGGGGTGACCCTTGCAGAGTAGGCTTCTGGGTTGGACTTTGTGCTCCTGAGGGTCTTCTCCCACCTGAATGTTTCTGTGAGTCTCTGATTCTGTATCTTTTTGCCCTTTGCACTCTTTATTTTTGTTTTGTTTCATACTTGACCAACATTTCTTTGAGCACTGGGGACAGCTGTGTCCAGCTGCATGACAGGATTAGACCACACTTTTCTTGCTGCAGCCCAGGATCCCCTTGGCTCTCTTGGCCACAAGGGCACATTGCTGTCCCATGCAGAACTTGCTGCTCACCACCAAGGTCTGTCTCCATGGAGCTGCTCTCCAGCAGGGCAGCTCCTAACCTGTCCTGGTGCCTGATGTTTTCCCTCCCCAGATGCAGGACCCTGCACTTGTCCTTATTGAACTCCATGAGGTTTGCCTGCAGCCAGCTCCCAGCCTGTGCAGCTCTGGTTGGATGCCAGCACAGCCTGGCAGGTGTCAGCCAACCCCCCATGCTGTATCATCAGAACTTGCTGAGGGTCCTCTCAATCTCCTCAGCCAGATGGTTGGTAAAGATATTGAACAAAACTGGACCCAGTTTCCCAACTTAGAATCATAGAATCAGTCAGGGTTGGAAGGGACCACAAGGATCATCTAGTTCCAGCCCCCCTGCCATGGGCAGGGACACCCCACACTACATCAGCCTGGCCACAGCCTCAGCCAGCCTGGCCTTAAACACCTCCAGGGACAGGGCCCCAACCACCTCCCTGGACAACCCATTCCAGGGCTTCACCAGTCTCATGGGGAAGAACCTCCTCCTCACCTCCAGCCTGAATCTCCCCACCTCCAGCTTCATTCCATTCCCCCTAGTCCTATCAGTGCCTGAGATCCTGAGCAGTCCCTCCCCAGCCTTCCTGTAGCCCCCTTCAGATACATCCACCAGTTCCTCTCTCCCAAAGTCACTTTCAGGCTTGGCACAGGAATTGATTGCAATCCTCCTGTTAGAAGGGTGACAACACTTGCCAGATCCCTTCCAACTCTGCTGCTTCTGCTCCAGAAGTGCCTCCCACAGCTTCAAAAGAGCAACAAAGGAAGGAAGCTTTGCTCTGAGGACCTCCATCCCCTGCTCACAGCCTATTGCAAACGAATATCAAGGCTGATGATGCTGCCAGAATTGAGGCTTGTGCTGTTCTATCACAGCTGAAGGAATTCAACCTGCTGCTAGGGAAAAAAAACAAACAACAAAACAAAACCAAACATTAAGAACCTCAGGAGAAACTGAGAAGAAAAAGAGTTGGGGGAGGGGGGTGGGGAGGGAAATAAAAGGAAATAAAAGGGGGGGGAAAAAATCCACAAACCCCAAAAAGTTAAGGAGGAGAAATTCAGCTGCAATAGAAGAGGAATTGACAATAAGTACACATAAAATCCTGCCTCTGACAAGGAAGATTGGAGCTGAGGAAATCACTGCTCTGGCTTTTCATCTTCACTGCTGCCTGCTGTCAAAACTTCACCGTTCTGAAAATCATTTCCCATTAGGAGGAGGCAGAGAAATTATATTTTTGAGGGTTTTTTTTTTTCCCCCCCATCTATAACTAAAAAAAAAAAAAGAGGCAAAAATCAACCCAAAAAACCCACCCAATAATTATTTTTGGTTCTTTCTTCTTCACTCCTTTCTCTTACCTGAGAGATTCGACTGCTAACCCTTCTGTGAAGGGAAGTGGAGGCACAAGGGAGTGGATGAGGCTCTGGCCAGCCTGATCTAGTGTGGGGTGTCCCTGCCCGTGGCAGGGGGGGGTTGGAACCAGATGATCCTTGTGGTCCCTTCCAACCCTGACTGATACTATGATACATTTGTGAACAAGGACAAGTGCAGAGTCCTGCACCTGGGCAGGAAGAATAAACTGCAGCAGCACAGGCTGGGAGGGGATCTGCTGGAGAGCAGCCCCAAGGAGAAGGAAGTCCTGGTGGGCAGCAAGTTCTGCATGGGACAGCAATGTGCCCTGGGGGCCAGCAAGGCCAATGGGGTCCTGGGCTGCATTGAGAGGAGTGAGTCCAGCAGAGCCAGGGAGGTTCTCCTCCTCCTCTACTCTGCCCTAGTGAGACCTCACCTGGAATATTGCTTCCAGTTCTGGGCTCCCCAGTTCAGGAGGGACAGGGATCTGCTGGAGAGAGTCCAAGGGAGAGTTACCAGGATGCTGAAGGGACTGCAGCACTGCCTGGGGAGGAGAGGCTGAGGGAGCAGGGGCTGTTTAGCCTGCAGAAGAGGAGGCTCAGGGGAGACCTTCTTGCTCTCTCCAACTCCCTGAAGGGAGGTTGCAGCCAGGTGGGGGTTGGTCTCTTCTCCCAGGCAAGCAGCACCAGAACAAGAGGACACAGTCTCAAGCTGTGCCAGGGCAGATTCAGGCTGGATGTTAGGAAGAAATTCTTCCCAGCAAGAGAGATTTGCCATTGGAATGTGCTGCCCAGGGATCCTGGGGTGCATACAGAGGAGTGTGTCCAGCAGAGCCAGGGAGGTTCTCCTCCTCCCCTTCTACTCTGCCCTGGTGAGACCACATCTGGAATATTGCATCTAGTTCTGGGCTCCCCAGTTCAAGAGGGACAGGGATCTGCTGGAGAGAGTCCAGCAGAGGGCTACAAGGATGATTAGGGGACTGGAGCACTGCCTGTGGAGGAGAGGCTGAGGGACCTGGAGATTTTTAGTCTGGAGAAGAGAAGAATGAGAGGGGATTTGATAAATATTCATAAATATCTGAGGGCTGGGAGTCAGAGGGGAGGGGACAGGCTCTGCTCACTTGCTCCCTGGGATAGGACAAGGAGCAATGGATAGAAACTCCAGCACAGGAGGTTCCACCTCAGCACAAGGGGGAACTTCTGCACTGTGAGGGTCACAGAGCCCTGGAACAGGCTGCCCAGAGAGGTTGTGGAATCTCCTTCTCTGGAGACTTCCCAGCCCTGTCTGGATGAGTTCCAGTCTGACCTGAGCTAGATTGCATGGTCCTGCTGTGGCAGGGGGGTTGGACTGGATGATCTCTTTGGGTCCCTTCCAACCCCTGATATCCTGTGAGCCTGTGACTGCTGATGCTTCTGTGAAGGGATGGGGAGGCACATTTGTTGAGCAAGTCCATTTCAAGTCCCCAGGGAAACAATGATAAATTCAGTCCCTGAAGAGGTGAGTGAAAGAGTCATTTATAAAGACCATCAGAAATTCAGGCACAGAGGCTTCTGGAATGTCTGGAAATACCATAAAGATTTCTCAAAGTCCACACACACACACACAAAACCCCATGAGCATTTGTTCTGAGTGACCTGTGAGAGCCTCAGGATGAAATGGAATCCTTTCTACATTTGTTCCTGAACAAAACCAATGCATTTCAGTGAATCATAGAATGGTCCAAGCAGGAAGGAACCTTTGAAGATCATCCAGCCCAACCTCACTGCAGACAGCAGGGATATCCCCAACTAGATCAGGTTGCCCAGAACCCTGCCAAGCCTCACCTTAATATCTCCAGGGATGGGGACCCAAACATCTCCCTGGGCAACCTGTTCCAGTGTTCCACCACCCTCATGGTAAAAAACATATTCCTGATACTCAATCTCAATCTGCTCTGCTCTAGTTTGAAGCCATTGCCCCTTGTCCTGTCCCTGCAGGCCTTTGTAAACAGTCTCTCTGCATCCTCCCTGTAGCCCCCTTCAGGTCCTGGCAGGCTGCACTTAGGTCTCCCTGGAGCCTTCTCTTCTCCAGACTGCACACCCCCAGCTCCCTCAGCCTGTCCTCATAGCAGAGCTGCTCCAACCCCCTGAGCATTTTTGTGGCCCTCCTCTGGAGCCTCTCCATCAGCTCCATGTCCTTCCTGTATTGAGGGCTCCAGAGCTGCACACAGTACTGCAGGTGAGGTCTCAGCAGAGCAAAGTGGCAGAATCCCCTCTCTGGCTCTGCTGGCAATGCTGCTTTGGATGCAGCCCAGGCTGTGATTTGCCTTCTGTGCTGCAAGCTCACCCTGCCTGCTCCTGTCCAGCTTCTCATCCACCAGCACCCCCAAGTCCTTTTCCTCAGGGCTGCTTTCTATCCCCTCCTCCCCCAGTCTGTATTGATAGTGAGGATTGGCCTGGCCTGGGTGCAGGACCCTGCACTTGCTCTTGTTGAGCTTCATGAGGTTCACTTGGGCACCACCTCTCCAGCTTGTCCAGGTCCCTGTGGATGCCATCCTGTCCCTGTGGTGTATTGACAGCAGCACTCAGCTTGGTGCCATCTGCACACTTGCAGGTGGTGCATTCAGTCTCACTGTCTGTGTCAATGGTGACAATATTAAACAGCATAGGTCCCTGCATGGACCCCTGAGGGCCACCACTTGTCACTGCTCTCCATCTAGACTTCAAGCCATTGACCACCACCCTCTGGATACACAGAGACCAGAGTCCAGAGCTTCCAATCCACAGTCCTGGCAAAGTTTCCTTGCCTGGAAATCAAGGGGAAATCCAATGCTGTATTGTTTGCAATGCAGCTCACTGAGTTCTCAGCAGGGGACCAATCCAGATATAGTTACCAGTTACTAATATCCTGGAGCTCTGTTTTCCAAATTAAAGACCATGATCCCTCTATGATGTAGCCTCAAACAGAGAAAACAATGATCCTCAGACCTTCATTAAACACTGTGTACTAAACACTGTTTTTCCTTCCCCAGCTTGTGAAGGGAGGCAGCTGTCTGCTGCAGACAACAGGAGAAAACAGCAAGCAAAGCTCTCAGAACAGTTTGCTTCAACCCCAGCCACTCCTAAAGGAGAGCTGGAGAAGGGAAATGGAGCAATGACTTGGAAAGTAAACTTCCAAGCCCTCCACATGAGGGCTTCATTCTGCTGCCCATCCCTATCTTCCAGCTCAGTGTCCTGGGTATAGAATCACAGAATGGTCTGGGTTGGAAGGGACCTCCAAAGCTCATCCAGTCCAAGCCTCTCTGCAGTCAGCAGGGACATCCCCAACTAGATCAGGTTGCCCAGGGCCTTGCCAAGTCATACACTGAGGGAGGGGTCAGGCTCTGCTCACTTGCACCCTGTGATAGGAAAAGGGGCAATGGATGGAAACTACAGCAGAAGAGTTTCCACCTCAACAGTATCTGAAGGGGGCCTATAAGAAGGCTGGGGAGGGATTTCTCAGGATCTCAGGTAGTGATAGGAGTAGGGGGAATGAAATGAAGCTGGAAGTGAGGAGGAAGTTCTTCCCCATGAGAGTGGTGAAGCCCTGGAATGGGTTGTCCAGGGAGGTGGCTGAGGCCCCATCCCTGGAGGTGTTTAAGGCCAGGCTGGCTGAGGCTCTGGCCAGGCTGATCTAGTGTGGGGTGTCCCTGGCCATGGCAGGGGGGTTGGAACTAGCTGATCCTTGTGGTCCCTTCCAACCCTGACTGATACTACTATGAACATGAGGAGGAATTTCTTCATTGGTCACTGAAGGTCACAGAGCCCTGGAGCAGGCTGCCCAGAGAGGTTGTGGAGTCTCCTTCTCTGGAGACTTCCAAGCCCCATCTGGATGTGCTCCTGTGTGACCTGTGCTGGATTCTGTGGTCCTGCTCTGGCAGGGGGCTTGGACTGGAAGCTCTCCAGAGGTCCCTTCCACCCCCTAACATCCTGTAAGCCTGTGACCTATGTCACATTCACAAAGTAAGTGTGATCCACTTCTCACTTCCACTTAACTTTCTGGTACAACATTTGCTTCATCCTGGGGACCTCAGACACTATATAAATGTTAATACCTGAATGGACTCTGACAACTTTCTCCTTATAATGTACAACCTTTGCACTCACAGTTAATAGGACATCTTGAGTGCTACCTCCAAAGAACTGACCTACAAGGTGCACAAATTTATACTGAATGTTAAATGGTCCCCAGCTAGTACCCACCAGCTAGTCAGGAAAGCAGTGGTGCTAGAGCTTGAGCAGCTTCAGCTAAAGGTAAAGGTCAGAAATTCAGCTCTGTGTTAACTGATTGAGCAAAGCCTGCTTTAGGGAATCAAAACACATTTCAGGTCATAGAAGCGGAGAATTGTCAGGGTTGGAAGGGACCTCAAGGATCCATCGAGTTCCAGCCCCACCCTGCCATGGGCAGGGACACCTCACAACACAGCAGGTTGCTCACAGCCACATCCAGCCTGGCTGCAAACACCTCCAGGGGTGAAGCTTCCACCACCTCCCTGGGCAACCTGTGCCAGGCTCTCACCACCCTCATGGGCAACAACTTCTTCCTCACAGCCAATCACAATCTACCCATTTCTAATTTTGCTCCATCCCCCCCAGTCCTATCACTCCCTCACACCCTCAAAAGTCCCTCCCCAGCTTTCTTGCAGCCCCTTTCAAATACTGGAAGGCCACAATGAGGTCACCTGGGAGCCTTCTCTTCTCCAGACTGAACAGCCCCAACTCCCTCAGTCTGTCCTCATAGCAGAGCAGCTCCAGCCCTCTGCTCATCCTCGTGGCCTTTCTCTGGACACCTTGCAGCACCTCCAGAGCCTTCCTTGCCAGGGAGGTGGTTGAGTCCCTGTGGTGGGTTAACGCCCTTTTCTGAAAACAAAAAAAAACAAAGCAGGGTGGAGGGCTTGCGGGTACTTTACCCTCCCTGCCCAGCCAGGGTATAAAAAGCAGGACATCATAGCTGTTGGATCTCCTTTTGGCTCCTGCCTCTGCTGGATGGGAGCTACTGCAGCTGCCCTCCTGCTCCTCAGCCACGTGGCCGGACCTGATCCTTTTCCCTGCTGCCTCCACACCTCCTCAGAGAGAGACTGGTTTTGTATTGTTCTTTTCTGTCCCACTCCCATCCACTCTTGTTCCTTGCCCTTGTGAACTTTTCCTGTTATTGTCATATATATATATATATATATGTAGTTTGAGGAAAAATTCTTTGCCTCTCTACTTCCAAGCTGACTCCAGATTGTTGTTTAGTGGATTTGTTCCTTACCCCTTTTTCTTTCCCTCTCTGTTTGGAGGGAGGAGGTGGGGGCGGGGGGGGGGGAGTGGGGAAGATTGTCAGCCTTTTCCCCATTTGGGCTTTTAACTCCCAGTTAAGGCTCAAACCACTACAGTCCCCAAGCCTGGCTGTGTTTGAAGGTGGTTTGGCTGTGGTGCCTGGGGCTCTGGTTTACAGGTGACCCTTGTAGAGTAGGGTTGTGGGTTGGACTTGGTGCTCCTGAGGGTCTTTTCCTATCAGAATGTTTCTGTGAGTCTGTGATTCTGTATCTCCCTGGCACCCTCAAAAGTCCCTCCCCAGCTTTCTTGGAGCCACCTTCAGATACTGGAAGGCCACAATTAGGTCTCCTCAGAGCCTTCTCCAGCCAACTCCAACTCTCTCAGTCTGTCCTCACAGCAGAGCAGCTCCAGCCCTCTGCTCCTCCTCGTGGCCCTTCTCTGGACACCTTCCAACACCTCCAGATCCTTCCTGTAATAGAGGCTCCAGCACTGGACACAGAGCTCCAGGTGAGGTCTCAGCAGTGTGGAGCAGAGGGGGAGAATCGCACCCCTCACCCTGCCAGCTGTGCTTCTCTTGCTGCAGCCCAGGATGGGGTTGTACTAACAAGCTTCTCTCTGTTCTTCTCTCTTTTACCTTGTGTAGGGTGGGGAAAGGGAGCAGGGAGGAGGAAGCTGTTTGCAACCCCTCCCTGATTTTGTCCAGGAGGCTTCTTTTGTTGCTTATAAATTAGAAATACATGTAAGCCTTGTCTAGTTTGTACCTATTAATTTGATTTCATATTTCTGGACTGCAGTTTTGCTTGCAAACAGAGCTTCATTTGCTTCCAGCTGAGCTAGCCTGGTAATTTTATGCTGGGGGTAATTTCAACCCACCACAGGCTGGAATGAGTTGCAGCAAGGGGCTGCTCAGCATCAATCTGCATTCTCTCCATGCACCCAAGTGCAGCAGCAGCAGCAGCAGCCCTCCTGCAGCAAGTGCTGCCCAGCAAGCACTTCCTCACATTTAAAACACCATCATGACATTGTACACAGGCACAGCAGAAGGCTAATTGCTCAGTGGCCACAGCAATTTTGCATGGGAGTGCTATGCAAATACCCATAAAAGGGAAGGGAAGGGAAGGGAAGGGAAGGGAAGGGAAGGGAAGGGAAGGGAAGGGAAGGGAAGGGAAGGGAAGGAAGGGAAGGGAAGGGAAGGGAAGGGAAGGAAGGAAGGGAAGGAAGGGAAGGGAAGGGGAAGGAAGGGAAGGGAAGGAAGGGAAGGGAAGGGAAGGGAAGGGAAGGGAAGGGAAGGGAAGGGAAGGGAAGGGAATAGAGTAGAATGGGATGGGATGGGATGGGATGGGATGGGATGGGATAGAATAGAAAAGCAGAATGGCAAAGACCTTTGAGATCATCCAGTCCAACCTATCACCCAACGCCATCTAATCACCTAAACCATGGCACCAAGTGCCTCATCCAGGCTCTTCCTAAACACTTCCAGTAATGGTAACTCCACCACTTTGCTGGACACCACATTCCAATGGCCAATCTCTCTTTCTGGAAAGAACTTCTTCCTAACATCCAGCCTAAACCTCCCCTGGCACAGCTTAAGACTGTGTCCTCTTGTTCTGGTGCTGGGTGCCTGGGAGAAGAAACCAACCCCCACCGGGCTACAGCCTCCCTTCAGGGAGTTGGAGAGAGCAAGAAGGTCTCCCCTGAGCCTCCTCTTCTCCAGGCTAAGCAACCCCAGCTCACTCAGCCTCTCCTCACAGGGCTGTGCTCCAGACCCCTCCCCAGCTTTCTTGCCCTTCTCTGGACTTGTTCCAGCAAGTCAACCTCCTTCCTAAACTGAGTGGCCCAGAACTGGACACAGGACTCAAGGTACTGTGGATCTGCTGCATGGGAGGCTCAAAGAGTTGTAGCACTGCAGCATCCACTCCTACTAGCTAACTGTACAATAATTATGGTGTTTAAGAACAATGACCTTGAAAGTGGAATCCCAAATGTTATTGCTAGGAAAAAGTTTCATAATCTTGTGGCTTGGTTGTGACACAGAATTCCTTGCCTGGTGGATGTGGGGCAGGCTGTGGATGTAGTCTACCAGGACTTCAGCAAGGCCTTTGACACCATCCCCCACCGCAAACTCCTGGCCAAGCTGACAGCCCCTGGCTTGGACAGCAGCACTCTGATCTGGATTAGGAAGTGGCTGGAGGCTGAGCCCAGAGAGTGGTGGTGAATGGTGCCACAGCCAGCTGGAAGCCAGGCACCAGTGGTGTCCCCCAGGAATCAGTGCTGGGCCCCATCCTGTTCAATATCTTTATTGATGATCTGGATGAGGGGATGGAGTCCATCATCAGCAAATGTGCAGATGACACCAAGCTGGGGGCAGGAGTTGATCTCTTAGAGGGTAGGAGAGCTCTGCTGAGGGACCTTGCCAGGCTGGACAGATGGGCAGAGTCCAACAACTCCAAGTGCCAGGTGCTGCACTTTGGCCACAACAACCCTATGCAGAGCTACAGGCTGGGATCAGAGTGGCTGGAGAGCAGCCAGGCAGAGAAGAACCTGAGGGGCCTGGTAGACAGTAGGCTGAACATGAGCCTGTAGTGTGCCCAGGTGGCCAAGAAGGCCAATGGCATCCTGGCCTGCATCAGGGATAGTGTGGCCAGCAGGAGCAGGGAGGTCATTGTGCCCCTGTACACTGCACTGGTTAGGCCACACCTGGAGTCCTGTGTCCAGTTCTGGGCTCCTCAATTCAAGAAAGATGTTGAGCTGCTGGAAGGTGTCCAGAGAAGGGCAACAAAGCTGGGGAGGGGTCTGGAGCACAGCCCTGTGAGGAGAGGCTGAGAGAGCTGGGGTTGCTTAGCCTGGAGAAGAGGAGGCTCAGGGGAGACCTTCTTGCTCTCTGCAACTGCCTGAAGGGAGCTTGTAGGCAGGTGGGGGTTGGTCTCTTCTCCCAGACAACCAGCACCAGAACAAGAGGACACAGTCTTAAGCTGTGCCAGGGGAGGTTTAGGCTGGATGTTAGGAAGAAATTCTTCCCAGCAGGAGAGATTGGCCATTGGGATGTGCTGCCCAGGGAGGTGGTGGGGTCGATGTCTCTGGATGTGTTTAAGCATAGCCTGGATCAGGCACTTGGTGCCATGGTCTGGTTGATTAGATTGTGTTGGGTGAGAGGTTGGACTGGATGATCTTGGGGGGTCTCTTCCAATCTGGGTGATTCTGTGTGATTATCATAGTGTAGAAGTTAAAGCCTCATATAACAAATAAACTATAATGGATGGTGGACAGAAGCAGTAGCCTGATAATCACACCAGGACACCACCCCCTTTGTCTCACCTCTCCTTTAGGATAAGCCCAAACCAGAGATTCTCATTTAATGCCTTCCAGAAGCTGAATACAGCAGTGCTGAGCCCTGACTTCTCATTCATCATGTGTCAAGAGCTGGTGGCTACATAAACTCTGGTGGAAGTTTGAAGTCTATGGAGATTTCACCTGCTGTGATCCTCATGCTGGGCTGTTGGGTAATCAATAACAAGTGCTGACAGCTCAGATTAATCCATTTGGCTGTGTGTTATGGTTTTCATAGGTAGGGAATGGGGGGAAACATGAGAGATTGGTAAGCTCGTGCCAAATGAAGTTGTCCTTTAATCCTAATAGCAAATAAATCAAATGCTATTAAAAGCCCCAAAGTATTAACTAAGTGTGGGCAGCTTCAGGAAGATTAGCAGGCTACTCATGACCTGGAGTATGTCAGAGAGAAGCACAAGCAACCTGAGTGGCCAGACAAGGCAGAGCATTCAGATTTCTCCTGGGATCTAGGAGAGCTACTCAGGACCCAAGTGGAGTAAATCATTGACCACAGAATTGACCAGGCTGGAAGAGACCTCCAAGAGCATCGAGTCCAACTAATCGCCCAACCCCATCACATCAACCAGACCATGGCATTGAGTGCCTCAGCCAGGCTTTTCTTAAACACCTGCAGGGACATCAGTCAGAGAATCATAGCACCATAGAATCAGCCAGGTTGGAAAAGACCTCAGAGATCATCAAGTCCAATGTATGACCTAATACCTAACACCTCCTGACAACTAAACCATGGCTCCTAGAGCCACATCCAAGCCTTTCTTTACCACCTCCAGGGATGGTGAATAGGATAGGATGGGATAGGATAGGATAGGATAGGATAGGATAGGATAGGATAGGATAGGATAGGATAGGATAGGATAGGATAGACCAGGTTGGAAGAGACCTTCAAGATCAAGTCCAACTTATCACCCAACACTATCTAATCAACTAAATCATGGCACCAAGCACCCCATCCAGTCTCTTCCTAAACACCTCCAATGATGGTGACTCCACCACCTCCCTGGGCAGCACATCCCAGGGGCCAATCTCTCTTGCTGGGAAGAACTTTATCCTCACCTCCAGTGTAAACCTCCCCTGAGACAGCTTGAGACTGTGTCCTCTTGTTCTGGTGCTGCTTGCCTGGCAGAAGAGACCAACCCTGACCTGGCTGCAACCTCCCTTCAGGTAGTTTTAGGCAGTTTATGTTCCAACAGTGCTAAAACTGAACCCATTTATGGTCCAGGATCACTGTGGCAGTCTGAGGCAAGTGCCTTTAAGAAAACCACAGAGTTACAGACCTCCTCCAGAAGCTAGAAAGGTCCAGGAGGTGTACCAGAAAGTGTAATCTTTCTATTTCATACACATAAATCCTGCCTCCCCATAATCTGGCTGCAAAGTCACTTTCTTCCCTTTTCCCCTGATTTTCTCCCCACCCAGGAAGGACGAGCAGGTTCTTGTCTTCCTGGTGGGGGAATAAAGCCTGGTTGGCATTGGCAAGTAGGCCTGGAGCAGCTTAATGCCTCTCAGTTTAAGAGAGATGTTGAGATGCTGGAAGGTGTCCAGAGAAGGGCAACAAAGCTGGGGAGGGGTCTGGAGCACAGCCCTGTGAGGAGAGGCTGAGGGAGCTGGGGCTGCTTAGCCTGGAGTAGAGGAGCCGCAGGGGAGACCTTCTTGCTCTCTCCAGCTCCCTGAAGGGAGGTTGGAGCCAGGTGCGGGTTGGTCTCTTCTGCCAGGCAACCAGCATAGGAACAAGAGGACACAGTCTCAAGCTGTGCCAAGGGAGGTTCAGGCTGGATATTAGGAAGAAGTTCTTTCCAGAAAGAGAGATTGGCCCTTGGAATGTGCTGCCCAGGGAGGTGGTGGAGTCACCATCCCTGGAGGTGTTTAGGAAGAGCCTGGCTGAGGCAGTTGGTGCCATGGTTTAGTTGATCAGATGGTGTTGGGTGATAGGTTGGACTTGATGATCTCCAAGGTCTTTTCCAACCTGGTTTATTCTATTCTATTCTATTGTACTTGGGGCCTGGAGTTGCCAAACTGAATTTTGTGGTGTGTCACAACGCTGAGGGAGCTGGGGGTGTTCAGCCTGGAGAAGAGGAGGCTCGGGGGGGGGACCTTATCACTCTGGGGCCAGGCTCTGCTCCCAGGCAACTTGTGGCAGGACTAGAGGGCATGGTCTGAAGCTGCACCAGAGGAGGTTTAGGTTGGATGTTAGGAAGCAATTCCTCACAATAAGGCTGATTAGGCACTGGGGTGGGCTGCTCAGGGAGGTGGTGGAGTCACCATCACTGGAGATGTTTAAAAAGAGCCTGGATGAGGCACTTGGTGGCCATGGTTTAGCTGTTACATATTATCATGTTATGTAAACAGTAATGATGACAGTAAAATGTTGTTGCTATTGTTATCATTTCAGGTCTTATTCATCTTGCAAACACCTCTCTCATGTGAAAATTCCAGTGGGGCATGAAGAATAAAGGAATTTGAGCTGAAACTCAGATCTGGGCAGAATTTCCCTTGCCATCTCTGCAGCACAAAAGCTTCTCTTCCTGAAATGCCTCCACATTAAGAAGGCATTGGTCTCAAAACTAGGCAAAGGGAGTAGAGCAAGCAGTAAGTAGATTTAATGGAATGAAATTAATTGAGGGAAAAATTGGGTCTGGTTGCAACAGAAGATTCCTCCTGGGAGATTAACTTGTCACTGTCACTTAGCAGCACTAATTTCACCTCCTTATCTCTCTAAATCAGCTGTAATAGTCATGTTTCTTCAGGAACAAACCAAAGTGGTTAAGCCCCTAACAGATCTATCCCTCTGAACTGTGCAGGACTGGTAGGATGCTCTGGATTTTCTCAGTGTATAATTGATTCATAGACACACAGAACCATAGAGTTACTGAAGCTGGAACAAACCAAAGTGGTTAAGTCCCTACCAGATCTATCCCACTGAACTGTGCAGGACTGTCAGGAAAGTATCTGGATGCTCTGGATTATCTCAGTATATGATTGATTCATAGACACACAGAACCATAGAGTTACTGAAGCTGGAACAAACCAAAGTGGCTAAGTCCCTACCAGATCTATCCCTCTAAACTGTGCAGGACTGGTAGGATGCTCTGGATTTTCTCAGTGTATAATTGATTCATAGACACACAGAACCATAGAGTTACTGAAGCTGGAACAAACCAAAGTGGTTAAGTCCCTACCAGATCTATCCCACTGAACTGTGCAGGACTGTCAGGAAAGTATCTGGATGCTCTGGATTATCTCAGTATATGATTGATTCATAGACACACAGAACCATAGAGTTATTGAAGCTGGAACAAACCAAAGTGGTTAAGTCCCTACCAGATCTATCCCACTGAACTGTGTAGGACTGGTAGGATGCTCTGGATTTTCTCAGTATATAATTCATTCATAGACACACAGAGTCATAGAGTTATTCAAGCTGGAACAAACCAAAGTGGCTAAGTCCCTACCAGATCTATCCCACTGAACTGTGTAGGACTGGCAGGAAAGTATCAGGATGCTCTGGATTTTCTCAGTGTGTTGTATGTAATTGATTCATAGACACACAGAATCATGAAGTTATTGAAGCTGGAATAGAACTCTGAGACCATCAAGTCCAGCCTATGGCTCAACATCACCACATCAACCAACCCTGGGATGGGTTGTCCAGGGAGGTGGTCGAGGCCCCATCCTTGGAGGTATTTAAGCCCAGGCTGGCTGAGGCTCTGGCCAGGCTGATGTAGTGTGGGGTGTCCCTGCCCATGGCAGGGGGGTTGGAACTAGATGATCCTTGTGGTCCCTTCCAACCCTGACTGATACTATGATACTATGAACCAGACCATGGCACCAAGTGCCACATCCATTCTTCCCTTAAACACCTCCAGAGACAGTGACTCCATCACCTCCCTGGGCAGCCATCCCAGTGCCTAATTCCCCTTTCCATCAGGAAGGACTTCCTAACATCCAAGCTAAACCTCCCCTGGGGCAGCTTCAGGCCATGCCCTCTTCTCTTGTCTTGACCAGGCTGGATGAGGCTCTGGCCAGGCTGATCTAGTGTGGGGTGTCCCTGCCCATGGCAGGGGGGTTGGAACTAGCTGATCCTTGTGGTCCCTTCCAACCCTGACTGATTGTATGATTCCGTGATTCTAAGTTGCCTGGGAGCAGAGCCTGACCCCCACCTGACTGCAACTTCCCTTCAGGTAGCTGTAGAGTGTGGTAAGGAGTTGT
Organism: Melanerpes aurifrons; assembly: GCA_011125475.1. Lineage (NCBI taxonomy): Eukaryota > Metazoa > Chordata > Aves > Piciformes > Picidae > Melanerpes > Melanerpes aurifrons. The sequence continues at coordinate 2,898,358 of WWNC01000060.1, forward strand.
AGAGTGTGATAAGGAATGTAGCATTACAAACAGTAATGTGACATGAAAGCCTGCGCAGCAGCAGGGTGACCATGTTAGTGGCATGTGGAAGCTGACAGCAATGTCCTCACACTCTTCCTGCTCTGTGCAAAGAGAAACCACTTCCCATTGCTGCAGATTTGGCATCTCTCAGAGGAAAATGCTCAGAGAGACTGAGAGCCCTGGGGCTGTTCAGTCTTGAGAAGAGACAAATGGAGCAGGGAAGTCATTCTGCCCTGGAGTCAGCACTGGTTAGGCCACACCTGGAGTCCTGTGTCCAGTTCTGGGCTCCTCAATTCAAGAAAGATGTTGAGATGCTGGAAGGTGTCCAGAGAAGGGCAACAAAGCTGGGGAGGGGTCTGGAGCACAGCCCTGTGAGGAGAGGCTGAGGGAGCTGGGGTTGCTTAGCCTGGAGAAGAGGAGACTCAGGGGAGACCTTCTTGCTCTCTGCAACTCCCTGAAGGGAGGTTGTAGCCAGGTGCGGGTTGGTCTCTACTCCCAGGCAACCATCACTAGAACAAGAGGACACAGTCTTAAGCTGTGCCAGGGGAGGTTTAGGCTGGATGTTAGGAAGATGTTCTTCCCAGCAAGAGAGATTGGCCATTGGGATGTACTGCCCAGGGAGGTGGTGGAGTCACCATCCCTGGAGGTGTTTAGGAAGAGCCTGGCTGAGGCACTTGGTGCCATGGTTTAGTTGATGAGATGGTGTTGGCTGATAGGTTGGACTGGATGATCTCAAAGGTCTTTTCCAACCTGGTTAATTCTGTATTCTGTAACTGAGAGGGGATCTGATCAATGTCTGTCAATATCTGAGGGGTGGATGTCAAGTGGAGGGGGCCAAGCTATTTTGGATGGTAAACACTAATAAGACAGGGAACAACAGGTACAAGATTGAACATAGAAGGTTTCAGCTCAACATGAGGAGAAACTTCTTTGGTGTGAGGGTGACAGAGCCCAGGAGCAGGCTGCCCAGAGAGGCTGTGGAGTCTCCTTCTCTAGAGACTTCCAAGACCCATCTGGATGCATTCCTGTGTGACCTGCACTGGATTCTATGGTCCTGCTCTGACAGGGGGTTGGACTGGATGATCTCTTGAGGTCCCTTCCAACCCTTAATATCCTGTGCTTGGGATCTATGGCTGTAGACTTTCCAAACCCACCTGGATGCATTCCTGTGCAGACTCCCCTGGGTGATGTTGCTTTGGCAGGGGGGGTTGGACTGGATGATCCCTGGAGGTCCTTTCCAACCTCTAATGTACTGTGTTACTGTGGTGATGGTAACTGATTAGTAGCTCTGTTTATTCTGTAGTTGAGCTCCAGTTCCCTGTTTAATACTTGTGGGTTAGGCATTCCTGAAACCACTGCTTATAGTTTCCCACAAACAAAGCCAATCCCCCCCTCTTGCTGTGTGCTCTCATCAAATGCCACAAGCAGTGTGCTGAAGAATGCTTGTCACAGTTTACTAAATAAACCTGAGCTGCTTAACTGAGCTTAATTTTAAGCCTGGCAAACAGAAGCCTAGGATTAATGCTCTAACTCCCAGTTCTATCTCATATGCTTTACAGGTGAAGAAAAAAAAACCTAATACCATAATTTACCAATGACTTATTGCTTGTTTCCCATCAAGTTTGGGCACAGTGGATGTTAACCTAGGGCTCCAGAGGCTTTGTTCATCTTCTTTTGTTTGTTTCTTTAGATTTAGGCTGAACATGAGCCTGCAGTGTGCCCAGGGGGCCAAGAAGACCAATGGCATCTTGGCCTGCATCAGGAACAGTGTGGCCAGCAGGAGCAGGGAGGTCATTGTGCCCCTGTACACTGCACTGGTTAGGCCACACCACGAGTCCTGTGTCCAGTTCTGGGCCCCTCAGTTTAGGAAGGAGGTTGACTTGCTGGAACAAGTCCAGAGAAGGGCAACGAAGTTGGTGAGGGGTTTGGAGCACAGCCCTGTGAGGAGAGGCTGAGGGAGCTGGGGTTGCTTAACCTGAGGAAGAGGAGACTCAGGGGTAACCTTCTTGCTCTCTCCAACTCCCTGAAGGGAGGTTGTAGACAGGCAGAGGTTGGTTTCTTCTCCCAGGCATCCAGCACCAGAACAAGAGGACACAGTCTCAGGCTGCACCAGGGGAAGTTTAGGCTGGAGGTTAGGAAGAAGTTCTATACAGAGAGATTGCCCATTGGAATGGGCTGCCTGGGGAGGTGGTGGAGTCACCATCACTGGAGGTGTTCAGGAGGAGATTTGATGGGGTGCTTGGTGCCATGAGCTAGTTGTTTAGGTGGGTTGGATTGGTTGATGGGTTGGACAGGATGATATTGAAGGTCTCTTCCAACCTGGTCTATTCTATTCTATTCTATTCTATTCTATTCTATTCTATTCTATTCTATTCTATTCTATTTTCAAGTGGTCAGCAACTGGAATGTCAGGAATAAGGGTGTGGGATGGAAAAATTAGAGCAATAGTTGAAAATAAGGAGAAGGAATAGCTAAGTTCAGTATGGAGAATAGAAGGCTTCTTGTGGCCTTCCAGGATCTGAAGGGGGCTACAGAAAAGCTGGGGAGGGACTTTTGAGGGTGTCAGGGAGTGATAGGACTGGGGGGAATGGAGCAAAACTAGCAGTGGTTAGATTGAGATTGGATGTGAGGAAGAAGTTGTTCCCCAGGAGGGTGGTGAGAGACTGGCACAGGTTGCCCAGGGAGGTGGTGGAAGCCTCCTGCCTGGAGGTGTTTGCAGCCAGGCTGGAGGTGGCTGTGAGCAACCTGCTGTGGTGTGAGGTGTCCCTGCCCATGGCAGGGGGGTTGGAACTGGCTGAGCCTTGAGGTCCCTTCCAACCCTGACAATTGTATGAGTCTGTGAAAAGGAGGGAAAGATTGGTCCCTGACTTTGAAAAGACAGCGGGCATGTGAAGGAAGGATCCGGCAGTTCTTTTAATGGCTCCCATATGGAGAAGAAAGAGAGTCAGTAATTATTTTAAGTGTGCCATTAACACCGAGAACAAGCCCCGGGGGGATTCGAGCACTTCAGTGCTGCCTAACTGTGCATGAGCTCCTTAACCAGATAGGCTCAGAGTGTTTCATAGGCTGCTCACGGAAGTCCATTTCCACATCAGACTTTTCTCAGCACCTAAAAGGTCTGTTCCATGGGCAACTTGAGTTCTGTGTCCAGTTCTGGGCCCCCCAGTTTAAGAAAGATGTTGACTTGCTGGAAGATGTCCAGAGAAGGGCAACAAAGCTGGGGAGGGGTCTGGAGCACAGCCCTGTGAGGAGAGGCTGAGGGAGCTGGGGTTGCTTAGCCTGGAGAAGAGGAGGCTCAGGGGAGAACTTCTTGCTCTCTACTCTACTTCCAGTGATGGTGACTCCACCACCTCCTTGGGCAACACATTCCAATGGCCAATCTCTCTTGCTGGGAAGAACTTTCTCCTCACCTCCAGCCTAAATTTCCCCTGGCACAGCTTGAGACTGTGTCCTCTTGTTCTGGTGATGGCTGCCTGGCAGAAGAGACCAGCCCCCACCTGGCTACAACCTCCCTTCAGGGAGTTGGAGAGAGCAAGAAGGTCTCCCCTGAGCCTCCTCTTCTCCAGGCTAAGCAACCCCAGCTCCCTCAGCCTCTCCTCACAGGGCTGTGCTCCAGACCCCTCCCCAGCTTTGTTGCCCTTCTCTGGACACCTTCCAGCATCTCAACATCTTTCCTAAACTGTGGAGCCCAGAACTGGACACAGGACTCAAGGCCTAAGCAGTGCTGAGCACAGGGCACAATAACTTCCCTGCTCCTGCTGGCCACACTGTTCCTGGTACAGGCCAGGATGCCATTGGTCTTCTTGGCCCCCTGGGCACACTGCTGGCTCATGTTCAGCTGCTGTCAACCACTACCCCCAGGTTCCTTTCTGCCTGGCTGCTCTCCAGCCACTCTGTCCCCAGCCTGCAGTGCTGCATCTTCCATTCCTTCCTCTTTCTCTGTTTTCTCAGCATTCATAAGTGCTGTGTGCTTTGAGTGGTGAAAAATGCAGGGAAAATGATTGAGCTTGGCTTGAGCAACAAGTGATTTGGAGGTAGAAGGATAACAGCAAGGCACCTTGCCACTAGGGATGTTGCTGATGGTGCAAGTGTGTAAATCTGGTTCCAGGTTTCCCTACTAAGTGTGCCAGCTTCCCATCATCTGTCCTTAATGCTACTCAAAGTGTAGCAGAGCAGCATCTGTGACAGCTGGCTGAGCTGAATGGAGAGTTACTATGGTTGGAAAGGGAGAACTGGTTTATGTTCCCTGGAATGGCTAAAGATATGATGGAGGCAGCTTACTTGAGCCCCAGGGGCCAACAATCTGTTTGGAAACACTCAACTGGGCCAAGGTAGAGCCAGCAGCAGTGGCATGCAATGATCCAACCTGCTGACGCATTTCTGGCAGCATATGCACACCGTCCAAGGGCAGCCCAAGGCCAGAATGGTATCACAGTATCACAGTATCACTTAGGTTGGAAAGAACCTCGGGGATCATCGAGTCCAACCTATCAGTCATGGAATTGTCAGGGGTGGAAGGGACCTCAAGGAGCAGCCAGTTCCACACCTCCTGCACTGTCAGGGACACTTCACACTGGAGCAGGTTGCTCACAGCCACATCCAGCCTGGCCTTCAAAACCTCCAGGGATGAGGCTTCCACCACCTCCCTGGGCAACTTGTGCCAGGCTCTCACCACCCTCATGGGGAACAACTTCTTCCTCACAGCCAATCTCAATCTACCCATTGCTAGTTTTGCTCCATTCCTCCCAGTCCTATCATTCCCTGACACCCTCAAAAGTCCCTCCCCAGCTTTCTTGGAGCCCCCTTCAGATACTGGAAGGCCACAATTAGGTCTCCTTGGAGCCTTCTCCTTTCCAGACTGAACAACCCCAACACTCTCAGTTTGTCCCCATCGCAGTAGAGCTTAAAAACCTTCTTCTGCTGGCCACACTCTTCCTGATGATCTTTCAGAACTACAATAGTCAAACCCAGAGTAACTAAACAGTGCTGCAGGAACTTCTCTAGACACAGGCTGCTGGGTTGGACTGAGGTCTGGTGTGATTCAGTGATGATCAACACAAAGTGGTGATGATGGCAACAATAATCCTTGCGGCACCAACAGACAGCAGAGAACTCAAAGGAAATTATTCCCACTCAGGAAGTCATCACTGTGGGCAGTGTTATGAAAAGTGTGTGGATGAGCTTGGTCCTCACAGGCAGTCAAAAGACAAAGGCAATTATAGAATGAGACTGGAGAATACTAGGCATAAAAACATCATTACAAGAGTAGCTAAAGTACAAATCCATACTCCTGCCACTCCTGCTTGAATATTGCATGCCTATGTCATCTTTCTTTTATAGGAAGTCTTAGACCTGGTAAATCTGCAGACAAGGACAAGGGGATTGATCCCTCATCAGTAAATTTGCAGATGACACCAAGCTAGGGGCAGGAGTTGATCTGTTAGAGGGTGGGAGAACTCTGCAGAAGGACCTTGCCAGGCTGAACAGATGGGCAGAGTCCATGGGCAGGAGATTGAACACATCCAAGTGCCAGGTTCTACACATTGGCCACAACAACCCCAGGCAGTGCTACAGGCTGGGGTCAGAGTGGCTGAGAGCAGCCAGGCAGAAAGGGACCTGGAGGTGCTGGTTGATAGTAAACTGAACATGAGCCTGCAGTGTGCCCAGGGGGCCAAGAAGGCCAATGGCATCCTGGCCTGCATTAGGAGCAGTGTGGCCAGCAGGAGCAGGGAGGTCATTCTGCCCTGTGCTCAGCACTGCTGAGGCCACACCTTGAGTCCTGTGTCCAGTTCTGGGCTCCTGAATTCAAGAAAGATGTTGACTTGCTGGAAGGTGTCCAGAGAAGGGCAACAAAGCTGGGGAGGGGTCTGGAGCACAGCCCTGTGAGGAGAGGCTGAGGGAGCTGGTGTTGTTTAGCCTGGAGAAGAGGAGGCTCAGGGGAGACCTTCTTGCTCTCTCCAACTCCCTGAAGGGAGGTTGTAGACAGGTGGGGATTGGTCTCTTCTGCCAGGCAACCAGCATAGGAACAAGAGGACACAGTCTCAAGCTGTGCCAGGGGAGGTTTAGGTTGGAGGTGAGGAAGAAATTCTTCCCAGCAAGAGAGATTGGCCATTGGGATGTGCTGCCCAGGGAGGTGGTGGAGTCACCATCACTGGAGGTGTTTAAGAAGAGCCTGCATGTGGCACTTGGTTCCATGGTTTAGTTGATGAGATGGTGTTGGGTGATAGGTTGGACTTGATGATCTCTGAGGTCTTTTCCAGCCTGGTTAATTCTGTATATGAAGGACAGGAATGTGGAATCATTCCCATATGAGACAGGATTAGGTAGTTTTAGGATATTTGAGCACGAAGAAAATATAATGCATTGATTGAATGAAGTGTGACAGAAATGAAGGAACATCAAGAGGGATGAATGAACACAGAACAATGCTGTCACATACTGGTCCTGCCCATAGTCTGGCTGATGGGATGCTAGCTAGGTTTGAGATGAAAGCCTGACAGACAAGTTATTGTGTTGCTAGATTAAGATGATAAATCCCATTTAAGAAGAGAAATTCAATTTGTGTCTCCTGTCATTTTGTTTCAGACAGCAGCCTTACTCTGGGGTTTCATTGTACTGTCTGCAGCTGTATTTCCATTGCAGATTTATATTTCCACTGGGCAACCTGACCTAGCTGAGGACGTCCCTGCTTACTGCAGAGGGGGTTGGACTGGATGACCTTCAGAGGTGTTTTCCAATCCAGACCATTCTATGATTCTGTGACTCTATGACTCTGATTCTATGACTCTGTGATTCCAGGATGCTATGATTCAGTGATTCTATGATTCTGTGACTCTATGATTCTATGACCATGATTCTATGAGTCTATAAGTCTATGATTCTATGATTCTATGACTCTATGATTCTGTGATTGAATGACTATGATTCTATGACTCTGATTCAATGACTCTGATTCTATGATTCTATGACTCTATGATTCCATGAATCTATGACTCTGATTCTATGATTCTGATTCTATGATTCTATGACTCTGATTCTATGACTGTGACTATGACTCTATGATTCTATGACTCTATGATTGTATGATTCTATGACTCTGATTCTGTGACTCTGTGATTCTATGATTCTATGACTATGATTCTATGACCCTATGATTCTATGATGCTATGAGTTTATGATTCAATGACTAGGATTCTATGATTCTATGACTCTATGATTCTATATTCACAGTCTTCCCTCTCTGCTCTTAGTAGGAATAGGCCTGCATCAGGAACAGTGTGGCCAGCAGGAGCAGGGAGGTCATTCTGCCCCTGTACACTGCACTGGTTAGGCCACACCTAGAGTCCTGGGCCCCTCAGCTTAGGAAGGAGGTTGACTTGCTGGAAGGTGTCCAGAGAAGGGCAACAAAGTTGGTGAGGGGTTTGGAACACAGCCCTGGGAGGAGAGGCTGAGGGAGCTGAGGTTGCTTAGCCTGGAGAAGAGGAGGCTCAGGGGTGATCTTCTTGCTCTCTACAGCTCCCTGAAGGGAGGTTGTAGCCAGGCAGAGGTCGGTCTCTTCTCCCAGGCAAGCAGCACCAGAACAAGAGGGCTCAGTCTCAGGCTGCGCCAGGGGAGGTTTAGGCTGGAGGTTAGGAGGAAGTTTTACACAGAGAGAGTGATTGCCCATTGGAATGGTCTACCTGGGGAGGTGGTGGAGTCACCATCTCTGGAGGTGTTCAGGAGGAGACTTGCTGGGGTGCTTGGTGCCATGGGTTAGTTGTTTAGGTGGGTTGGATTGGTTGATGGGTTGGACAGGATGATCTTGAAGGTCTCTTCCAACCTGGTCTATTCTATTATTCTATTCTATTATATTTTAATGCAACAACCTTGAAACTTGAGAGTCACTCCCTAAATCCACTGTGAACACTCTCAGGTCTCATAGAACCATAGCATGTAATGGGCTGGAAGGGACCTCTACAGGTTATCTAATCTGGCCTCTCTGCCCAAGCAGGATCATCCAGGGTAGTCTGCACAGGAATGCATCCAGGTGAGATTGGAAAGCCTTCAGAGAAGGAGACTCCACAACCTCTCTGGGCAGCCTGCTCCAGAGCTCTGTCACCCTCACCATAAAGAAGTTTCTCCTCATATTGAGGTGGAGCTTCCTGTGTTCCATCTTATATCCATTGTTCCTTGTCCTGGCACTGGACACCACCAAAAAGAGACCATCACCTTCATCTTGACATCTACCCCTCAGCTATTGATAGACAGCAATAAGATCCCCTACCAGCTTTCTCTTTTCATGACTGAACAGCCCCAGGGCTCTCAGTCTCTCTTCACAGGGAAGATGCTCAAGTCCCCTAAGCATCCTCCTGCCTCTGCCTTGGACTCTCTCCAACAGGTCTCTGTCTCTCTTGACCTGGGGAGCCCAATACTGGACACAGGATTGCAGCTGTGGTCTCAGCAGGGCAGAGCAGAGTAGAGGGAGAGAACTGCCTAGCTCTGCTGGCCACACTATTCTTGCTGCACCCCAGGATACCACTGTCCCTACTGGCCACAGAAATCAGTTCTTGTGTTTTTCAAAGGCCACAGATGGTATGACTGTTTATGTAAGAACAGAGGAAACTCTTAATGCTAACAAGGAATAAACACCACGAGGGTGGTGAGAGCCTGGCACAGGTTGCCCAGGGAGGTGGTGGAAGCCTCATCCCTGGAGGTGTTTGCAGCCAGGCTGGATGTGGCTGTGAGCAACCTGCTGTAGTGTGAGGTGGCCCTGCCCATGTTGGTTATGACCCTTGAGGTCCCTTCCAACCCTGACAATTCCATGATTCAATGATTTATATGATGAGGCAAGGGCTGCTGCTAAAGCTGCTTTGCAGCCAGACAGTGTGTAGCAGAAACCCTGAAGGACTGCCAAGGAACTGGGGGGTGTTCAATCAATAATGAATGACACAGGTGGCTTCCATGCATTGAACACCAACAGAGAAAACCCTGTGCTTTCCTAAAGTGCACAGCCACACACAGCACTTCACTTCTCAGGAGTTATTTTTAGCACCTAATAAGAGGGCACCTGGATTGAGAGGCCAGCTATATCCTGGTTAGATACCTAGTAATCAATCAAGTTGCAAGCCTCTCCCCCTCATTAACCTTTCATACAACAAGTGTCTGCCAGATTCCCTGCTTGCTCAAACCAATGTGCATTTCACCTGCTTAAAATACCCCTTGCAGGCATAGGCTGGACTGCCATGGGTCTGATGTTCTCCAGTGTTTGAGCTGGGTTAGGAACAGGCTGGAGGGCTGAGCCCAGAGTGTGGTGGTGAATGGTGCCACATCCAGCTGGCATCCAGGCACCAGTGGTGTGCCCCAGGGATCAGTGCTGGGCCCCATCCTCTTCAATATCTTTATTGATGATCTGGATGAGGAGACTGACTCCACCATTAACAAGTTTGCAGATGACATCAAGTTGGGAGCAGATATTGATCTGTTAGAGGGTGGGAGAGCTCTGCAGAGAGACCTTGCCAGGCTGAACAGATGGGCAGAGTCCAAGGGCATGAGATTGAGCACATCCAAGTGCCAGGTTCTGCACATTGGCCACAACAACCCCAGGCAGTGCTACAGGCTGGGGTCAGAGTGGCTGAGAGCAGCCAGGCAGAAAGGGACCTGGGGGTGCTGGTTGATAGTAAACTGAACATGAGCCTGCAGTGTGCCCAGCTGGCTAAGAAGGCCAATGGCATCCTGGCCTGCATTAGGAACAGTGTGGCCAGCAGGAGCAGGGAGGTCATTCTGCCCTGTGCTCAGCACTGGTTAGGCCACACCTGGAGTCCTGTGTCCAGTTCTGGGCTTCTCAGTTTAGGAAAGATGTTGAGTTGCTGGAAGGTGTCCAGAGGAGGACAAGAAAGCTGGGGAGGAGTTTGGAGCACAGCCCTGTGAGGAGAGGCTGAGGGAGCTGGTGTTGCTTAGCCTGGAGAAGAGGAGGCTCAGGGGAGACCTTCTTGCTGTCTACAGCTCCATGAAGGGAGGTTGTAGCCAGGTGGGGCTTGGTCTCTCAAGAAGGGCCACAAGGCCAAGCAGCAGTACTGATAAGCTAACCAGGATGAGGGCATTGGTCCCACAGTTCTGGGGACCCACCAGGGTGTAGACCAAATGGCTAGCCCTTCCTTCAGGACTCTTTAGTCTGGTGGTTGCATTTATCTCCCCATTACCTTCTGGATTTTTTTCATCTAGTAGATGGTAATTGTCCGTGGCACAGAGGAGGTGGCCAGCATCCAAACAATTCAAATGTTGCCAGTTGCCAGGGTCTCACTTCAAGAGAAGTGATATTCCAGGATTTGCTCCAGATCTGACAGTTTTGCAGCCTTGTCAGCTATGGGCCCACAGCCAGGTTGTGTGACAGTCATAAGACTCTCCAGCTAAAGAGGAGGAGGAGGAGGAGGAGAAAAAACCCAAACCTCCTGCAAACTACCTTCTTTTTATCTCAGCTCTTGTGAAAGGGAAGAGGCAGCAGCTGCTGTTTCCATATCAGATGCTTCCAGCCAGGAGCAGGGGGGCACACAGCTCAGTGCTATCATACAGTTTAAGGTCACTGGAGGAAAAGAATCTGCATACAAATGCTCCAGAGTTCAGCCTTCCTACTGTGCTTCTGAGCATTTTCTGCCTCTCAGCCACGAGCTCACAGAGATTAAGACAGTCACATTATGTTGGAGCAGTGGTGTGGCTGTGGTGGTTTTAGGCTATGCCTTTAGAATTGGTTCTGTAGGAAAATTGGTCTGTCTCTGTGCAGCAGTAAACAGTTCAAGGGGCATTGAGTTGGAAGTTCAGAGAGCTCAGCATGGTGTCGACAATTAAAACCTTTAGATATAGATACAGATACAGATGTAGAGATACAGATAGAGAGATATATAGATGGAGAGAGAGAGAGATAGAAATAGAGAGAGAGATAGAGATATGTAGATATAGAGATACAGATAGACATATAGATATATTGATATAGAGAGATAGAGATAGAGATAGAGATAGAGATAGAGATAGAGATAGAGATAGAGATAGAGATAGAGAGACAAAGACAAAGACAAAGACAAAGACAAAGACAAAGACAAAGACAAAGACAAAGACAAAGACAGAGATGATAGAGACAAAGAGATGACAGAGACAGAGATAGAGATTAGAGATAGAGATAGAGATAGAGATAGAGATAGATAGAGATAGAGATAGAGATAGAGATAGAGATGGTAGAGAGAGATGATACAAAGAGGTAGAGGTAGAGGTAGAGGTAGAGTTAGAGAGAAAGAGAGATGATATAGAGAGAGAGAGAGAGAGAGAGAGACAGAGACAGAGACAGAGAGAGAGAGAGACAGAGAGATGGTAGAGACAGAGAGATCATAGAGACAGATATAGATATACAGAGAGATAGAGATAGAGAGATAGAGATAGAGATAGAGAGATAGAGATAGAGATAGAGATAGAGATAGAGATAGAGATAGAGATAGAGATAGAGATAGAGATAGAGATAGAGATAGAGATAGAGATAGAGATAGAGATAGAGATAGAGATAGAGAGAGAGATAGAGATAGAGATAGAGATAGAGATAGAGATAGAGATAGAGAGAGAGATAGAGATAGAGATAGAGATAGAGATAGAGATAGAGATAGAGATAGAGATAGAGATAGAGATAGAGATAGAGATAGAGATAGAGATAGAGATAGAGAGATAGAGATGAGAGAGAGAGAGAGAGAGAGATGGAGGTAGAGGTAGAGATAGGGGGAGAGGTAGAGGTAAAGATAGAGAGAGAGAGAGAAGTAGAGGTAGAAATAGGGATAGAGGTAGAGATAGGGATAGAGATAGAGATGATAGAGAGAGATGATACAAAGAGGTAGAACTAGAGGTAGAGGTAGAGGTAGAGGTAGAGGTAGAGGTAGAGAAGATAGAGATAGAGATAGAGATAGAGATAGAGATAGAGATAGAGATAGAGATAGAGATAGAGATAGAGATAGAGATAGAGATAGAGATAGAGATAGAGATAGTGACAGAGAGATGGTAGAGACAGAGAGATCATAGAGACAGATATAAATATGCAGAGAGAGATAGAGATAGAGATAGAGATAGAGATAGAGATAGAGATAGAGATAGAGATAGAGATAGAGATAGAGATAGAGATAGAGATAGAGATAGAGATAGAGATAGAGATACGGGTAGGGATAGAGATAGAGAGATAGAGATGATACAAATAGAGATACAGAGAGAGAGACAGAGACAGAGATAGAAATGATACAAATGGAGATATATAGAGATAGAGAGATGAGATCAGAGATGTATAGATAGAGAGAGATACAGCTGAAAAATAGCAGAACTAAAGCATTTAAAATCTAAGGTCATTATATCTTAGGATGTTAGGGGCCGGAAGGGACCTTAGAAGATCATCAAGTCTAATTTCCCTGCAGGAATAGGACCATAGGTATACATATATATAAAAAGGTATAAAATTGTTTATTCTAATCACACTTTTAACATCTTTCCACCTTCTCTACAAGGGCAGAAACCCTTTGGCTGACAATCTCTGATAGACTGAAATGATCTTCAGCTATGCTCTCTGTCCATGTAAAGTTTTTTCAGCTGAATGTGCAGTGGAAATTGCTGCTCCTTTCAAAATCCTGTCTGCATAGCACAAAATGAAGCAGGGGGGGAACAAAAATTGTGAGAAAGAAGAAGGAAGGGAGAGCACAGGGAAGGGATGGAGCAAAGGAAAAAGATATCAGCATAGCAAAATCTGCAGCTCTGCCACGGTGCAGTCTGGCTCATTGCTACAGAGGGGGATGGTTGCAGCATCATGCTACCAGCAGCCTCAGGACCTGACATGTTTAGAATCACAGAATCAATAAGGTTGGAAAAGACCTCAGAGATCATCAAGTCCAACCTAACACCCAACACCTCCTGACTAACTAAACCATGGCTTCAAGTCCAACATTCAGTCCCCTCTTGAACACCTCCAGGGATGGGGACTCCACCACCTCCCTGGGCAGCACATCCCAATGGCCAATCTCTCTTGCTGGGAAGAACTTTCTCCTCACCTCCAGCCTAAACTTCCCCTGGCACAGCTTAAGACTGTGTCCTCTTGTTCTGGTGCTGGGTGCTTGGAAGAAGAGACCAACCCCCACCTGGCTACAACCTCCCTTCAGGTAGTTGTAGAGAGCAAGAAGGTCTCCCCTGAGCCTCCTCTTCTCGGGTTTGTACCCAAGTCAGGTTAGGCCAGAGTTTTATTAGTGTCTCTCTAGTTCCATGCTCACAGTTAAGTTCAAAAAGATGCACCTTAGAGCAGGTGAATCTAACTTGTTACACAGGAGGGGGAAAAAATCAGATGAAAGATAGGGAAAGAGGAAATCACAAAGGGAAGCAAAAGGACTCAAAAGGGAGAAAGTGATACAGGAGCTCTAGCCTCATATCTAGTATTTCACTTAAGCCAAGGTGGATGGTGAAACCAAGCTCTTCCTCTGGCTTCAAGTTATCAGGTTATCAGGTTATCAGTTGGGGGTGCTGATCGACAGTCACCTGAATATGAGCCAGCAGTGTGCCCAGGTGGCCAAGAGGGCCAATGGCATCCTGGCCTGCATTAGGAATAGTGTGGCCAGCAGGAGCAGGGAAGTCATTCTGCCCCTGTACTCTGCATTGGTTAGGCTACACCTTGAGTCCTGTGCCCAGTTCTGGGCTCCTCAGTTTAAGAAGGGCATTGAGACATTTGAAGGTGTCCAGAGAAGGGCAACAAGGCTGGGGAGAGGCCTTGAGCACAGCCCTGTGAGGAGAGGCTGAGGGAGCTGGGGTTGCTTAGCCTGGAGAAGAGGAGGCTCAGGGGTGACCTCATTGCCCTCTACAACTACCTGAAAGGAGGTTGTAGCCAGGAAGGGGTTGGTCTCAAGCTGCACCAGGGGAGGTTTAGACTCGAGGTGAGGAGAAAGTTCTTCACCGAGTGAGTCGTTCATCATTGCAATGGGTTGCCCAGGGAGGTGGTGGAGTCCCCATCCCTGGAGGTGTTCAAGATGAGACTGGACGTGGCACTTGGTGCCATGGTCTAGTCATGGGGTCTGTGTTGATGGGTTGGACTCGATGATCCTCGAGGTCCTTTCCAACCTAAGTTATACTGTGATACTGTGAGACTGTGAAGACATCAAATCATACAATTATTAGGGTTGGAAGGGACCACAAGGATCATCCAGTTCCAACCACCCTGTCACGGCCAGGGACACCTCACACTGTAGCAGGTTGCTCACAGCCACATCCAGCCTGGCTGCAAACACCTCCAGGCAGGAGGCTTCCACCACCTCCCTGGGCAACCTGTGCCAGGCTCTCACCACCCTCATGGTGAACAGGATGGGGCCCAGCACTGATCCCTAGGGGACACCACTAGTGCCTGGCTGCCAGCTGGATGTGGCACCATTCACCACCACACTCTGGGCTCAGCCCTCCAGCCTGTTCCTAACCCAGCTCAAACACTGGAGAACATCAGACCCATGGCAGTCCAGCCTATGCCTGCAAGGGGTATTTTAAGCAGGTGAAATGCACATTGGTTTGAGCAAGCAGGGAGTCTGGCAGACACTTGTTGTATGAAAGGTTAATGAGGGGGAGAGGCTTGCAACTTGATTGATTACTAGGTATCTAACCAGGATATAGCTGGCCTCTCAATCCAGGTGCCCTCTTATTAGGTGCTAAAAATAACTCCTGAGAAGTGAAGTGCTGTGTGTGGCTGTGCACTTTAGGAAAGCACAGGGTTTTCTCTGTTGGTGTTCAATGCATGGAAGCCACCTGTGTCATTCATTATTGATTGAACACCCCCCAGTTCCTTGGCAGTCCTTCAGGGTTTCTGCTACACACTGTCTGGCTGCAAAGCAGCTTTAGCAGCAGCCCTTGCCTCATCATATAAATCATTGAATCATGGAATTGTCAGGGTTGGAAGGGACCTCAAGGGTCATAACCAACATGGGCAGGGCCACCTCACACTACAGCATGTTGCTCACAGCCACATCCAGCCTGGCTGCAAACACCTCCAGGGATGAGGCTTCCACCACCTCCCTGGGCAACCTGTGCCAGGCTCTCACCACCCTCATGAGGAAGAAATTCTTCTTAACATCCATTCTCAACATCCAACATGTCTGACCATATAAATCATATAATTCACAGATTCATAGAGTGATTTGGGTTGGAAAGGACCTTGAAGATCATCTAGTTTCAACCCTCTTGCCATGGGCAGGGACACCCACCACTAGACCAGGTTGCTTAAAGCCTAATCCAACCTGGCATTGAACACCTCCAGGGAGGGGACAAGATATCATATCAGAGCATTTGACCTTATCTCTTCTGTCAAAAATGAGTTTGGTTAATATCATATTTGGCCATTGGAATGTGCTGCCCAGGGAGGTGGTGGAGGCACCATCACTGGAGGGGATTGGTCATGGCACTTGAAGCCATGGTTCAGTTAGTCAGGAGGTGTTGGGTGATAGGTTGGACTTGATGATCTCTGAGGTCTTTTCCAACCTTGTTGATTCTATGATTCTATGTCTGTGTTGTGAGGGTGAATTTCTACAGTGCCTGAACTCTTGCCCTTGTGAGCAGGCTTCACTATGGCAGATGTGGGCTGGAGAAACCAAGATAAAGACCAGCACCATTTTACTGTGTGGTGTAAATGAGGCTTTTCATCTCTTCCCTCAAGAACTACCTACCTAAAAGGAAGCTGTAGTCAGGTGGGGGTCAGGCTCTTCTATCAGGCAACTTGTGACAGGTCAGGAGGGCATGGCCTGAAGCTGCCACAGGGGAGGTCTAGGTTGGGTATTAGGATGCAATTCCTCACAACAAGGCTGATTATCATAGTCTCATAGTATCAGTCAGGGTTGGAAGGCACCACAAGGATCATCTAGTTCCAACCCCCCTGCCATGGCCAGGGACACCCCACACTACATCAGGCTGGACAGAGCCTCAGCCAGCCTGGCCTTAAACACCTCCAGGGATGGGGCCTCAACCACCTCCCTGGACAACCTATTCCAGGGCTTCACCACTCTCATGGGGAAGAACTTCCTCCTCCCCTCCAGCCTAAATCTCCCCACCTCCAGCTTCATTCCATTCCCCCTAGTCCTATCACTCCCTGAGATCCTGAGCAGTCCCTCCATAGCCTTCCTGGAGGCCCCCTTCAGATACTGGAAGGCCACAATGAGGTCACCTCAGAGCCTTCTCTTCTGCAGACTGAACAACCCCAACTCCTTCAGTCTGTGCTCACAGCAGAGCAGCTCCAGCCCTCTGCTCATCCTCGTGGCCCTTCTCTGGACACCTTCCAGCACCTCCAGATCCCTCTTGTCATAGGGGCTCGAGAACTGGAGGCAGTACTCCAGGTGGGGTCTCACCAGAGCTTAGGCACTGGGGTGGGCTGCCCAGGGAGGTGGTGGTGTTGCCATTCCTGGAGGTCTTTAAGACAAGCTTGGATGTGGCTCTTGGTGGCCATGGTTTAGCTGATGTGGTGGTGTTAGGCCATGGGCTGGGCTTGATGAGCTCAGAGGTCTTTTCCAGCCTCAATAATCCTGAGATTCTGTAAAGTAGGCTGCTCTGCATAAATGCAGACCCTACCACAAAACATTTTGGAAGTAGGGATTACAAACACCTCTCAACATGTTTACTTGCAGCCAGCTGAAGTAGGCTGGTAGGAAGAATAGGGAGCAACAAATGAGGTTTTAATGAGTGGTACATCTCCTGCTTCTGAGAGGAAATGTTTGCCTGAGAGAAATAAAACCAATCCCAGCAGAGAGGGAAGAAAACCACAGCTCTCTTCTCTCCTGAGTGCAATCTCCCCTGCCCCAGCAAATGAGCAGTGTAAGACAGCCGACAGTCACGGGCAGGCAAACAGATTGAGAAGAGAGGTACAAATCTCATCCTGCTCCAAATTCATCATCAAAAGGAAGGTAACAGTCAGGAGGAGAAACTGAAGTTGATCTGACTTAAAGAGAGCTCAAATGATGCAAGACTTGGGAAAATAATCTTTGTCTTCTTCGATCAGCTTGACAATATCTCTGAAACAAATTGCCTGGTTAAGAGCAGGAGCAGAGAAGAGCTGGAAGAAGGGAACTGATTAAATGGAGAAGTACATTTCTGAGCTGGATTTGTGATGGATTCATTTTCCTCTTTGAAACAGGAAGGTCTCTGGAGAGCCACATGTGACAGCTTCCAAACCAGGATAGTTTAGAAAACAGAGTAAGTGTCCTGCTTTGGGCTGAGAGAGAGCTAATTTTCCCTCTTAAGAGGAAGGAGAGTGCTGTGTTTTGGGCTCAGCATGGCAACTGGTGTGAGAAGAATGCTGATAATATACAAATGCATTTAGTTCTTGCTAGGAAAGCAAGGACTTTGCAACTTTCCATGCTTTGCCAGTGGGCAGGTGCAGAAGAACCTGGGAGAGAGTGCAACCAGGACAGCTGACCTGAACTAAGCAAGGAGACCTTCTTGTGGTCTTCCTCTATCTGAATAGCATCATAGTATCAGTCAGGGTTGGAAGGGACCACAAGGATCATCCAGTTCCAACCCCCCTGCCATGGGCAGGGACACCCCACACTACATCAGCCTGGCCAGAGCCTCAGCCAGCCTGGCCTTAAACACCTCCAGGGACAGGGCCCCAACCACCTCCCTGGACAACCCATTCCAGGGCTTCACCACTCTCATGGGGAAGAACTTCCTCCTCCCCTCCAGCCTCAATCTCCCCACCTCCAGTAGTCCTATCACTGGCTGAGATCCTGAGCAGTCCCTCCCCAGCCTTCCTGTAGCCCCCTTCAGATACTGGAAGGCCACAATTAGGTCACCTCTGAGCCTTCTCTTCTCCAGACTGAACAGCCCCAACTCCTTCAGTCTGTCCTCACAGCAGAGCAGCTCCAGCCCTCCGCTCATCCTCGTGGCCCTTCTCTGGACACATTCCAGCACCTCCAGATCCCTCTTGTCATAGGGGCTCGAGAACTGGAGGCAGTACTCCAGGTGGGGTCTCCCCAGAGCTGAGCAGAGGGGGAGAATCACCTCCCTCGACCTGCTGGCCAAGTGAATAAGGCTACAAGAAAGCTGGGGAGGGACTTTTGAGGGTGTCAGGGAGTGATAGGACTGGGGGATGGAGCAAAACTAGAAGTGGGTAGAATCAGATTGGATGTGAGGAAGAAGTTGTTCCCCAGGAAGGTGGTGAGAGCCTGGCACAGGTTGCCCAGGGAGGTGGTGGAAGCCTCCTGCCTGGAGGTGTTTGCAGCCAGGCTGGATGTGGCTGTGAGCAACCTGCTGTGGTGTGAGGTGTCCCTGGCCATAGTAGGGGGTTGCAAGTGGCTGATCCAACCCTGATAACTCTGTGATACCTTCACAAGCTTCCTCTGCAACCATTTTGCAATGGCTTATTTAGTCCTCCACTTGATGACCATAAGCACCATAAAAACAGTTCAACCAGGAAGGTTTGGGAAACATTCAGGGTGCTGCCAGCCTCATGGCTCCGGGGCATAGGAACCTGTTGGGCACATGTAGACCTGACATTTCCCATGCAATAAGGCCACTTCTTGAATAATTCTGCAATGTTTGCCATTTAACAGCTGGTTTTGGTGAATAACTTCTGCTGTTCTTGCTCCAAAGAGTTTCTGTGCAGCATTGAAATCATAAATTCAAAGGAAACAAAAATCTTTGTCTGAATGGAGTACAAAGATGATCTCCTTTTACTGTATTCTTTAAGCTTAGGGATGGCAAACCCCCCAGTTTCTAAGCCCCTGTCATGGTTTTGCCCCAGCCAGCAACCAAGCTCCCTGCAGCTGCTTGCTCATTCCTTCCATGCTCCCTGTGGGGTAGGGGGTGGAGGGACAATCAGGAAACAGAAGTAAAAGTTTTGGGTCAAGATAAGAACAGTTCAATAAATGAACTAAAGTAAAGTAAAAGCCCAATGGATTCCTGGCCTGCATTAGGAACAGTGTGGCCAGCAGGAGCAGGGAAGTCATTCTGCCCTGTGCTCACCACTGCTTAGGCCACACCTTGAGTCCTGTGTCCAGTTCTGGGCCCCTCAGTTTAAGAAGGACATTGAGACACTTGAAGATGTCCAGAGAAGGGCAACAAGGCTGGGGAGGGGTCTGGAGCACAGCCCTGTGAGGAGAGGCTGAGGGAGCTGGGGTTGCTTAGCCTGGAGAAGAGGAGGCTCAGGAGACACCTTATTGCTCTCTACAACTCCCTGAAGGGAGGTTGTAGCCAGGTGGGGGTTGGTCTCTTCTGCCAGGCACCCAGCACCAGAACAAGAGGACACAGTCTCAAGCTGTGCCAGGGGAAGTTTAGGTTGGAGGTGAGGAAGAAATTCTTCCCAGCAAGAGAGATTGGCCATTGGGATGTGCTGGCCAGGGAGGTGGTGGAGTCACCACCCCTGGAGGTGTTTGGGAAGAGCCTGGATGAGGCACTGGGTGCCATGGTTTAGTTGATCAGATGGTGTTGGGTGACAGGTTGGACTGGATGATCTCAAAGCTCTTTTCCAACCTGGTTTGGTTCTATTCTATTCTATTCTATTCTATTCTATTCTATTCTATTCTATTCTATTCTACATTAAACTAAATTAGATCAGGTTGCTCACAGCCACATCCAGCCTGGCTGCAAACACCTCCAGGCATGAGGCTTCCACCACCTCCCTGGGCAACCTGTGCCAGGCTCTCACCACCCTCATGGGGAACAACTTCTTCCTAACATCCAATCTGAATCTACCCACTTCTAGTTGTGCTCCATTCCCCCCAAGTCCTATCACTCCCTGACACCCTCAAAAGTCCCTCCCCAGCTTTCTTGTAGCCCTCTTCAGATACTGGAAGGCCACAAGAAGGTCTCCTCAAAGCTTGCTGTTCTCCAGACTGAACAGCCCCAACTCCTTCAGTCTTTCTGATAGCAGAGCAGCTCCAGCCCTCTGCTCATCCCTGTGGCCCTTCCCTGGACACCTTCCAGCATCTCCAAAAGGTTTTCCAAAAGGTCATGTTTCTGTGTCCCTCATAAGAGAGACTGTCAAGGGATAATTCTGCTATTGGCTTCAGGCTACTTCTAACTCTGGTTTGTTTTTCCTTGGGAGAGAAAGAAAAACAACATTAAAAGGGAAGAAAAAGTTCAGATTCTGCCTAATATGAGCAGTGCAAATTGCATTTTCCAGCAAAAAGCCAGGAGATAAACTGTAATCTCTTCTCAGTATGAGTCCCAACAAGCATCCAGAATTTGAAAGCCTGAATTGGAAAAGGGAGTTGATAATATTCCAGTTATAAGAAAATGGTCAGATATCTTCTGCTTGAGAGTGTCTAGATGGTCAAAACTGAATCCTGCATTTGATGAACTAGCTAAACTGAAGGGAGCTTGTAGCCAGGTGAGGGTTGGTCTCTTCTCCTAGGCAACCAGCCCAGAATGAGAGGATACAGTCTCAAACTGTGCCAGGGGAGATTTAGACTTAAGGTGAGGAGAAAGTTTTTCACAGAGAGTGTTTAGGCATTGGGATGTGCTGCCCAGGGAGGTGGTGGAGTCACCATCCCTGGAGGTGTTCAAGAGGGGATTGGACGTGGCACTTGGTGCCATGGTCTAGTCATGAGGTCAGTGGTGACAGGTTGGACTTGATGATCTTTGAGGTCTTTTCCAACCTAGTTGATTCTATGATTCTATGATTTTTACGTCCTTTTTTGTTTCTTCTATTCACCTAAGCATTTGTTGCCTCTCCAGCATTTGAGGACAACTCCTATAGAATACAGAATTAACCAGGTTGGAAGAGACCTCAGGGAGCATCCAGTCCAACCTATCACCCTACACCACCTAATCAACTAAGCCATGGCACCTCACCTCCAGCCTAAACTTCCCCTGGTGCAGCTTGAGACTGTGTCCTCTTGTTCTGGTGCTGCTTGCCTGGGAGAAGAGACCAACCCCTTCCTGGCTACAACCACCTTTCAGGTAGTTGTAGAGGGCAATGAGGTCTCCCCTGAGCCTCCTCTTCTCCAGGCTAAACAATCCCAGCTCCCTCAGCCTCTCCTCACAGGGCTGTGCTCAAGGCCTCTCCCCAGCCTTGTTGCCCTTCTCTGGACACCTTCAAGTCTCTCAACCTCCTTCCTAAACTGAGGGGCCCAGTACTGGACACAGGACTCAAGGTGTAGCCTAAGCAGTGCAGTGTACAGGGGCAGAATGACCTCCCTGCTCCTGCTGGCCACACTGTTCCTAATGCAGGCCAGGATGCCATTGGCCTTCTTGGCCCCCTGGGCACACTGCAGGCTCATGTTTAGGCAGCTGTCAACCAGCACCCCCAGGTCCCTCTCTGTTTGACAGCTCTCAGCCACTCTGACCCCAGCCTGTAGCTCTGCATGGGCTTGCTGAGGCCAAAGTGCAGTACAACACACAAATTGCATGGCTGGGGATGTTTCAGTGATTTTTGCATAAGTTTCTCCTTTCCACTACTGGGAAAGCAGGGCAGGAAGGAAAAAAGGAGGAAAACAAAAAAGAGAGGAAGGTGGAGGTGGGAATCTTGGTTTAGCTACTTATTTGCTTACTGCATAAATCTGCAGCACACCTAAAGACATCTCCATCAATTTATGACAGCCAACATAATTCATGTTGTATACTCCAGTCCAGGTTTAAAGTGGTTGTCAAGTTTGGATCCCTTCCTGAAGTGCAGTCTGACAGATTGTTTCCCTTGCAGCATGGGGCACGCTCCTCTCATCTGAGTCTTGAAGCTCTGTTCTCTTTTTCTTTGTCTGTAGGGCACACTACAGTCTGGTGAAGGCTGAGGCACTACTTTTACTCAGGCCAACGTAGCTGCGACAGAGTGTCTTGGAGGAAACTTAATTGCCTGTGAAATACAGGAGGTCAGTTTGGATGATCTAATGGTCCCTTCTGGCCTTAAACTCTAGGATATCTGTTAAGCAAAATGTTGCTGTGTCTAGTAATCATGAAGATAACTAGAGCTTTTAGATAGTGCCCCCTAATTTAGGAGGTGTCCTTTATAGCCTGCGTGCAAGTGCTAATTAGGTATTTTAATTAGGCTCCTAAGTGTGGTACAGAGGTTTGCATAACCCTGGAGTTTCACAGCCACTTGTAACTAAGGCACAGTGAGCCTCTGAAGGCATGGGGATGAGCCTGTGTTTTGTTGTTCAAAGCCTTTCCTCAGAAAAATAAGCACAGGAGCAACCAGGTTGGAAGAGACCTCAGAGAGCATCCAGTGCAACCTGTCACCCAACACCTTCCAATCAACCAAACCATGGCACCAAGTGCCTCAGCCACAGAATCACAGAATCACCAAGGTTGGAAGAGACCTCAGAGAGCATCCAGTCCAACCTGTCACCCAACACCTTCCAATCAACCAAACCATGGCACCAAGAGCCTTAGCCACATAATCTCAGAATCACCAAGGTTGGAAGAGACCTCAAAGATCATCAAGTCCAACCTGTCACCACAGACCTCGTGACTAGACCATGGCACCAAGTGCCACATCCAATCCCCTCTTGAACACCTCTAGGGATGGGGACTCCACCACCTCCCTGGGCAGCACATTCCAATGGCTAACAAATCTCTCAATGAAGAGCTTTCTCCTCACCTCCAGCCTAAACCTCCCCTGGCACAGCTTGAGATTGTGTCCTCTTGTTCTGGTGCTGCTTGCCTGGGAGAAGAGACCAACCCCTTCCTGGCTACAACCTGCCTCCAGGGAGTTGGAGAGAGCAAGAAGGTCTCCCCTGAGCCTCCTCTTCTCCAGGCTAAGCAACCCCAGCTCCCTCAGCCTCTCCTCACAGGGCTGTGCTCCAGACCCCTCCCCAGCTTTGTTGCCCTTCTCTGGACACCTTCCAGCATCTCAACATCTTTCCTAAACTGAGGAGCCCAGAACACAAGACTCCAGGTGTGGCCTAACCAGTGCTGAACACAGGGGAGGAATAAACTCCCTTGCTCCTGCTGGCTGCACTATTCCTAATGCAGGCCAGGATGCCCTTGGCCTTCTTAGCCACCTGGGCACACTGCTGGCTCCTGTTCAGTCTCCTGCCAACCAGTACCCCCAGGTCCCTCTCTGTCTGGCTGCTCTCCAGCCACTCTGTCCCCAGCCTGTAGCACTGCCTGGGGTTGTTGTGGCCAATGTGCAGAGCCTGGCACTTGGGCATTGTAAGATCAATGCGAATTGCAAAAGCTGGTCTTTTACTGAGTATATTTTTACACAGAGCAATAGGGGAGGGGATCTGGCAACGAGCTCTTTGTGGTCCCATTCATCTACTGCAGTGGTGTGACAGCTCAGTCTGAAGGCAACATGATGTCTCAAGGTTGAACTCCAGGGAAGTTCATTAGGATGGGTCCAATTTGATTATTTTTTTTTCACAACAAAGCCCATCTGTCACAGTTTAGATCTAGCACCTAGCTTAGACAGTAACTGTAAATGATGGAGAGGATCCAGCAGAAGGCCATGAAAATGCTCAGGGGGTTGGAGCAGCTCTGCTACGACAGGCTGAGGGATCTGGGGGTGTTCAGCCTGGAGAAGAGAAGGCCCCAGGGAGACCTAAGAGCAGCCTGCCGGGACCTGGAAGGGGCTACAGGAAGGATGGAGAGAGACTGTTTGCAAAGGCCTGCAGGGACAGGACAAGGGACAATGGCTTTAAACCAGAGCAGAGCAGATTGAGATTGGATGTGAGGAACAACTTCTTTACCATGAGATCAGTGGAACACTGAGACAGGTGGCCCAGAGAGATGATTGAGGCTCCTTCCCTGGAGGTATTCAAGGTGAGGCTCAGTGAGGCCCTGGGCAACCTGCTCTAGTTGGGGATGTCCCTGCTGACTGCAGGGAGGTTGGGCTGGATGAGCTTTGGAGGTCCCTTCAAGCCTGGACCATTCTATAACTCTATGAATAGAATAGAATAGAATAGACCAGACCAGATTGGAAGAGACCTTCAAGATCATTGTGTCCAACCTATCATCCAACACCATCTAATCAACTAACCCATGGCACCAAGCACCCCATCAAGTCTCCTCCCAAACACCTCCAGTGATGGTGACTCCCCCACCTCCCTGGGCAGCACATTCCAATGGGCAATCACTCTCTCTGTGAAGAATTTCTTCCTAATTCTAAATAGGAATTTTCCACAGGCTTTAGGTAGAAGATAAATAATGTTGGGGATTGGACACAGAATGATAATAACAGAAAGGTTACTATCACTCCATTGGTTTATTGAAAATCTTGTATGCCTGCAGCTCAGCTTGGTTTTGCTCTTCTCTTCTTTGCTCTGGCTGCTGCTGGATGATGCTTTGGCTTTGCTTGGTTTCACTGACCTTTGCTGAGATTCTTGTTATGGCCAAGTATCACAGTATCACAGTACATTTGAGGTTGGAAGGGAGCTCCAGGGATCATCCAGCCCAACCCCCCCTGCCAGAGCAGCAGCACCCAGGGCAGTCTGCACAGGAATGCATCCAGCTGGGGTTGGAAAGTCTTCCAGAGAAGGAGACTCCACAACCTCTCTGGGCAGCCTGCTCCAGGGCTCCCTCACCCTCACACCAAAGAAGTTTCTCCTCCTGTTGAGCTGAAACCTTCTCTGCTCAAGTTTGTCTCCAGTGCTCCTTGGCTTCTTGCTGTGCAGCACCCACAAGAGCTTGGCCCCCTCCTCTTGACCCCCAGCCCTCAGCTCTTGAGAGACATTGAGCAGATCCCTCTCAACCTTCTCTTCTCCAGACTAAACAGCCCCAGGGCTCTCAGTCTCTCCTCCCAGGGGAGATGCTCAAGTCCCCTAGGCACCTTCATGGCTTTCCATAGCACAGGGGCAGAGATGGTTTGGAAAGTTGAAGGACCCAGAGACACCTGAGGGTCTGTCAGCACTGACACAGCAGTTGCAGAGATGAATCCACCATGGGGCAAGAGGAATGATTTTCTGTGGTAGGTGACAATTAGTTAGTATGCACAAATTTGGGGTGGTGGAGACCCCTAAGCATCCTCCTGGGTCTCCCTTGGACTCTCTACAGCAGTCTCTGTGTCTCTTGACCTAGGCAGCCCCAAACTGGACTCAGGATTGCAGCTGTGGTCTCAGCAGGGTGGAGCAGAGGGGGAGCAGAACCTCCCCAGCCCTGCTGGCCACAGTTTTCTTGCTGCACCCCAGGCTCCCCTTGGCTCTCTTGGCCCCCAGGGCACATTGCTGTCCCATGCAGAACTGGCTGCCCACCAGCACTCCAAGGTCTTTCTCCATGGAGCTGCTCTCCAGCAGGGCCTCCCATATAGCTGAGTTTTGTATTTCAGCATTCAATATGTTTTGTTTAAAGGGGAAGCTTGAACTGAATGAAGTGAAAGGACAATTTGAAACACCCAGAAAGAGCTTTATGATGCATTTCAATATTGTAGAGCCTTTATAGCTGAGGAACTGTGCATTCATTTGTTTTCAAAGAGATGATGGCAAGATGGAGCTATATAGCATAGAAATACTTTTATTTGCCCAGGGAGGTGGTGGAAGCCTCATGCCTGGAGGGTTTTGCAGCCAGGCTGGATGTGGCTGCAACCTGCTGTGGTGTGAGGTGTCCCTGCCCATGGCAGGGGGCTTGGAACTGGCTGCTCCTTGAGGTCCCTTCCAACCCTGACAATTCTGTGGTTCTTTTTTCCCCCTGGAAATGTTTTGTTGCAGAAGTCCCTCAGACAATAACAGAAATTGGCAACTGCTGAGAGTGAGCTAAGCCCCATGCCATGAAATGTCTGTTCCTGCAACTGTTTATATCCAGTGCTGCATTAATGGAAGTGCTGAGGAGCATGAAGGAGGGGTTTGAAATTTAATAAAGATAGAAGTAGGTTTTTAAAGTCCTGGGGAAATGGTTGGAAGCATTTGTTATTACTTTCTCACACAGCAAGCAAGGAACTTGTTTTCAATTCCTGGTGTGGTTTTTACATTAGCTGTCTCTTGAGAAAGCAACCTTTTGAAAGCAGCCTTGAAAAGGTAGTTCTGGTTGTCATATCCCACGGTAAATCAGGGATTTGCTGGCTGCATCAGCTCAGAGAGCAAGCTCTATTTGTTTGTGCAGCAAGAAGCCCCAGGCTTTACATTGTGCAGAGTATTGTGGAGGCCAGTCACAAGTGGAGGCTCTCAGGGGTAAGTACTGGGACCAGGCTTGTTTAGCATCTTAGTTAGTGACAAGGACAGTGACATAGATAGATAGACAGATAGATAGAGGGATGGATGGATAGATAGATAGATAGACAGATAGATGGATAGATAGCTAGATGGATGGATGGATGGATGGATGGATGGATGGATGGATGGATGGATGGATGGATAGATGGATGGATGGATGGATAAATGGATGGATGGATGGATGGATAGATGGATGGATGGATGGATAGATAGATAGATAGATAGATAGATAGATAGATAGATAGATAGATGGATGGATAGATGGGTGGATGGATAGATAGGTGGATGGATGGATGGATAGATAGATAGATAGATAGATAGATAGATAGATAGATAGATAGATAGATGGATAGATAGCTAGATGGATGGATGGATGGATAGATGGATAGATAGCTAGATGGATAGATAGATGGCTAGAGAGAGAGAGAGAGAGAGAGAGAGAGAGATGGATACTGATAGACAGATATTGATAGACATTGATCAGATCCCCTCTCAGCCTTCTCTTCTCCAGACTAAACAGCCCCAGAGCTCTCAGGCTCTCTTCTCAGGGGAGATGTTCAAGTCCTCTAACATCCTCCTAGCTCTGCCTTGCACTCCCTCCAGCAGGTTTCTGTCTCTCTTGACCTGAGGAGCCCCAAACTGGACGCAGGATTGCAGCTGTGCTCTCAGCAGGGCAGAGCAGAGGGGGAGCAGAACCTCCCCAGCCCTGCTGGCCACACTTTTCTTTCTGCACCCCAGGATCCCACTGGCTCTCTTGGCCACAAGGGCACATTGCTGTTCCAATTCTGAATGTAATTTTGATGTGCTGTCACCTACCTGTCTCTGGCATTCCACTGAAACCTATGTGTGACCTAAAGCCACCCTTCCACATGTATTGGAGCTTGTAGGGGCAGGGTGATTTGCTCTGACAAGCATGCTGATGGCTTTTCCATTAGGCAAGGTAGGACACTGACCTTCTCAAAAGCATGGGAAAATAAGCTCAGAAGAGAATACATTAACCCTCCTCAAGCCCAGAAGCAGTTCAGCTGTACCTTACAGAATAAATCTTCTCTGAAGCCTTTATGAAAGAGCAGCTGGCACAGGACACTGTGTCTTTGGGCATTGAAGGAGAGATGTAATACATGGCAGGAGAGACCACCAGAGCTCACTGGAGAGCTGGTAGCCCCTCAGTTAGGTAGCAGAAAGTCGCTGCTGAGGTGAGTTACTGCAAAATGTCCCCTGGTAAGTGTTGAACTAATGTGGTGGGTAGTTCAAAGGATGTTGTCAAGGGATCAGTTCTGGATGTGGCTCTGAGCAATGTGATGCAATGTGAGGTGTCCCTGCCCATGGCAGGGGGGTTGGAACTGGCTGAGCCTTGAGGTCCCTTCCAACCCTAACAATTCTGTGATTGTCTTAAGCCAATGCATTACACTAGAGATTGTCCTGCAAGTCTCAGAGCACACCACAGGCCAGCAAAAGACAATGTTCCTGCTCTCTGGATGGATGGAAGATATTTGTGTCCACTTGCATTCCAAGTGAAAACCATGGATATGCCTCCTACAAAGACAGGATGGGAGAGTTGGGGCTGTTTGGCCTGGAGAAGAAAAGGTTCCAGGGAGGCCTTATAGTGGCCTTCCATTATCACACAATCACAGAATCACAGAATGTTAGGGGTTGGAAGGGAACTCAAAAGCTCATCCACTCCAAGCCCCCTGCCAGAGCAGGAGCACCAAGAGCAGGTCACACAGGAACACATCCAGCTGAGTTTTGAATATCTCCAGAGAGGGAGACTCCACAACCCCCCTGGGCAGCCTCTTCCAGGCTTCTGCCATCTTCACATTGGAAAATTTTCCCTCATGTTTCCATGGAACTTCCTATGGCCAAACTTCCACCCAATGTCCTATCATTGGGCATCACCCAGCAGAGCCTGGCTCCATCCCCACCCTGCACATCTTTAGCAACAGCAATGAGGTCATCTCTCAGGCTCCTCCTCTCCAAGCTCCAGAGCCCTCAGCTCCCTCAGGCTCTCCTCCTAAGGAAGATGTTCCACTCCATCATCTTTGTGGCTCTGGAATGGACTCTCTCAAACAGTTCCCTGAGGTCCTTCTTGACCTGAGAGGCCCAGAACTGAACACAATATTCCAGATGCAGGGCAGAAGAGAGCCTACAAGAAACCTGTGGAGGAACACTTTACAAGGGCTTGAGGCACTAAGACAAGGGGCAGTGGTATTAAATAGAGAAAGGTAGGTTTAGATGGGACACTGGAAAGAGATTATTTACTATGAGGGTGGTGGAACACTGCAACTATTTGCCCAGGAGGCATTCAAGGCCAGCCTTGATGGGACTCTGAGCAACTTGATCTAGTTGGGGATGTGCCTGCTTACTGCAGGGGGGTTGGACTGAATGACCTTTAAAGATCCCTTCCAACACAACATATTCTATGCTTCTATAATTCTGTGATACCTTGATAGAGTTTCATGAGGGAATAATCATAGAATCAACCAGGCTGGAAAAGACCTCAGAGATCATCAAGTCCAACCTATGACCTAATACCTAACACCTCCTGACAACTAAACCATGGCTCCAAGTGCCACATCCAAGCCTTTTGTGAACACCTCCAGGGATGAGGACTCCACCACCTCCCTGGGTAGCACATCCCAATGGCCAATCTATCTTGCTGGGAAGAACTTTCTCCTCACCTCCAACCTAAACTTCCCCTGGCACAGCTTGAGACTGTGTCCTCTTGTTCTGGTGATGGCTGCCTGGGAAAACAGACAAACCCCACCTGGCTACAACCTCCCTTCAAGGAGTTGGAGAGAGCAAGAAGGTCTCCCCTGAGCCTCCTCTTCTCCAGGCTAAGCAACCCCAGCTCCCTCAGCCTCTCCTCACAGGGCTGTGCTCCAGACCCCTCCCCAGCTTTGTTGCCCTTCTCTGGACACCTTCCAGCATCTCAACATCTTTCCTAAACTGAGGAGCCCAGAACTGGACACAGGACTCAAGGTGCAGCCTAAGCAGCGCTGAGCACAGAGGGAGAATGACTTCCCTGCTCCTGCTGGCCACACTGTTCCTGATGCAGGCTTGGGGTATGTTGGCTAAGAATGGAGAGAGAAGCAATATTTTCCACCCAGAAATAAGGCACAGCTGGTAAAAAAAAGCAAAAGAGAAAATAAAAAGGGAAAAAAAAAAAAAGAAAAAAAAAAGAAAAAAAGGGAAAAAAAAAAAAAAAGAAAAAAGGAAAAACGGGAAAAAAAGAAAAATGAAAGAAGAAAATTGAAATTGAAAAAATAAAATAAAAATGAAAAAATAAAAAAGACAAATAAATAAAAAAAAAAAAAAAGAAAATAAGAAAAAGACAGAAAGGAAAAAATAAAAAAAATAAATAAATAAATAAATAAAACCCCCCCAAAAAAAGAAAAAGAAAAATAAGAAAGAGACAAAAAGGAACAAAATAAAAAAGAAAAGAAAAATAAATAAATAAATAAAACAAAAAAAAGAAAAAGACAAAAAGGAAAAAAATTTTTAAAAAAACTAAATAAATAAATAAACCCCCCCCAAAAAAAAGAAAAATAAAAATAAGAAAGAGACAAAAAGGAACAAAATAAAAAAGAAAAGAAAAATAAATAAATAAAACAAAAAAAAAAAAATACAAAAAGGAAAAAAATTTAAAAAAACCCTACCTAAATAAATAAATAAATAAACCCCCAAAAAAAAAGAAAAATAAAAATAAGAAAAAGACAAAAAGGAAAAAATAAAAAAGAAAATAAAAATAAATAAATAAAACAAAAAAAAGACAAAAAGGAAAAAATAAAAAAAACCCTACCTAAATAAATAAATAAATAAACCCCCCCAAAAAAAAGAAAAATAAAAATAAGAAAAAGACAAAAAGGAAAAAATAAAAAAGAAAATAGAAATAAATAAATAAATAAAATAAGAAAAAGACAAAAAAAAATAATTAATAAATAAATAAATTAATTAAGAAAAAGACAAAAAGGAAAAAATAAAAAATAAAATAAAAATACATAAATAAATAAAATAAGAAAAAGACAAAAAGAAAAAAATAAAAATAAATTAATAAATAAATAAATTAAGAAAAAGACAAAAAGGAAAAAATAAAAAATAAAATAAAAAAAATAAAAAAAAGTAAAAGAAAGAAAAAGACAAAAAGGAAAAAATAAAACAAGAAAAATAAAAAAGAAAAAGTAAAAAAAAATAAAATTAAAAAAGGGAAAAAATGAATAAAGAAGGGAAAAATAATAAAAAATAATAAAAAGGGGGAGGGGGGGGAGAAATAGAAAAGAAAAAAAAAAAAACAGAAAAAATAAACCCAAGCAGCTTCTTCCCTTAGAAATCTACAATTGGGTAGGACACGACTGAGAAAATCTTGCACTGAACAAGAGGAGCAGGAGGAGCAGGAGGCAAGGGCTAACAGAGCCACACAGGCACTCAGGAGTGAAGGCTCTGCCTGGTGCTGTGCAGCCTGGGAGGATTATTTGGCTGACAAGTGGCACTGTGGAGCCCATGTCAACAACCAGAGCTGGCAGCTGCCTTGCACTAAGAAGCTGAACGAAGCTCAGCCTGCTTGATGTGTTTCTTATCAGGGAGTTGGACTATAATCCAGTGCTGCCTTTTCATGTGTCCTTTGTTATCACCAGCTCAGCGCTGCTGTGGTCATCTGCTTGGTCACTCACCTGAACCTATCTCTCCTGTGATAAAGCACCTGCCTGGCACAGAAGAGAGAAGTCGTTTTGCTCCTGCTTGAATGTCAAGCACACCAGCAAAACCTTCCTCAGCAAGCTCAGGAGGAAGTTGCCTGCGCACCAGGGACTTCCCCCTGGGATTTAATCTGAAAGAAATTAAATAAATGTAGCATAGCATAGCATAGCATAGCATAGCATAGCATAGCATAGCATAGCATAGCATTGCATAGCATAGCATGGCATTGCATGGCATTGCATAGCATAGCATAGCATAGCATGGCATAGCATGGCATTGCATAGAATAGAATAGAATAGAATAGAATAGAATAGAATAGAATAGAATAGTATCATAGTATCAGTCAGGGTTGGAAGGGACCACAAGGATCATCTAGTTTCAAACCCCCTGCCATGGGCAGGGACACCCACACTAGATCAGCCTGGCCAGAGGCTCAGCCAGCCTGGGCTTAAACACCTCCAGGGATGGGGCCTCAACCACCTCCCTGGACAACCCATTCCAGGGCTTCACCACTCTCATGGGGAAGAACTTCCTCCTCCCCTCCAGCCTGAATCTCCCCACCTCCAGCTTCATTCCATTCCCCCTAGTCCTATCACTCCCTGAGATCCTGAGAAGTCCTTCCCCAGCCTTATTGTAGTCCCCTTCAGACACTGGAAGGCCACAATTAGGTCACCTCAGAGCCTTCTCCTTTCCAGACTGAACAGCCCCAACTCCTTCAGTTTGTCCTCATAGCAGAGCAGCTCCAGCCCTCTGCTCATCCTCCTGGCCCTTCTCTGGACACCTTCCAGCACCTCCTGATCCCTCTTGTAATAGGGGCTTCAAACTGGAGGCAGGACTCCAGGTGGGGTTAGAATAGAATAGAATAGAATAGAATAGAATAGAATAGAATAGAATAGAATAGAATAGAATAGAATAGAATAGAATAGAATAGAATTAATTCTGGACCCCTCAGTTTAGGAAGGATGTTGACTTGCTGGAGCAAGTGAAGTCATGTGCTATAGAAGTGCACGAAGCCTTTAGTAATGGTTTAAAACAGGGAAATTCTATTTGGCTTAAAGGATCTAGCTAGAAGCACATGATACACCAGAATGGCCTCAGAGTGGCCAGCAGGAGCAGGGAAGCCATTCTGTCCTGGATTCAGCACTGGTTAGGCCACACCTTGAGTCCTGTGTCAGTTCTGGGCCCCTCAATTCAAGAAAGATGTTAAGATGCTGGAATGTGTCCAGAGAAGGGCAATGAAGTTGGTGAGGGGTTTGGAACACAGCCCTGTGAGGAGAGGCTGAGGGAGCTGGGGTTGCTTAGCCTGGAGAAGAGGAGACCCAGGGGAGACCTTCTTGCTCTCTCCAACTCCCTGAAGGGAGGTTGTAGCCAGGTGGGGGTTGGTCTCTTCTCCTAGGCAAGCAGCACCAGAACAAGAGGACACAGTCTCAAGCTGTGCCAGGGGAGGTTTAGGCTGGAGGTTAGGAGGAAGTTCTACACAGAGAGAGTGATTGCCCATTGGAATGTGCTGCCTGGGGAGGTTGTGGAGTCTCCTTCTCTGGAGCCTTTCCAACCCCACCTGGATGCTTTCCTGTGCAGACCTCCCTGGGTGATTCTGCTCTGGCAGGGAGGTTGGGCTGGATGATCTCTGGAGGTCCCTTCCAACCTCTGTGATCCTGTGGCAGGTTGTTTGAGTTAGAAGCACAACGTACTGATGAATTTATTTCAGAAGCTCAATTATTTTTCATAGGTATTCTTTTGTGAGCTTTTAATGGCTCAGCACATGGAAATCTGTAACACCTGGCTGAGGTGCATTTAATGTGATGTAGTGGATGAGCTCCAGAATAAATTCAATATAATTACCAGACACTGAATAAAGTTGTAAAAATGATTGATTGGAGCAGCTGGGAGTTGTGTGGTAGATCTTATGTAGGGTATAATTGACTCCATTCTTAATGGATTAAATTATTTCTGTGAAACAAACCAGGATACAGAACAGGCTTGGCAGCTGCACCCAAAGAGTGGCTGTCCATGGGTCATGGCCAAGTGGAAGCCAATGCCAAGTGGAGTCCCTCAGGGATCAGTACTGGGACCAGTCCTGTTCAGCATCTTTCTGGGTGCCATGGACAGTGGCACTGAGTGCACCCTCAGCAAGTTTGCTGATGACACCAAGCTGTGTGGTGCAGCAGACAGGCTGGAGGGAAGGGATCCATCCAGAGGGACCTGGACAGGCTGGAGAGGTGAGCCCATGACAGCCTCATGAGGTTCAACAAGAGCAAGTGCAAGGTCCTGTAGCTGGGTCAGGGCAATCCCAAGCACTGATATAGACTGGGCAGGGACTGGCTTGCGAGCAGCACTGAGGAAAAGGACCTGGGGGTGCTGGGGGAGTAATTGGCCATTGGGATGTGCTGCCCAGGGAGGTGGTGGAGTCACCATCCCTGGAGGTGTTCAAGAAAGGCTTGGATGTGGCACTTGGAGCCATGGTATAGTTGTCAGGAGGTGTTAGTTAGTATGTTGGACTTGATGATCTCTGAGGTCTTTTCCAAGCTGAATGATTCTATGATTCTGTGAAGGGCTGTGGCTGCTTCTGGAGGCAGTGTGTCACCAAATGTTCTCTTACCCCTTTCAGGACCACAGCAGATCTCAGGCTCCTGCCCCTACTTGACACCACTCCACAAACACTAGCACCTTGCTCTAGGGACCTGGAAAAACCCACAGGGCAGAGTGAAGCATCTACATCATCACAGAATCCTTTAGGAGGAAAGGAGTCTTTAATGATTGTCTGTTCCAAATCCTCTGCCAAGGGCAGGGATATCCTCCATTAGGTCAGGTAGCTCAGACCTCCATCCACCCTGGCCCTGAACAGTTCCAGTGATTTGGTATCCACAGGTCCTTTGGGCAACCTCTTCCAGTGCCTCAGCAATTCCACAGTAAAATATACTTCCTTATATCTAATCTCAGTCTAACCCCCTTGAGCTTAAAACCACTGCCCCTTCTTCTGTCCCTCCAGGCTTTAGGAAAAGCCTCTCTGTCTCCCTTATAAGCCCTGTTTATATATTGGAAAGGCCAGGAGTGATCTTAAATGCCTCTGACATTAGCAGAACAGGAACAGAATTGGTCTTTCATATTTAGGTTCCCAGGCAAGGATTCACCTGCCTCATGGAGATGTTTGTCACAGAGACATCTCCACCACAGTCATGGCTAATGAGGAAAAATCGGTCCTCCTAGAGAGCAATCGACTTCAGAGGCTGAAATATTTGTATAAATGAGGTAAACCGAAGCATGGCCTCTGTGTGTCCTTTGCTTTCCAGCAGGGTGGAGGCTGAGTGGCTCCAAGTGAAGGTACATGGCATCAGTGGCACAGTGGCCAGTGCTGTTCCCCAGGGATCAGCATTGGGCCCAGTGTTGTTCAGTATCTTTACCAACCACCTGGTTGAGGGGCTTGAGAGGACCCTCAGCAAGTTCTGATGAACTTGCCACCACTGGGGGGTGGCTGACACCTGCCAGGCTGTGCTGGCATCCAACCAGAGCTGCACAGGCTGGGAGCTGGCTGCAGGCAAACCTCATGGAGTTCAGTAAGGACAAGTACAGGGTCCTGCATCTGGGGAGGGAAAACAGCAGGCACCAGGACAGCTTAGGGGCTGACCTGCTGGAAAGCAGCTCCACACAGAAAGACCTTGGAGTGCTGGTGGGCAGCAAGTTCTGCATGGGACAGCAATGTGCCCTTGTGGCCAAGAGAACCAATGGGAGCCTGGGGTGCAGCAAGAAAAGTGTGGCCAGCAGGGCTGGGGAGGTTCTGCTCCCCCTCTGCTCTGCTCTGCCCTGCTGAGAGCACAGCTGCAATCCTGTGTCCAGTTTGGGGCTCCCCAGGTCAAGAGAGACGGAGACCTGCTGTAGAGAGTCCAAGGCAGAGCCAGGAGGATGCTTAGGGGACTTGAGCATCTCCCCTGGGAAGAGAGCCTGAGAGCCCTGGGGCTGTTTAGTCTGGAGAAGAGAAGGCTGAGAGGGATCTGGGGTCTTGGTGTCATCTGCAAACTTACTGATGATGGACTCAAGCCCCTCATCCAGATCATCAATAAAGCTATGGAACAGGATGGGGCCCAGGACTGATCCCTGGGGCACACCACTGGTGCCTGGCTGCCAGCTGGATGTGGCACCATTCACCTCCACTCTCTGGGCTCAGGCCCCCAGCCAGTTCCTAACCCAGGGCAGAAAGAATGCAGACAACATCCTGGACATAAAGACAAGATTGGCTGAGTGACATTTCTCAGATGCAATGATTCTTATGTTCTTGTGAAAATATAATCCTTTACCCTCAATAAAAAACATATATATAAAAGGAGAGGTGGGGGGAAATGAGACTGAGAGCTAAGAAATAGCCTCTGCTCTCTTTGAAGGGTATTATAGCTCATCAAATATAACCTTTGAGAGTAAAGACACCTTTTATGCTCATCAAGGAAAAAAACTTACATGACATTTCCCAAATCAACTTAGCCAACTGTCCAGTCAGCTGCAGCAGCAAGTGCCCAAGAGTAGGGCAGAGCAGGGATGCCTGCTGTGCCCTGTCTCCCAGGCTGTCACATTTTCAACTCTCATCATTGCTGTTTCTTTGTCCTGTTTCTTATGTCCCTTTGGCAGAGCTGGGATAGATTAATTTTCTCTTGGCTCAGAAACAAAGGCAGTACCTGTGTTGGGTTTGTGCTCCAGCAACCATCTAGAATCAAAGAATCAGAGAATCATGACCTCAGAGGTCATCAAGTCCAGCCTATGACCTAATACCTAACACCTCCTGACGACTAAACCATGGCTCCAAGTGCCACATCCAAGCCTTTTGTGAACATCTTCAGTGATGGTGACTCCACCACCTCCCTGGGCAGCACATTCCAAGGGCCAGTTACTCTTTCTGTGAAGATGCAGCATCCTCACCTTCAGTCTAAACCTCCCCTGGCACAGCATGAGACTGTGTCCTCTTGTTCTGGTGCTGGTTGCCTGGGAGAAGAGACCAACCCCCACCTGGCTACAGCGTCCCTTCAGGTAGTTGTAGACAGCAAGGTCTCCCCTGAGCCTCCTCTTCCCCAGGTTAAATGCCCTCATCTCCCTCAGCCTCTCCTCACAGGGCTGTGCTCCAGACCCCTCCCCAGCCTCATTGCCCTTTAAAGGCATAGTGATTAATTTAATAGGTGCAAAAGTATCTGGAGACTTTTTCTCTAAACAGTTAAGATCCTTGAGGACTGGGCTAGCAAGGTATTTATGGAGAGTATGGAGAAGGAAGAAGGGCAGGGGCTACCCTGAGTCTCTGTCCCCTCTACACAGAGCCATTTGTTACCCTTTAGACCACTGCAGTGACACACTTCCCTCCAATGAGAGAAGGGCAATGAAGCTGAGAAGGGCCTGGAGATTAAATATGATAAAGAGAGACTGAAGGAGCTGATGGTGAGTTTGGAAAGGAGGAGGCTGAGGGGAGACCTCATTGCTGTCCACATGGTTGGACTCAATGATCTCCATTCCCTCTTGTTCTGTCACTAATTACCTGTGAGAAGAGACCAGCAGCAGCCTCTCCACAAACTCCTTTCAGATAGTTGGCTTGCAAGGTGAGAGAATGGAATGGAATGGAATGGAATGGAATGGAATGGAATGGAATGGAATGGAATGGAATGGAATGGAATGGAATAGAATAGAATAGAATAGAATAGAATAGAATAGAATAGAATAGAATAGAATAGAATAGAATAGAATAGAATAGAATAGACCAGACCAGGTTGGAAAAGACCTTGGAGAGCAGCAAGTCCAGCCTATCACCCAACACCATCTAATCAAAGAAACCATGGCCTCCTCTCCTCCAGGCTGAACACCCCCAGCTCCCTCAGCCTGTCCTCATAGCAGAGCTGTTCCATCCCCCTGATCATCTTCATGGCCCTCCTCTGGACCCTTTCCATCAGGTCCATGTCATTCCTATATTGAGGGCTCCAGACCTGCACACAGTACTCCAGGTGAGGTCTCAGAAGAGCAAAGTGGCAGAATGACCTCTTTGTCTCTGCTGGCCACACATCCCTTCATCATCTTTGTGGCTCTGTGCTGGATTCTTTCAAGCAGTTCCCTGAGGTCCTTCTGGAACTGAGGGGCCCAGAACTGGATGCAATATCACCAGGGAAGAGTAGAGGAGGAACAGAACCTCTCTGGACCTACTAACCACAGCCCTTCTAATTCATCCCAGGATGCCAATTGCCTTCTTGGCCACCTGGGTACACTGCTGGTTCATGTTCAGCTGCTGTCAACCAGTCCCCCCATGTCCGCTCTGCCTGGCTGCTCTCAGCCACTCTGTCCCCAGCCTGTAGCACTGCATGGGGCTGTTGTGGCCAATGTGCAGAACCTGGCACTTGGATGTGTTCAATCTCCTGCCCTTGGACTCTGCCCATCTGTCCACCCTGGCAAGGTCCCTCTGCAGAGCTCTCCTACCCTATAACAGCTCTCCTACCCTATAACAGATCAACTCCTGCCCCTAGTTTGGTGTCATCTGCAAACTTACTGATGATGGACTCAATGCCCTCATCCAGATCATCAATAAAGTATTGAACAGCATGGTGCCCAGCACTGATCCCTGGGGGGACACCCCTAGTGCCTGGCTGCCAGCTGGCTGTGGCACCATTCACCACCACTCTCTGGGCTCAGCCTCCAGCCAGTTCCTAACCCAGCTCAGAGTGCTGCTGTCCAAGCCATGGGCTGACAGCTTGGCCAGGGAGTTTGCTGTGGGGGACGGTGTCAAAGGCCTTGCTGAAGTCCTGATAGACTACATCAGCTGCTCTTGACTGGTTCAGCTTCTGAATGTCTCATGCTCATAGCTTTCAACCTTGTTCCAGCACCATCCTCAATCTCCTAGCATCTGCTCCTCAACATCAGGCTTGCTGCTCTGCCTGGGTGACAAATGTCTCCATTAGAACAGATTCATTTCATTTGCTCAGTCTCACTCCACATGGTTAAAAAAGGGCTTTGAGATTTAGGAACTAATAGAGCTAAGCAAATACAGCAAGAAATGCCAGTGAATTATTGCCTCAATACTTTTTAATGAACTCTCTTCATCTGTGTCCAGCCACAAGCCAGTGCATGGCTTTCACAGCTGGGAGAGCTAAAGAATCAGCAGTTTTCAAGGGAGTGTGGGGAGCCTTCACATCAAGATTCACTTCCCATAAAATACTTACACCAGAAATCAAATTTTAAGAGCTCCAGGAATTTAATAGGGAGCTGAAGCAGTGAAGAAGGTAAGGGAGCATTGCTGCTGTAGTTTGGGCTGCCACAAGTCACTACTCTCAATATAAAGCATAACTGCCTGAAATTCAGTATTACTTGCCCAGCTAACTGCCTCTTTTGGCCTAACAAAGGCTCCTATCACTCTCTCACTCTGTTTATTGCATTTGCAGCCAGTCCCCTGCATACTGCAGTCTCAGCCAGCCCAGAAGGCCCAGAGCTGAGTGCTGCTGTGCCCTCTGCATGCCCTGCAGCACAGTGGCTGCCAGGGAGGTGCACTTCTCTGGGCAGCTTCGAGCAACTCAATATCTCTCTGAATCTGAAGTGTCCAGTTCTGGGCCCCTCAGTTTAGGAAAGATGTTGAGATGCTTGAACATATCCAGAGAAGGGCAACAAGGCTGGGGAGGGGTCTAGAGCACAGCGCTGTGAGGAGAGGAAAGGGGCTGGGGTTGCTTACTCTGGAGAAAGGAGGCTCAGAAGGGACCTTATTGATCTCTGAAGAGAGGTTGTAGCCAGGTTGGTCTCTTCTCCCAGGCAAGCAGCACCAGAACAAGAGGACACAGTCTCAAGCTGTGCCAGGGGAGGTTAGGCTTGATCTTAGAAAAAAAAACCTAGAAATGGGTAGATTCAGATTGGATGTGAGAAAGAAGTTGTTCCCCATGAGGGTGGTGAGAGCCTGGCACAGGTTGCCCAGGGAGGTGGTGGAAGCCTCATCCCTGGAGGTTTTTTCAGCCAGCCTGGATGTGGCTGTGAGCAACCTGCTGCAGTGTGAGGTGTCCCTGCCCATTGCAGGGGGCTTGGAAATGGATGACCGTTGAGGTCCCTTCCAACCCTGACAATTCTGTAATTCTATGATTCAAAACCAATTTTGCAGTTCAGGCTGGATGCTAGGAAAAATTCTTCCCAGGAAGAGAGATTGGCCTTTGGGATGTGCTGCCCAGGGAGGTGGTGGAGTCAGCATCCCTGAAGGTGTTTAAAATGAGCCTGGATGAGGCACTTGGTGCCATGGTTTAGTTGATGAGATGGTGTTGGGTGATAGGTTGGACTGGATGATCTCTGAGGTCTTTTCCAACCTGGTTAATTCTCAATACACTGCTTCATTCTGAAGCCTCTTGAAGAGATGATTTGTGAACTTGCTGTGGACTGGGCCTGGTGGATAGAATGGCAGTGGTGAATGGGTGCATCCCAACCTGTGAGGAGTTAAGCTTGTCTCCCTTTCATTGCCTCAACATTGCTTACCTTCCCAAAATGTTTCACACCATTGTCCCAGAGGACCACAAGCTCTGTGAATGGAATGGAATGGAATGGAATGGAATGGAATGGAATGGAATGGAATGGAATAGAATAGAATAGAATAGAATA
Organism: Melanerpes aurifrons; assembly: GCA_011125475.1. Classification (NCBI taxonomy): domain Eukaryota; kingdom Metazoa; phylum Chordata; class Aves; order Piciformes; family Picidae; genus Melanerpes; species Melanerpes aurifrons. The sequence continues at coordinate 2,937,735 of WWNC01000060.1, forward strand.
GAATAGAATAGAATAGAATAGAATAGAATAGAATAGAATAGAATAGAATAGAATAGACCAGACCAGGTTGGAAAAAGACCTTTGAGATCATAAAGTCCAACCTATCACCCAACACCATCCAATCAACTAAACCATGGCACCAAGCACCTCACCTAGGCTCTTCTTAAGCACTTCCACTGATGGGGACTCCACCACCTCCCTGGGCAGCACATCCCAATGGCCAATCTCTCTTGCTGGGAAGACTTTCTTCCTAACATTCAGCCTAAACCTCCCCTGGCTCAGCTTGAGACTGTGTCCTCTTGTTCTGATGCTGGGTGCCTGGGAGAAGAGACCAACCTCCCACAATGCATCCCCCACAATGGAACCCCCACAATGGAACCCCCACAATGGAACCCCCACAATGTCCTGTGCTGACCCTGGTCCCCACAGTACTCACAGCCTCACATTTGCCTTCACACTATTGTCTCAAGAAGAATCTCCTCCTGTCTACAAGACCATAAACTCTGTGCTGATGGCCAGCAGATGCTGGAACTTGCTGAGACAATCATGTTGATAAAGATGGTCAGAGTGAGTGCCAAGAGGAGGGAGCCAGCTCTGCTGGGGGATGCCCAGTGCCAGCACAAGGGGCAGTGGTGGAAGCTGAGGCAGAGGAAGTGCCATGGGAACAGGAGGGAAAAAAATTTCCCTCTGAGAGTGAGAGAACACTGTAAGAGGCTGCAGAGGGGTTGTGGAGTCTCCCTCCCTGGAGATATTCCCAACCCACCTGGATGTGTGTCTGTGTGATCTGCTCTGGGTGCTCCTGCTCTGGCAGGGGGGTTGGACTGGGTGAGCTTTTGAGGTCCCTTCCAGCCCCTGAAATTCTGTGCTTCTGAACTGCAAGGGCACCACGTTTAAAGGTTTCATAAGGAGCTGATTATCTGTGAGTGGGCCATGGGCTATTTTCAATGAATCTATCCATTTTATTCAGGTCTGCATGCTAATAATAACAGATCAAGAGGGTGGCATGGATTCCTTTTGCTTCGAGTGCTTCTGTAGTGCACTGGTAATTTCCTCTCCTCTTGAGCAGTTCTTGCACTCCCAGCCTGTCCTGAGCTATCAATACAATCAGGGTGTCTGAGGACTTGAGTTCCCCCACTTGCTGGAGTGTGTGCAGAAGAGGTTAATGATGCTGGGGAAGGGCCTGGAGAAGAAATCTGATGAAGAGAGACTGAAGGAGCTGGGGATGGTTAGTGTGAAAAAAAGAGGCTGAGGGGAGACCTCCTGGCTGTCTACAACTACCTGAAAGGTCATTGTAGAGAGGCTGCTGCTGGTCTCTCCTCACAGGTAACTAGTGACAGAACAAGAGGGAATGGCCTCAAGCTGCCACTGGGTAGGTTTAGAGTGGACATTAGGAAACATTTTTTGATGGCAAGAGTGGTCAGGGATTGGAATGTGCTGCCCAGGGAGGAGGTTGAGTCCCCAAGCCTGGCTGTGCTTCAAGGTGGTTTGTCTGTGGTGCTTGGGGATATGGTTTAGGGGTGACCCTTGTAGAGCAGGGTTGTGGGTTGGACTTGGTGCTCCTGAGGGTCTTTTCCAACCTGAATGTTTCTGTGATCCTGTGAAGAAATGAAACAAGAGAGTGTTCTGAGGAAATGTTCCCCATTCAATAAATCTAGTGCCCCACTCTATTTCATTTCACTTTCTTTCTTTGTCACTGCTTAATCAGCACAAGAACTCCAGAACTCTTCTTTTTTTTTTGACAGGAGTAGCCCCTGGAAAATATTTCTTCAAAGGATTTTGACTTGGAGCTGTAATGAGAATAACTGGAGGAAATGTGTTAAAAACATGATGAAACCTCTGGATGGCTAGTCATAAACAGAAGAAACGATGGTGGCATTTTTATGCTGGGCATTAGAGTCATAGAATCAACCAGATTGGAAAAGACCTCAGAGATCATCAAGTCCAACCTATGACCTACTACCTAACACCTCTAACACCTCCTGACAACTAAACCATGGCTCCAAGTGCCACAGCCAAGCTTTTTTTTAACACCTCCAGGGATGGTGAATAGGATAGGATAGGATAGGATAGGATAGGATAGGATAGGATAGGATAGGATAGACCAGTTTGGAAGAGACCTTCGAGATCAAGTCCAACCTATCACCCAACACCATCTATTCAATTAAACCATGGCACCAAGCAGCCCATCAAGTTTCCTCCTAAACACCTCCAGTGATGGTGATTCCACCACTTCCCTGGGCAGCACATTCCAATGGCCAATCTCTCTTAGAATAGAATAGAATAGAATAAACCAGGTTGGAAGAGACCTTCAAGACCATCACATCCAACCTATCACCTAACACCACCTAATCAACTAAACCCATGGCACCAAGCACCCTGTCAAGTCTCCTCCTGAACACCTCCAGTGACGGCGACTCCACCACCTCCCCAGGCAGCCCATTCCAATGGGCAATCACTCTCTCTGTGTAAAACTTCCTCCTGACCTCCAGCCTGAACCTCCCCTGGCGCAGCCTGAGACTGTGTCCTCTTGTTCTGGTGCTGGCTGCCTGGGAGAAGAGACCAACCTCTGCCTGTTTACAACCTCCCTTCAGGGAGTTGTAGAGAGCAATAAGGTCACCCCTGAGCCTCCTCCCCTCCAGGCTAAGCAACCCCAGCTCCCTCAGCCTCTCCTCACAGGGCTGTGTTCCAAGCCCCTCACCAACTTCGTTGCCCTTCTCTGGACTCGTTCCAGCAAGTCAACCTCTTTCCTAAACTGAGGGGCCCAGAACTGGACACAGGACTCCAGGTGTGGCCTAACCAGTGCAGTGTACAGGGGCAGAATGACCTCCCTGCTCCTGCTGGCCACACTGTTCCTGATGCAGGCCAGGATGCCATTGGCCCTCTTGGCTGCCTGGGCACACTGCAGGCTCATGTTCATTTCTCCCTACCTCCAGCCTAAACTTCCCCTGGCACAGCTTGAGACTGTGTCCTCTTGTTCTGATGCTGCTTGCCTGGGAGAAGAGACCAACCCCCACCTGGCTACAACCTCCCTTCATTGGTTTGCCTGGACACATTTTTTATCTCTTCTTTTTAAACTAGAGATTAATTGTAGCATTGCTCAGACTTCACTTGGACAGTGTGAGGTTTTGGCATCTTAAACAAATAACATCTTGAGGTTTGGATTTACATTTGATACACTCCCCTGTCAAGAGGGAAAGAGCTGTGGAGCTACTCATGAAAAACTATTGGCAAAGGCAATGAATGCTGAGGTCTTTTCCCTTCTGATATTGATCAAGGTTGCCAATAAATAGATGCCTTGTTTCATTGCTCTTACAATTTGAGAGTCTCCTCTGCTCCTCAGATTTTTCTCAGTCTCTCTAGAGCCACAGAGGATGTTTCTGCTTTGGAGAAGAAAAACCCTTTCAGTGTTGGGCTGCAAGCAGCTTATCACAGAATCACAGAAGCGCTCAGGTTGGAAAGACCCTCAGGAGCACCAAGTCCAACCCACAACCCTACTCTACAAGGGCCACCCCTAAACCAGAGCCCCAAGCACCACAGCCAAACCACCTGGAAACACAGCCAGGCTTGGGGACTCAACCACCTCCCTGGGCAGCACATTCCAGCCCCTGACCACTCTTGCCATCAAAAAATGTTTCCTAATGGCCACTCTAAACCTACCCAGTGGCAGCTTGAGGCCATTCCCTCTTGTTCTGTCACTAGTTACCTGTGAGAAGAGACCAGCAGCAGCCTCTCTACAATGACCTTTCAGGAGTTGTAGACAGCAATGAGGTCTCCCCTCAGCCTCCTCTCTTTCACACTAACCATCTCCAGCTCCTTCAGTCTCTCTTTATCAGATTTATTCTCCAGGCCCTTCCTCAGCTTCCTTGCCTTCAGAATTGTCCCTCAGGATCATCAAGTCCAACCTACAACCCTACTCTACAAGAATCACCCCTAAACCACACCCCCAAGCACCACATGCAAACCACCTTGAAACACAGCCAGTCTTGGGGACTCCACCACCTCCCTGGGCAGCACATTTCAATGCCTGCCTAAAAGAAGAGCAAATGAAGCATTGAAGTGGTGGTAGTGAGCAGCCCTCCTCCTCCAGCTAATGCCTGTGATTTTTATATTGTCCTTCCAGGCATCCAAGTAGCAGATAAGAATCTCTATGATTAATCTCTCATGATGGCTTAGATTGCACCAAAATCCCCTGAGGGCTGTGTTGCTCTTTCTGACAGCAGAAGGGAATTATTCCCTCTCCTCTTTCCCAAACTAACCATCCCCAGCTCCTTCAGTCTATCTTCTCCAGATTTATCCTCCAGACCCTTCCTCAGCTTCATTGTCCATTGCAAGAAGGCCTCCCCTGAGCCTCCTCTTCTCCAGGCTAAGCAACCCCAGCTCCCTCAGCCTCTCCTCACAGGTCTGTGCTCCAATCCCCTCCCCAGTTTTGTTGCCCTTTGTTGCCCTTTGTTCTATTGTTTGTGAGTCTGTAAGTAGTTTATGCCCAGAAGAGTAACTCTAATAGATGATTCCTAAGCTGAGCTTTTACAAGATGAAGCATCCTGCCCTGGTGAGGCCACACTTGGAATATTGCATCCAGCTCTGGGCTCCCCAGTTCAGGAGGGACAGGGATCTGCTGGAGAGAGTCCAATGGAGGGCTACAAGGATGCTGAAGGGACTGCAGCACTGCCTGGGGAGGAGAGGCTGAGAGCCCTGGGGCTGTTCAGTCTGGAGAAGAGAAGACTGAGAGGGATCTGATCAATATCTACTAATATCTGAGGGCTGGGGTTCAAGAGGGAGGGGACAGGCTCTACTAAGTTGCACCTTGGGATAGGACAAAGGACAATGGATGTAAGCAGCACCACAGGAGGTTCCACCTCAATATAAGGAGTAACTTCTTCACTGTGAGGTTCACAAAGCTCTGGAGCAGGCTGCCCAGGGAGGTTGTGGAGTCTCCTTCTCTGGAGACTTTCCATCCCTGTCTGGATGTGTTCCTGTGTGACCTCTCCTGGATTCTCTGGTCCTGCTCTGGCAGGGGGGTTGGCCTTGATGATCTCTGGAGGTCCCTTCCAACCCCAACCATCCTGGGATCCTGTAACATGGTCACACCTCAAGCTGCAGCCCTTTGTTTACTCCTGCTCTTCTCTGCTGAGCTGATGCTGTAGCAGGAGATAAATTTACCAGTCCCACAGGAAAGGTAGAATTGCCTCCAAAAATCATCATCTGTTCCTAATTTCCTCATCAATTAAAGAACAGCTCACAGGCTCGGAAGGGAACAATAGACTCCCTCTGAGGCAGTAACTTTAGGACGTGCTGCACTCCTTCAACAACTTCCTTTGCTATCCTAGGGTGCATTTTATCTTGCCACGAGCTGGAAGGCTTAATTATGATCTTGTGCCTTCCATTGTCTGAAGCAGATGACTAAGAGACTTTCAAAGACAACTAGATCTGGATCTGTTCTAACTAATGTCTCTCTGTGTATGATGTCCCATTAGCCACAGCAGGACTTGTTTCAAGGGAGAATGAGGAGTCAGAGAATCATAGAATCAATAAGGTTGGAAAAGACCTCAGAGAGCATCAAGGCCAAGGGATGAGGAGGGGAGGGTTAGCCTTGTGTTATTATTTCAGGGAATGCAAAGCTGGCTGATTAATTGCCATTGATCAATCTTACTTGGTTGGCAACAGCTACCTTGTCTGCTTAGTCTAGGGAAGAGAAGACTGAGAGGGGATTTAATCAATGTCTATCAATAGCTGAGGGCTGGGGGTCAGGAGGGAGGGGACAGGCTCTGCTCACTTGCACCCTGGGATAGGACAAGGGGCAATGGATATCAACTCCAGCACAGAAGGGTCCACCTCAACATGAGGAGGAATTTCTTCACTGTGAGGGTCCCAGAGCCCTGGAGCAGGCTGCCCAGAGAGGTTGTGGAGTCTCCTTCTCTGGAGACTTTCAAACCCTGTCTGGATGTGTTCCTGTGTGACCTTTTCTGCATTCTTTGGTCCTGCTGTGGCAGGGGGCTTGGACTCAAGAATCTCTGGGGCTACAAGGAGGATGGAGCTGGGGGTGTTCAGCCTGGAGAAGAGGAGGCTCTGGGGAGACCTAATAGCAGCCTGCAAGGACCTGAAGGGGGCTACAGGAAGGATGGAGAGAGACTGTTTGCAAAGGCCTGCAGAGACAGGACAAGGGACAATGGCTTCAAATTAGAGCAGAGCAGATTGAGATTGGATGTGAGGAAGAAGTTCTTCACCATGAGAGTGGTAGAACACTGGAACAGGTTGCCCAGGGAGGTGGTTGAGCCCCTATCTCTGGAGATATTCAAGGCAAGGCTCAGTGAGGCCTTGGGCAACCTGATCTAGTTAAGGACATCCCTGCTGACTGCAGGATGACCTTTGGAGGTCCCTTCTGGCCCAGATCATTCAATGATTCTATGATTCTAGTCCTAAAATTCTGTGATTCTATGATCTCTGACCTTCTTCTCCAGGGCTGTACTTGGAAATTCCCCAGCTGGACAGGTAATCCTAGGTAGAAATAGCATTGCCCTTTCTCTGGGAATTGACTTGGCTCAAGTTCTGCAAGGGCTATCAACTGCAGTGAAAAAAACAACTGCCCCAAGAACACAGAGCAGCAGCACCTTTGAATTCCATCCTGAGAATGCAAAGTGAAAAGCTGTCTGCAAACACAGGCTTGGGGGAAACCTTTCCTTGTGGCACTGCTCAACAGGAGGCAGGAAGAAAACTTAGAATCAACAAGGTTGGAAAAGACCTCAGAGATCATCAAGTCCAACCTAGTACCCAGCTTGTCTCAACAAGAGGGAACTTCTCCTACAGAGGAATAAAAAAACACACCACCAAAAGCACACCAAAAAACCCACCCCCAACACAGAATCCTTGAGGCAGTCTGGTTAAGGTGACTTGGGTTTATTTAGTGATATATGGGCTGGTATAAATTTCCTCCTCCAAAAGGACATTTCCAGGCTGGTAGAGGCATGAGGAGACATTTCTGATTTAGGGCTCTTCAACCCTCAGAGAGCACAACTGCTATAATTCACCTCCTTTCCTTCAGTGATTGTTACCTGACCTGAGACTTCTCTCTTCCTGGGCAGCCTGGAATGTGGTGGGTAGAAATTTACACCCCCCACCCCCTTCCCCTGACATTAAGTTTGCCAGAGCAGCCCAGGTGGAAGCAAACAGAAGCTGTGTTTACAAGCCCAGACTGCAGTCTCCAATGGAGTGCAGTGAATGTGTACAAAATATCCAGGAGTTACAATATTGACACAGGCATTTATAATTGATAAACAGCACAAGGACCTCCCTGTCAAAGACTAGGCTAAGCTACCAGCTTCTCCTTCCCTGCCTCCCTCTGACTCCCCTGTACTAAAGAAGGGAGAAAGGAGCAGGGGAATGTTAATACCAAAACAATGCAGTCAAGGTCAAGCAGAAGCTAGTATCTTTGCAGGGGGAGGAGGAGAGAGGAGAGGAGAAGCTGGGAGAGGAGACTCTAGGAGAGGAGACTCTAGGGGAGGAGAGGAAAGGAGACTCTAGGAGAGGAGAGGAGACTCAAGAAGAGGAGGCTAGGAGACTCGAGGAGAGGAGACTCGAGGAGAGGAGACTCGAGGAGAGGAGAGGAGACTCGAGGGAGGAGGAGGGGAGGAGAGGAGGGAGAGGAGAGGAGAGGAGAGAGGAGAGGAGAGGAGAGGAGAGGAGAGGAGAGGAGAGGAGAGGAGAGGAGAGGAGAGGAGGGGAGGGAGGAGAGGGAGGGGAGGAGAGGGAGGAGAGGAGAGGAGAGGAGAGGGAGAGGAGAGGAGAGGAGAGGAGAGGAGGGAGAGGAGAGGAGGAGAGGAGAGGAGAGGAGAGGAGACTCTAGGAGAGGAGACTCTAGGAGAGGAGACTCTAGGAGAGGAGACTCTAGGAGAGGAGACTCTAGGGGAGAGGAGAGGAGAGGAGAGGAGAGGAGAGGAGAGGAGAGGAGAGGAGAGGAGAGGAGAGGAGAGGAGAGGAGAGGAGAGGAGAGGAGAGGAGAGGAGAGGGAGGAGGGGAGAGGAGGGGAGAGGGAGAGGAGAGGGACTCTAGGAGAGGAGGAGAGGAGAGAGGAGGAGAGGAGAGGAGAGGAGAGGAGGGAGAGGAGAGGGAGAGGGAGAGGGAGAGGGAGGAGGAGAGGGAGAGGGAGGAGAGGGAGAGGGAGGAGAGGAGAGGAGAGGAGAGGAGAGGAGAGGAGAGGAGAGGAGAGGAGAGGAGAGGAGAGGAGAGGAGAGGTCATCTCTTCAATGGTATTGTTTAGAATTATCTTTATTTTCCTTTTTACACCCAACAGTGATTTGTTTACATTTTGCTACCTTTCTGCTCAAGATCTGTAAACAGTTTTAAAGGCATAGCCTGAGCTTACCACACTGCCACTTCCATGTTTCTTGCCAGAAACATGAGTTGTGCATTAGCTGGGACCTGTCAGCTTTTCCTGTTCAATAAAGGCAGCAAAGTCGACCTTCTGGGAGCCTGCTTGCTCTGCATAGGCTTGACTGAGGTGATGGTATCACCCAAAACATAGTGGTGGTTATTTTACAAGCATCTAGTTACTAACCAAAGCCATTAACTCCACAGAAGCAGTTCCTGGCCAGCCCCTAAAAGGGTACAAATACCATGAAGCAAAACCAAGGCTCCTGGATCTAACCCTCACTGCATGTTCAGGGTTGGAAGGGAACTTGAAAGCTCATCCAGTCCAACCCCGCTGCCAGAGCAGGAGCACCCAGAGCAGATCACACAGCAATGCATCCAGACAGGTCTTGAACATCTCCAGAGAGGGAGACTCCACAACCCCTCTGGGCAGCCTGTTGCAGTGACCCCTCACCCTCACAGGGGAAAAAAATTCTTCCTCATGATTCCATGGCAATTCCTCTGCCTCAGCTTCCACCACTGCCCCTTGTGCTGGCATTGGGCATCACCCAGCAGAGCCTGGCTCCAGCCTCTGCACAGCTTTATAACATAAATGAGGTCACCCCTCAGGCTTCTCCTCCCTCAGTTTCTGAGGTCCTTCTCGAACTGAGAGGCCCAGAACTGGGCACAATATTCCACTGTCCACAAATGCCAAATGCTCTGAACTGCTGTGGCCATTCAACACATCAGGAAACTACAGAAATGCAAGTTGTGAGAAGCTACTTCAGCCTCTCTGACAAGCTCTCTACAACTACCTGAAGGGAGGTTGTAGACAGGCAGAGGTTGGTCTCTTCTCCCAGACAAACAGCACCAGAACAAGAGGACACAGTCTCAGGCTGCACCAGGGGAGGTTTAGGCTGGAGGTTAGGAGGGAGTTTTACACAGAGAGAGTGATTGCCCACTGGAATGGGATGCATGAGGAGGTGGTGGAGTCACCATCAGTGGAGGTGTTCAGGAGGAGACTTGGTAGGGTGCTTGGTTGCATGGGTTAGTTGGTTGGGTGGTGTTGGATGATAGGTTGGACGTGATGATCTTGAAGGTCTCTTCCAACCTGGCCTATTCTATTCTATTCCATTCCATTCCATTCCATTCCATTCCATTCCATTCCATTCCATTCCATTCCATTCCATTCCATTCTCTGCTCCTGACATTCAGCAGCAGCAGCAGCTGAGGAGGAAGACAAAGAGCACTGCAAGCTGATATGAATTTGTTTTTCTGAATAAGAAAGCACCAAGGAGCATAATTGGCAAGTTTCTTCTTCTTCCTTTGTGTAAAACTGGCTGAGAGAAAACACCAAGTGGTGCTGTAAAGAGTGCTGCCAATAGATCATCATTTCTGCAAGCTGAAGCAGAGCAGCAGGAGATTAGATGAAAACAGACTGAGGGTAGTTTTCTTTGCCTCAAAAAAAAACCAAACAAGCAAAACAAAGCAAAGCAAAGCAAAACAGAACCAAACCAAAACCTCCACACCAAAGCTGCACCAGGGGAGGTTTAGGCTGGAGGTGAGGAAGAAATTCATCCCAGAGAGAGAGATTGGCCATTGGGATGTGCTGCCCAGGGAGGTGGTGGAGTCACCATCACTGGAGGTGTTCAGGAAGAGCCTGGATGTGGCACTTGGTGCCATGGTTTAGTTGATTAGATGGTGCTGGGTGATAGGTTGGACTTGATGGTCTCAAAGGTCTTTTCCAACCTGGTTTATTCTGTATTCTGTACCTTCAGATGTAGTCACTAGTGGTGTGCCCCAGGGATCAGTGCTGGGCCCTGTGCTCTTTAACATCTTTATTGATGATCTGGATGAGGGCATTGAGTCCATCATCAGTAAATTGGCTGATGACACCAAGCTGGGGGCAGGAGTTGATCTGCTGGAGGGTAGAGAGGCTCTGCAGAGGGACCTTGCCAGGCTGGACAGATGGGCAGAGTCCAAGGGCAGGAGATTGAACAGATCCAAGTGCCAGGTTCTGCACTTTGGCTACAACAACCCCATGCAGAGCTACAGGCTGGGGTCAGAGTGGCTGAAGAGCTCCCAAACAGATAGGGACCTGGGAGTGCTGGTGGATGGTAGGCTGAACATGAGCCTGCAGTGTGCCCAGGCGGCCAAGAGGGCCAATGGCATCCTGGCCTGCATCAGGAACAGTGTGGCCAGCAGGAGCAGGGAGGTCATTCTGCCCCTGGACACTGCACTGGTTAGGCCACACCTTGAGTCCTGTGTCCAGTTCTGGGCTCCTCAGTTTAGGAAGGAGGTTGACTTGCTGGAACGAGTCCAGAGAAGGGCAACAAAGCTGGGGAGGGGCTTGGAACACAGCCCTGTGAGGAGAGGCTGAGGGAGCTGGGGTTGCTTAGCCTGGAGAAGAGGAGGCTCAGGGGAGACCTTCTTGCTCTCTACAACTCCCTGAAGGGAGGTTGTAGACAGGCAGAGGTTGGTCTCTTCTCCCAGGCAGCCAGTACCAGAACAAGAGGACACAGTCTCAGGCTGTGCCAGGGGAGGTTTAGGTTGGATGTTAGGAAGAAGTTCTACACAGAGAGAGTGATTGCCCATTGGAATGGGCTGCCTGGGGAGGTGGTGGAGTCACCATTGATGGAGGTGTTCAGGAGGAGACTTGATGGGGTGCTTGGTGCAGGACCACCTAGGGCAGGTGACACAGGAATGCATCCAGGCAGGTTGTGAAAGCCTCTACAGAAGGAGACTTCACAACCTTTCTAGGCAGCCTGTTCCAGTGCTCTGGCACCCTCACAGTGAAGACTTTTTTCCTGTTGTGTCCAAATCTAAATTACTTTTAAACACATCCAGGCCTGGGGACCACAAGCTGTGAAAAAATGTTTCCTATTGCCCAGTCTAAACCTACCCAGTGGCAGCTTGAGGCCATTCCCTCTTGTTCTATCACTAATGACCTGTGAGAAGAGACCAGCAGCAGCCTCTCCACAACCTCCTTTCAGGGCCTTGTAGACAGCAATGAGGTCTCCTCTCAGACTCCTCTGTTTCAAACAAACCATCCCTAGCTCCTTTAGTCTCTCTTCATCAGATTTATTCTCCAGGCCCTTCCCAGCTTCCTTGCCCTCCTCTGCCCTGGCTCCAGAACCTCCACATCTCTCCTGCATTAAGCTGCCCAAAACTGCATGCTCAGGATGCTGTGGTCTAGAATCATAGAATCATTGAACCGTCAGGCTTGGAAGGGACCTCAAGGATCAGCCAGTTTCAGCCCCCCTGCCATGGGCAGGGACACCTCACACTACAGCAGGTTGCTCACAGCCACAGCCAGCCTGGCCTTCAAAACCCTCAGACATGAGGCTTCCACCACCTCCCTGGGCGACCTGTGCCAGGCTCTCACCACCCTCATGGGGAACAACTTCTTCCTAACAGCCAATCTCAATCTCCCCATTTCTAGTTTTGCTCCATCCCCCCCAGTCCTATCACTCCCTGACACCCTGTAAAGTCCCTCCCCAGCCTTCTTGTAGCCCCCTTCAGATACTGGAAGGTCACAATTAGATATCCTCAGAGCCTTTTCCTCTCAAGACTGAACAGCCCCAACTCCTTCAGTCTGTCCTCACAGCAGAGCAGCTCCAGCCCTCTGCTCATCCTCCTGGCCCTTCTCTGGACACCTCCCAGGACCTCCAGATCCTTCCTGTAACAGAGGCTCCAGAACTGGAGGCAGTACTCCAGGTGGGTTCTCAACAGAGCAGAGCAGAGGGGGAGAATCCCCTCCCTGCCCTGCTGGCTATGCTTCTCTTGCTGCAGCCCGGGATGTGATTTGCTTTCTGGGCTGCAAGTGCACACAATCCTTGCTCTCTGCACACATCCAGCAGCTGCCCTCAGAGCAGTGGCTGCAACCTTGCAGAGCTCTATTTTTGAGCACAGGACTTTTCCCTCCCTGAGCTTTGATTTCCCCACTCAAAATGTTTGAAGTCGTGACGCCAGTGGGGGAGAAAAAAAGGCAAAGAAAGCAATTACATTGCCAAACACATCTGAAAGCTGATGACAGTCATCTATCTTTCTGAAGCTTCTTTTTTGTTTTGTTTTCCCCATTTTTGGGGCAGTTTTCTTCAGTTCCCTCCTCCCCCAAATGAGATCTTTCTCTAAATCCACTTCGCCAGCCGAGTCATCCGAGGGGCCTCAGTGATGAATCATTAGAATGCCATTAGAGCAGGGCCCTGAATATCAGCAGTGATGGTGGGAAAGCAGGAATCTAAGCCACAGCAGCACACTTAGAGCCATCCAAATGTGGTGGGTTGTTGTTTGTTGTGGTTTCTTCTTTTCTTGGAAAGCTAATACACTTCTCACTTAATTGCACTGCCAAATGACCCAGCCGTTTCGCAGTGACTCACTGTAATTATCTCCTGTATTTAATTTCGAGTTAAAATCAAGTGTGCCTAATCAGCTTTGGCATTAAAAACTGGGTTTAGGCGGTGGGTTTGTGGCAGAGTGAAAGTGGGAACAGGTGCTGAACTGTTGGAGGGTAAGGAGGGCTCTGCAGAGACCTTGCCAGGCTGGACAGATGGGCAGAGTCCACACAGAAGTGCTGGGTTCTACACATTGGCCACAACAACCCCAGGCAGTGCTACAGGCTGGGGTCAGAGTGGCTGGAGAGTAGCCAGGCAGAAAGGAACATGGGGGTGCTGGCTGACAGCAGCTGATCATGTGCCAGCAGTGTGCCTAGGTGGCCAAGAAGGCCAATGGCATCCTGGCCTGCATTAGGAATAGTGTGGCCAGCAGGAGCAGGGAGGTCATTGTGCCCCTGGACTCTGCATTGGTTAGGCTGCACCTTGAGTCCTGTGTCCAGTTCATAGTATCATAGTATCAGTCACGGTTGGAAGGGACCACAAGGATCATCTAGTTCCAACCCCCCTGCCATGGGCAGGGACACATACACACTCGATCAGGCTGGCCAGAGCCTCATCCAGCCTGGGAGAAGAGACCAACCCCCACCAGGCTACAACCTCCCTTCAAGGAGTTGGAGAGAGCAAGAAGGTCTCCCCTGAGCCTCCTCTTCTCCAGGCTAAGCAACCCCAGCTCCCTCAGCCTCTCCTCACAGGGCTGGGCTCCAGACCCCTCCTCAGCCTTGTTGCCTTTCTCTGGGCATACTCAAGCATCTCAAATTCCTTCTGACCCTGTACTTAGCACTGCTTACGTCACGCCTTGAGCACTGTGTCCAGTTCTGGGCCCCTCAGTTTAAGAAAGACGTTGAGATAGGTTGGACTTGATGATCTCAAAGGTCTTTTCCAACCTGGTTAATTCTGTATTCTGTATTCTTTCTTGAATTGAGTGGCCCATAGGTATGCCTCTGCTTTGTCCATTTCTCCTTGCTATTGTAAAGGTGCTGAAAGCAGCTCCCCTCTCAGAGTCAGGCTGCCAGGAGCCAGGGACAGCCTCTCTTCATCAGAACCACGGACAGTTCCATCCCCTGGGGATCCTGCAGGAAGGTTGCAGAGGGACTTTTCCTGAGGGAGTCTAGAGGCAGGACAAGGGGGAATGGTGTGAAACTGAGGAAGAGAAGGAATAGAATAGAGTAGAATAGAATAGAATAGAATAGAATAGAATAGAATAGAATAGAATAGAATAGAATAGAATAGAATAGAATAGAATAGAATAGAATAGAATAGAATTAACCAGGTTGGAAAAGACCTTGGAGGTCATCCAGTCCAACCTATCACTCTACCCTACCTGCTCAACCAGATCATGGCACCAAGTGCCTCATTCAGTTTCTTCCTAAACACCTCCAGGGATGGTGACTCCACCACCTCCCTGAGCAGCACATCCCAATGGCCAAGCTTTCTTTCTGGGTAGAATTTCTTCCTAACATCCATCCTGAACCTCCCCTGGCACAGCTTGAGACTGTGTCCTCTTGTTCAGTAGGAGGGTGGTGAGAGTCTGGCACAGGCTGCCCAGGGAGGCTGTGGCTGCCTCCTCCCTGGGGGTGCTCAAGGTCAGGTTACATGAGGCCTTGAGCAGTCAAGTACAGTTTAGTCCCTGACCATGGTGGGGAGGTTGGAGCAGATGATCTCTGAGGTCCCTTCCAGCCTGAGCCATTCTAGGATTCTATGTAGAAGCTTTCCATTTGTGGGGTTATTTCTTTGTTGCAGTGGTTCATTTCTTCCACACACTGACCAAATCAACAGGGAACAGTTTCATCAGTGTTGCTGCTGGTTTATGTTCCCTGGGTAGCATCTTGTAATTGGCCATTGGGATGTGCTGCCCAGGGAGGTGGTGGAGTCACCATCACTGGAGGTGTTCACAAAAGGCTTGGGTGTGGCACTTGGAGCCATGGTTTAGTTGTCAGGAGGTGTTGGGTGACAGGTAATAGGGTGGACTTGATGATCTGGTTGATTAGATAGTGTTGGATGATAGGTTGGACTTGATGATCTCAAAGATCTCTTTCAACCTGGTTAATTCCATTCCATTCCATTCCATTCCATTCCATTCCATTCCATTCCATTCCATTCCATCCCATCCCATCCCATTCCATTCCATTCCATTCCTTTCCATTCCACTCCATTCCATCCCATTCCATCCCATCCCATTCCATTCCTTTCCATTCCATTCCATTCCATTCCATCCCATTCCATCCCATTCCATTCCATTCCATTCCATTCCATTCCATTCCATTCCATTCCACTCTATTCCACTCTATTCTATTCTATTCTATTACTGAAGTCTTTTCCAATCTGGTTGTTTCTATGATTCTGTGATGGTCTGCCAGACCTCCTGTGGTGTGGCTGTGGCTGCAGACCCCACCATGGGCCAAACGATTCTGATCCACACCCACAGATAGGACCTTCTGGCCCCACAACAGCAGGACCTGACTGAGAGCCAAAGGATCTGGGCTGACCCCATGACCACCTTCATCCAGCCCCACTCTCACCCTCAGCCCCTAAAAGGCAGCCATACCCCTGACAGCTGTATTACAATAGCCTGTGAAATCTGCTTTTGTTCTGTTATTTCTCCACCATTAAACTACAGATCACCAAAAAAAGAGAGCAAACCCCAAAAGCTTTTGAGAATGTAAGTAGCAAAGTGCAATAAATTCCCTTGAAATGGATGCTAAATCTCCCTGCCTTTTAACTCCACAAAGTAGGGCCTAACACTAAATAAAATTAATGCTGCTCCTGCTTGCTCTGCTCACACATCCAATAATGCCAACCTGGGCTTTATTGGAGGTTAGGTCTAAATGGAATATGCACACTGTTCCCACAAGGTCACTCTGGAATCATCTCTCTGATTGATTCTCAGAAGGAGGGATGCAGGAGAGTAAAACTAATCCTGCAGGGAAAACACACAATATCAGCCTGCATGGAAATGGCACAACAGCCTGGCCCCAAGGCAGGGTAGACAAATGGACCTGATGGAGCGGGTCCAGAGGAGGGCCACAAAAATGAGCAGAGGGTTGGAGCACCTCTGCTCTGAGGACAGGCTGAGGGAGCTGGGGGTTTTCAGCCTGAAGAAGAGGAGGCTCCAGGGAGACCTAAGAGCAGCCTGCCAGTACCTGTAGGGGGCTACAGGAAGGATGGAGAGAAACTGTTTGCAAAGGCCTGCAGGGATAGGATGAGGAAAATGGCTTCAAATTATAGCAGAGCAGATTTAGATTGGATATCAGGAAGAAGTTCTTTACTATGAGGGTGGTGGAACACTGGAACAGGTTGCCCAGGGAGGTGCTTGAGGCTCCTTCCCTGGAGATACAGAATACAGAATTAACCAGGTTGGAAAAGTCCAACCAGCAAGTCCAACCTATCACCCAGCACCATCTAATCAGCTAAACCATGGCACCAAGTGCCTCAGCCAGGCTCTTCCTAAACACCTCCAGTGATAGTGACTCCACCACCTCCCTGGGCAGCACATTCCAGTGGCAAATCTCTCTTGCTGGGAAGAATTTCTTCCTAACATCCAGCCTGAACCTCCCCTGGCACAGCTTGAGACTGTGTCCTCTTGTTCTGGTGCTGGTTGCCTGGGAGAAGAGACCAACCCCTACCTGCCTACAACCTCCCTTCTATTCACGGTGAGGCTCAACAAGGCCCTGGGCAGCCTGATCTAATTGGGGATGTCCCTGCTGACTGCAGGGGAGGTCGGACTGGATGAGCTTTAGAGGTCCCTTCCAGCCTGAAGCATTCTATGATTCTGTGATTCTGTGATCCTGTGATTTTTTGATTCTATGATTCTATGATATGGCAGCTGTCATAGTTCTACTTCTACTGCACATCTAAGCATTGTTGCAACTCTGCCAGTTGCTTTTCATAATAAAATTAGAATGGAATAGAATGGGAGAGGAGACTCTAGGAGAGGAGACTCTAGGAGAGGAGAGGAGACTCGAGGAGACTCGAGGAGAGGAGACTCGAGGAGAGGAGACTCGAGGAGAGGAGAGAGGAGACTCGAGGAGAGGAGACTCGAGGAGAGGAGAGGAGACTCGAGGGAGAGGAGAGGAGAGAGAGGAGAGGAGACTCGAGGAGAGGAGAGGGAGAGGAGAGGAGAGGAGGAGAGGAGGAGGAGAGACTCGAGGAGAGGAGAGGAGAGGAGAGGAGACTCGAGGAGAGAGAGAGGAGAGGAGAGGAGAGGAGAGGAGAGGGAGAGGAGAGGGAGGAGAGGAGAGGAGAGGAGAGGAGAGGAGAGGAGAGGGAGGAGAGGAGAGGAGAGGAGAGGAGAGGAGAGGAGAGGAGAGAGAGGAGAGGAGAGGAGAGGATTAACCAGGTTGGCAGAGACCTTCTAGTTCACCTGGCACAGCTTGAGACTTTGTCCTCTTGTTCAACTGCTGGTTGCCTGGGAGAAGAGACCAACCTCCACCTGGCTACAACCTCACTTCATATAGTAATTAATTCTTTTGGGGTCTCTTCAAGTGCTGTCCTTCTTGCCTTGTTTGTCACTGTAGTACCAGAGCACTTCACACACACAAAATAGCCTTGTGGTGTTTCTCTTCCGGTGAATTCTCTGCACCAGCTCCTCCACTTTATGCCTCAAAGATGCTAATTCCATCTGACAACGGCTGGGGCTTGCACTACAAGGAGAGGTGCAGCAAACCCAACAGCAGCACTCTGCTTGTTGTATTCCATGCCAGCAATGAAAGCAATCTATCAATGACACACTCCAACCCTTGCCTTGCCCCAGAAAGGAGAAGCACCAACAAAAGTTAGCACACCCAGCTTCAGAATGTCTCACAGCTGGATGGTTTGGGTTGGGTTTGTTGGGCTGCTTTCATTTGTTTTCACCCTGAGAAGGTTTGAATTCTCCTTCCAGCATGAGGGCAAGCATCCAAGATGCTGAGCATCCAGTGGATCTGAAGATAGCCTTTCTGATGGGGGCTACGTTAACTTTGAAAGCAGGTAAGGCAGTTCTGATTAATGGTATGAAGAGCAGAGGGCTGAGATTAATGATATGAGGAAGAGAGGGCTCTGGGATATGATTTTTACAGAGATAATCGAAACAAGGAGACTTCAGTGCCGAGAGCCAAGGCTCTTTGCCCTGGTATGGCACAAGGATGCAGCAAATTTCCATCTCCAGAGCCAAAAGAAAGACCCCAAAAAAGTAATGTGAGGGGCCTTAAAACATTGTCTGGAAAATGAAGATAAAGTTAAGGCCAGCTTTGAAAGGGGAAAGATTTAAATTCCTTCCAGTGGAGCTGGACTTAATATATCTAAAGGGTGAATTTTCACTGTGGTGCAGTTCCAAGTCTTTGCTCAGACATATTCCTGTTCCCTGGAGGGTGTGTGTGTGGTGGTGGGGGGTGTTGTACATCTTACCCTGCAGGTTCTCAACAGATATTTCTCCTCTGGAATTTTTTTATTCTTCCTTAAGCACTTCAGGGTTAGAAATGCTGCCTGGGGCAGTGTGGCTGGAAAGCTGCTGGCAGAAAGGGACCTGGGGGTGCTCATGGGCAAGCAGCTGAAGCGGAGGGTGATTCTCCCCCTCTGCTCAGCTCTGGGGAGACCCCACCTGGAGTACTGCCTCCAGTTCTGGAGCCCCTATTACAAGAAGGATATGGACATGCTGGAAGGTGTCCAGAGAAGAGTCACAAGGATGATCAGAGGGCTGGAGCTGCTCTCCTATGAGGACAGACTGAAGGAGTTGGGGCTGTTCAGTCTGGAGAAAAGAAGGCTCCCAGGTGACCTCATTGTGGCCTTCCAGGATCTGAAGGGGGCTACAGGAAGGCTGGGGAGGGACTGCTCAGGATCTCAAGTAGTGATAGGACTAGGGGGAATGGAATGAAGCTGGAGGTGGGGAGATTCAGGCAGGAGGTGAGGAGGAGGTTCTTGCCCATGAGAGTGGTGAAGCCCTGGAATGGGTCATCCAGGGAGGTGGTTGAGGCTCCATCCCTGGGGGTGTTTAAGGCCAGGCTGGCTGAGGCTCTGGCCAGGCTGATGTAGTGTGGGGTGTCCCTGCCCATGGCAGGGGGGTTGGAGCTAGATGATCCTTGTGGTCCCTTCCAACCCTGACTGATACTATGATACTACTATGAAAGCCAAAGGCATCCTGGCTGGGATCAGCCATGCTCTGTCCAGCAAGAGCAGGGAGGGGATTGTCCCCTGGGACTCAGCTCTGAGGAGGCCACAGCTTGAGGACTGTGTCCAGTTTTGGGCACCTCAATGCAGGAGAGATGTGGAGGTGCTGGAGCCAGGGCAGAGGAGGGCAAGGAAGCTGTGAAGGGCCTGGGGAATAAATCCGATGAAGAGCAACTGAAGGAGCTGGGGATGGTTAGTGTGGAAAAGAGGAAGCTGAGGGGAGACCTCATTGCTGTCTACAACTCCCTGAAAGGAGGTGGTGGAGAGGCTGCTGCTGGTCTCTTCCCACAGGTAATTAGTGACAGAACAAGAGGGAATGGCCACAAGCTGCCACTGGGTAGGTTTATAGTGGCCATTAGGAAAGATTTTTTGATGGCAAGAGTGGTCAGGGCTTGGAATGTGCTGCCCAGGGAGGTGGTTGAGTCCCCAAGCCTGGCTGTGTTTGAAGGTGGTTTGGCTGTGGTGCTTGGGGCTCTGGTTTAGGGGTGAAGCTTGTAGAGTTAGGTTGTGGGTTGGACTTGGTGATCCTGAGTGTCATTTCCAACACCCTCAAAAGTCCCTCCCCAGCTTTCTTGGAGCCCCCTTCAGATACTGGAAAGCCATAATTAGGTCTCCTCAGAGCCTTCTTTTCTCCAGACTGAACAGCCCCAACACCCTCAGTCTGTCCTCAGAGTAGAGCAGCTCCAGCCCTCTGATCATCCTCCTGGCCCTTCTCTGGACACCTTCCAGCACCTCCAGATCCTTCCTGTAATAGAGGCTCCAGAACTGGACACAGACCTCCAGGTGAGGTCTGACCAGAGTGGAGTAGAGGGTGAGAATTTGAAGTAGGTTAGCTCACAGCATCCAAGGACACTGTCTGAAGCAAGGTCACTTAGTCTCCCTATGGAGTTTGATGAATGTACACAATGTATGGGTGAGACATTTGCAGCACCTACATTTTGTTCCCTGTTATAGGAACACTGCAGTGCTTTATAATATTTATTATCCCTCTTTATTGGCTTTTGTATATGTAGGTGCAAGCAATGAGCAGGAGATAAAGCAAGGAACAAAGAGAGAACTTGATGTCACTGCATTGTAATTCTCCTTCCTAGTTCACACAGAGAAGTTCCTACCACATGGGTTCCTCTCTAGATTTTTTCTTTCATAGTGTTTTAGGTATGAGATCCTTTGACATGAGGGCAAATCTACCCAAGGATTGAATGTGGTATGTTCTGTCTGCACAAACTTACTCCAGAACATGGGTGCATAGATCCATAGAAGGCTTCAGATTGGAAGGGACCTTAAAGATAGGATAGGATAGGATAGGATAGGATAGGATAGGATAGGATAGGATAGGATAGGATAGGATAGGATAGGATAGGAGAATAGAATAGAATAGAATAGAATAGAATAGAATAGAATAGACCAGACCAGGTTGGAAGAAACCTTTGAGATCATCAAGTCCAACCTATCACCCAACACCATCTAATCAACTAAACCATGGCACCAAGTGCCTCAGCCAGGCTCTTCCTAAACACCTCCAGGGATGGGGACTCCACCACCTCCCTGGGCAGCACATCCCAATGGCCAGTCTCTCTTGCTGGGAAGTACTTCTTCCTACCATCCAGCCTAAACCTCCCCTGGCACAGCTTGAGACTGTGTCCTCTTGTTCTGGTGCTGGCTGCCTGGGAGAAGAGACCAACCCCCACCTGGCTACAGTCTCCCTTCAGGGAGTTGACAAGAACAAGAAGGTCTCCCCTGAGCCTCCTCTTCTCCAGGCTAAGCTGTGCCAGGGGTGGTTTAGAAAGGATATCACAGTATCACAGTATAACTAAGGTTGGAAGAGACCTCAAGGATCATCAAGTCCAACCTGTCAACACAGATCCCATGACAGACCATGGCACCAAGTGCCACATCCAATCCCCTCTTGAACACCTCCAGGGATGGGGACTCCACCACCTCCCTGGGCAGCACATTCCAATGACCAATGACTCGCTCAGTGAAGAACTTTCTCCTCACCTCGAGTCTAAACCTCCCCTGGCGCAGCTTGAGACTGTGTCCCCTTGTTCTGGTGCTGGTTGCCTGGGAGAAGAGACCAACCCCTTCCTGGCTACAGCCACCTTTCAGGTAGTTGTACAGGGCAATGAGGTCACCCCTGAGCCTGCAGCACAGGAGATTCCACCTCAATTTGAGGAAGAACTTCTTCACTGTGAGGGTGACAGAGCCCTGGAGCAGGCTGCCCAGAGAGGTTGTGGAGTCTCCTTCTCTGGAGATTTTCCAGCCCTGTCTGGATGTGTTCCTGTGTGACCTGACCTAGATTCTGTGGTTCTGCTCTGGCAGGGGAGTTGGACTTGAATATCTTTAGAGGTCCCTTCTAACCCCTCACATCCTGTGATCCTGTGATGCTGTATCCAGATTTAAAGGAATATGGAGTAAAGATAGCCAGGGGGGTTTGGTCTCTTCTCCCAGGCAGCCAGCACCAGAACAAGAGGACACAGTCTCAAGCTGTGCCAGGGGAGGTTTGGGCTGAAGTTAAGGAAGAAATTCTTCCCAGCAAGAGAGATTGGCCATGGGAATGTGCTGCCCAGGGAGGTGGTGGAGTCACCATCACTGAAAGTGTTTAGGAAGTGCCTGGATGAGGCACTTGGTGCCATGGTTTAGTTGATTAGATGGTGTTGGGTGATAGGTTCAACTCAATGATCTCTGAGGTCTGGTCTATTCTATTCTATTCTATTCTATTCTATTCTATTCTATTCTATTCTATCCTGTTCTATTCTATCCTATTCTGTTCTATTCTATTCTATTCTATTCTATTCTATTCTATTCTATTCTATTCTATTCTAATCTATTCTATCCTGTTCTATTCTATTCTATTCTATTCTATTCTATCCTATCCTATCCTATCCTATCCTATCCTATCCTATCCTATTCTATCCTACTCTATTCTATTCTCAATAAAACTCCCCTTTCTTACTGTGACACCACTTAGTGCAATTACCCCTTAGTGCAACTTACTCTTCACCATTCTGAAGTGCCAGGTGGCTGGAATTTGTATTTTTCCATGTGTTGCTAAAAGGCAGAAGTGAAACCTGTCCTGCCTGGTGTTACTCTGCAGCTTGGAGAAGTAAATATGGTGCTTTATTCAGCCTTACCCAGCACAAATTCAGCACCACTGGGGAATCCTAGGGATACACATTAAGATTGGTATAAAGTCTGTGACACTTCCTGAACGTGCTGGCAAGAGCCTGAAAAAGAGACAAATCTATTAAGGTGGCCTAGAGATATTGCTGATGCTGCTCTCTGGAAGAGAAACATGTAAAGCATGTCCAAGAAGGGAAAAGAAATCACATAAAAGACAGAAGGCATAACTTTGGGGGCTGAGTTTTAGTTGCAGGCTCATTGTTAGAGACATTTAGGCACAACAGAGTCACAGAAGTACAGAAATATTCAGGTTGGAAGAGATCCTCAGGAGCACCAGGTCCAACCCAGAACCCTGCTCTACAGGGGTCACCCATAAACCAGAGCCCCAAGCACCACAGCCAAACCACCTTCAAACACAGCCAGGCTTGGGGACTCAACCACCTCCCTGGGCAGCACATTCCAAACCCTGACCACTCTTGCCATCAAAAAATGTTACCTAATGGCCTCACTAAACCTACCCAGTGGCAGCTTGAGGCCATTGCCACTTGTTCAAGAGAGGATTGGGTGTAGCACTTGATGCCATAGTTTAGTCATGAGGTCTGTGGTGACAGGTTGGACTTGATGATCTTTGAGATCTCTTCCAACCTTAGTGATACTGTGATTCTGTAATTCCCTGGGAGAAGAGACCAGCAGCAGCCTCTCCACAACCTCCTTTCAGGGAGTTGTAGACAGCAATGAGGTCTCCTCTCAGCCTCCTCTGTTTCACACTAACCATCCCCAGCTCCTTCAGTTGCTCTTCATCACATTTATTCTCCAGGCCCTTCACTGTTTCCTTGCCCTCCTCTGGCCTGGCTCCAACACCTCCACATCTCTCTTGGATTGAGCTGCCCAAAACTGGACACAAGCCTCAAGGTGTGTCCTCCCCAGAGCTGAGTCCCAGGGGACAATCCCCTCCCTGCTCCTCCTGGACACAGCATTGCTGATCCCAGCCAGGATGCCTTTGGCTTTCTTAGCCCCCTGGGCACACTGCTGGCTCCTCTTCAGCTGCTTGCCCATGAGCACCCCCAGGTCCCTTTCTGCCAGGTAGCTTTCCAGCCACACTGCCCCAAGCCTGTGGCATTCCTTAGGGTTGTTGCAAGCCAAGCTGATGAAGACAACTTGACTTGTAAACTGCTGCAGCCAAGAGTCTTCATTTATTGTATCCTCTGCCAGTGCATTGTCCTTTTATAACTCATTCCCATTCCAAGTAATAATTACAGGACTCATAATAGATGCCTTAGAACTATGGGTGGTGATTTTAACACATTTGTGATAATGAACTTCCCTGAGCAAAGAGCCTCCTTAACTAGGAGGAATCTACAAGGACCAACAAGGTAAGCACTGCAAACCAGCAACACAACCATTTTTCAGAGCTGACAGCTGCAGTGCAGCCAGACAAATGACAGTCCTGATGGCCAAGCATGAGGTGAGCTCAAAAAGGCCAAAGATTTACTCTGCATCATACCTCAAGCCAGTCACCTTTCCAGTCACTGTAATGGTTCAGTGTGCTGACCATCTGTCCCAGGCAGTGTTTGTGTGTGGGGGGGGGTTAGTGTTGGGCAACAGATGCTAGAGAGGTGCAGACAGCTAAGCTGGAATGGGTTGTCCAGGGAGGTGGTTGAGGCCCCATCCCTGGAGGTGTTTAAGCCCAGGCTGGCTGAGGCTCTGGCCAGGCTGATGTAGTGTGGGGTGTCCCTGCCCATGGCAGGGGGTTGGAACTAGATGATCCTTGTGGTCCCTTCCAACCCTGACTGATACTGTGATACTATGAAGCTACTGTGCTCATGGGAGGCCTTGTAGAGTTTGGGAGTTTATCTTCAGAGTACTTTCCCTAGAACCTGCAGCAGTACAGCATCTTTCCCTTGTTCTTTCTGCTTCAGTTCACTTCCAGATTATCTGAAGACAGTTTTGATTCATCCAACCCACATCCAATTACAGAATCACAGAATTAACCAGGTTGGAAAAGACCTTGGAGATCATCAAGTCCAACCTATCACCCAACAATGTCTAATCAACTAAACCATGGCACCAAGTGCCTCAGCCAGGCTCTTCCTAAACACCTCCAGGGATGGGGACTCCACCACCTCCCTGGGCAGCACATTCCAGTGGCAAATCTCTCTTGCTGGGAAGAATTTCTTCCTAACATCCATCCTAAACCTCCCCTGGCACAGCTTGAGACTGTGTCCTCTTATTCTGGTGCTGGTTGCCTGGGAGAAGAGACCAACCCCCACCTGCCTACAAGCTCCCTTCAGGCAGTTGGAGAGAGCAAGAAGGTCTCCCCTGAGCCTCCTCTTCTCCAGGCTAAGCAACCCCAGCTCCCTCAGCCTCTCCTCACAGGGCTGTGCTCCAGACCCCTCCCCAGCTTTGTTGCCCTTCTCTGGACACCTTCCAGCATCTCAACATCTTTCTGAAATTGAGGGGCCCAGAACTGGACACAGGACTCCAGGTGTGGAAGGAGTCAGCACTGCTCCCTCTATGCTGAGTGCCTTTCCTCCCTTTGGACTGCTTACCAATTTCCTTCCATACTCTTTGCAGTGTTTCTTTAATTGTCTATGCATATTTGCTGACTATTAAGATCATAATCAGAGAGAGATTCTGCACTTGCTTGTGCTCTCAGTGCTGTCTCAGAGAACCTTGTGAGTTTTACTGATTGTCATGTCAGATTAAGCACTGAAACCCTCCGCTGATTTGCTGCTGAGCTGCTCTTGCTGCTCACCCTGGGCAGCTGATCTCTGGGTGCCCAAGTGAAGGGCTCCACTTCCTAATCACAGTGCATTAAGAAATTATAATGGCAGTGCCTGGCCAAGGGCAAAGACTTATGAGGAGCAGCTGAGGGAACTGGGCTTGTTCAGCCTGAAGAAAAGGAGGCTGAGGGGAGTTCTTATCACTGTCTATAACTACCTGAAAGTAGGTTGTAGAGAGGTGAGTGTTGGTCTCTTCTCACAAGTCACAGCAGATAAGACGAAAGAAAATGGCTTAGGTTAGACATTAGGGAAAATTTCTGTACTGAAAGGGTTATCAAAGACTTTGGGACAGGCTGCCCAGGGAAGTGGTTGAATCACCACCCCTGGATGTATTTGAAAGCCACCCAGATGTGGTGTTCAAGGATATGGTGTAGTGGTGGCCCTGGTAGAGTTAGATAATGGTTGATGATCTTGCAAGGTCTCCTCCAGCCCTAGTGATTCTGTGACAGGATTGTTAATGCAGACAGGGCCTTTGGGCTGGCAGACTGAGCACCATGCGTTGCTGCATGACTATCCCTAATCATCAGTTGGCTATACAGCCAAAGTTGTGAAGCCTCCAGGCTGAGGCCTGTAGAGGAGAGGGAGGTGAGCATGCCCAACATGAGCTGCTTGGGTTAAGAGACAGGGCTAGGGAGGTTCTTCTCCCCCTTTTCCCTGCCACAGCTGCAATCCTGTGTTCAGTTTAGGGCTCCCCAGTTGAAGACAGACAGAGACCTGCTGGAGAGAGTCCAAGGCAGAGGCAGGAGGATGCTTAGGGGACTTGAGCATCTCCCCTGGGAAGAGAGACTGAGAGCCCTGGGGCTGTTTAGTCTGGAGATGAGAAGGCTGAGAGGGATCTGATCAATGTCTCTCAAGAGCTGAGGGCTGGGGGTCAAGGGGAGGGGGCCAAGCTCTTTTGGGTGGTGCACAGCAATAAGCCAAGGAGCAATGCAGGCAAACTTGAGCAGGGAGGGTCTGAGCTCAACATGAGAAGACGCTTCTTTGATGTGAGGGTGAGAGAGCTCTGGAGCAGGTTGCCCAGAGTGGTTGTGGAGTCTCCTCTGGAGCCTTTCCAACCCCAGCTGGATGCATCCCTGTGCAGACTCCCCTGGGTGATGCTGCACTGGGTTGGATCTTTGGAGGTCCCTTCCAACCTCTAATGTTCTGTGGTACTGTGACACAGTGATCAAGACAAACTTGTCACTTTGCTGGTTACTGTAAATAAGTGAATGTGCTCCTCTGCCTTCCACTCAGCTTCTTCTTCCTGTTAGAGATATTGCACTGTAGGCAAGGCAAAGACTTGAGTTACTGTACCCCAGGAGTTCAGCTCCAGAAGACTCAGCCACAAAATTTAGAGTGCCTTCAGAGCCATCCAAGGAATTAGCACTCCAACTTATCTCACTTCAGGCACACTTTAGGTACCAAATATTTCCAGCTGCATGTAAGGTGGCTGTCAGTTATTTATCTCAGCCTCCAAATACTGCAGTACACTCTCTTTTTTTTGGGCTGTATGTCACACTACTGCTCCCTGCTGCCTGAGCCTGTTTCAGATCCACTTCACCTCCTCTATGCATGAGGCAGACACTGGCTGTGCCTAACTGGCTGCTCAGAGGCAGAGGAGCTGCTTGCTGTCAAGGAGATGTTTGTCTCACCGTGATTAATTACTGTGAAATGCCCACAGAGATTTAAAGAATCATGATTAATTACTGCAGAAGGCACAGAGAGCTTCAAGACTAAGCTCTCCCATTTGCTAAGTTTACCCAAGAGCTCCTCTCCATCCTGCATCTGGGGACACTTTCATGCAGTCAGCTGATAAAACTCCCACAGGACATATGGTGAATTGTCAGGAAAAGGCTAAAGGAAAATAATCACAGAATCAGAGAATTGGCAGGCTGGGAAGGGACCTCGAGGATCACCCAGTTCCAACCCCCCTGCCTTGGGCAGGGACACCTCACACTACAGCAGGTTGCTCACAGCCACATCCAGCCTGGCTGCAAACACCTCCAGGCATGAGGCTTCCACCACCTCCCTGGGCAACCTGTGCCAGGCTCTCACCATTCTCATGGGGAAGAACTTCTTCCTGACATCCAATCTGAATTCATCCATTTCTATTATTTTTTCCATTCCCCAGTCCTGTCTCTCCCTGACACCCTCAAAAGTCCCTCTCCAGCTTTCTTGGAGCCCCCTGCAGATCCTGGAAGGCCACAATTAGGTCTCCTCAGAGCCTTCTCTTCTCCAGACTGAACAGCTCCAACTCCCTTAGTCTGTCCTCATAGGAGAGGTGCTCCAGCCCTCTGCTCATCATCTTGGTCCTTCTCTGGACACCTTCCAGCATACTTTGGTTAGAATCTTAGGGCCTGCAACAACTCACACTCAACATTTTTGCTCCATGCCCCCCAGTCCTATCACTCCCTGACACCCTCAAAAGTCCCTCCCCAGCTTTCTTGTAGATCCCCTTCAGATCCTGGAAGGCCACAATTAGGTCTCCTCAGAGCCCTATCCTCTCCAGACTGCACAACCCCAACTCCCTCAGTCTGTCCTCACAGCAGAGCAGCTCCAGCCCTCTGCTCCTCCTCCTGGCCCTTCTCTGGACACCTTCCAGCACCTCCAGATCCTTCCTGTAACAGAGGCTCCAGAGCAGGACCCAGTGCTCCATAACATTCCCAAAAGGGTAATGCTCCTTCAGAGTGAAGAAAAAATAATTGCCAGATCCCTTCTGTAGGATTCATTTCTTCCTTAGGTTTTTTTCTTTTTCATCATGGAGGCTGAGAAGATTAATAAGCTCCAGAATTTTACACTAAGCCTATTAGAGGTTTAAAATTTAATAGGTTTGAAATCACCTCCTGAAATCCCACATTAGAAGAAGAGCTAAGGGCAGCTTACTGCCTTCCTTGGCACCTTCCCAAAGGCCTTTCCCATTGGCATTAAACCCAGAGCCCAGGCCACACTGTATATCATAGTATCATAGTATCAGTCAGGGTTGGAAGGGAGCACAAGGATCTAGTTCCCACCCCCCTGTCATGGGCAAGGACACCCCACACTAGATCAGCCTCATCCAGCCTGGGCTTAAACACCTCCAGGGACGGAGCCAAGGTGAGAGGGAAGAGTTATTCAGTTCCCTCTGACTTCTGCCACCTTTGCTGTTTGCTGGGCTCATGACAGCCTGCTCCAGACTGGCAGAGGAGCACTCAGAAACACTCTCATGCTAAGGGCAACTTACTGCCTTCCTTGGCACCTTCCCAAAGGCCTTTGTCATTGGCATTAAACCCAGAGCCCAGGCCACACTGTATGTCATAGTATCAGTCAGGGTTGGAAGGGACCACAAGGATCATCTAGTTCCAACCCCCCTGCCATGGGCAGGGACACCCCACACTACATCAGCCTGGCCAGAACCTCAGCCAGCCTGGCCTTAAACACCTCCAGGGATGGGTCCCAGGTGAGAGGGAAGAGTTATTCAGTTCCCTCTGACTTCTGCCACCTTTGCTGTTTGCTGGGTTCGTGACAGCCTGCTCCAGACTGGCAGAGGAGCACTCACCAACACCCTCATGCTTCACCAGGAAGAAGCAATCTGCTGTCATGCTGGGAGAGAGAAGCTGGGGCAGAGGATGTGCCAGGGATGGTATCTGCTACCTGCACAAACAAGTAGCTGCAGACTCCCACAGGCTCTGCTGGCTCCTCAAATTGGTTAAAAAAACACATCAAAAACACAGGCTCTTTGTATGAGAGAAATGTATTATGCTAATCACCTCAATTCTTCCTCAGTTATCCATGCAGAGCTTCATTGCACTACTCAATATTTTTCAGTCTAATGCACTGAATTAAGTCCTGTGGAAAAGTTTTGTTCCTGAAACCTCTGAAATTGGCACTGAATTTTCTCTCTGGCCTTTATGGGAAACAGTTCCTTTCATCACTGCTTGCTGCTAACTGCAGTGCATTTGACAGAGCTTTGCAATGTCCAGCATGTTGCAGTTAAAACCCCAGGGGAAAAAAAAAAGGCTAACAGAATCACAGAATGTTAGGGGTTGGGAGGGACCTTCAAAGCTCACCCAGCCCAACCCCCCTGCCAGAGCAGGACCACCTAGAGGAGATCACACAGGAACACATCCAGGTGGGTTTGGAATATCTCCAGAGAGGGCTGGGATCAGCAATGCTGTGTCCAGCAGCAGCAGGGAGGGGATTGTGCCCTGGGACTCAGCTCTGGGGAGGCCACACCTTGAGGATTGTGTCCAGTTTTGGGCAGCTCCATCCAAGAGAGCTGTGGAGGTGCTGGAGCCAGGGCAGAGGAGGGCAAGGAAGCTGGGAAGGGCCTGGAGAAGAAATCTGATGAGGATAGACTGAAGGAGCTGGGGATGGTTAGTGTGAAAGAGAGGAGGCTGAGGGGAGACCTCCTGGCTGTCTACAGCTCCCTGAAAGGAGGTTGTGGAGAGGCTGCTGCTGGTCTCTTCTCACAGGTGATTAGTGATAGAACAAGAGGGAATGGCCTCAAGCTGCCACTGGGTAGGTTTAGACTGGATCTTGGGAAACATTTTTTGATGGCAAGAGTGGTCAGGGATTGGAATGTGCTGCCCAGGGAGGTGGTGGAGTCCCCAAGGCTGGCTGTGTTTGAAGGTGTTTTGGCTGTGGTGCTTGGGGCTGTGGTTTAGGGGTGACCCTTGTAGAGTAGGGTTGTGGGTTGGGCTTGCTGATCCTGAGGGTCTTTTCCAACCTGAATATTTCTGTGATTCTGTGCTCCTAAGACAAACAGCAACCCCATGAGATTCTTATAATCTAAAAATGCAAAACCATGATCCAGTGAGAGATGAGCAGTGTAGAAGTGAGGTGTCATGCTGACAAAGGAACTCCAGCCTGTGCCAACCCAGGAAACACTCTGTGGAACAATTCATTGGGGTCCCCAGAATCATAGAATTGTCAGGGTCGGAAAAGACCTCAAGGATCATCCAATTTCAACCCCCCTGCCATGGGCAGGGACACCTCACACTACAGCAGGTTGCTCACAGCCACAGCCAGCCTGGCTGCAAACACCTCCAGGGATAAGGCTTCCACCACCTCCCTGGGCAACCTGTGCCAGGCTCTCACCACCCTCATGGGGAAAAACTTCTTCCTCACATCCAATCTCCATCTCTCCACTTCTAGTTTTGCTCCATCCCTCCCAGTCCTATCACTCCCTGACATCCTCAAAAGTCCCTCCCCAGCTTTCTTGAAGCCCCCTTCAGATACTAGAAGGCCACAATGAGGTCTCCTCAGAGCCTTCTCTTCTCCAGACTGCACAGCCCCAACTCCCTCAGTCTGTCCTCATAGCAGAGCAGCTCCAGCCCTCTGCTCATCCTCATGGCCCTTCTCTGGACACCTTCCAGCATCTCCAGATCTTTCCTGTAACAGAGGCTCCAGAACTGGACACGGTGTTCCAGGTGGGTTCTCACCAGAGCAGATTAGAGGGGGAGAATAGGATAGGATAGGATAGGATAGGATAGGATAGGATAGGATAGGATAGGATAGGATAGGATAGGATCAAATAGAATAGAATGGAATAGAGTAGAGTAGAGTAGAGTAGAGTAGAGTAGAGTAGAGTAGAGTAGAGTAGAGTAGTAAAGAATAGAATAGAATAGAATAGAATAGAATAGAATAGAATAGAATAGAATAGAATAGAATAGAATAGAATAGACCAGACCAGGTTGGAAGAGACCTTCAAGATCACTGTGTCCAACCTATCATCCAACACCACCCAACCAACTAAACCATGCAACCAAGCACCCTGTCAAGTCTCCTCCTGAACACCTCCAGCGAAGGCCTCCCTGGCCCTGCTGGCTACACTTGTCTTGCTGCAGCCCAGGATGTGCTTGATGTGGGCTTGCTGCTCTACTTGCAGTACAAGCCAGTTGCTGAAGTTGCAAATGTGCCTTTAAATTGCTCAGGCTGTGAAAGAGAAAGGAAAAAAAACGATAAGACCCAACCCCCCCCAGAGTGGCATAATGAAGTGCAGCTATGAGGAACAGCTTTTTAATGGGAGAGCACAGATGTTCTATGCATGACAGCTATGGTTTAAAATTGAAAAGTGCCATTGTTTGGCCATCATTTAAAATCACAATACCCTAAAGGAGAGTTTTCAGGCCGTGCACGCTTGAGGAGCACAGAGCTAAGGTAGGGCTAAACTGTTATCTCTGGTCTGCTTGGAATGAGTGAGGAGATAATGGGCTTCATGGGCATGGAGAGTAAAAAAGATGGCAAGCTAAGTGTCAGCTCATGGCTTGCACCACAACACTCTGTGCTGGGTTAGGAACTGGCTGGAGGGCTGAGCCCAGAGAGTGGTGGCGAATGGTGCCACAGCCAGCTGGCAGCCAGGCACCAGTGGTGTGCCCCAGGGATCAGTGCTGGGCCCTGTGCTCTTTAATATCTTCACTGATGACCTGGAGGAGGGGATTGAGTCAGTCATCAGCAAGTTTGCAGATGACACCAATCTGGGAGCAGATGTTGGTCGGTTAGAGGGTGGAAAGGCTCTGCAGAGGGACCTCGACCGACTGGACAGATGGGCAGAGTCCAATGGGATGGCATTCAACAAGTCCAAGTGCCAGGGGCTGCACTTTGGCCACAGCAACCCCATGCAGAGCTACAGGCTGGGGTCAGAGTGGCTGAGAGCTGCCAAACAGAGAGGGACCTAGGGATGCTGATTGACAGTAGGCTGAACATGAGCCTGCAGTGTGCCCAGGTGGCCAAGAAGGCCAATGGCATCCTGGCCTGCATTAGGAATAGTGTGGCCAGCAGGAGCAGGGAAGTCATGGTGCCCCTGGACTCTGCATTGGTTAGGACACACCTTGAGCCCTGTGTCCAGTTCTGGGCTCCTCAGTTTAAGAAGGGCATTGAGAGACTTGAAGGTGTCCAGAGAAGGGCAACAAGGCTGGGGAGAGGCCTTGAGCACAGCCCTGTGAGGAGAGGCTGAGGGAGCTGGGATGGTTTAGCCTGGAGAAGAGGAGGCTCAGGGGTGACCTCATTGCCTCTACAACTACTTGAAAGGTGGTTGTAGCCAGGAAGGGGTTGGTCTCTTCTTCCAGGCAACCAGGACCAGAACAAGAGGACACAGTCTCAAGCTGCACCAGGGGAGGTTTAGGCTGGAGGTGAGGAGAAAGTTCCTCACTGAGAGAGTCATTCACCATTGGAATGTGCTGCCCAGGGAGGTGGTGGAGTCCCCATCCCTGGAGGTGTTCAAGAGGGGATTGGATGAGGCACTTGGTGCCATGGTTTAGTTGATTAGATGGTGTTGGGTGGTAGGTTGGACCTGATGATCTCTGAAGTCTTTTCCAGCCTTATTGATTCTGTGATTCTATGATTCTATGCCTAGTGGGGATGGAACAATATTAGAATTGGGTAGATTCAGATTGGATGTTAGGAAGAAGTTCACTGTGATACCTGACTCCCCCTCCTCCAATGGATGCTTTCTCCGCTAGGAATTATGGAGAAGTTACATTGCTGGAGACAGAAAACTGCAGATGCAAGCTTGGGGAGAAATTAATCCTCCAAGAGCAGCAGAGAAGGCAGTCCCAGGGCTTTGTTTGTAAAGTGAGCTCATAAAGTTGTGGGGAATTGTTTTACAACACACATTAAGTGAAGCAGAAAATGAAGCCTTGGTTCTGTGGGTAAAAAGGAGGCCATCATCTGCCTGCAACAGAAATTCCCTTTCAACCTTGATGTTTGGTTTGGTTTTGCTGTTTGTTTTCTGCCACTCTAATGGGAATCTGTTCCCATCTCTGCCACAATTCACACAGACAGGTTGCTGGGAAGGTAATTCTCCTTGCTAAGCAGTGGTTAGGGGCTGGGAGAAAAATGCAGCTGCTTGAGATTTGTTATCTCATGAAGGGAGCAGACCTGTGGAGAAGGACTTGGGAGTGCTGGTGGACAAGTTTGGCATGGGACAGCAAGGTGCCCTGGTGGCCAGAAAGGCCAAAGGGATCCTGGGATGCATTAGGAGGAGTGTGTCCAGCAGAGCCAGGGAGGTTCTCCTTTCCCTCTCGACTCTGCCCTAGTGGAATATCACCTGCAGTATTGCTTCCAGTTCTAGGCTCCCCAGTTCAGGATCTGCTGGAGAGAGTCCAACAGAGGGCTCCAAGGATGCTGAAGGGACTGGAGTATGCCTGGTGAGGAGAGGCTGAGAGCCCTGAGGCTGTTTAGTCTGGAGAAGAGAAGACTGAGAGGGGATTTAATAAATGTCTTTAAATATCTGAGGGCTGGGGGTCAAGAGGAGGGTCTGCAACAGGGTCTGTTCAGTTGCACCCTGTGATAGGTCAAGGGCCAATGGATATAAACTACAGCACAGGAGGCTCCACCTCAACATCAGGAGGAACTTCATCACTTTGAGGGTGACAGAGCTCTGGAACAGGCTGCCCAGAGAGGTTGTGGAGTCTCCTTCTCTGGAGCCTTTCCAAGCCCTGTCTGGATGTGTTCCAGTGTGACCTGCACTAGATTCTAAGGTCCTGCTCTGGCATATTTGGAGTTCATTTCCAACCCATAACATCCTGTGATCCTGTGGTCTGAGAGTGACTGGGCAGAGCACAGGTTAATGTTATTCTGGCTTTGCAGTGTGAATACATCATTGCATAGGTCCAGCTAAACTGCTCTTAGGAGCAGGTAAATGTGCCACTATAAATAACACCATTCTGCTCTGTCCAAGCCTATCTACACCTAAATGGGATGAGAAGCACAAGCAGCAGGTACATTGCTGACTATCTTCTGCCATTAGAGTGCCATAGTATCACAGTCTCACAGTAAATTAGAGGCTAGAAGGGACCTCAACCCCCTGTGCCAGAGCAGCATCACCCAGGGCAGTCTGCACAGGAATGCATCCAGCTGAGCTTGGAAAGGCTCCAGAGAAGAAGATT
Source organism: Melanerpes aurifrons (assembly GCA_011125475.1). NCBI lineage: Eukaryota > Metazoa > Chordata > Aves > Piciformes > Picidae > Melanerpes > Melanerpes aurifrons. The sequence goes on from WWNC01000060.1 coordinate 2,971,362, forward strand.
CCAAAACCTCTCTGGGCAGCCTGCTCCAGGGCTCCCTCACCCTCACTGCAAAGAAGTTTCTCCTCCTGTGGAGCTAAAGCCTTCTCTTGTCAAGTTTGTCTCCACTGTTCCTTGGCTTATTGCTATGCAGCACCCAAAAGAGCTTGGCCTCCTCCCCTTGACCCCCAGCCCTCAGCTATTGAGAGACATTCATCAGATCCCTCTCAGCCTTCTCTTCTCCAGACTAAACAGCCCCAGGGCTCTCAGTCTCTCCTCCCAGGGGAGATGCACAAGTCCCCTAAGCATCCTCCTGGATCTCCCTTGAACTCTTTCCAGCAGCTCTCTGTCCAGCAGGTCTCTGTCTCTGTCTCCAGCAGGTCTCTGTCTCTCTTCAAATGGGAACTCCCAAACTGGACACAGGATTGCAGCTGTGGTCTCAGCAGGGCAGAGCAGAGGGGGAGCAGAACCTCCCCAGCCCTGCTGGCCACACTTGTCTTGCTGCACCCCGGGCTCCCCTTGGCTCTCTTGGCCACAAGGGCACATTGCTGTCCCATGCAGAACTTGCTGTCCACCAGCACTCCAAGGTCTTTCTGTGTGGAGCTGCTCTCCAGCAGGGCAGCTCCTAACCTGTCCTCACCACTTCGAACGTTTCGGTTTTGTTACCTGTGGTGGTGTTGCCTAAGCTACGAAGTCCTGCAGAATTTTGCATCTCTATTGACAAACTCCTGCCATGCAGAGGTCTTGTTGCAGCTCTTTTCTCTTTATTTATGATTTTTAAACCCTGTAGCCCCTGTAAATGCCTCCAGTTGCAGCCAGCTGTGAGAAGTAGTACTGATGCCCGATCTCCACTCACCGATCTGCTGCCACAGCTCCTGTACACAGCTTACGTCCTCAGAGCATTGCAGAAGTCATATTTATCCCTGCTGCTTACAGCCTGGGTATGCACACAAAATCAGAGGGAGAAAGGAATAAAGTGTGGAAGAAGGGAATGGGATGGGATGGGATGGGATGGGATGGGATGGGATGGGATGGGATGGGATGGGATGGGATGGAATTAACCAGGTTGGAAAAGACCTCAGAGGTCATCCAGTCCAACCTATCACCCAACACCATCTAATCAACTAAACCATGGCACCAAGAGTCTTATTCAGTCTCTTTTTAAACACCTCCAGGGATGGTGACTCCACCAACTCCCTAGGCAGCACATTCCAATGGCCAATCTCCCTTGCTGGGAAACACTTTCCTCACCTCCAGCCTAAACTTCCCCTGGCACAGCTTGAGACTGTGTCCCCTTGTTCTGGTGTTGGCTGCCTGGGAGAAGAGACCAACCCCTTCCTGGCTACAACCTCCCTTCAGGGAGTTGGAGAGAGCAAGAAGATCTCCTCTGAGCCTCCTCTTCTCCAGGCTAAACAATCCCAGCTCCCTCAGCCTCTCCTCACAGGGCTGTGCTCAAGGCCTCTCCCCAGCCTTGTTGCCCTTCTCTGGACACCTTCAAGTGTTTCAATGTCCTTCCTAGACTGAGGAGCCCAGAACTGGACACAGGACTCAAGGTGTGGCCTAAGCACTGCTGAGTACAGTGCACAGTGACTTCCCTGCTCCTCCTGGCCACACTGTTCCTAAACTGAGGAGCCCAGAACTGGACACAAAGCCTGGAATAAGAAACTGGAAGAAGCGACAGAGAGAAATGGGAGGGAGGAAGGACAATGCAATAGAGCCTGGAGGGTCAAGAGAGAGGAAAGGATGTTTCAGTCAATTCCCTTTGCATTACTCACAGTCATTTAGAGCTAGGATGGATCAGTAAAAGAGTATTTTACCTCCCAGCTCTCCTGCTAGCTGGATGTGTGAGAATATGGTAAACACCCTCTCCAAAATGCTTTCCATCTCCCACAGTGTGCAGAAACTGAAGTCACATTCATTTTAAAACATTTCTTGGCTGAGTCTTTTGGCTTTCCTCAGCTATGGGACCAAAAAGTTAATCAGTGTTTAACTTCCCAGCTGGTTTTCTCACCTGGTTTCAACCCCAGCTCTCAGGGCGCCCAGTCACGTGAGATCCGAGTCCGTGAGACGCTCAGCACCATCCTTGAGGCTTACTGCCCTCAGCTCCATTTCTCTCCTGGAGGAGCTCAGGATGAGGTCATTAAAAGCAATCACCAAGAAGTCATGCCTGATTACTCTTTCAATTAGGGCTTGATCCCACAGGCAGTTACGTGCTGTAAGTGCAGAAACCAAAGGCTGGTGCTGAATACTCAGTGTTTGCTTAGTGCCTGGTCAGTGGAGCTTGGTAAACAGAGCAGGGGAGAGGCAGAACAACAACAACACAGAAATCAGTTGGCAATACAGCCAAAGTTGTGAAGCCTGCAGGCTGAGGCCTGTAGAGGAGAGGGAGGGGAGCATGCCCAGCATGAGCTGCTTGGGATAAGAGACAGGTCTGGGGAGGTTCTTCTCCCCATTTATACTGCCCTGCTGAGAGCACAGCTGCAATCCTCTGTCCAGTTTGGGGCTCCCCAGCTCAAGAGAGACAGAGACCTGCTGGAGAGAGTCCAAGGGAAAGGCAGGTATATGGTCAGGGGATTTGAGCATCTCCCCTGGGAAGAGAGACTGAGAGCCCTGGGGCTGTTTAGTCTGGAGAAGAGAAGGCTGAGAGGGATCTGCTCAATGTCTCTCAAGAGCTGAGGGCTGGGGGTGAAGTGGAGGGGGCCAAGCTCTTTTGGGTGGTGCACAGCAATAAGCCAAGGAGCAATGGAGACAAACTTAAACATAGAAGGCTTCAGCTCAACATGAGGAGAAACTTCTTTGCAGTGAGCGTGACAGAACATTGGAGCAGGCTGCCCAGAGAGGTTGTGGAGTCTCCTCCTCTGGAGCCTTTGCAAGCCCAGCTGGATGCATTCCTGTGCAGACTGCCCTGGGTGATGCTGCTCTGGCAGGGCATCTCTGGATGATCTCTGGAGGTCCCTTCCAACCTCTAATATTCTGTGGTACAGTGACACTGTGGCAGCCACACCACTGAATGCAACTGAGAAACTTCAGGTACTGCTGCATGTCAGAACCAGCAGGTCACTCAAACATGACCCTCCCTGACATGACAACTCCCTGAAGGGAGGTTGTAGCCAGGTGGGGGTTGGTCTCTTCTGCCAGGCAGCCAGCACCAGAACAAGAGGACACAGTCTCAAGCTGTGCCAGGGGAGGTTTAGGCTGGATGTTAGGAAGAAGTTCTTCCCAGCAAGAGAGATTGGCCATTGGGATGTGCTGCCCAGGGAGGTGGTGGAGTCACCATCACTGGAGGTGTTTAAGAAGAGTCTGGCTGAGGCACTTGGTGCCATGGTTTAGTTGATTAGGTGGTGTTGGGTGATAGGTTGGACTGGATGATCTCTGAGGTCTCTTCCAACCTGGTTAATTCTGTATTCTGTATATCTCTGTTTCCTTTGTCTCAAGGTCAGCCACAGTTAACCTCTTTCAGTGCCTCCAATAATGCTGATTAAACCTAAGCCATTTTAGGCCACTGAGCAGGGAGTTCAGTTTCCCTTCCAACTCCAGTACCTCCTCTAGGAGTTCACTCTCTTTCCCAGCTGCATAATTGCTTTCTTCCTGCCACGCTTCATCTCTCCTCTACTTTGGGAGACAGGTTTTTTTTGTCTCTTAGTACTGCCCTTGGTGGAGCTTGCCATATGCCTTCGGATGCTCCCTCTGTCAGCTTCCCCTCTGCCCTTCTCTGCCTCTGAGAATTTGTCCTGGGGATTTAATTTGCAAAACATAAGGAGATGTGGAAGCTGCCACTGTGCTGCCAGGAGGAGAGATTTGATCTCAACAGGACTTCAGTACCTGAGGATGAGCTTCAGAGAGGGTGTGCATGTACTTAGCATGGGTCTGCAAACATCAGGTGTGGGAAGCCAAAATTATCTGGGTTTCAACTGGGATTTAATTACTTTTTCACTCAGAAGCACAGAAACATTCAGGCTTGAAAAGACCCTCAGGAGCACAAAGTCCAACCCAGGACCCTACTCTACAAGGGTCACCCCTAAACCAGAGCCCCAAGCACCACAGCTAAACCACCTGGAAACACAGCCAGGCTTGGGGACTCCACCACCTCCCTGGGCAGCACATTCCAAGCCCTGACCACTCTTTTACCTACTGTCCGGTCTAAACCTACCCAGTTGAAGCTTGAGGCCATTCCCTCTTGCTCTGTCACTAATTCCCTGTGAGAAGAGACCAGCAGCAGCCTCAGAGGATTGCTCTAATCCATCCAAACTGGTGCCATCAAGCACAGAGACCAATGGGCACCTCCTGGGGGAGATCATCCCCTCCTGGTTTGCTTTCACCCTGCAAGTCAAACCATCAGGAATTGCACTCCAGCAGGGCTCATATCTCCAGTCCAGCTGCCCTGGCAGTCTCTTTTGCCTGTTGAAAATTAAATGGGAAGCTCAATGGAATGACCTAGAAAGATGGAAAATACCAGTCCAAAAGTACTCACTACTCTGGAGGCTACCAGGATCAGCAGGAGCAGGGAAGTCATTGTGCCCTGTGCTCAGCACTGGTTAGGCCACACCTTGGGTCCTGTGTCCAGTTCTGGGCTCCTCAGTTTAGGAAAGATGTTTGAGTTGCTGGAAGGTGTCCAGAAAAGGGCAACAAAGCTGGGGAGGGGTCTGGAGCACAGCCCTGTGAGGAGAGGCTGAGGGAGCTGGGGTTGCTTAGCCTGGAGAAGAGGAGGCTCAGGGGAGACCTTCTTGCTCTCTGCAACTCCCTGAAGGGAGGTTGTAGCCACGTGGGGGTTGGTCTCTTCCCTCAGGCAGCCATCACCAGAACAAGAGGACAGAGTCTCAAGCTGCACCAGGGGAGGTTTAGGATGGATGTTAGGAAGAAATTCTTCTCCTCAAGAGAGATTGGCCATTGGAATGTGCTGCCCAGGGAGGTGGTGGAGTCACCATCCCTGGAAGTGTTTAGGAAGAGCCTGGCTGAGGCACTTGGTGCCATGGTTGAGTTGATTAGACATTGTTGGGTGATAGGTTGGACCTGATGATCTCCGAGGTCTCTTCCAACCTGGTTAATCCTGTATCCTGCATCTGCGACACACTAAGCCCAGCTTTTGTGGCAGGTGTCTGAAGTTTCCCTGGAAGGAAACTGGAGCAAGAACAACCATTTTTCAGAAAGCTGTCACGCAGGTGATCAGCTTGGCAGGGCTTTCAAGCTGCAGACTGCAATGAGATGCAGATATTCCCCAACCACTCCACTCAGGGCTTCTTGATGACTAACCAAAGAGACTGGGAACTCAGCATGCTCCCTGTTCTGAATCCCATTTCACACCTTTCTCATGTGCCACAGCAAGGTGCCCAGGCCCCTCATGCAGAGCAAGAACGGCATCACAGTAGGTGTTAGAACATCCAAAATGAGGAATTGCCCTGCCCTGCCTGCCCTGATGACTCTCTCTGCTCCCAGGCCCTTGGGGAGCTCACAGCCCTGCTGCAGCCTGGCACACAGCCTCAAAGTGCCAAGCATCCAAGAGCTGCCAGTGAGCTGTGGCTTTGGTTTTGTGGGACTGAGCATCAGGTGTAGGCTGAGGCTGCATTAGCCTGCACCTTTCTGTGTGCTGATTAAAAAATCATGAAGAATTATCCAGTCCATTTTTGGCTCTGTGCAGAGAGCCTCAGTGTGCAAATGGACCTTGTTTATCATATGATAGATACCGTGCAAGGCAGCACCTAAATTACACTGGGTTTGCAACACCATCTGGTTTCATCTTTCATTACATTAGGGGATCACTTTGTTATGTTTGACCTGAAAACTGGCACAGGACTGAAGCAGGGCCAGGGATGAGGCTTGCATTGCTAAAAAGCTCTGTTTGCTTATCTTCAAGTCCAGAAAACACCAAATAGCAAGAAAACCACTGCCAACACCCACTGTTGTGCACAGGTTTATGCTGGAGGGAAGGAATCTATCCAGAGGGACTTTGATGGGCTGCAGAGCTGGGCCTATGCCTGCCTCATGAGGTTCAACAAGACCACATGTAGAGTCCTGCAACTGGGCTGGGACAATGCCAGGCACTGATACAGGCTGGGCAGGGACTGGCTTGTGAGCAGCCCTGAAGAAAAGGACTTGGGGATGCTGGAGGAGAAGCTCAACAGGAGCCAGCAGTGAGCACTTGCAGCCCAGAGAGCCAAGCAGAGCCTGGGCTGCATCAGGAGAAGTGTGGTCAACAGGTTGAGGGAGGTGATTCTTCCCCCCTGCTCCACTCCGGTGAGACCACACCTGGAGCACTGTGTCCAGTTCTGGAGCTTCTATTACAGGAAGTATCTGGAGGTGCTGGAAGGTGTCCAGAGAAGGGCCACAGGGATGAGCAGAGGGCTGGAGCTGCTCTGCTGTGAGGACAGACTGAGGGAGTTGAGGTTGATCAGTCTGGAGAAGAGAAGGCTCCCAGGAGACCTCATTGTGGACTTCCAGTATCTGAAGAGGCCTCCAAGAAAGCTGGGGAGGGACTTTTGAGGGTGTCAGGGAGTGATAGGACTGGGGAGAGTGGAGCAAATCTAGAAATAGGCAGATTGAGATTGGATGTGAGGAAGAAGTTGTCCCCATGAGGGTGGTGAGAGCCTGGCACAGGTTGCCCAGGGAGGTGGTGGAAGCCTCCTGCCTGGAGGTGTTTGCAGCCAGGCTGGATGTGGCTGTGAGCAACCTGCTGTGGTGTGAGGTGTCCCTGCCCAGTTGGAACTGGCTGATCCTTGAGGTCCTTTCCACCACTGACAATTCTGTGATTGTGTGAAGGTGACACTGCCATAGAGGGGAACTTCCACTCAGGTTTCCCCACGTGGCAGAAACAGGCTGATACATGGTGGCTTGAGGAAGAAGGAAGTGAAGACTCAGAGGACTGGCCCACAGGTGTTCACTTGATAGGATCTTAAGGGAGAATGAATAAAATATTTCCATTAACTTTAGGCAAGCTCCAAGATTTCCCAGGACTCCCATGAAATGCTGGGATAATGTATTTATTTCATAGCTGAGGCAGAGAGACTCCAGGAACTTGACTATTTCCCCTTTTCCACACTCCACTCAGTCAGCCAAAAGCCTTTCTTGAGCTCCTCTTCTGGACCAGCTCTCAGTCTCATTAAACCACCACATAATGATTCATCACTCTCTGACCATTCCCACTCTACTGTCTAATTAAAATGATTTTTATGCTCCAAGATAATTGCTTTCTTCTATTATTACTCTGAAATGTTAATATAATCCAGCTCACCAGTCTCTGTCTCTACCACTAGGGACAATAAATAAATTAAACATAGAAGGGAAAAAAGATGTTTAAATAACATTAGGATTGAGTCATAAAAGGACCCCACCACTGAAGTATCTGCAGGGGGCTACAAGAAAGCTGGGGAGGGACTTTTGAGGGTGTCAGGGAGTGATAGGACAGCATCACAGTCTCACAGTATCACCAAGGTTGGAAGAGACTTCAAAGATCATCGAGTCCAACCTGTCACCACAGACCTCATGACTAAACCATGGCACCAAATGGCACATCCAATCCCCTCTTGAACACCTCCAGGGATGGGGACTCCACCACCTCCCTGGGCAGCACATCCCAATGGGCAGTGACTCAGTGAAGAACTTTCTCCTCACCTCCAGCCTAAACCTCCCCTGGCACAGCTTGAGACTGTGTCCTCTTGTTCTGATGCTGCTTGCCTGGGAGAAGAGACCAATCCCCACCTGGGTACAGCCTCCCTTCAGGTAGTTGTAGAGGGCAATGAGGTCACCCCTGAGCCTTCTCTTCTCCAGGCTAAGCAACCCCAGCTCCCTCAGCCTCTCCTCACAGGGCTGTGTTCCAGACCCCTCCCCAGCTTTGTTGCCCTTCTCTGGACATGTTCAAGTTTCTCAATGTCCTTCTTAAACTGAGGGGCCCAGAACTGGACACAGGACTCCAGGTGTGGCCTAACCAGTGCTGAGCACAGGGCAGAATGACCTCCCTGCTCCTGCTGGCCACACTATTCCTAATGCAGGCCAGGATGCCACTGGCCTTCTTGGCCCCCTGGGCACACTGCAGGCTCATGTTCAGCCTACTGCAATCAGCACCCCTAGGTCCCTCTCTGTTTGGCAGATCTCCAGGCACTCTGACACCAGCCTGTAGCTCTGCATGGGGTTGCTGTGGCCAAAGTGCAGCACCTGGCACTTGGACTTGTTGAATGCCATCCCATTGGACTCTGCCCATCTGTCCAGTTGGTCAGGGTCTCTCTGCAGAGCCTTTCTACCCTCTAACTGACCAACATCTGCTCCTAACTTGGTGTCATCTGCAAACTTGCTGATGACTGACTCAACCCCCTCCTCCAGATCATCAATGAAGATGTTAAAGAGGATGGGGCCCAGCACTTGGGGGGATGGAGCAAAACTAGAAGTGGGTAGATTCAGATTGGATGTTAGGAAGAAGTTGTTCCCCAGGAGGGTGGTGAGAGCCTGGCACAGGTTGCCCAGGGAGGTGGTGGAAGCCTCATCCCTGGAGGTTTTTTCAGCCAGGCTGGATGTGGCTGTGAGCAACCTGCTGTAGTGTGAGGTGTCCCTGCCCATGGCAGGGGGGTTGGAACTGGCTGATCCTTGAGGTCCCTTCCAACCCTGACAATTCTGTGAGTCTATGATTCTATGTTCCTTTTAAGGCCACACAGCCCTGCCAAAGACATTTGCTGTGATTGTTGACTGGTTGCTTCTCAGAGTCCCAGCAAAAGCTGATGTTAGGCAGCCTGGGTGCTTCATTGCAAACACATTATTGGCCTTGGAGAGTCCAGTGAGGCAGAAAATCATTTTACAGTGGTCATTATTTTTAGAAGTCACTACTTACTGACAGATGTTACCCTGCAGCACCTGAAATATGTGGAACCAGAAGAGGGAAATTTTTCGACTGAGGGTTTTTAAGGCCAGGCTGAGTGTGGCTGTGAGCAACCTGCTGTAGTGTGAGGTGTCCCTGCCCAGGGCAGGAGGGTTGGAGCTGGCTGAGCCTTGAGGTCCCTTCCAACCCTGACAATTCTATGATTCTAATTATTTCATTAGTTTACCAAAGCGCTGTCTTTTGTGGCCTTTTCCTAGTGACCCTTTGGTAAAGGTTTTAGCACAGAATTGCTGCTCTCAGGATGCAGAAACAGCAGTCAAAAGCAACACCACCACAGATGAGCTATTTATGTGAAGAACAACCAAGCCAATAGCAATGTTGGGTGTTTTGATGTCAAATACCCATAATGAAGAAGAGGGCAAATCACATCCTGGGCTGCATCAAGAGATGCATTGACAGCAGATCCAGAGAGATGATTCTGCCACTTTGCTCTGCTCTGCTGAGACCTCAGCTGGTGTCTATACAGGTCTGGAGCCCTCAATATAGGAAGGACATGGACCTGATGGAGAGGGTCCAGAGGAGGGCCACAAAAATGATCAGGGGATTAGAGCAGCTCTACTCCAAGGACAGGCTGAGGGAGCTGGGGGTGTTCAGCCTGGAGAACAGGAAGCTCCAGGGAGACCTAATAGCAGCCTGCCAGTACCTGAAGGGGGCTACAGGAAGGCTGGAGAGAGTCTGTTTACAGAGCCCTGCAGTGACAGGACAAGGGGCAATGGCTTCAAACTAGAGAAGAGCAGATTGAGATTGGATGTTAGGAACACCATGAGGGTGGTGGAACACTGGAACAGGTTGCCTGAGGAGGTGGTTGAGGCCCCAGCCCTGGAGATATTCAAGGTGAGGCTTAACAAGGCCCTGGGCAACCTGATCTAGTTGGGGATGTCCCTACTAACTGCAGAAGGGGTTGGACTGGATGAGCTTTGGAGGTCCCTTCTAACCTGGACCATTCTATGACTCTATATTTGTTTGTTCATCCTATTTAGTTTAACTAGTACCATCTCCCCACCCCCTTTATTTCATCTGTCACTCTTTCCTGGTGTTCAGCACTTTGCCTTCATCTGCATTCTTGTTCTGGTCCATCATCAGCCCCAGGCACACACAAGCATCAGTTTACATGCACATATAGGCATAACCCACATCAGTGTGATTGGAACTGGGGTACCTGGGGTCGGTTAGCTGCATCTCATCCAGCCTCAGGGGGCTACATCACATCATCAGACCCAGCTGAAGAGCAAACTTGGGATTTATCCATATGCTTTCTGTCTCTTCCTAACCTGAAACTTCACCCTGTGCTTTCAGTGATCATTATATCAGCTGCCTGATCTCAGCTGGCCTTTTTAGTGAAGCCTGGAGAGAGAGGAAAAGAAGGGCAACAAACACATTGGCCTTTCCAGAGACGTCTGCAGAGAGCTTTCCCTGCTGAACTGAGCTGCAGAACTTTGTAATAACCAATATTATCACCTCAATGCTTCACCTCCTTCCAGCCCTGAGCTGTGTCCTTCAGGCTTGCTGTGAATTACCGTAACATCCACAAAGCTTCAGACTTTTCCTTTACTTCTCATTCAGGCTGACCCAAGAAGCAGAAATTTTGTTTGGAGAAGAGAATGTTGGATTTGAAATCTTTGTTGGATTTGAAATCTTTGTTGGATTTGAAATCTTTCACCAGACTGAAAAGTGAAGGCCTTTAGGCGCAGGAGAACTACTTGAGGTGACTCCTAGAGATTGCTGTGGCTTACATTCAACAGCCTCACAGTTAGATTCACAGAATCACAGAATCACCAAGGCTGGAAGAGACCTCCAAGATCATCCAGCCCACCCTGTCACCACAGACCTCATGACTAAACCAGGGCACCAAGTGCCACATCCAATCTCCTCTTCAACACTTCCAGGGATGGTGACTCCACCATGTCCCTGGGCAGCACATTCCAATGGCTAACAACTCTCTCTGTGAAGAATTTTCTCCTCACCTCCAGCTTAAACTTCCCTTGGTCCAGCTTGAGACTGTGTCCTCTTGTCCTGGTGCTGGTTGCCTGGGAGAAGAGACCAACCCCCACCTGGCTACAACCTCCCTTCAGGTAGTTGTAGAGAGCAAGAAGGTCTCCCCTGAGCCTCCTATTCTCCAGACTAAGCAACCCCAGCTCCCTCAGCCTCTCCTTAAAGGGCTGTGCTCCACAGTCTCACAGTATCACTATGACCTCAAAGATCATCAAGTCCAGCCTGTCAACACAGACCTCATGACTAGACCATGGCACCAAGTGCCACGTCCAATCCCCTCTTGAACACCTCCAGGGACGGTGACCATTCCCCTCCCCAACCTTGTTGCCTTTCTCTGGACACGTTCAAGTGTCTCAATGTCCTTCTTAAACTGAGGGGCCCAGAACTGGACACAGGAATCAAGATTCATACCAACTATAAGCAACTTGATACAAGATGATACAGAATACAGAATTAACCAGGTTGGAAAAGACCTTCAAGATCATCCAGTCCATCTCTAACCACTTCAGTCCTTCAGAGTTGTGTTCAGTTTGGGGCACCTCAATTCTGGCAGCCCCCTTCAGATACTGGAAGGCCACAAGAAGTTCTCCTTGGAGCCTTCTCTTTTCCAGAATGAACAGCCCCAACTCTCTCAACCTATTCCCATAACTGAGCAGCTCCAGCCCTCTGTTCATCCTTGTGGCCCTTCTCTGGACACCTTCCAGCACCTCCAGATCCTTCCTGTAATAGAAGCCCCAGAACTGGAGGCAGTACTGCAGGTGGGGTCTCACCAGAGCGGAGCAGAGGGGGAGAATCACCTCCCTCAACCTGCTGGCTGTGGTGACAGCTCAATCACATCAGCTGCAGGCCAAGTAACCCTTCCTGCAATGTTACAGGGCAGGTAGCTTTGGGCCTCCACATTTCCTTTCAGCCCCATGCAGCTTGCAGCTTGCAATTAGGTATTTGATCTTGCTCAGGAAACTGCAAGAGGCTGTTGTGCTGTGGAGATAGACACACTACAAATGTGCACTCTGTCATCAGACACCTGAATGCCTAAGCAGGGCAGCACCTCATTGATGTGCAAAACCACCCTGGTGAAACCTGCCTCACTTCATAACTGGAACAGAATGGCTTGTCTGCAAAAAAAAATAACACAGGCAGCAAAAAATAACACAGGCAACAAAGAATATCCCCCAAAACGACACAGGCAGCAAAAAAAGGGCACAAAAAATAGCACAGGCAGCACATGCCCTCCCTTTATGATCATGGAATAGAAGCCTGACTGTATCTGAATTTCTTTGTCTCCAGTTGTTATTCCAAACAGCTCAGCCACAGATTTACTTCTGAGTCCTGGTAGGCAGCAAGTTCTGCATGGGACAGCAATGTGCCCTGATGGCCAAGAAGGCCAATGGGATCCTGGGGTGCATTCAGAGGAGTGTGTCCAGCAGAGCCTGGGAGGTTCTCCTTCCCCTCTACTCTGCCTTGGTGAGGCCACACCTGGAGTATTGCATTCAGTTCTGGGCTCCCCAGTTCAAGAGAGATAGGAACCTGCTGGAGAGAGTCCAAGGGTGGGCTACAAGGATGCTGAAGGGACTGCAGCACTGCCCTATGAGGAGAGGCTGAGAGCCCTGGGGCTGTTTAGTCTGGAGAAGAGAAGACTGAGAGGGGATTTATAAATGGCTATAAATATCTGAGGGCTGGGGCTTAGGAGGGAGGGGACAGGCTCTGCTCAGTTGCACCTTGTCTATCACTAGGGGCAATGGATATAAATTCCAGCACAGGAGGTTCCACCTCAACATGAGGAGGAACTCCTTCACTGTGAGGGTCACAGAGCACTGGAACAGGCTGCCCAGAGAAGTTGTGGAGTCTCCTTCTCTGCAGCCTTTCCAGCCCCATCTGGATGTGTTCCTGTGTGACCTGTGCTGGGTTCTCTGGTCCTGCTCTGGCAGGAGGGTTGGACTCAATGATCTGTGGAGGTCCCTTCCAACCCCTAACATCCTGTGAGCTGTGATGCTGTGCTTGGGATCTGTGGCTGTATATGGGGGGCTCAGGAGCAGTGCTGGTGCTGGTGCAGTGATAATGACCTCTGACTGACTGGTCAGTGGGCTGCATGGGGGTTTCTCTGCCTCTGATTCACACAAGCACTTCCAGCAGGGGAACTCAGAGTTGTCAATCTATAGCCTTGTTTGTTTGACTCCTTGTGGAACATATTGCTTTGAATCAGACTGCTAAGCACATTTGTCCTGTTCTGCTGATACTCCCTGTGACTCCCTCAGGTAGCCAGAGTCTAAGTCTTCCCAGAAAGAGAGATTGGCCATTGGGATGTGCTGCCCAGGGAGGTGGTGGAGTCACCATCCCTGGAAGTGTTTAAAAAGAGCCTGGATGAGGCACTTGGTGCCATGGTTTAGTTGATCAGATGGTGTTGGGTGATAGGTTGGACTGGATGATCTGGAAGGTCATTTCCAACCTGCTTAATTCTGTATTCTCTATTCTGTAGGGCTTGTGGGCAGCTTCCCCTGGCAGGAGGGAAGGCTTTGCAACTTCCTTGAGCAGGAGTATTCATAAAGTCTCACCTGAACAGGGGAGATACAAAAGTATGTGCCTCAAAACAAAAGCATTTTGATACAGTTTTGCTTCTAAGGAAGCTTGAAAAGGGGAACTGTAGCAAAAGGCTTTTGTTTTGAGGCACATTTCCTTTTCTTGTTGCTTGGGTGGCTGCTGTGAAAGGCTTTGCTGTGTCTCTCTCTGTTTGCAGATGCACATATCTCTCCCGAACATGGCCCAGCTCATGCAGCTCAATTTCTGAGCAGCTGTTTACAAGCATGTTCCTGGGGTTGCTATCTCCTGTCTCAGGTGAAAACCACAGCTCCTAGCTAATCCTGCATGAAGGAGAGGTGTCCAGGGCTTCTCTCTCATTCTCTGAGGTAATGAGGCAAAGGTTTTGGAAACATTCATAGTATCATAGTCTCAGTCAGGGTTGGAAGGGACCACAAGGCTCAGCTAGTTCCAACCCCCCTGCCATGGGCAGGGACACCCTACACTAGATCAGCCTGCCCAGAGCCTCAGCCAGCCTGGGCTTAAACACCTCCAGGGACAGGGCCCCAACCACCTCCCTGGACAACCCATTCCAGGGCTTCACTACTCTCACTCTCTCAGGTGGGGTCTCCCCAGAGCTGAGCAGAGGGGGAGAATCACCTCCCTTGACCTGCTGCTCCTCACAGTTGATCCAATCCCTTTTTTCACATCTTCCAGGAGCATTGCTGTACTTTCCCCTGTCATGTCTCATTCACCCTGCAACACCCCAGCCTGCCCTCTGGTCCTCTCCATTTCCCACCTCCAGCTCCTGGCTCTTTGATGTTCTCACTACGGCGTAGCAAATTTCCCTGCTCCTCATGGAGCACTGTTGGCTGCTGATGGAGAAGCCATCATAATTGGTAATTAGTGGCTCTTCAGAGAACATACACATGTTCTTGGACCTGCCAGCCAGCTGGCAGCCAGTGCAGAAGCAACACATATTTTTATCAGTCTGCTGGCCAGGAAGCTCTGTGTTCTAGCTGGGAAATATTGGTGCTGAGACCACAGCTGCAATCCTGTGTCCAGTTTGGGGCTCCCCAGCTGAACAGAGACAGAGACCTGCTGGAGAGAATCCAAGGGAGAGCCACAAGGATGCTTAAGGAACTTGTGCATCTGCCCTGAAGATGCCCTGAAGAGAGACTGAGAGTCCTGGGGCTGTTTAGTCTGGAGAAGAGAAGGCTGAGAGGGATCTGATCAGTGTCTACCAATATCTGAGGAGGGGGGGGTGTCAAGTGGAGGGGGCCAAGCTCTTTTGGGTGGTGTACAGTAATAAGACAAGTTTGCTGATGACATCAAGCTGTGTGGTGCAGCAGACAGGCTGGAGGGAAGGGAGGCCATCCAGAGGGATCTTGACAGGCTGGAGAGGTGGGCACAAGCCAACCTCAGGAGGTTCAACAAGACCAAGGGCAGGGTCCTGCAGCTGGGTCAGGGCAATCCCAGGCACAAATCCAGGCTGGGCAGGGACTGGCTGGAAAGCAGCCCTGAGGAGAGAGACTTGGAGGTGCTGGGGGAGGAGAAGCTCAACAGGAGCTCTCAGTGTGCACTTGCAGCCCAGAAAGCCAATCAGATCCTGGGCTGCATCAGGAGGAGTGTGGCCAGCAGGGCAAGGGAGGTGATTCTCCCCCTCTGCTCAGCTCTGGGGAGACCCTACCTGGAGTACTGCCTCCAGTTCTCGAGCCCCTATGACAAGAGGGATGTGGAGGTGCTGGAAGGTGTCCAGAGAAGGGCCACGAGGATGAGCAGAGGGCTGAAGCTGCTCTGCTGTGAGGACAGACTGAAGGAGCTGGGGCTGTTCAGTCTGGAGAAGAGAAGGTTCCCAGGTGACCTCATTGTGGCCTTTCAGTATCTGAAGATTTTTGTCACTTCAAGTAACAGAACATTTTAGAATCATAGAATCATAGAATTGTCAGGGTTGGAAGGGACCTCAAGGCTCATCCAGTTCCAAGCCCCCTGCCATGGGCAGGGACACCTCACACCACAGCAGGTTGCTCACAGCCACATCCAGCCTGGCTGCAAACACCTCCAGGCAGGAGGCTTCCTTCCACCATTTCTCTGAGCAACCTGTGCCAGGAGGTTTTTCCCCTGATAACATCAAGTAAAACTTTGTTGCCTTTACAGAACTACAGAAAACCAACCCAAATTGATTCATTTAACAGAGACAAGATGAAGACCCCTTTGAATCAGGCACAACTAAACCAGAGCTTTCCTGGGCAGTGCACCTCCAGGATTAAAGCATTCATTAAAGGTGGGACAGAAGGAACAAAAAAACAAAAGAAAGGGATGGTTTAGCACTCAGGTTACAGAAAGGGTACTCCACCATTTCAAGCCCAGAGAGTTTAGTTAACACCTTGAAAGTCACAGAATCCCAGAAACAGCCAGGTTGGAAAAGACCCTCAGGAGCACCAAGCCCAACCCAGAACCCTACTCTACAAGGGTCACCCCTAATCATAACCCCAAGCACCACAGCCAAACCACCTTCAAACACAGCCAGCCTTGGGGACTCCACCACCTCCCTGGGCAGCACATTCCAAGCCCTGACCACTCTTGCCATCAAAAGATGTTTCCTAATGGCCAGTCTAAACCTACCCAGTGGCAGCTTGAGGCCATTCCCTCTTGTTCTGTCACTAATTACCTGGGAGAAGAGACCAGCAGCAGCCTCTCCACCACCTCCTTTCAGGAAGTTGTAGACAGCACTGAGGTCTCCCCTCAGCCTCCTCTTTTCCAAACTAAAATGTAACATTGCATCTAGACAAAAATGTTTGGATGTTTGTTAACAGCCTGTGCAGACTTCTTTGACATGCACTCAGATTATAAAGCCTCAGAGAGCAGGCATTGCTCTGCCAGAACCAGCCCTTCATGCTTGCAGTCTGGAATGCCATGGTGATAAACAGTGATCAGGTTATACTTCTCCAGTGCCCTCTGCTGGGAATGAGACCATCACATCTTTCCCACAGACAGCTTACTAATGCTCTGCTGATGCTGTGTAAGGTGTGCAATTGTCTTTACTGGAGCTGCTCTGCAATGAAGACAGACTGAGGGAGTTGGGGTTGTTCAGTCTGGAGAAGAGAAGGCTCCAAGGAGACCTCATTGTGGCCTTCCAGTATCTGAAGGGGGCTCCAAGAAAGCTGGGGAGGGATTTTTGAGGGTGTCAGGGAGTGATAGGGCTGGGAGGGATGGAGCAAAACTAGGAGTGGGAGATTCAGCTTGGCTGTTAGGAAGAAGTTGTTCCCCATGAGGGTGGTGAGAGCCTGACACAGGTTGCCCAGGGAGGTGGTGGAAGCCTCATGCCTGGAGGTGTTTTATGGCCAGGCTGGATGTGACTGTGAGTAACCTGCTGTAATGAGAGGTGTCCCTACCCATGGCAGGGGGGTTGGAACTGGACGATCCTTGAGGTCTTTTCTGACTCTAACCATTCTATGATTCTACTTAACGACTTATAGAAAGCTTAGAGGTTTGCTTTACCATGAGTGAAAGCAATCACAATCCAGGAAAGGCCTTGGCACCATGGAAGTTTTTCTAGACACAGTAGTGAGGGAAATGGTTAAGCACCAGATTTGGCAGAGTAACAGAATGGTTGGAATCAATGATCATATAGGTCACTTCCAACTAGAACTGTTCTAAAACATTCTAGGATGTTATAGCACATGGAAATTCAAATGACTTTGTTTCCACTATCTTTGCGTTTTTTCTTCCTTTTTTTTTTTTTTTCCCTTTCCTCTCTCTCTTTTTTTTTTCTTTTTCTCCCTTTCAAACAGAATCAGAGAATGGTCTGGGTTAGAAGGCATCTCCAAAGGTCATCCACTTCAAACCTCTCTGCAGTCAGCAGGCACATCCTCACCTAGAACAGGCTGCCCAGAGCCCTGTCGAGCCTCACATTTCTCCTTTTCCTTTTGTTTTTTCCCTTTCCCTTTTTCCTTTTCTCTTCTTTTTCCTTTACCTTTTCTCCTGCTCTCCTTCTCCTTCTCCTTCTCTTTTTTCCCTTTCCTTTTTTCTCTTCATTTCCCCTTACCTTGTCTCCTGCTCTCCTGTTCCTGTTCTCCTTTTCTCTCTTTTCTTTCTTTTTCCCTTTCCCTTTTTCTCTTCATTTCCCCTTACCTTGTCTCCTGCTCTCCTGTTCCTGTTCTCCTTTTCCTTCTCTTTCTCCCTTTCCTTTTGTATTTTACCTTTCCCATTTCCCTTTTTCTCTTCATTTCCCCTTACCTTTTCTCCTGCTCTCCTGTTCCTGTTCTCCTTTTTCTTCTCTTTCTCCTTTTCCTTTTGTTTTTCACCTTTCCCTTTTCCCTTTTTCTCTTCCCTTTACCTTTTCTCCTGCTCTCCTTTTCCTTCTACTCCTCCTTTCCCTTTTGGTTTTTTTTCCCCTTTCCTTTTTTCTCTTCTTTTCCCCTTTCCTTTTCTCCTGCTCTCCTTTTCCTTCTACTCCTCCTTTCCCTTTTGGTTTTTTTTCCCCTTTCCTTTTTTCTCTTCTTTTCCCCTTTCCTTTTCTCCTGCTCTCCTTTTCCTGTTCTCCTTTGCCTTTTCACAGTATCACAGTATCACAGAATTGCCAAGGTTGGAAGAGACCTCAAAGATCATCGAGTCCAACCTGTCACCACAGACCTCAGGACTAGACCATGGCACCAAGTGCCACGTCCAATCCCCTCTTGAACACCTCCAGGGATGGGGACTCCACCACCTCCCTGGGCAGCACATCCCAATGACCAATGACTCTCTCAGTGAAGAACTTTCTCCTCACCTCCAGCCTAAACTTCCCCTGGTGCAGCTTGAGACTGTGTCCTCTCACTGTGTTCCCTTACCTTTTCCTTCTCCTTTTGTTTTTTCCCTTTCCCTTTTTCTCTTCTATTCCCCTTTCCTTTTCACCTGCTCTCCTTTTCCTGTTCTCCTTTTCCTTCTCCTTCTCCTTTTGTTTTTTCCCTTTCCCTTTTTCCTTCTTCTCTTCTTTTTCCCTTACCTTTTCTCCTGCTCTCCTTTTCCTTCTCCTTTTCCTTTTGTTTTTCCTTTTCTTTTTCCCTTTCCCTTTTTCCTTCTTCTCTTCTTTTTCCCTTACCTTTTCTCCTGCTCTCCTCCTTCTCCTTCTCCTTCTCCTTCTCCTTCTCCTTCTCCTTCTCCTTCTCCTTCTCCTTCTCCTTCCCCTTTTGTTTCTTCCTTTTCCCTTTTCTCTTTTTCCCTTCTTTTCCTCTTACCTTTTCTCCTGCTCTCCTTTTCCTTCTCCTTTTCCTTTTGTTTTTCCCTTTCCCTTTTTCTCTTCTTTTCCCCTTACCTTTTCTCCTGCTCTCATTTCCTATTCTCCTTTCCCTCTCCTTCTCCTTCTCTCCTTGTCCTTGTCCTTTTCCTTTGCAGTACAAACGGTGCACAGTCCCTTCCCTTCTACAGGGAGGTTACATTAACAGATTGGTTCTGTAATCAGTCTTCTTTTAATCATTGAAACCAAAAGGAAAATAAATCATTGGTGCCAATGAGATAATAATGATGATGATCAGGGCAAGTAGTTAATGACAGATCATTAAACACTATCCCCTGAGAAAATAATAGAACAATTTGCTTTTCAGTGTAAAAGAAGTAATAAAAACTATGGGAGGGTAGGGTTTGAAGCTGTCACAGAATCACAGAATTAACCAGGTTGGAAAAGAACTTTGAGATCATCCAGTCCAACCTATCACCCAACACCATCTAATCAGCTAAACCATGGCACCAAGTGACTGGCTGGAAAGTAGCCCTGAGGAGAGAGACTTGGGGGTGCTGGTGGACAAAAAGCTCAACAGGAGCTCTCAGTGTGCACTTGCAGCCCGCAAGGCCAATCAGATCCTGGGCTGCATCAGGAGAAGTGTGGCTAGCAGGTCGAGGGAGGTGATCCTCCCCCTCTACTCAGCCCTGGTGAGACCCCACCTGGAGTACTGTGTCCAGTTCTGGAGCCCCTATTCCAAGAGGGATGTGGAGGTGCTGGAAGGTGTCCAGCGAAGGGCCATGAGGATGATCAGAGGGCTGGAGCACCTCTCCTGTGAGGGCAGACTGAAGGAGTTGGGGTTGTTCAGTCTGCAGAAGAGAAGGCTCCCAGGTGACCTCATTGTGGCCTTCCAGTATCTGAAGGGGGCCTACAGGAAGGCTGGGGAAGGACTTCTCAGGATCTCAGGGAGTGATAGAACTAGGGGGAATGGAATGAAGCTGGAGGTGGGGAGATTCAGGTTGGAGGGGAGGAGGAGGTTCTTCCCCATGAGAGTGGTGAGACCCTGGAATGGGTTGTCCAGGGAGGTGGTCGAGGCCCCGTCCCTGGGGGTGTTTAAGAGCAGGCTGGATGAGGCTCTGGCCAGCCTGATCTAGTGTGGGGTGTCCCTGCTCATGGCAGGGGGGTTGGAACTGGATGATCCTTGTGGTCCCTTCCAACCCTGAATGAAACTATGAAACTATGAAGTGCTTCATCCAGGCTCTTCCTAAACACTTCCAGGGATGGTGACTCCACCACCTCCCTGGGCAGCACATCCCAATGGCCAATCTCTCTTGCTGGGAAGAATTCCTTCCTCACATCCAGCCTGAACTGCAAAATTGTTTCAGAATCATAGAATTGTCAGGGTTGGAAGGAACCTCAAAGATCAGCCAGTTCCAACGCCCCTGCCATGGGCAGGGACACCTCACACCACAGCAGGTTGCTCACAGCCACATCCAGCCTGGCCTTCAAAACCTCCAGGCAGGAGGCTTCCACCACCTCCCTGGGCAACCTGTGCCAGGCTCTCACCACCCTCATGGGGAACAACTTCTTCCTAACAGCCAATCTGATTCTATCCATTTCTGGTTTTTTTTTTTTCCATTTCTAGGTTTGTATATTTCCATTCCCCCCAGTCCTATCATTCCCTGACACCATAAAAGTTCCTCACCTGCCCCTTTTTCCCCTCAAACCCAGAGCACCTGGGCTCTGGGGCAGTCTCCTCCCACCCCAGGTGTCACCACTTTGCCCTCCCCACCCACTCTCCTTTTTAATCTCCCCCAGGAAAGGCAGGAGCTCTAAGCTGAGCCCATCTGGGCTGAGGATCCTCCTCTCATCCCTGGTGAGTGCCCCTGGAGCACACTGGGTGTTGGTGGTGGTGACAACAAAGGCCGGGGGGCCTGGTGGCCCCCCGGTTAGGTAGGAAGATTGCTAATCATCCCTCCACTATCACTCAATTGTTACTCCTCTGAAACTTCACTTTCTTCTTCCTCAAGCCACCATACATCAGCCTGTTTCTGTCATGTGGAAAAATCTGAATGGAAGCTCCCTTCTATGGCAGTGTCACCTTCACAGAATTGTCAGGGGTGGAAGGGACCTCAAGGATCAGCCAGTTCCAACTCCCACTGCCATGGGCAGGGACACCTCACACTACAGCAGGTTGCTCACAGCCACAGCCAGCCTGGCTGCAAACACCTCCAGGCATGAGGCTTCCACCACCTCCCTGGGCAACCTCTGCCAGGCTCTCACCACCCTCATGGGGAACAACTTCTTCCTAACATCCAATCTGAATCTACCCATTGCTAGTTTTGCTCTATCCCCCCCAGTCCTATCACTCCCTGACACCCTCAAAAGTCCCTCCCCAGCTTTCTTGGAGCCCCCTGCAGATACTGGAAGGTCACAATTAGGTCTCCAGATTGCACAACCCCAACTCCCTCAGTCTGTCCTCACAGCAGAGCAGCTCCAGCCCTCTGCTCATCCTCATGGCCCTTCTCTGGACACTTTCCAGTGCCTCCATTTCCTTCCTGCACTAGAGGCTCCAGAACTGGACACAGTACTCCAGCTGTGGTCTCAGAGGGGTAGAATCACCTCTCTGGCCCTGCTGGCTGTGCTTCTCTTGCTGCAGCCCTTGCAAATACAGCAGTGAGTGAAGGAGCATGACCCACCTCGGACCATTAGCACCTCTGGGCTTTTGACAGCCAGGATTGTTCTGCCACTATTTCCCAGCTCCACATGGTAGCTGGATGCTGTTAGTCAATGCAAAATGCTTCTCACAACGTTTCTGGACTGTTTCATTAGTGATAATAGATTATTTTCCCCAAACAGGCAAAGCAGAAGTAAGCTCCAACGTCTCTGAAATGATTACAAAGGTAATTATATTAGTTCCACTCGTGCCAAATAGCATTTACAGGGTTTTGTGTGTGTGTGTGTATGTTCAATGCAGTTATTCATTGCCTTTAATAATTTACAATTTGTCTGTCACCATGGCACCACTTTGCTTTGTACCTGGCAATAATGGCACTGCAGACAGGAAGCCAGCCAGGGAATGAACAATAACACCTAAAATCTGAAGAGAATGTGGAATGAAATAAAGCAAACAAACTCTGCCAGGCCAGGCTGCCAGG
This sequence comes from Melanerpes aurifrons, assembly GCA_011125475.1. NCBI lineage: Eukaryota > Metazoa > Chordata > Aves > Piciformes > Picidae > Melanerpes > Melanerpes aurifrons. Next base: position 2,993,062 of record WWNC01000060.1, read on the forward strand.
AGGGTGAGACTGAATGCTGGAGGCAGGGCTTTCCCTTCCTTCAATGCAGCCTTTTGCTGCCTCCAAACACACTCCACTCAGAGGATGAAGAAATGAGGAGATCATCTCAGTCTGGAGGGACTGGGCGGGGGGGATGGAGCAAAACTATAAGTGGGGAGATTCAGATTGGATGTTAGGAAGAAGTTGTTCCTCAGAAGGGTGGTGAGAGGCTGGCACAGGTTGCCCAGGGAGGTGGTGGAAGCCTCATGCCTGGAGGTGTTTGCAGCCAGGCTGGATGTGGCTGTGAGCAACCTGCTGTAGTGTGAGGTGTCCCTGCCCATGGCAGGGGGGTTGGAAGTAGCTGATCCTTGAGGTCCCTTCCAACCCTGGCAATTCTGTGATTCTATGAACTACACTTTCTGCTCCACCTCCTGGACACTCTGGGCCTCCTGGAGGGTCTGTAGCTTTGTGGTTCTTAAAGGCACCTAGCCCCTGAACCCTCACATTGTTTGAGTAAGTCCTGCTTTAATCAAAGGAGCAATTTCTGCAGCCATAGATTTCTTTGTGTGTTTGTGTGTGTTTGCTGCACCTCCTCTCATGCAACATTCATAAAGCCATTCCCCCTCCTCTCCTGATCATTCCACCAGCACCCTGAAAGGCTGCCTGGCAAGCCAGAAAATGCAATTGCTGTTTTCACAGCATATTGTGCACCTCCAGGAGAAACTTTTAGCATCTGATGAATGCCTCTCACCGTTTTGTGGCAAATTACAAGGCAGTGGGAAATCAAATGTCAGCCTCCAACCTGTCATTCTGCCATGTAAAGGTCACATCTTGCCTTCATGGGGTAACTGCAATGTCTGCTGTGATTTCACTTCCCTAAAGCTTCTCTCTTTTGCTTCTGCAGGTGTTCATAGAATCACAGAATAATTGTTAGGGTTGGAAGGGACCTCAAGGCTCATCTGGTGGTGTGTTGATCCTTGCCGTCATCTGGGAACACTTGAATGTGATGGCTGCAAGCTAAAAACACTTCAGGTAGTGTGGTTTGAATGCTGTGGCCAGGTCAGGTGTAGGTTACTTACTTCCATCACCCAGGCACCCTGTGGTGAATGATCATCTGCATGGTCTGTTTAATCTCTTCTTCAGAGAATCATAGAGTTAGGGTTATTGTTGTTTCTCTTCTTGCTAATCCATTCATTCATTCACTCACTGCTGCCTTCTTTAAACACCTTTGTTGTCCCTTCTCCTTGTGCCCCATCCACAGCATGCAACCACACAGTTCTTCTAGGAGTTACCTTCATTTGGAAGAATTCACAGAATCACAGAATTATCAGGGTTGGAAGGGACCTCAAGGATCAGCCAGTTCCAACCCCACTGCCACAGGCAGGGACACCTCACACCACAGCAGGTTGCTCACAGCCACATCCAGCCTGGCTGCAAACACCTCCAGGCAGGAATCTTCTACCACCTCCCTGGGCAACCTGTGCCAGGCTCTCACCCCTTCTGAGGAACAACTTCTTCCTCACATCCAATCTGAATCTCCCCACTTATAGTTTTGCTCCATCCCCCCTGTCCTATCACTCCCTGACACCCTCAAAAGCCCTCCCCAGCTTTCTTGTAGCCCCCTTCAGATACTGGAAGGCCACTCAGAGCCTTCTGTTCTCCAGACTGAACAGCCCCACCTCCCTCAATCTGTCCTCATAGCAGAGCAGCTCCAGCCCTCTGCTCATCCTCATGGCCCTTTTTTGGACATGTTCCACAGTATCACCAAGGTTGGAAGAGACCTCAAAGATCATCAAGTCCAACCTGTCACCACAGACCTCGTGACTAGACCATGGCACCAAGTGCCACTTCCAGTCCCCTCTTCAACACTTCCAGGGATGGTGATTCCACCACCTCCAGCACCTCCAGATCCTTCCTGTACTAGGGGCTCCAGAACTGGACACGGTACTCCAGGTGGAGTCGATGGGGAGAATCCCCTCCCTTGGCCTCCTGGCTATACCTTCTGACAGTTCCTTCCCATTAAAACATCACATAAATACATGTAGGCACAAATGTAGATGGTGGTGCTGGTTGAGTAGATGAGGCAGCTTCATTGATGTGAACAAACTGCTTTCTCTTTCTGTCACTTTATGTCATGGAATCACAGAATCAGTTTTCGAGCTGCACCAGGGGAGGTTCAGGCTGGATGTTAGGAAGAAATTCTTCCCAGAGAGAGAGATTGCCCATTGGAATGTGCTGCCCAGGGAGGTGGTGGAGTCGCCATCACTGGAGGTGTTTAAAAGGAGGCTGAATGAGGCACTTAGTGCCATGGTTTAATTGATTAGATGGTGTTGGGTGAAAGGTTGGACTTGATGATCTTGGAGGTCTCTTCCAACCTGCCTGATTCTGTGATTCTGCAAACCAGCTCTCCAGCCTAAGTCTCACTGAATTGTCCTAGGATTGTTTAAGGGATGGACTCACAAGGATGAGCAGAGGGCTGGGGCACCTCTCCTATGAGGACAGACTGAGGGAGTTGGGGCTGTTCAGTCTGGAGAAGAGAAGGCTCCCAGGTGACCTCATTGTGGCCTTCCAGGATCTGAAGGGGGCTACAGGAAGGCTGGGGAGGGACTGCTCAGGATCTCAGGGAGTGATAGGACTAGGGGGAATGGAATGAAGCTGGAGGTGGGGAGATTGAGGCTGGAGGGGAGGAGGAAGTTCTTCCTCCTGAGAGTGGTGAAGCCCTGGAATGGGTTGTCCAGGGAGGTGGTTGGGGCCCCGTCCCTGGGGGTGTTTAAGGCCAGGCTGGCTGAGGCTCTGGCCAGGCTGATGTAGTGTGGGGTGTCCCTGGCCATGGCAGGGGGTTGAACTAGCTGATCCTTGTGGTCCCTTCCAACCCTGACTGATACTATGACTCCATGAGCAGGCAAGCAGAGTTTGCATGATCCACAGGGGACACTTCCTTTGTTTGGGTTTTCTTTTCCAGGAGCTGCTGCAAAGCAAGCCTGGTCCTTCAGCAGATTCTGCATGCCAGGTATGATTTATGAAATGAGACCTCAAACCTAATTTTCCTTTTATTACTGAATAAAAGTTTTTCAAATGCTCATGAAGATAACCTGAGAAACAAGGAGTGAAACAATGAATCACTCCCAAGGAAAGGAATCTCTAAGAGAATCCTAAAAATGAGGCATTTATCATTCATGCTCCTTCATTTATCTCCCCAGGCTGAGTTACAGTCTCATCTGTGTGACTGATGCCACTGAACAAGCTTTTTCTCCACCTCCTGCCTTGCCTTGCCCCAGGTTAGTCATGCCCCTTGCCCAGAGGAGTTGAGTAGCTGGAACTCTGGAACTCCTTAGAGGAGATGTGACACTTTCTCTCTCTTCTCCCATTACCAAGCTCAGGGAGTGAGCACAAATCAATACTCTCAGCTGCTGAAATCAAGCAGACCTTGTGGGTTGTTCTGTGTTGTCTTTCACAATTAAGTCATTTTCCAATAGCAGTCTCTTAGGCTGCCACTGCAACCTGAAAAACCAGAGAGAGCAATTTCTCCAAGTGAGGAGCTGAAAGGCAAAACTCTGTGGTGTGTTGATCCTTGCCTTTGCCTAGGAACACCTGAATGTGATGGCAGCAAGATAAAACAACACAGCTAGAATCATAGAATCAACCAGGTTGGAAGAGAGCTCCAAGATCATCCAGTCCAACCTATCTCCCATTCCCTTCCCATTCCCTTCCCATTCCCTTCCCATTCCCTTCCCATTCCCTTCCCATTCCCTTCCCATTCCCTTCCCATTCCCTTCCCATTCCCTTCCCATTCCCTTCCCATTCCCTTCCCATTCCCTTCCCATTCCCTTCCCATTCCCTTCCCATTCCTTCCCATTCCTTCCCATTCCCTTCCCATTCCCTTCCCATTCCTTCCCATTCCCTTCCCATTCCCTTCCCATTCCCTTCCCCATTCCCTTCCCATTCCCTTCCCATTCCCTTCCCATTCCCTTCCCATTCCCTTCCCATTCCCTTCCCATTCCTTCCCATTCCTTCCCATTCCCTTCCCATTCCCTTCCCATTCCCTTCCCATTCCTTCCCATTCCCTTCCCATTCCCTTCCCATTCCTTCCCATTCCTTCCCATTCCCTTCCCATTCCTTCCCATTCCCTTCCCATTCCCTTCCCATTCCCTTCCCATTCCCTTCCCATTCCCATTTCCCCATTCCCTTCCCATTCCCTTCCCATTCCCTTCCCATTCCTTCCCATTCCCTTCCCATTCCCTTCCCATTCCCTTCCCATTCCCTTCCCATTCCCTTCCCATTCCTTCCCATTCCCTTCCCATTCCCTTCCCATTCCCTTCCCATTCCCTTCCCATTCCCTTCCCATTCCCTTCCCATTCCCTTCCCATTCCCTTCCCATTCCCTTCCCATTCCCTTCCCATTCCCTTCCCATTCCCTTCCCATTCCCTTCCCCATCCAGGCTTTTCTTGAAGATCTCCAAGGATGGTGACTCCACCACCTCCCTGGGCAGCACATTCCAATGGCAAATCAGATTTAGCCCTTAGGTAGCATGGTTTGAATGCTGAGGTCAGGTCAGCTGTAGGTTACTTACTTCCATCATCCAGGCACCCCCTGGTGAAGGATCATCTGCATGGTCTCTTTAATTTCTTCTTCAGAGATTCATAGAATCATAGGGTTAGAAGGGACCTCAAGGATCATCCAGTCCCAACCCCCCTGCCATGGGCAGGGACACCTCACACCACAGCAGGTTGCTCACAGCCACATCCAGCCTGGCTGCAAACACCTCCAGGCAGGAGGCTTCCACCACCTCCCTGGGCAACCTGTGCCAGTCTCTCACCACCCTCATGGGGAACAACTTCTTCCTCACATCCAATCTCAATCTAACCATTTCTATTTTGTTTCCATGCCCCCCAGTCCTATCACTCCCTGACACCCTCAAAAGTCCCTCCCCAGCTTTCTTGTAGCCCCCTTCAGATACTGGAAGGCCACAATTAGGTCTCCTCAGAGCCTTCTCTTCTCCAGACAGAACAACCCCAACTCCCTCAGTCTGTCCTCACAGCAGAGCAGCTCCAGCCCTCTCCTCATCCCTGTGGCCCTTCTCTGGACACCTTCCAGCACTTCCAGATCCTTCCTGTAGCAAGTGCTCCACAACTGTCACTTTCAAACTATTCAGTTGCTCCAAGTCCTCTGTCTCTTCTTACAAAAGCACTACAGGGAAAATAAATAGATGAATAAATAAGTAGCTTGCTGTTCTCATCTGTATGTTAGCTCATGCATTGATTTGGGGTTGGGATGTTGGTTTTTTGCCCCCAGCTCACAGCATCAGTAACCAACTGAAAAGTTAGGAAGTGCCCAGAGGCTGGAGGCAGGCTCTGGTTGGTGATACCCTAAGACAGGACAAGGGGCAGTGGTGGAAGCTGAGGCAGAGGAATTTCCATGGAAACAGGGAGAATTATTTCCCTGTGAGGGTGACAGAAGCCTGGAACAGGCTGCCAAGAGGGGTAGTGGTGTCTTTCTCTGGAGATATTCAAACCCCACCTGGATGAGCTCCTGTGTGATCTGCTCTAGGTGACCCTGCTCTGACAGGGGGGTTGGACTGGATGAGTTTTGGAGGACTCTTCCAGCCCCTGACATTCTGTGATTCTGAGAAGGGTGTCTCACAGACACAGCACCATTGTATCATAGTATCAGTCAGGGTTGGAAGGGACCGCAAGGATCATCTAGTTCCAAGCCCCCTGCCATGGGCAGGGACACCCCACACTACATCAGCCTGGCCAGAGCCTCAGCCAGCCTGGCCTTAAACACCTCCAGGGACGGAGGTGCCCATGCCTTCACAGTATCACAAAGGTTGGAAGAGACCTCGAGGATCATTGAGTCCAACCTGTCACCACAGATCCCATGACTAGACCATGGCACCAAGTGCCACATCCAATCTCCTCCTGAACACCTCCAGGGATGGTGACTCCACCACCACCCTGGGCAGCACATTCCAATGACCAATGACTCTCTCAGTGAAGAACTTTCTCCTCACCTCCAGCCTAAACCTCCCCTGGTGCAGCTTGAGACTGTGTCCTCTTGTTCTGGTGCTGTTTGCCTGGGAGAAGAGACCAACCCCTTCCTGGCCTGTCACCATCCTTCTCTTTGGCTGCTCTATTTGCATCCCTGCCTTGTGGCAGACAGAGGAAGAGGATTCATTCCTCGGCGATATTTATTTGGCCCCAGGCCCCGCTGTTGCAGCCCAACGATGGATTAAGTGTATTTGCTCTACCCTTTATGCAAATTGAAGTCTGAGGAATCTAATTACAAAAATAATTTAAAATTCTGCAGAATTCAAACTTCCTTTTAATTAAAGCTAAGTCAGAGCTACACCCTGGCTCTCCAAGGGAAAATGGAGAGGGAGCTGCTCTGATCTATGCATAGAATCATAGGATTGTTAGAGGTGGAAGGGACCTCAAGGCTCAGCCAGTTCCAAGCCCCCTGCCATGGGCAGGGACACCTCACACTACAGCAGGTTGCTCACAGCCACATCCAGCCTGGCTGCAGAAACCTCCAGGGATGAGGCTTCCACCACCCCCTGAGCAACCTGTGCCAGGCTCTCACCACCTTCATGGGGAACAACTTCCTAACATTCAAGCTGAATCTACCCATTTCCAGTTTTGCTCCATCCACCCCTAGTCCTATCACTCCTTGACACCCTCAAAAGTCCCTCCCCAGCTTTCTTGTAGCCCTCTTCAGATACTGGAAGAACACAATGAGGTCACCTGAGAGCCTTCTCTTCTCCAGACTGAACAGCCCCAACTCCCTCAGTCTGTGTGTTTCAGACAGACTTGGCATAGTCTCTCATTTTGCAGGACACACTTCCAAAACTAACTAGAAAGACTGGGGGGAAAAATTAAGATGAGGAGGTACAGCTTGTACCAAACCCTGCTCTTGTTGCCCAGCTGAGCCCTCAGGTGGTCTCAGAGAAAATAAAGTAGCTGGCTAGGTTGTTGTTATCCCTGTCACCCCACAACTTCAGAGAGTCACTTGCTTTGATGGAAGCTCCCAAGGCAGAAAGGAGGTTTTAAAGGACTGGAGAGAAAGTTCTTATTATTCATCTGCATGAAGATTCCTTGAGTGTTGAGACAACAACACCCCCATAGAAGCCACTGTTTATGCCAAAGGTGCTGAGAATATTTCCAGCTGTGAAGGATCTGACACAGCCTTCACTTGCCCAAGATGTTTTCACAGGATCACAGAAACATTCAGATTGGGAAAGACCTTCAGGTGCAACAAGTCCAACCCACAACCCTGCTCTACAAGGGTCACTCCTAAACCAGAGCCCCAAGCACCACAGCCAAATCACCTTCAAACACAGCCAGCCTTGAGGACTCAGCCACCTCCCTGGGCTGCACATTCCAAGCCCTGGCCACTCTTACCCTCAAAACATGTTTCCTAATGTCCAGTCTAAACCTACCCAGTGGCAGCTTGAGGCCATTCCCTCTTGTTCTATAACTAATTACAAGTGAGAAGAGACCAGTAGCAGCCTCTCCAAAACATCCTCTCAGGTTACGTAGACAGCAATGAGGTCACCCCTCAGCCTCCTCTCTTTCACACTAACCATCCCCAGCTCCTTCAGTTGTTCTTCATCACATTTATTCTCCAGGCCCTTCACAGCTTCCTTGCCCTCCTCTGCCCTGGCTCCAGCACCTCCACGTTTCTCTTGGATTGAGTGCCCAAAACTGGACACAATCCTCAAGGTGTGGCCTCCCCAAAGCAGAGTCCCAGGGGACAATCCCCTCCCTGCTCCTGCTGGACACAGCATTGCTGATCCCAGCCAGGAGGCCTTTGGCTTTCTTGGTTCCCTGGGCACCCTGCTGGCTTCTCTTCAACTGCTTGTCCATGAGCACACCCAGATCCCTTTCTACCAGCAGCTTTCCAGCCACACTGCCCCAAGCCTGTGGTGTTGCTTGGGGTTGTTGTGCCCCGAGTGCAGGACCTGGCACTTGGCCTTGCTGAAGCTCCTCCTGGTAACGTTGGCCATGGATCCAACCTGTCCAAGTCCCTCTTCAGAGCCTCCCTACCCTGGTGCAGATCAACACTGACACCTGACTTGGCCATCTGCAAACTTACTGCTGACACACTCTGTACCTTAGGAAACACATTACTGGCAAAAATGTTGGTATGGACTCTTCCAGCCACCTTTCCCTAACCACTTCAGTACCTTAAGGCATTCCCTGCATCAACATCTCCTCATGACACCACATAGGCAGTGCTTCTGTCAGCCAAGATTAAGCAGATGAACCCAAAACTGCTCCCTGTCAGGACAGGTAAGTGTGGTGGGGGGTTGATAAGGGTACATTTTCTCCCTGCTTCAAGTACCCAGCTGGAGTTGCCATAGTCAGGACCAAGGTCAGGGATTCCTGTGGGGATTTCCTGCCTGTGCTTTTTGGTGTCTGTTTTTAAATCAATCTGTCAGCAGATATGTGAGAAAGGAAAAAATGGATGATGGAATGTTATAAATGTTGCCTTTTTCATGTGAAAACTTAGTTACCTGTCAAATACAAAGTTGTGCTTTTTTCTTCTCACAAAAAGTCAGAGTTTGACTGCTAATGTAATGATGTTTTATTAAAGATGCTTTTGAGGCCAGGCTGGCTGTGGCTGTGAGCAACCTGCTGTGGTGTGAGGTGTCCCTGCCCATGGCAGGGGGGTTGGAACTGGCTGAGCCTTGAGGTCCCTTCCAACCTTAAGAAATCTGTGAAGATGGAGTTGCAAAAAAGGCATAAAGGGTCTCATGGTTTGCTTGAGTCCTACCATGACATGGAATAGATTCAGATTGGATGTGAGGAAGAAGTTGTTCCCCATGAAGGTGGTGAGAGACTGGCACAGGTTGCCCAGGGAGGTGGTGGAAGCCTCCTGCCTGGAGGTGTTTGCAGCCAGGCTGGATGTGGCTGTGAGCAACCTGCTGTAGTGTGAGGTGTCCCTGCCCATGGCAGGGGGCTTGGAACTGGCTGATCTTTGAGGTCTTTTCCAACCCTGACAGTTCTATGATTCTGGGGACCCCAACGCATTGTTCCTGGAGCTTGTTCTTCCCAGGAAAAGAGATTGGCCATTGGAATGTGCTGCCCAGGGAGGTGGTGGAATCACCATCCCTGGAGGTGTTTAGGAAGAGCCTGGATGAGGCACTTGGTGCTATGGTTTAGTTGATTAGGGTGATAGTTTGGACTTGGTGACCTTCAAGGTCTTGTCCAACCCGGTTAATTCTGTATTCTAAACACCAAAATGGAACAAACACTCTCCTCTCAGTTGTGCCCTGGGATAGGACAAGGGGATATAAAGGATATAAACTGCAGCACAGGAGGTTCCACCTCAACATCAGGAGGAACTTCTTCACTGTAGGGGTCACAGAGCCCTGGAGCAGGCTGCCCAAAGAGATTGTGGAGTCTCCTTCTCTGGAGTCCTTCCAGCCCTGTCTGGATGTGTTCCTGTGTGACCTGTGCTGGATTCTGTTGTCCTTCTCTGGCACGGGGGTTGGACTCGATGATCTCCTTCCAATCCCTTACATCCTGTGATAGAATCACAGAATTGTTAGAGCTGGAAGGGGCCTCAAGGCTCAGCCAGTTCCAACCCCCCTACCATGGCCAGGGACACCTCACACTACAGCAGGTTGCTCACAGCCACATCCAGCCTGGCTGCAAACACCTCCAGGCATGAGGCTTCCACCACCTCCCTGGGCAGCCTGTGCCAGTGAACCTGACCCTGTGAACTCTGTGGAAACTCTCCTATCCCTAGGAAAACACTGAAAAACCTCTCAACATCAACCTGAGCAATCTTCAATCACATTCAAAATCAAATTCCTGAGCAACCTTAAATACCTGCTCTGGGTCTGGGTCGTGCAGTGACTTTGTTTTGTTTTCAAATGCTAGCTGTTTTCAGAGCCCTGTGAGCACAGAATATTAAACACCCAAATTCCCTGTGATGTTCCTTCCTCTTTCAAAAGGAGAGGGCTGAAGCTTATTTATCTTAGAAGAAGAATTGCATTGAAAGTTGGGTGTTGGTTGTTTTTTTTTGGGGGGGGAGGAGAGTTGTTCTTAATAATATCTGAAATGATTACCTACCACAGCCACTATAAATATCTTTCTGTATGGATTTGTGGGAGAAATTTCAGCTGCATCCTGTACTGCTGGAGCCAGGAGGAAAAATGACTCTGAAGCCACAGACAGGAGTAACTCTTCACCAGTGAAGCCAAGCATCCACAATGACTTTGAGAATCCATAAGGTTTGATCTTCTTTCCCTGAGGCCATGCTTGCATCAGATTAGTGCTACTGATGACATTCAAGGCAAATACAGTCTTTAATAGCTTATTAATACAGTCTGGTGCTGAGTTGGATTTTCTTTCTCTTATTCACAGGATGTGAGGGACTGGAAGGGACCTCTGAAGAACAAGTCCAAACCCCTGCCAGAGCAGGACCACAGAATCCAGCACAGGTCACAGAGGGACACATCCAGATGGGGCTTGAAAGGCTCCAGGCAAGGAGACTCCACAACCTCTCTGGGCAGCCTGTTCCAGTGCTCTGGGACCCTCACAGTGAAGAAGTTCCTCCTCATGTTCAAGTGGAACCTCCTGTGCTGGAGTTTATATCCAGTTTAGGCTGGATGGGAGGAGGAAATTCTTCCCAGCAAGAGAGATTGGCCATTGGAATGTGCTGCCCAGGGAGGTGGTGGAGTCACCATCCCTGGAGGTGTTAGAAAAGAGCCTGGCTGAGGCACTTGGTGCCATGGTTTAGTTGATGAGATGGTGTTGGGTGAGAGCTTGGACTTGATGTTTTCCAAGGTCTTTTCCAACCTGGTTAATTCTGTATTCTTGCATCCTCCAAGAGCAAGTGTGGCTCTCCAAGGCTCCAGCCCTGGCAGATACATCAGCAGGATGCAGGCTTTCCTTCACCATTACCATTTCAGCACTGCTTCCAGCTTCTTATTCCAGGTGGCTGCCTCTCTGGCTGTGCTTAAATTAGTCCCACTCTTCTTTATTTACTGTGGATATTGGGGCTGTCAAACAGCAGAGTGGTAATGGACAGCCAGGGAACATGAGAGAAAATAGCAACAGCATCGTGGTAGCATGAATAAGAGGGGAAAATAGTTCAGCATGTCCTTACCTGTGCTTATAAAAAGCAAATCCAGGCCCAGAGGGATGCACCTGGGTGGGAGTAGCAGCCAAGCCTGGCAACCAGTCAGTTTTCTGATTAGGAATTAATTTCTCTCATGTAATCACAGTGAACTGAAGAGGAGCACTTCTATGCAGGTTGCCAGACAGTGCAGAGACTACAGGGGCAGCCTCAGACTTGGAGCAGCCTGGTTTCAGCAATGCAGAGCTCTGCACAAGTTCTGTTCACCCTTCAGAGAAGAATCTGGCTGTGCTGGCACATGCACAGCCACTACCTACCTGCTTTAAGTCCCTCAGATCAACCTGTGCAAGCTAACTCCACACCAGGCTGCAAATAGCTGCAGCAGCATGGCATTGGGACCACTCAAGAGTGAAACACCAGTGGGCATTTGCCTCCCTGTCAACATCAGCAGCCTCAGAACAACAGCACTGAAGTTGTGAGAAGTTCAGCTTCCATTACTTGCTCCATGGAGTTCACAGCAAACATTGGGGGGCAGCTCTGCCACATCCCAGAGAGGCTCTTACCAAGCAGTGGGTATCTGTGTCCAGCAGGAGCAGGGAGGGGATTATGCCCTGGGGGTCAGCTCTGGGCAGGCCACACCTTGAGGATTGTGCCCAGTCTGGGTCACCTCAATACAGGAGAGATGTGGAGGTGTTGGAACCAGTGCAGAGGAGGGCAAGGAAGCTGGGAAGGGCCTGGAGAAGAAATCTGATGAAGAGAGACTGAAGGAGCTGGGGATGGTTAGCTTGGAAAAGAAGAGGCTGAGGGGAGACCTCATTGCTGTCTACAGCTCCCTGAGAGGAGGTTGTGGAGAGGCTGCTGCTGGTCTCTTCTCCCAGGTCATTAGTGACAGAACAAGAGGGAGTGGCCTCAAGCTGTGACTGGGTAGGTTTAGACTGGAAACTAGGAAACATTTTTTGAGGGTAAGAGTGGCCAGGGCTTGGAATGTGCTGCCCAGGGAGGTGGCTGAGTCCCCAAGCCTGGCTGTGTTTGAAGGTGATTTGGCTGTGGTGCTTGGGGCTATGGTTTAGGAGTGACCCTTGTACAATAGGATGCAGCGCTGTGCTCCAGACTCCTCCCCAGCCTCGTTGCCCTTCTCTGGACACATTCAAGTGTCTCAATGTCCTTCCTGTATTGAGGAGCCCAGAGCTGCTGCATTTACTCCTCTGCAGGGCTGAACACACAACTTTTAGCACATTTCTAATCTGCTGGGCAAAACCAGTCAGGCAACATCCACTGGACAGCTTGCAATGCAGAGCGACAAGTGATGTAAACAGGTCTTTGTGCTGCTGGTGCTAAAGCAGCAGCTTGGCAGAGCTTTATCCCTTTCTGGTGAAAGAAGAGTCACAAATGGGAAATAGCTCTTGCTTAAAAAGTTGTTGAAAAAGCTAAATTATCCCTGGGCCTGCATCCAAAATCCCAGGACACAAAATGGCAATGTTGGTACATAAAATCTGCAGAGCAAAACCGTGAGCTCTGTCCATCCCGAAGCTGGAACAAGCTCTCCGTGAAGCCAGCCAAGCCCAAGTGATTGCTAGCACTTTCAAATAGCTCAGATCTCTTGGCTGCTGCTTCTGGGATCAGTCTTAGGGGCATCTAAACTCCAAACACCAGCTGGGCTGTCACTGCAATGTGCCTGGGTGGCCAAGAAAGCCAATGGCATCCTGGCCTGAATCAGCAATAGTGTGGCCAGCAGGAGCAGGGTAGTTTTTCTGCATTATACTCAGCACTGGTTAGGCCACACCTGGAGTTCTGTGCCCAGTTCTGGGCTCCTTAATTCAAGAAAGATTTTGAGATGCTGGAAGGTGTCCAGAGAAGGGCAATTAAGCTGGGGAGGGGTCTGGAGCACAGCCCTGTGAGGAGAGGCTGAGGGAGCTGGGGTTTCTTAGCCTGGAGAAGAGGAGGCTCAGGGGAGACCTTCTTGCTCTCTTCCACTCCCTGAAGGGAGGCTGTAGCCAAGTGGGGGTTGGTCTCTTCTCCCAGGCAACCAGCACCAGAACAAGAGGACACAGTCTGAAACTGTGCCAGGGGAGGTTTATGTTGGAGGTGAGGAAGAAATTCTTCCCAGCAAGAGAGGTTGGCCATTGGGATGTGCTGCCCAGGGAGGTGGTGGAGTCACTGTCCCTGGAAACATTTAAAATGAGACTGGATGAGGCACTTGGTGCCACGGTCTAGTTGATTGGATAGGGCTGGGTATAGGTTGGACTTGATGACCTCAAAGGTCTTTTCCAAGCTGGTTGATTCTGTGATTCTCTGATTCTGCTAGCCTGGCCACTTTCTGTTGAAACAGTAGTGCCAAGTAAGTTGCTTGTATGCTTTGGAGCTGAGTTGAAGTTCTCAGTCACACAAAGACTCTCTGTGTTGTTGTTGTTGATGTTTACCTCAGTTTTCAGCTCCAAACCCTTTCCCATAGGTCACATTATGTCTCCTCCCATTCTAGTATACCATGAGACTTGCCAGTAAGCTCTGTTTGTTAAACAATGCTGACTGACATTTCTGAAAGCCTTTCTTAATGGACCATCCTCTTCATCAGAAGCTCAGCAGCTGGAAGCACAAAGTTCAGAGGGATTTGGGAGCAGTGATCAGCCACTCATTCCCTTCTGCATAAACCCTTTGCTGCTTTCTCTTTCCCAGAATGTCAGCAGCCCTTCTGCTACTACATTGGGCAACACACTGCTTGCTGTTTGTTCACCCTCAATCATGGAAGCATAGAATCATAGATGATAGAATCACAGAATCAGAGGTGAGAGAATCAGAGAAGTGTAGATCATAGAATGGAGTAGGAATAGGAATAGGAATTAACCAAGTTGGAAAAGACCTTTGAGATCATCAAGTCCAACCTACCATCCAACACCATCTAATCAACTAAACCATAGCACCAAGCACCCCATCCAGTCTCTTCCTAAACACCTCCAGTGATCATTGATCATAGAATCATAGATCATGGAATTATAGATGATAGAATCATCATAGAGAACAGAATAGAGTGGAACAGAATAGAGTGGAACAGAAGAGAAGAGAGAAGAGAAGAGAAGAGAAGAGAGAGAAGAGAAGAGAAGAGAAGAGAAGAGAAGAGAAGAGAAGAGAAGAGAAGAGAAGAGAAGAGAAGAGAAGAGAAGAGAAGAGAAGAGAAGAGAAGAGAAGAGAAGAGAAGAGAAGAGAAGAGAAGAGAAGAGAAGAGAAGAGAAGAGAAGAGAAGAGAAGAGAAGAGAAGAGAAGAGAAGAGAAGAGAAGAGAAGAGAAGAGAAGAGAAGAGAGAATTACCCAGGTTGGAAATTATCTTCAAGATCATCAAGTCCAACCTATCACCCAACACCATCTAATCAACTAAACCATGGCACCAAGGGCCTCATCCAGGCTCTTCCTAAACACCTCCAGTGGTGGTGACTCCACCACCTCCCTGGCCAGCACATTCCAATGGCCAACCTCTCTTTCTGGGAAGAACTTCTTCCTAACATGCAGCCTAAACCTCCCTTAGCACAGCTTGAGACTGTGTCCTAGAATCATAAATCATAGAATCATAGATGATAGAATCATAGAATGGTTTGGGTTGGAAGGGACCTCCAATGGTCATCCAGTCCAACCCCCCTGCTGTCAGCATAATCCAGGCAGAAGACAAAACTCTGTGCCTAATACAATAATTAACTGTTCGTGTACAGTACATAATGGACCTTACATGCGGACACAGCAAAGGGTAGCAAAGGAGCTGTCCCCTCCAGAGCCATTCAAATGATGAGGGAACTGTGGTGCTGACCACACTTTGTCTTTCATTTTCACAGCGGCTTTCAGGTCAGCTCAAGTCCAAACTTCTGAGGGGCATTTTAAAGATAAAGCCCAAGATTTCTGCAAAGGCTTGATACATGAAAGAGGATTTTGGACCTCCCCATGAAAAATATCACAGAATAGTAGAGGTTGGAAGAGGCATCTGGAGATCATTGAGTCCAAGCCCCCTGCCAAAGCAGCGTCACCCAGGGTGGTCCACACAGGGATATATCCAGGTGGGTTTGGAAAGTCTCCAGAGAACACAACCTCTCTGGACAGCCTGTTCCAGTGTTCACAGTATCACAGAAGATTAGAGGTTGGAAGGGACCTTCAGAGATCATCCAGTCCAACCCCCCTGCCAGAGCAGCAGCACCCAGAGTAGGTGACATAGTGATGTATCCAGGTGGGTTTGGAATGTTTCCAGAGAAGACGACTCCACTCTGGGCAGCCTGTTCCAGTGCTCTGTCACCCCTATGTTCACATGGAACCTCTATGCTCCAGCTTCCATTCATTGCCCCTTGGCCTTTTATTGGACATCAGTGTATCACAGTCTCACAGTATCACCAAGGTTGGAAGAGACCTCAAAGATCATGGAGTCCAACCTGTCACTGCAGACCTCATGACTAGACCATGGCACCAAGTGCCACATCCAATCTCCTCTTGAACACCTCCAGGGATGGGGCCCCAACCACCTCCCTTGACAACCCATTCCAGGGCTTCACCACTCTCATGGGGAAGAACTTCCTCCTCCCCTCCAGCCTCAATCTCCCCACCTCCAGCTTCATTCCATTCCCCCTAGTCCTATCACTCCCTGAGATCCTGAGCAGTCCCTCCCCAGCCTTCCTGTAGCCCCCTTCAGATACACCTCATAGGAGAGGTGCTCCAGGCTCTGATCATCCTTGTGGCCCTTCTCTGGACACCTTCCAGCACCTCCACATCCCTCTTGCAATAGGGGCTCCAGAACTGGAGGCAGTACTCCAGGTGGGGTCTCAGCAGAGCTGAGCAGAGGGGGAGAATCACCTCCCTTGCCCTGCTGGCCACACTTCTCCTGATGCAGCCCAGGATCTGATTGGCTTTGGGGCTGCAAGTGCACACTGAGAGCTCCTGTTGAGCTTTTTGTCCACCAGCACCCCCAAGACTCCAAGGTGCTGGAAGCCTCCTGCCTGGAGGTGTTTGCAGCCAGGCTGGATGTGACTGTAAGCAACCTGCTGTAGTGTGAGGTGTCCCTGGCCATGGCAGGGGGGTTGGAACTGGCTGATCCTTGAGGTCCCTTTCAACCCTAACAGTTCTACGGTTCTGTGATTCTATGAAATGCTTGAAGCACTACCTAGCCTTCCTGTAACTCCTTCTGGTCCCACTTCAGCAGATAAATAATGCATGCTTTTCTTGTTTTGACAACTCCAGGGTGTAGCCATTTATGTTCCTCCAGGGCCTGACTCTACAGCTGTGGATGCACACTACCCCCAGGCACTCAAGACTATTATCACCACACTAACAGTTAGTTATCCCAAAGCCAGGATTACTGAAATACCTACAGCTTACAGCACTGCATTCCATGGGGAAAGATTTAGCTCTCATAGCACAGGAGATCCTTACCAGAACCAATATAAGGAAGCTATTTACAAAACCTCAGTAAACAACCAAAAATAAAATCAAGTGAAGAACTTAAATAAGCCTCAGAGGAAGAAAAAAATACAGATCAGATATTAAGAGGAAAGAGTTGACAATTACAAGGATTTTACTGTATATGTATATACTTAACTAATTAATATGAAAGGCCAAGGAGTAAGCAGCATGCTTGGTAAAATGCTGCTTTCCACTGACTTTTAGACAACCTTTTCATCTTTCTGTCACCTTTTGAAATCACAAAGCATCACAGAAACATTCAGGTTGAAAAGACCCTCAGGATCACCAAGTCCAACCCAGAACCCTGCTCTACAAGCTTCACCCCTAAACCACAGCCCCAAGCCCCACAGCCAAACCACCTTCAAACACAGCCAGGCTTGGGGATTCCACCACCTCCCTGGGCAGCACATTCCAGCCCCTGACCACTCTTGCCATCAAAAAATGTTTCCTAGTTTCCAGTCTAAACCTACCCAGTCACAGCTTGAGGCCATTCCCTCTTGTTCTGTCACTAATGACCTGTGAGAAGAGACCAGCAGCAGCCTCTCCACAACCTCTTTTCAGGTAGTTGTGGACTGCAATGAGGTCTCCCCTCAGCCTCCTCTTTTCCAAGCTAACCATCCCCAGCTCCTTCAGTCTCTCTTCATCACATTTATTTTCCCAGCCCATCATCTAGTCCAAGCCCCCTGCCAGAGCAGGACCAGAGAATCCAGCACAGGTCACACAGGAATGCATCCAGATGGGGCTTGAAAGTCTCCAGAGAAGGAGACTGCACA
The DNA here is from genome assembly GCA_011125475.1 of Melanerpes aurifrons. Classification (NCBI taxonomy): domain Eukaryota; kingdom Metazoa; phylum Chordata; class Aves; order Piciformes; family Picidae; genus Melanerpes; species Melanerpes aurifrons. The sequence goes on from WWNC01000060.1 coordinate 3,010,326, forward strand.
ACCTCTCTGGGCAGCCTGTTTCAGGGCTCTCTGACCCTCACAGTAAAGAAGTTCCTCCTCATGTTGAGGTGGAACCTCCTGTGCTGGAGTTTCTATCCATTGCCCCTTGTCCTATCCCAGGGTGCAAGTGAGCAGAGCCTGTCCCCTCCCTCTTGACTCCCAGCCCTCAGATATTGATAGCCATTTATGAAATCCCCTCTCAGTCTTCTCTCCAGACTGAGCAGCCCCAGGGCTCTCAGCCTCTCCTGCCAGGGCAGTGCTCCAGACCCTTCATCACCCTTGTAGCCCTCCATTGGACTCTGTCAAGTAGATTCCTGTCCCTCCTGAACTGGGGAGCGCAAAACTGGACGCAAGATCCCCTCTTATCTCTTCTTCCCCAGGCTAACTGGCCCCTCACTCTCCCCTCACAACAGAGATGCTCCAGCCCTTTTATTCACCCTATCTCTATTGCCATACTTCTGAAACACATCAAAGCTTTAAGCACATGATTGAGTAGAATGCCAGTGGGAAATGAACTGTGGGGCCCTGCTGACTTCTGCATGATTGCACTTAATGCTCCAGGGGCTACTTTGCCAGAGACAACAGTTTACACATTGCTGTGTCAGCTTCTGTCACCAAGGAACTGAGCCAGTCTCAGATCAGGGCCGCTGAGCAGAATGTCCTCTTTGCCCAGGTTCCCTTCCCAAGACATCTGGTCTTCCATTGTCCATCAGCCTCAGAGCTGACTAACGGCTCTTTGGGATCACTGAACCATTGTGCTGCCAAATGCCAGCTGAGGAAGAAATTTAAATGAGCAGAGTGCCAGGGTGGAGGGAAGCAAGAGGGAATTCAAGTCAAAGTGTGAACAGTGACTGCACTCTTCCTTCTGCAAAAAAAGAGCTCCCAGAAAGCTCCCAGGCAATTTGGAAGCTGGAAACACTCCTCAGGGCCAAAGGCAAGCTGAGCTGAAGTTACAGCTGGTTCCTACCAGGGAGTTTTGCTCTGCTTATGTCACAGGTGTGGAAAAACTGCTGGGATGTTCACAGTATTTAATGCCAAGTGACAGGCTGCAGGAACTCATTCAGCAACTGCCTCGTGAGCTACGAGGGAAGGAAGAATCAGCCAGCAGAATCTGCTAATTCTCCCTGGTTCTCAAATCTTTTATCCTTTCATCTTTGACAGAATGGGTGTGAAGCTATGGATGCTGCCCTGCTTGTGAAATCCAACCTAAAGATCCCAGCTGAGGCCTGAGCCAGTTTGCTCATCCCATACAGATGTAGTTCTGTCACCAGCTACCAGCCTGGTCGGTTTCTTCTCCCAGGCAGCCAGTGACAGAAGGAGAGGGTGCAGTCCCAAGCTGCACCAGGGGAGGTTTAGACTGGAGGTGAGGAAGAAATTCTTCCCAGAAAGGGAGATTGGCCATTGGAATGTGCTGCCCAGGGAGGTGGTGGAGTCACCATCACTGGAGGTGTTTAAAATGAGCCTGGATGAGGCACTTGGTGCCATGGTTCAGTTGTTTAGAGGGTGTTGGGTGACAGGTTGGACTGGATGATCTTGGAGGTCTCTTCCAACCTGGTTAATCCTGTGATTCTGTGACTTGGTGACAGCAGTTTATTTCTAGCTTGGTCAGCTTTTTGTTTTATCTGCTGTTTGGAATTAGAAGAACTAACACCATAGAAGATTTGCTTGCAAAGGTGGGCAACTCACCTTCTGATCTGGAATATTCCCCAGATTTCACTAGAACTGTGAAAATGTACATATTACACTGGGAATTGAGAGCTGAGGTTAACAGATAAACAGGGAGAGAGTCCAAGGGAGGGCTGTAAGGATGCTGAAGGGACTGGGGCACTGCCCTGAGGAGAGGCTGAGAGCCCTGGGGCTGTTTAGTCTTCAGAAGAGAAGACTGAGAGGGGATTTAATAAATGTCTATCAATATCTGGGGGTTGGGGGTCAGGAGGGAGGGGACAGGCTCTGCTCAGGTGCACCCTGGGATAGGACAAGGGGCATTGGATAGAAACTCCAGCACAGGAGGCTTCACCTCAGGATGAAGAGGAACTTCTTTACTGTGAGGGTCACAGAGCACTGGAGCAGGCTGCCCAGAGAGGTTGTGGAGTCTCCTTCTCTGGAGACTTTTAAGGCCCACCTGGATGTGTTCCTGTGTGACCTGTGTTGGATTCCATGGTCCTGCTCTGGCAGGGGGCTTGGACTCGATGATTTCTGGCAGTCCCTTCCAACCCCTGACATCCTGTGAGCCTCTGATCCTGTGATTACTCCTTTCAGGACACAGGACAGCAAGGCAGACATCTGCCATCTGATGCTGTATGTCTGAAAGATCAATATACCAAATAACACTCCTGATGTTATGGAAGTCAAAGCCAGGGACGGGGAGGAAGAACTGCCCATTGTAAGTGCAGATCAGGTTCGTGATCATCTGAAGAACCTGAAAGTGTTCAAGTCCATGGGACCCGACGGGATACACCCACGGGTGCTGAGAGAACTGGCAGAGGAGGTTGCTAAACCCCTCTCTATTATATTTCAAAAGTCATGGCAATCTGGTGAAGTCCCCACAGACTGGAAAAGGGGAAACATTGCCCCCATCTTCAAAAAGGGTAAGAAGGAGGAACCAGGGAACTACAGGCCAGTCAGTCTCACCTCTGTGCCTGGAAAGATCATGGAGCAGATCCTCCTGGAGTCACTACTGGCTCAAAAGAATAGTGAAGAGGTGATTTGGAACAGTCAGCATGGCTTTGCCAAGGGCAGATCCTGCCTGACCAACCTGGTGGCCTTCTATGAGCAGGTGACAAAATTAATAGATGAGGGGCGAGCAACTGATGTCATTTACCTGGAGCTGAGCAAAGCCTTCGACACTGTCCCGCACCACATCCTGGTCTCCAGGCTGGTGACACATGGGTTTGATGGGTGACCACTAGATGGATAAGGAACTGGCTTGATGGCTGCACCCAAAGAGTGGCTGTCAATGGCTCCATGTCCCAGTGGAGGCCAGGGACAAGCAGAGTCCCTCAGGGATCAGTCCTGGGACCTGTCTTGTTCAACATCTTTGTGGGTGCCATGGACAGTGGCATTGAGTGCACCCTCAGCAAGTTTGCTGATGACACCAAGCTGTGTGGTGCAGCAGACAGGCTGGAGGGAAGGGAGGCCATCCAGAGGGACCTGGACAGGCTGGAGAGGTGGGCACAAGCCAACCTCATGAAGTTCAATAAGAGCAAGTGAAGGGTCCTGCATCTGGGTGGAGGCAATCCCAAGCACAAATCCAGGCTGGGCAGTGAGTGGCTGGAAAGCAGCCCTGAGGAGAGAGACTTGGGGGTACTGGTGGACAAAAAGCTCAACATGAGCTCTCAGTGTGCACTTGCAGCCCACAAGGCCAATCAGATCCTGGGCTACATCAGGAGAAGTGTGGCCAGCAGGGCAAGGGAGGTGATCCTCCCCCTCTACTCAGCCCTGGTGAGACCCCACCTGGAGTACTGTGTCCAGTTCTGGAGCCCCTATTCCAAGAGGGATGTGGAGGTGCTGGAAGGTGTCCAGAGAAGGGCCACAAGGATGATCAGAGGGCTGGAGCACCTCTCCTATGAGGACAGACTGAAGGAGTTGGGGCTGTTCAGTCTGGAGTAGAGAAGGCTCCCAGGTGACCTCATTGTGGCCTTCCAGTATCTGAAGGGGGCCTACAGGAAGGCTGGGGAGGGACTGCTCAGGATCTCAGGGAGTGATAGAACTAGGGGGAATGGAATGAAGCTGGAGGTGGGGAGATTCAGGCTAGATGTGAGGAGGAGGTTCTTCACCATGAGAGTGGTGAGACCCTGGAATGGGTTGTCCAGGGATGTGGTCAAGGCCCTGTCCCTGGAGGTGTTTAAGCCCAGGCTGGCTGAGGCTCTGGCCAGGCTGATGTAGTGTGGGGTGTCCCTGCCCATGGCAGGGGGGTTGGAACTGGATGATCCTGTGGTCCCTTCCAACCCTGAATGAAACTATGAAACTATGAAAAACTTCTGGAGAGTTGCTGCAGGTCTGTGCACGCCAAAGAAATTCAGCTGCTTTCCAGCCAGGCTCTTGTGCTCCATGCTTTGCCTAAACCCCATTCTTTCTATATATTAGCAGCTCTTTATTCTAAGAAAAGTCAAGTTGTTTAGAAGGCTTCAGAGTGAATAAATCTGACACATTCAGTCATTATCCTCTTTGCAAATAATCCTGTCTCATATGGAAGTGTCAGTTAGTCTCAAGAACAAGAGAAGAATGCATTAAAAATTTATCCCTTCCAGGTAATCCATAAATCTCAGTTTGGCATAGAGAATCTCACAGAAATCACAGGAACATTCAGGCTGGAAAAGACCCTCAGGAGCACCAAGTCCAACCCATAACCCTACTCTACAAGGGTCACCCCTAAACCACAGCCCCAAGCACCACAGCCAAACCACCTTCAAACACAGCCAGCCTTGGGGACTCAACCACCTCCCTGGGCTGCACATTCCAAACCCTGACCACTCTTGACATCAGATAATGTTTCCTAATGTCCAGTCTAAACCTACCCAGTGGCAGCTTGAGGCCACTCCTTCTTGTTCTGTCACTAATTCCCTGGGAGAAGAGACCAGCAGCAGCCTCTCCACAACCTCCTTTCAGGGAGTTGTAGACAGCAATGAGGTCTCCCCTCAGCCTCCTCTTTTCCAAACTAACCATCCCCAGCTCCTTCAGTTGCTCTTCATCACATTTATTCTCCAGGCCCTTCACTGTTTCCTTGCCCTCCTCTGCCCTGGCTCCAGCACCTCCACATCTGTCTTGCACTGAGTGCCCAAAACTGGACACAATCCTCAAGGTGTGGCCTCCTCAGAGCTGAGTCTCAGGGGAAAATCCCCTCCCTGCTCCTGCTGGACACAGCATTGCTGATCCCAGCCAGGATGCCTTTGGCTTTCTTGGCCCCCTGGGCACACTGCTGGCTCCTCTTCAACTGCTTGTCCATGAGCACCCCCAGGTCCCTTTCTGCCAGACTGGCTGAGTTTGACAGGGTGCTGTTTTCTTCTCAGAGAGATTCTTTTTAGACATTCAAGCATAATAACAGTTGACAAATAGCAACCATCTAAACCCAGCCAGCATTTTCCTTCCTCTGAAGCCACCACATTGTTTGACATGCATACAAGCATTCAGACACAGAAAAGACATTGTTTTCCAAACACACTTGAACTGAAATGCTTAGTAAAGAAATGCTTTGTAGGAGCAAGCATTCAGAACTCTAATCAATGTTCACAATACTTTTCCCTTCTGCTAATTAGTCCTCTGACTAACTCAAATTGCCCAGGGAGGTGGTGGAGTCATCATCACTGGAGGTGTTTAAAAAGAGCCTGGTACCTCTAACACATTTATTTCTATCTTATTTCTCTTTCTCTTTCTCTTTCCCTTTCCCTTTTCCTTCTCCTTCTCCTTTCCCTTTCTCTCTTTCTCTCTTTCTCTCTTTCTCTCTTTCTCTCTTTCTCTTTCTCTTTCTCTTTCTCTTTCTCTTTCTCTTTCTCTTTCTCTTTCTCTTTCTCTTTCTCTTTCTCTTTCTCTTTCTCTTTCTCTTTCTCTTTCTCTCTCTTTCTCTCTCTTTCTCTTTCTCTCTTTCTTTCTCTTTCTCTTTCTCTTTCTCTTTCTCTTTCTCTTTCTCTTTCTCTTTCTCTTTCTTTCTCTTTCTCTTTCTCTTTCTCTTTCTCTTTCTCTTTCTCTTTCTCTTTCCCTTTCCCTTTCCCTTTCCCTTTCTCTTTCCTTTCTCTTTCTCTCTCTCCTTCTCTTTTTCTCTTTCTTTCTTTCTCTTTCTTTCTCTCTCTCTCTTTCTCTCTCTCTTTCTTTCTCTTTCTCTCTTTCTTTCCCTTTCCCTTTCCCTTTCCCTTTCCCTTTCTCTTTCTCTTTCTCTTTCTCTTTCTCTTTCTCTTTCTCTTTCTCTTTCTCTTTCTCTTTCTTTCTCTTTCTCTTTCTCTTTCTCTTTCTCTTTCTCTTTCTCTTTCTCTTTCTCTCTTTCTTTCTCTTTCTCTTTCTCTTTCTCTTTCTCTTTCTCTTTCTCTTTCTTTCTCTTTCTCTTTCTCTTTCTCTTTCTCTTTCTCTTTCTCTTTCTCTTTCCCTTTCCCTTTCCCTTTCCCTTTCCCTTTCTCTTTCTCTCTTCCTTCTCTTTTCTCTTTCTTTCTTTCTCTTTCTCTTTCTCTTTCTCTCTCTCTTTCTTTCTCTTTCTCTCTTTCTTTCCCTTTCCTTTCCCTTTCTTTCTCTTTCTCTTTCTCTTTCTCTTTCTCTTTCTCTTTCTCTTTCTCTTTCTCTTTCTCTTTCTCTTTCTTCTCTCTTCTCTCTTTCTCTTTCTCTTTCTCTCTCTCTCTCTCTTTCTCTTTCTTTTTCTCTCTCTCTTTCCCTTTCGCTTTCCCTTTCCCTTTCCCCTTCTCTTTCCCGTTCCCTTTCTCTTTCTCCTTCAATTTCTGCTTTTAGAAAGGATGAGCAATTCTCCAGGTTCTTTCTCTGGTGATTGACATGTTCATTTTTCCTCCCATCCATATGAACATGGATGAGCATTATGGGACAAGAATTCTTTCCCCACCTGGCAGCATCACTTTCACGTGGGAATAACTGCAGTGCTTTGCCTAAAATACCGATAATTACCCCTGAGCTAAAAGCTGAGAAGATTTAGTAACTGATAGAGCGTTGCTGCTGCAGGTTATTGAACAGCCACTTAACCACTGTTGTGTTTGACAACTGGAGAGTGTAAGTATGCAGTGCTTGAAAATGTTTCCTCTGCAAAATGCCACTACAAAAAAAAAACAATTCCTTTTTTAGTCCAAAAAACCACTAAAACACCTAACAAAAAAATTACTCTGCTCAGTGCTGTGTTACAGCCAAAAGCAAATCTGTTGTTAATCGAAGGAACAAGATGAGAAATGTGGTTAATAGAAAAGATTTTTGGGGTACCTCAATACAAGAGAGCTGTGGAGGTGCTGGAGCCAGGGCAGAGGAGGGCAAGGAACCTAGGGATGGGCCTGGAGAAGAAATCTGATGAAGTTTGGGGCAGTGTGGCTGGAAAGCTGTCTGGCAGAAAAGGACCTAGAGGTTCTGAGGAGGAACCAGCAGTGTGCCCAGGGGGCCAACAAAGCCAAAGGCATCCTGGCTGGGATCAGCAATGCTGTGTCCAGGAGGAGCAGGGAGGGGATTGTCCCCTGGGACTCAGCTCTGGGGAGGCCACACCTTGAGGATTGTGCCCAGTTTTGGGCACTCAATCCAAGACAGATGTGGAGGTGCTGGAGCCAGGGCAGAGGAGGGCAAGGAAGCTGTGAAGGGCCTGGAGAAGAAATCTGATGAAGAGAGACTGAAGGAGCTGGGGATGGTTAGTGTGAAAGAGGGGAGGCTGAGAGGAGACCTCATTGCTGTCTACAACTACCTGAAAGGCGGTTGTGGAGAGGCTGCTGCTGCTCTCTTCTCACAGAACAGAACAAGAAGGAGTGGCCTCAAGCTGCCACTGGGTAGGTTTAGACTGGACATTAGGGAAAGGAGTGGTCAGGGCTTGGAATGTGCTGCCCAGGGAGGTGGCTGAGTCCCCAAGCCTGGCTGTGTTTGAAGGTGTTTTGGCTGTGGTGCTTGGGGCTCTGGTTTAGGGGTGACCCTTGTAGAGTAGGGTTGTGGTTTGGACTTGGTGCTCCTGAGGGTCTTTTCCAACCTGAATGTTTCTGTTATTCTGTGGCCCAGACCCAGTTACCAGTTTTCACTAGTCTCCAAGTGGATGTGATGAGAGAATACAACAAGAAAGATAGGGAGGCAGCACACTCTGCAGAGCTAAGCTCAGGGCTGGAAGCAGAAGAGAAAGATGGCCATTCAGATCCTCCCCATGCACCTGTAGAGAACATACAGAAACATAGAACCTACCAGGTTGGAAAAGACCTCAGAGATCAGCGAGTCCAACCTATTTCCTAATACCTAACACCTCCTGACAACTAAACCATGGCTCTAAGTGCCACAGCCAATCCCTTTTTGAACACCTCCAGTGATGGGGACTCCACCACCTCCCTGGGCAGCACATTCCAATGGCAAATCTCTCTTGCTGGGAAGAACTTTCTCCTCACCTCCAGCCTAAACCTCCTTTGGTGCAGCTTGAGACTGTGTCCTCTTGTTCTGGTGATGGTTGCCTGGGAGAAGAGATCAATCCCCCACCAGCCCCAAATGGCAATTTGATAACCATTTGAGGCAGGAGTGCCTGTAGACTTTAGCCACAGCTTGGAACACCAGGAAGCCTGCATGACCTTTTGCCCAGGGCCAAGCTTGCTCTGCCTCCCATCCCTGTGATGGTGATGTAGGCCAGCTGTGCCCAAAGGCACTCTGCTCTGCTGCCTCTCAGCCTGAGCAGAGCACCCTAGAGACAGAGCTCATCTGCATTCAGCATTTGCTAATGATGAACATCAACAAAACTAGAGAAGACTTATTGGATGCAGTGTGAGCACGCTGGTAAAGGTCAAAAAAATCCCCCAAACAGTGTCTAAATAGAGTCATTGTGAATTGCTCTGGTGTCTCACTCCAGACCTGTTGCTGCAGGGCTCCTTGCAGGTTTTCTCCACCATCTGGTGTCAGCCACTGTGTTGGCAGAATCTCACACTCCTCCTGATGTTGAGCCCAGCCAGTGCCTGGGACACAATGGACCAAATTTCTCCTGGGTTGATCCAGAAAGAGAATTTTTGTGAGTGAAATGACAGTGATGTCTCAATTCTTAAGTGAAAACACTGAATTAGCCACTGAAGCAACCCCATGGAGCAATATAGGTTGGGGTCTGACCTGTTGGAAAGCAGTGAAAGGGAAAAGGACCTGGGGGTCCCAGTGGATGGGTGGTTGACCATGAGCCAGCAATGTGCTCTGGTGGCCAAGGCCAATGGCATCCTGGGGTGAATTAGAAGTGCTGTGGTTAGTAGGTAGAGAGAGGTTCTCCTCAGCCCTGGTGAGGCCACATCTGGAATATTGCATCCAGTTCTTGGCCCCTCAGTTCAAGAAGGACCTCAGGGAACTGCTTGAAAGAGTCCAGCACAAAGCCACTAAAATGATGGAGCAGAACATCTTCCTTATGAGGAGAGCTGAGGCTCTGTAGCTTGGAGGAGACGAAGGGGTGATCTCATTCATGTTTGTAAAGATGTGCAGGGTGAATGCCAAGAGACTGGAGTCAAATGCCAGCACAAGGGGCAGTGGTGGAAGCTGGGGCAGAGGACATTCCATGGAAACAGAAGGAAGAATTATTTCCCTGTGAGGTGACAGAGCACTGGAAGAGGTACCCATGGGGGTTGTGGAGTCTCCCTCTCTGGAGATATTCAAAGCCCACCTGGATGTGTTCCTGTGTGATCTGCTCTAGGTGACCCTGCTCTGGCAGGGGGCTTGGACTGGATGAACTTTTGAGGTCCCTTCCAGCCACTACCATTCTGTGATTCTGTGAATTACCACCTTGCTTACAGACACATTGCTAACAGTTTGAAAGGGGAACTTCAGCCTAGTTCCTGAGAGTGGAAAGAGTGGAAATAAATTACCATTGGATGCAAAAGGAAAATGATGATAAGTTCTATAGAATCCATTGGTTTGCTAATGGGAACACAGAGCAGAGGCAGAAACAGCTCTTGCTCCTCCCTTTTATTCTTCTGTCACTTCTGCTTGCAACTTTCCCCTCTCTCTCTCCCATGGCCTTGCCAGGGGCTCTCTCTTTGACTATGGTGTGAGGTAATGGGAAAGAGGGAGGGAGTGGGGGAGGAGGTGAACAGGTCCCCTGGATCCATCCAGGGGGTTCTGAGGAGATTCTGTGTTGTTTGTGAATTGCAGATATCTCTACATTGGACATACATTGCATATTTTGGACATACCTTGCATATTTTGTGCATATCCATTGCATCTCATATTTCAAGTTTTTAGGTTGCTTGTCAATAGAGCTTCATTTGCTTCTAAACCCTGAGCTAGTCTGGCAAGTTTCATTTGGAGGAGTAATCCTCCCAACAGAAAGAGAGATTGGCCATTGGAATGGGCTGCCCAAGGAGGTGGTGGAGTCACCATCACTGGAGGTGTTTAAGAAGAGCCTGGCTGAGGCACTTGGTGCTATGGTTTAGTTGATTAGATGGTGTTGGGGGATAGGTTGGTCTCAAAGGTCTTTCCAACCTGGTCTATTCTATTCTATTCTATTCTATTCTATTCTATTCTATTCCATTCCATTCCATTCCATTCCATTCCATTCCATTCATCCATGTGCCAGGTGCTGCACTTTGGCCACAGCAACCCCATGCAGAGCTACAGGCTGGGGTCAGAGTGGCTGAGAGCTCCCAAACAGAGAGGGACGTGGGGGTAGTGGTTGACAGCAGCTCAACCTGAGCCAGCAGTGTGCCCAGGTGGCCAAGAAGGCCAATGGCATCCTGGCCTGCATTAGGAATAGTGTGGCCAGCAGGAGCAGGGAGGTCATTGTGCCCTGTACTCTGCATTGGTTAGGCCACACCTTGAGTCCTGTGTCCAGTTCTGGGCTCCTCAGTTTAGGAAGGACATCGAAACACTTGAAGGTGTCCAGAGAAGGGCAACAAGGCTGGGGAGAGGCCTTGAGCACAGCCCTGTGAGGAGAGGCTGAGGGAGCTGGGATTGTTTAGCCTGGAGAAGAGGAGGCTCAGGGGACACCTTGTTGCTGTCTACAACTACCTGAAGGGAGGTTGTAGCCAGGAAGGGGTTCATCTCTTCTCCCTGGCAACCAGAACTAGAACAAGAGGACACAGTCTCAAGCTGTGCCAGGGAAGTTTAGTCTGGAGGTGAGGAGAAAGCTCACAGAGCTCACAGAGCTTTCTCTCACAGAGAGAGTCATTTGCCATTGGGATGTGCTGCCCAGGGAGGTGGTGGAGTCCCCATCCCTGGAGGTGTTCAAGAGGAGATTGGATGTGGCACTTGGTGCCATGGTCTAGTCATGAGGTCTGTGGTGACAGGTTGGGCTTGATGATCTTTGAGGTCTCTTCCAACCTTGGTGATTCTGTGATTCTGTGACTCCATTCCATTCTATTTCAGCTGACTGCACACATATTTCCAGATGCCCATGAACTAGACCTCTGCTAGAGAAAGACGACCAATGGCTCATGAATATTGATTGGAAAGCTCTCCCACGAATTCAAGGCAATAAACTTCAGGCCTTAGCAATCAGGTTATTATGTGACAGCTTCCCCATCACTGAGTATCCTAACTGAATTTAGCACCGCACTACAGTTCCGTAGAGGAAGGCAGTGACAAATATTAGTTTGCTACAGAGGACTCAGCCACCCATCTGCAAGATCACAACTATATAATCCTCTGGAGAGCAGTGATAAATGGTTGCCATTTTCATCCTTTAAAGAACTTTAAAAGTAATAAACTGGTGATCCTTAGTGTTCCAGTCAGTGAGTGCTCATTTTGTTAGCCCTCTGTCATGTTCAACATCCTGCCTTGAAGCAACTGGAGGCTCTGTGCCTTCAAATTGCAGAATACAGAATTAACCAGGTTGGAAAAGAACTTGGAGATCATCAAGTCCAACCTATCAGCCAACACCATCTAATCAACTAAACCAAGGCACCAAGTCCAGGCTCTTTTTAAACACTCTTCCAACCTGGTTAATTCTCTTCTCTTCTCTTCTCTTCTCTTCTCTTTCTTCTCTTCTCTTCTCTTCTCTTCTCTTCTCTTCTCTTCTCTTCTCTTCTCTTCTCTTCTCTTCTCTTCTCTTCTCTTCTCTTCTCTCTCTCTTCTCTTCTCTTCTCTCTCCTCTCTCTCTCTCCTCTCTCTCTCTTCTCTTCTCTTCTCTTCTCTTCTCTTCTCTTCTCTTCTCTTCTCTTCTCTTCTCTTCTCTTCTCTTCTCTTCTCTTCTCTTCTCTTCTCTTCTCCTCTCTCCTCTCCTCTCCTCTCCTTCTCTCTCCTCTCCTCTCCTCTCCCTCTCCTCTCCTCTCCTCTCCTCTCCTCTCCCTCCTCTCCCTCCCCTCCCTCCCTCCCTCCCTTCCCTTCCCTTCCCTTCCCTTCCCTTCCCTTCCCTTCCCTTCCTTCCCTTCCCTTCCCTTCCCTTCCCTTCCCTTCCCTTCCTTCCTTCCCTTCCCTTCCCTTCCCTTCCCTTCCCTTCCCTTCCCTTCCCTTCCCTTCCACAACATCCAGTGATGGTGACTCCACCACCTCCATGAGCAGCACATCCCAATGGCCAATCTCTCTTTCTGGGAAGAATTTCTTCCTAACATCCAGCCTGAACCTCCCCTGGCACAGCTTGAGATTGTGTCCTCTTGTTCTGTTGCCTGGGAGTAGAGATCAACCCCCGCATGGCTGCAACCTCCTTTCAGGTAGTTGTAGAGAGCAAGAAGGTCTCCCCTGAGCCTCCTGTTCTCCAGGCTAACCACCCCCAGCTCCCTCAGATCCAGTCCCACAGCTATCTGCACCACTCCTTCCGCAGAATCACACCAGCACTGAGCAGGAGAGTTTGGAAGGTGCCTCTGGAGATCATCTAGTCCAAAGCACATTCACTTAGAGCAGGTTGTTCCCCATGCTGGACAGGGAACTCTCAGAGCCTGCTGGCACCAGGTCTGCCACCTATTTCCAGCTATGCTGAGTAAACCCAAGGCACCTCAGTCTGTACCAGTGTCCTCTACACCTACCCACCATGCATCATCTCAAAGATTTTGACACTTTAGAACACAGAGAGGGAGAAAGAAGCAAGGGTGATGCTTGTAGAAAACAAGAGGCCAGCAGTTCAGTGTGTTTAAGGGCACTGGTGAAATCTTGCTGGTCATGAGTCATGAGGGCATTGAGTCTATCATCAGTAAATTTGCTGATGACACCAAGCTGGGGGCAGGAGGCTGGAGGCTGAGCCCAGAGAGTGGTGGTGAATGGTGTCACAGTGGAGAGTTGGGCCCCATCTCTTTAACATCTTTGGGTCTGGATGAGGCATTGAGTCTATCATCAGTAAATTTGCTGATGACCTCGACAGGCTGGACAGATGGGCAGAGTCCAACGGCATGAGATTTAACACATCCAAGTGCCAGGTTCTGCACATTGGCCACAACAACCCCAGGCAGTGCTACAGGCTGGGGTCAGAGTGGCTGAGAGCAGCCAGGCAGAGAGGGACCTGGGGGTGCTGGTTGATGGTAGGATGAACATGAGCCTGCAGTGTGCCCAGGCAGCCAAGAGGGCCAATGGCATCCTGGCCTGCATCAGGAAGAGTGTGGCCAGCAGGAGCAGGGAGGTCATTGTGCCCCTGGACACTGCACTGCTTAGGCCACACCTGGAGTCCTGTGTCCAGTTCTGGGCTCCTCAGTTTAGGAAGGAGGTTGACTTGCTGGAACGAGTCCAGAGAAGGGCAACGAAGTTGGTGAGGGGCTTGGAACACAGCCCTGTGAGGAGAGGCTGAGGGAGCTGGGGTTGCTTAGCCTGGAGAAGAGGAGACTCAGGGGTGACCTCATTACTCTCTACAACTACCTGAAGGGGGGTTGTAAACAGGCAGAGGTTGGTCTCTTCTCCCAGGCAGCCAGCACCAGAACAAGAGGACACAGTCTCAGGCTGCGCCAGGGGAAGTTCAGGCTGGAGGTCAGGAGGAAGTTTTACACAGAGAGAGTGATTGCCCATTGGAATGGGCTGCCTGGGGAGGTGGTGGAGTCACCGTCACTGGAGGTGTTCAGGAGGAGACTTGACAGGGTGCTTGGTGCCATGGGTTAGTTGATTAGGTGGTGTTGGATGATAGGTTGGACGTGATGATCTTGAGGGTCTCTTCCAACCTGGTTTATTCTATTCTATGAAGCTCAACAAGAGCAAGTGCAGGGCTCTGCAGCTGAGCCAGGACAATCCTCACTATCAATACAGACGGGGGGAGGAGGAGATAGAAAGCAGCCCTGTGGAGAAGGACTTGGGGGTGTTGATGGATGAGAAGCTGGACAGGAGCAGGCAGGGTGAGCTTGCAGCACAGAAGGCAAATCACAGCCTGGGCTGCATCAAAAGCAGCATTGCCAGCAGAGCCAGAGAGGTGATTCTGCCACTTGGCTCTGGAGAGACCTCACCTGGAATACTGTGTGCAGGTCTGGAGCACACAATATAGAAAGGACATGGAGCTAATGGAGAGGCAGAGGAGGGCCATGAAAATGCTCAGGGGGTTGGAGCAGCTCTGCTATGAGGACAGGCTGAGGGAGCTGGGGGTGTTCAGCCTGGAGAAGAGAAGGCTCCAGGGAGACCTAATAGCAGCCTGCCAGGACCTGAAGGGGGCTACAGGAAGGATGGAGAGAGACTGTTTGCAAAGGTCTGCAGGCACAGGACAAGGGACAATGGCTTCAAACTAGAGAAGAGCAGATTGAGATTGAATATCAGGAAGAAGTTCTTCACTATGAGGGTGGTGGAACCCTGGGACAGGTTACCCAGGGAGGTAGTTGAGGTCCCCTCCCTGGAGATCACACACACACACAGTATCACACAATACTGCTAAGGTTGGAAGAGACCTCGAGGATCATTGAGTCCAACCTGTCACCACAGGCCTCATGACTAGACCATGGCACCAAGTGTCACATCCAATCCCCTCTTGAACACCTCCAGGGACGAGGACTCCACCACCTCCCCAGGCAGCACATTCCAATGACCAATGACTCTCTCCATGAAGAACTTTCTCCTCACCTCCAGCCTAAACTTCCCCTGGTGCACCTTGTGACTGTGTCCTCTTGTTCTGGTGCTGGTTGCCTGGGAGAAGAGACCAACCCCCACCTGCCTACAACCAGAGGTATTCAAGGTGAGGCTTGACAAAGCCCTGAGCAACCTGATCTAGTTGGGGATGTCCCTGCTGACTGCAGAGGGGGTTGGACTGGATGAGCTTTGGAGGTCCCTTCTAGACTGGACCATTCTATGTGAGGTGTTTACACTACCAAGCATCCGTCACTGCTGTCAGGCCTGAGGCAATCATGCCAAATTCCCCCATTACTCTCTGAGTGCTCTTTAATTTTTGGGTGAGTCCCTCTAGATTCAGTTTAACCTGGACATTTCAAAATATATATGAAAGAAAACACTGAAGACTGAGCTCACATCAGCCCAAAAAGCCTGTATCTGCAGTTTGCCATTGGTGCTCTTGCTGCAGGTTAAGTCCCCACATTGCTCAGAAGGACTTCAGGAATAATGCCAGACGATTTTCAGAGTTAAACCACACTGTACCTTTCAGTTTGCCACTGCCTTATAAGCACTCCTCAAATCTTTCAGGCCCAGTGGGGACTCACAAATAACTCTTTTGACAAACAGATTGGAAAGGTTCAACAGAGTCACAACAACATTCAGGTTGGTAAACACCCTCAGGAACACCAAGTCCAACCCATAACCCTACTCTACAAGGGTCACCCATAAACCAGAGCCCCAAGCACCACAGCCAAACCACCTTCAAACACAGCCAGGCTTGGGGACTCAGCCACCTCCCTGGGCAGCACATTCCAAGCCCTGACCACTCTTGCCAACAGAAAATGTTTCCTAATGGCCACTCTAAACCTACCCAGTGGCAGCTTGAGGCCATTCTCTCTTGTTTCATAGTTTCATAGTTTCATTCAGGGTTGGAAGGGACCACAAGGATCATCTAGTTCCAACCCCCCTGCCTCTGTCACTAATTCCCTGGGAGAAGAGACCAGCAGCAGCCCCTCCACAACCTCCTTTCAGGGAGTTGTAGACAGCAATGAGGTCTCCCCTCAGCCTCCTCTTTTCCAAACTAACCATCCCCAGCTCCTTCAGTCTCTCTTCATCAGATTTCTTCTCCAGGCCCTTCCCAGCTTCCTTGCCCTCCTCTGCCCTGGCTCCAGCACCTCCACATCTCTCCTGTATTGAGGTGACCCAAACTGGGCACAATCCTCAAGGTGTGGCCTCCCCAGAGCTGAGTCCCAGGGGACAATCCCCTCCCTGCCCCTGCTGGACACAGCATTGCTGATCCCAGCCAGGATGCCTTTGGCTTTCCTGGCCCCTGGGCACACTGCTGGCTCCTCTTCAGCTGCTTGTCCATGAGCATCCCCAGATGCTGGTCCATTAGCACCCCCAGGTCCCTTTCTGCCAGCAGCTTTCCAGTCACACTGCCCCAAGCCTGGAGCCTTGCTTGGGGTTGTTGTGCCTCAAGGGCAGGACCTGGCACTAGGTCTTGTTGAAGCTCCTCCTGGTAATGTTGGCCATGGATCCAATCTCTCCAAGTCCCTCTGTAGAGTCTCCCTGCCCTGGTGCAGGTCAACACTGACACCTGACTTGGTGCCATCTGCATATGTGGCTAAGCAAGGGGCAATATGCAAGTTCCAAACTGCAGCCTACTGGATTTTGAAGGAATATGGAGATGGAAGGAGTGGGGGACAGAGATGAAAGCAGACAGACACCTATGTCAGGCTTTTGAAGGACTCAGCACAAGCAGACAGATCAGGAAGGAGTTCTGCATCGTAGAAAGGCAAGACTCCATTCATGCCCCCCCAGGTCCCTTTCTGCCAGACAGCTTTCCAGCCACACTGCCCTGTGGGTTGGTTTTATTTCCCATCCTTTTGGAGCTATGATGAAGAGTTAGCCATCAGCTGTTAACCTGAAATCCTTTACCCTCTTCTGCTTGGCCACATCAACGAGCTGTTTGTTTTCAACCTGCTGCTAATATGAATGATGCAAGCTTCAAACCTTGGGATGATCGCATTCACTGACAGAAAGCTGAGCTCAGATGACTAAATCCTCAGAGTTATGCCTTAATCCAATATAACTAAGGAAGAGGGGGGGAAAGAGGGGGAGGGAAATGCTGTTAGCTTAGTTGTCTATCCTCTGATTTCTGGGAAATCTGTCCATCACATTTCAGCTGCTGCTCAGTGTTGTCTTCACCATCAGATGAGCAGCACAAGATGGAAGCTGTCATTTGTCTTTCATTTCTCAACTCTATTACTGGTGTGATGTGATTAGAGGAGATCAAATGGGTGAAATCCTGTTTCATTTCCCTGGAGGCTGCAGATCATCCTTACACAAGTTGTCATGGTTTCTAAGTGCTTCTCCTGCTGCTGCCTTTCATCCTCGGCTCTAAATGGACCTTCCTTGCCCCCAGGCTGAGGGGACTCACTGGTGCCATGTGCAAGGTTGCTGTGCTGGGATGTGTCCCCCACAGAGAGATGAGAGCAGGAGGAGAAAAATGTACTTTGTTCCCCAGATTTGGGGTTTAGACATCTTGCATTGTGCTTTGTTCTCCAGGTTTGGGTTTAGACATCTTGCATTGTGCTTTGCTCTCCAGGTTTGGGTTTTAGACACCTTGCATTGTGCTTTGCTCTCCAGGTTTGGGTTTTAGACATCTTGCATTGTGCTTTGTTCTCCAGGTTTGGGTTTAGACATCTTGCATTGTGCTTTGTTCTCCAGGTTTGGGTTTTAGACACCTTGCATTGTGCTTTGTTCTCCAGGTTTGGGTTTTAGACATCTTGCATTGTGCTTTGTTCTCCAGGTTTGGGTTTTAGACATCTTGCATTGTGCTTTGTTCTCCAGGTTTGGGTTTTAGACATCTTGCATTGTGCTTTGCTCTCCAGGTTTGGGTTTTAGACATCTTGCATTGTGCTTTGTTCTCCAGGTTTGGGTTTTAGACATCTTGCATTGTGCTTTGCTCTCCAGGTTTGGGTTTTAGACATCTTGCATTGTGCAGGTTTGGGTTTTGACATCTTGCATTGTGCTTTCTCCAGGTTTGGGTTTAGACATCTTGCATGTGCTTTGCAGGTTTGTTCTTCCAGGTTTGGGTTTTAGACATCTTGCTTGCATTGTGTTTTCTTTCCAGGTTTGGGTTTAGACATCTTGCATTGTGCTTTGTTCTCCAGGTTTGGGTTTTAGACATCAGGTTTGGGTTTTGACATCTTGCTTTGCTTTCTCCAGGTTTGGGTTTTAGACATCTTGCATTGTGCTTTCTTCTCCAGGTTTGGGTTTTAGACATCTTGCATTGTGCTTTCTTCTCCAGGTTTGGGTTTTAGACATCTTGCATCATGATTTGCTCTCCAGGTTTGGGTTTTAGACATCTTGCATTGTGCTTTGCTCTCCAGGTTTGGGTTTTAGACATCTTGCATTGTGCTTTCTTCTCCAGGTTTGGGTTTTAGACATCTTGCATTGTGCTTTGCTCTCCAGGTTTGGGTTTTAGACATCTTGCATTGTGCTTTGTTCTCCAGGTTTGGGTTTAGACATCTTGCATTGTGCTTTGTTCTCCAGGTTTGGGTTTTAGACATCTTGCATTGTGCTTTGTTCTCCAGGTTTGGGTTTTAGACATCTTGCATTGTGCTTTCTTCTCCAGGTTTGGGTTTTAGACATCTTGCATCATGATTTGCTCTCCAGGTTTGGGTTTTAGACACATTGTCTTTGCAGGTTTGGGTTTTGGACATCTTGCATTTGCTTTCTTCTCCAGGTTTGGGTTTTAGACATCTTGCATCAGGTTTGGGTTTTGACATCTTGCATTGTGCAGGTTTGGGTTTTTCTTGATTTTCTCCAGGTTTGGGTTTAGACATCTTGCATTGTGCTTTTTCCAGGTTTGGGTTTAGACATCTTGCATTGTGCTTTGTTCTCCAGGTTTGGGTTTTAGACATCTTGCGTTGTGCTTTGTTCTCAGGTTTGGGTTTTAGACATCTTGCATCATGATTTTCTCTCCAGGTTTGGATTTTAGACATCTTACCCAGTGTTTCCAGCACTGCACAGTGAGATCCTGGCACTCTGCAGGTTGTCACCCAGCCTTTATTAAAGCTGTTCAAAAAACACCTGTGAGCGTGACAGATCTGAGCCAAGGGAAAACAAGAGCCAAGCACAGAAGCTGTTCCCCCCTTTATGAACTCTCCTGGGGAGGAGCAGTTTCAGATGCTCATAAAGTCCTTCCAGCAGGAGGGTCTCTGGAGCTTTGGAAACTGGCCCAGCTCAGCACATGGAATCCAGCTCTGTTCAGTGCTCTGGCTGCCTGCCTGACTCTCAGCCCTGCTGTCCAGCTCAGTTTCTAGTTCCAGTTGCATGGTGCAATGCAGCTTAAACAGGAGCAGATGAATATAACAGATTGTGTCTTCTCACAGCACACAACCTGGCAAATAGGTCCCTCAGCACATGGCCCTCCTTTGGGGGCAGTTTACACATTGCTCTACCTACCCTGAGCCTGACCAGCCCTAGCAGCAGAGCACCAGGACCCTCTGTGTGTAAGTCACAGTCACCTAATGACATCTGCCCAGCTTGAACTAAGCCAGAACCATCATGCCCATGCAAAAAACAAAACCTTTCCACTAAACCAGCCAGTTTGAGCTTGTTCAAAGAGCCAAGACTATGAAACCATTTCCATGGGAGCTGTCTGAAACTGGCTCTGCAAAGGCAGTAAGAGCAGCTCACCAGACACATTTGTGAAGGAGGACTTCTTTGGGGTTTATATGCACATCTTAATCTTAAATCTACTAACTGGAGAAAGTTCTTTCTGCACAGAAAGAGTAATTGGCCATTGGGATGTGCTGCCCAGGGAGGTGGTGGAGTCCCCATCACTGGAGGTGTTCAGAAAAGGTTTGGATGTGCCACTTGGAGCCACGGTTTAGTTGTCAGGAGGTGTCGGGTATTAACTAACAGCTTGGACTTGATGATCTCTGAGGTCTGTTCCAACCTGGTTGATTCTATGTTTCTATGAACTAGTGAAGCACTACAGAAGCAATCTCTGGTGAAAAACCATCACTGCTTAACTAATTTCTTGGAAACAACCCTTCCTGAAGGAGATGAAGGAAACCAGGAATATGAGGACATAAGGAATATGAGCCCTTCATAGTGCTCCTCCTCCAACAGCAATTACAGGATAAGCTTACATCTTCCCTTTAGTGTCTGTTCCTTCTTGCCTGGTCCCTTTTCGAAGCTGCTGCTACCTCCTGCCTGCTTTAACTCCCATGAGGATGATCAGGCACTAAACCCCACAATCCACATTCCTATTCCTATCTAAATGTGCAAGAAATGAGCTAAACAGTGACAGCTTTTCACCTGGGACTGCTTCTGCAGAGCTGAACTAACTATTAAATATATTGGAAGCATTGAGCATCTCATCCCTCCCCCTCATCAATACTGATGTCAGAGTATCACAGTGTCACAGCACACTATTCCAGGAAGGATCTGGAGGGTCTGGAAGGTGTCCAGAGAAGGGCCATGAGGATGAGCAGAGGGCTGGAGCTGCTCTGCTATGGACACATCCTGAGAGTTGGGGCTGTTCACACTGGAGAAGGCTCCTAGGTGACCTTATTGTGGCCTTCCAGTATCTGAAGTGGGCTACAAGAAAGCTGGGGAGGAACTTTTGAGGGTGTCAGGGAGTGATAGGACTGGGGGCAGTGGAGCATAACTGGAAAAGGGTGGTTGTCAGGAAGAAATTCCTCCCCATGAGGGTGGTGAGAGTCTGGCACAGGTTGCCCAGGGAGGTGGTGGAAGCCACCCTGGAAGTTTTTAAGGTCAGGCTGGATGTGGCTGTGAGCAACCTGCTGTAGTGTGAGGGGTTGGAACTGCCTGATCCTTGAGGTCCCTTCCACCCCTGACAATTCTATGATTCTATGCCAATGAGTTCCAGATCACTACCCTCTACTTAAAAGCATAAAGCTCTGTATAGCTGCAACATTTTGGGTTTCCTTTTGTAGTCAATGCCTGATGGCATCCCACACTTTAGGGTAAGATTGGAAGCATCCTTACTTTATCTTCAGACCCACAATGGAGAGCTTGAATATAGCCCTGTGAATCTTAATTGCTTCTCCTACCAATTGCTTCTATTTTCATGTGTTTCACGATCTGGAAGCATGTAGGGCACAGTGTCTCATAGCAATATCTGTTGCCACTTCATGGGAATCTGTCAGGCTTATGAGTTCCTCACCCCCTGTAGTCCTGAATCACTGGAATCCTTGGAAATCAAGCCTCTCTTATCCCAAGTTTTTGCCATATTTAATTGATATGCTTGACTTTGCAAATTAAATCAGCTAAGAGACATGGCTCAGCAAGCAGGTGGTAGCTCAGCATGCCTCAGTAACTCAGTCCCTCTAGTCCCAGACCTGTCCAAGCCTGTAGAGCTTGTCAGTGAGAAAAGAATTAGCCTCTTGCTATGCTTTAGGCACAGCCTGCTGCTCACAGAAGCAATCACCTTTTGTATTCTCTGTCTCTAAAACATTCAGATTCCTAAGATCTCTTGAATAAATATTGCCACCTGATGCCTTTATAAACTTTGTTGTCCAGGGAAGAAAATCCAAGGAGAAAAATAAAGGCATGTCAAACAGGATATCAGGGTTAGGATGTATGAATACACAGCAAGCATCTGCTGGATAAAGCACTGGCTGGACAAACAGCCCCAAAGAGTGGTGGTCAAGGGAGTTAAATCCAGCTGGCAGCTGGGCACCAGTGGTGTTCCTCAGGGCTAAGTGTTGGGTCCACTTCTGTTTAACATCCTTATTGATGACCTGGATGAAGACACAGAGTGTGTCAGCAGTAAGATTGCAGATGGCACCAAGTCAGGTGTCAGTGGTGATCTGCACCAGGGCAGGGAGGTTCTGCAGAGGGACTTGGAGAGATTGGAACCATGGCCAATGTTACCAGCAGGAGCTTCAACAAGACCAAGTGCCAGGTCCTGCCCTTGGGGCACAGCAACCCCAAGCAATGCCACAGGCTTGGGGCAGTGTGGCTGGAAAGCTGCTGGCAGAAAGGGACCTGGGGGTGCTCATGGACAAGCAGCTGAAGAGGAGCCAGCAGTGTGCCCAGGGGCCAGGAAAGCCAAAGGCATCCTGGCTGGGAGTCAGCAATGCTGTGTCCAGCAGGAGCAGGGAGGGGATTGTCCCCTGGGACTCAGCTCTGGAGAGGCCACACCTTGAGGATTGTGTCCCAGTTTTGGGCACCTCAATGCAGGAGAGATGTGGAGGTGCTGGAACCAGGGCAGAGGAGGGCAAGGAAGCTGGAAGGGCCTGCAGAAGAAATGTGATGAAGAGCAACTGAAGGAGCTGGGGATGGTTAGTGTGAAAGAGAGGAGGCTGAGGGGAGACCTCTTTGCTGTCTACAACTCCCTGAAAGGAGGTTGTGGAGAGGCTGCTGCTGGTCTCTTCTCCCAGGGAATTAGTGACAGAACAAGAGGGAATGGCCTCAAGCTGCCACTGGGTAGGTTTACAGTGGTTATTAGGAAACATTTTTTGATGGCAAGAGTGGTCAGGTTTGGAATGTGCAGCCCAGGGAGGTGGCTGAGTCCCCAAGCCTGGCTGTGTTTGAAGGGGGTTTGGCTGTGGTGCTTGGGGCTCTGGTTTAGGGGTAAAGCTTGTAGAGTAGGGTTGTGGTTTGGACTTGGTGCTCCTGAGGGTCTTTTCCCACCTGACTGCTTCTGTGATTCTGTGATGTAGCAGGCTGCAAAACATCAACAATGAGCATTTTTAAATCTTGTTTTTCTGGGCAGCAGAAATATTTGAGCTTCCCTGTGTTAGAGGACACATGTCACTAAAAGCCATGGTATTAATGACAGACCTAAGACCAGCAAGGATCAGCCTGGAGGGCAAATGAAAATCTTCTTCAGTAAAGGCAGCAGTTAAGCTGGCATTTGAGGTACAAATCTTTGAAGCTGGTTTTGTTTGGTTTCATCTTACTTCAGATTTCACCATAATTGGTGAATCAGGCACTAAATCCCACACTACACATTTCTATTCCCATCTAAATGTGCAAGAAATGAGCTAAGCAGTGATGGCTTTTCACCTGGGACTGCTTCTGCAGAGCTAAACTATTAAATATATTGAGGCACTGAGCATCTCGTCCCTCCCCCTCATCAATACTGATGTCAGAGTATCACAGTGTCACAGCACATTATTACAGGAAGGATCTGGAGGTGCTGGAAGGTGTCCAGAGAAGGGCCATGAGGATGAGCAGAGGGCTGGAGCTGCTCTGCTATGAGGACAGACTGAGGGAGTTGGGGTTGTTCACACTGGAGAAGAGAAGGCTCTGAGGAGACCTAATTGTGGCCTTTCAGTATCTGCAGGGGGCTCCAAGAAAGCTGGGGAGGGACTTTTGAGGGTGTCAGGGAGTGATAGGACTGGGTGGGATGGAGCAAAACTAGAAATGGGTAGATTGAGATTGGATGTGAGGAAGAAGTTCTTCAGCATGAGGGTGGTGAGAGCCTGGCACAGGTTGCCCAGGGAAGTGGTGTAAGCCTCCTGCCTGGAGGTGTTTGCAGCCAGGCTGGCTGGGGCTGTGAGCAACCTGCTGTAGTGTGAGGTGTCCCTGCCCATGGCAGGGGAGCTGGAACTGGCTGATCCTTGAGGTCCCTTCCAACCCAAACAATTCCGTGATTCTAAGATTAGAGGTTGAAAGGGACCTCCAGAGGTCATCCAGTCCAACCCCCCCTGCCAGAGCAGCATCACCCAGGGCATTCTGCACAGGAATGCATCCAGGTGGGGTTGGAAAGGCTCCAGAGAAGGAGACTCCACAACCTCTCTGGGCAGCCTGCTCCAGGGCTCCCTCACCCTCACTGCAAAGAAGTTTGTCCTCATGTTGAGCTGAAATTTCTATGTTCAAGTTTGTCTCCATTGTTCCTTGGCTTATTGCTGTGCACCACCCAAAAGACCTTGGCCCCCTCCACTTGAGCCCTCCCTTCAGCTTTTGATAGACATTGATCAGATCCCTTCTCAGTCTTCTCTTCTCCAGACTAAACAGCCCCAGGGCTCTCAGTCTCTCTTCCCAGGGGAGATGCTCAAGTCCCCTAAGCATCCTCCTGGCTCTCCCTTGGACTGTCTCCAGCAGGTCTCTGTCTCTCTTCAGCTGGGGAGCCCCAGACTGGGCACAGGATTGCAGGTGTCAACTTGAGGTTAAAATACAAAAATTATTAGTCTGTGCTTTATGTTTCCTAAACAAATGCACTGACACTTGCTCCAGGAGGCTTATTCTGCTCTCTGTGGCTGAAGGCCAGGTATAAATAAATTAATCAGGTTATTAGCTTGGCCTGCTCTTGGAATTACAACTCTGCCCACGGTGAGCAGAACATCTGAAACTTGCCCTTCTGACCTGCAGAACAGCTCAGAGAATTGGCACAGAAACTCAGAGGCAAGGGTGCACTTCCCAAGAGCTTTGAAAGTCAGCCAGCACAGCAGCACATGCCTGAATCCAGTCAAGCTGAAATATTTCATCAGGAGCCTATCAGCCAAGGCCTTCACTACCTCCTCTGACCTTTATCCCTTAGGTAGAAACTGTCTCCAATCACTCATCCCTCCGGTTCCTAAGAGGCAGCACATCTGACCATGACTATTGCAGCGTAAGTAATGGAAGTGTCATCTGATGAGTCAGATGCTTTTGATGAAAGTAAAGTTACTGGGAGGGTTATTTGGGGCAATTAGTCACTATCCAAACACACTAACATGTTTAATAAGCAGAGATTGAAATAAGCCACTCGAAACCAGCCTGCCAAGAGTCAAAGGCTTAGGATTCATTTGGCATCCCAGCCTCCAGGCCAGGAGATGGAGGCACTCAAGCTGTTGCTGTCAGCTTGGCAGTAGCACCCAAACAGAAGCTGTGAAAGGATGGAATCTGGTGCTGGGAATACTGTCATTAGTAGAAAGAAAATGCAACAAGCAGGCTCAATAATACACCAGAATGATGGTGCTAAAGCACCTCACAGGAGCACAGGATATTAGGGGTGGGAAGGGACCTCCAGAGACCATTGAGTCCAACCCCCTGCCAGAGCAGGACCACAGAATCCAGCACAGGTCACACAGGAATGCATCCAGACAGGGCTTGAGAGTCTCCAGAGAAGGAGACTCCACCATCTCTCTGGGAAGTCTGTTCCAGTGCTCTGGGACCCTCACAGTCAAGAAGTTCATCCTCATGTTGAGGTGGAACCTCCTGTGCCCCTTGTCCTATCCTAGGGAGCAAGTGAGCAGAGTCTGTCCCCTCCCTCTTGACCCGCAGCCCTCAGATATTGATAGACATTGATTAGATCCCACCTCAGTCTTCTCCAGACTAAACAGCCCCAGGGCTCTCAGCCCTCCTCCCCAGGCAGTGCTCCAGTCCCTTCAGCATCCTTGTAGCACTCCCTTGGACTCCCTCCAGCAGATCCCTGTCCCTCTTGAACTGGGTTGCTCAGAACTGGAAGCAATATTCCAGGTGGAGAGTCACTAGGGCAGAGCAGAGGAGGAGAACCTCCCTGGCTCTGCTGGACACACTTGTCTTAATGCACCCCAGGACCCCATTGGCCTTCTTGGCCACCAGGGCACATTGCTGTCCCATGCAGAACTTGTTGTCCACCAGGACTCCCAAGTCCTTCTCTACCTCCTATTCACCAGGTGGAGAGAGAACACAGGCCAGACCTGGAGAGGTGCTGAGAGTGCTTTCTCTTGGTTCTTGGTGCCTGGCTAGCAGGTGAGGGGGCACAGCCATAGGATCTCCTGCACTCTCTCACTTCCTTCCTAGCTGCAAAGTGAGAGCTGGGAAGCAGTCACAGCACAGCAGTGGCTCGGAGCACAGCTCATGACTTCCAGTGCCAGTGGAGAGGGACAGTTTCACAGTCTCACAGTATCACCAAGGTTGGAAGAGACCTCAAAGATCATCGAGTCCAACCTGTCACCACAGACCTCAGGACTAGATCATGGCACCAAGTGCCACATCCAATCCCCTCTTGAACACCTCCAGGGATGGTGACTCCACCACCTCCCAGGGCAGCACATCCCAATGGCCAGTGACTCTCCCAGTGAAGAACTTTCTCCTCACCTCCAGCCTAAACCTCCCCTGGCACAGCTTGAGACTGTGTCCTCTTGTTCTGGTACTGGCTGCCTGGGAGAAGAGACCAACCCCACCTGGCTACAACCACCTTCAGGTAGTTGTAGAGGGCAATGAGGTCACCCCTGAGCCTCCTCTTCTCCAGGCTAAACAATCCCACACCACACAGTTTGGTCCACACTAGGGAAGTATTAATTTGCAAAGAGGGGCAGGAACTGCACCTGGAGCCTATAAACATCTCCTGGACTCCAGAAAGCATAGAAGTGTGAGGGAAGACAAAAGACCTGTGAGCATTTCTGCTTCTGTTCACTTTGCTTTCTCTGTTTGCAAGCTCTGCAAGGCTCCACACTCCATGCTAATCAAACTCCCAGCCCTTGGAAAGTCTGATTTACTACAAAGCCAAACTCAAAGCTCAAGAGTTTTTAAATGATAACTTTCTATTAGTTTGCAACTGAAGGAGGTTAGGCTCCAGCTTTAAATATTTTATCACACCCAGGTAAATACATCAGTGATTTACTGTACATTGCTTTTATGATGCAGAGTGAT
The DNA here is from genome assembly GCA_011125475.1 of Melanerpes aurifrons. Classification (NCBI taxonomy): domain Eukaryota; kingdom Metazoa; phylum Chordata; class Aves; order Piciformes; family Picidae; genus Melanerpes; species Melanerpes aurifrons. The sequence continues at coordinate 3,036,501 of WWNC01000060.1, forward strand.
AGCTGTGCATGGCACTTGGATAGATTAAGTGAACAGTTCCTGCCTTCTAGTTTGATGCTGTGAAATGAAATATGGGTGTGTATAAATAAATAGATGTCTGCAGACCCTTTTAAACACATAGATTCCAGGCCTGACAGCAAAGAAGTAATGGAGGTGGGTTCCCACCTGCTTAAAGCAGCTGTCACCTTTGGCTGCCCTGAAAAAAATATCACAGGCTCACAGGATGTTAGGGGTTGGAAGGAACCTCCAAAGATCTGTGAGTCCAAGCCCCTTGCCAGAGCAGGACCAGAGAATCCAGCACAGGTCACACAGGAACACATCCAAATGGGGCTTGAAAGTCTCCAGAGAAGCAGACTCAACAACCTCTCTGGGCAGCCTGTGCCAGGGCTCTGTGACCCTCATAGTGAAGAAATTCCTGCTCATGCTGAGGTGGAACCTCCTGGGCTGTAATTTGCATCCACTGCCCTTTGTCCTACCACAGGGCACAAGTGAGCAGAGCCTGTCCCTTCCTTCCTGACACCCACCTCTCAGCTATTGACAGACATTGATTAGATCCCTTCTTAGTCTTCTCTTCTCCAAACTAAACAGTCCCAGGGCTCTCAGTCTGTGATAGTTTCAGGATGTGCCTTTAAGAAAGGCATCACACAGTCTCTTTTCACAGGGGAGACACTCGAGTCCCTTAATCATCCTCATGGCTCTCCCTTGAACTCTCTCCAGCAGGTCTCTGTCTCTCTTGAACAGGAGAGCCCAAAACTGGACACAATGTTCCAGGTGTGGCCTCACCAGGGCAGAGCAGAAGGGGAGGAGACCCTCCCTGGATCTGCTGGGCAAGCACCTCTTAATCACAGTACCACAGTACGTCAAAGGTTGGAAGGGACCTCCAGAGACCATTGAGTCCAACCCTTCTGCCAAAGCAGCATCACCCAGGGCAGTCCGCACAGGAATGCATCCAGGTGGGGTTGGAAAGGTTCCAGAGAAGGAGATTCCACAACCTGTCTGGCCAGCCTGCTCCAGGGCTCTCTCACCCTCACTGCAAAGAAGTTTCTCCTCATGGTGAGCTGAAATCTTCTATGTTCAAGTTTGTCTTCATTATTCCTTGGCTTATTGCTGTGCACCACCCAGTCTCTCTTCACAGGGGAGATGCTCAAGTCCCCTAAGCATCCTCCTGGCTCTGCCTTGGACTCTCTCCAGCAGCTCTCTGCCTCACTTCAGCTGGGGAGCCCCAAACTGGACACAGGATTGCAGCTGTGCTCTCAGCAGGGCAGAGCAGAGGGGGCTCCAGCACCTCCACATCTCTCTTGGATTGAGCTGCCCAAAACTGGACACAAGCCTCAAGGTGTGGCCTCCCCAGAGCTGAGTCCCAGGGGACAATCCCCTCCCTGCTCCTCCTGGACACAGCATTGCTGATCCCAGCCAGGATGCCTTTGGCTTTCTTGGCCCCCTGGGCACACTGCTGGCTCCTCTTCAGCTGCTTGTCCATCAGCACCCCCAGGTTCCTTTCTGCCAGCAGCTTTCCAGTCACACTGCCCCAAGCCTGTGGCCTTGCTTGGGGTTGTTGTGTCCCAAGGGCAGGACCTGGCACTTTGTCTTGTTGAAGCTCCTCCTGGTAACGTTGACCATGGATCCAATCTCTCCAAGTCCCTCTGTAGAGCCTCCCTACCCTGGTGCAGATCACCACTGACACCTGACTTGGTGCCATCTGCATATGTGGCTAAGCAAGGGGCAATATGCAAGTTCCAAACTGCAGCCTACTGGATTTTGAAGGAATGTGGAGATGGAAGGAGTGGGGGACAGAGATGAAAGCAGACAGACACCTATGTCAGGCTTTTGAAGGACTCAGCACAAGCAGACAGATCAGGAAGGAGTTCTGCATCGTAGAAAGGCAAGACTCCATTCATGCAAGTGAAAAGTAAATATCCTTTCAGAGCATAGAGGCCTCCTGTGTGCTTTGGATGCCTCACTACAAAAGAGTTTTTATTACTCTGTTATCTGGCAGCTTTCTACCCTGCTGCATAATGATCCTTAAGCTTAGGAGTACAAACAGACTGTTTGTACTGCTTGGAATAGCAAAAGCAGCAGGCTCAGAAGCCTGTAGGACTGGTCCTGGCTTCCACACCTCTGTCTTTACAACAGAAAAAAGACATAGGAGGGACCCTGTCCACAGAGTTTATGGCTTTGATGTCTCTCTCTTGGAAGGTCCAGAAAATTAGTTCCAGCAACTCCCTTCTGATTGCTTAGTTTTTCAAAGCAGTGCTTTCAACAGGTTTTTTCTCAGCAGCAAACCTATGTTTAGGCTTAGGAAGTTAATTGAGTGCCTGAACTAAGATTGACAAGGCCAAGGATTACTGCATTAGCATCAGATCTAGAAGGCAGTCTGCCTGTGGAGAAAGAATGTTGATCTACAGAGGGGAAGGGAAGTAAACACAGCTATCAGATAATAGTCAGGGTTGGAAGGGACCTCAAGGATCAGCCAGTTCCAACCCCCCTGCCATGGGCAGGGACACCTCACACTACAGCAGGTTGCTCACAGCCACATCCAGCCTGGCTGCAAACACCTCCAGGCAGGAGGCTTCCACCACCTCCCTGAGTAACCTGTGCCAGTCTCTCACCACCCTCCTGGGGAAGAACTTCTTCCTAACATCCAATCTGAATCTCCCCACTTCTAGTTTTATTCCATTCCCCCCAGTCCTATCCCTCCCTGACACCCTCAAAAGTCCCTCCCCAGCTTTCTTGTAGCCCCCTTCAGATACTGGAAGGCCACAATTAGGTCTCCTCAGAGCCTTCTCTTCTACAGTTAGGCTTTAAACTAGGTCTGAAGGGGGTGGGTGAGGCAGTCGGTCCCTCTGCAGAGGTAAGAGTAGGGCACAAGGTAGGGTCAGTTGAGAAGTCAGGAACCCAGCTGTGATGCATGTACACCAATGCACGCAGCCTGGGCAACAAGCAAGAGGAGTTGGAGGTCCTAATCCATCAGGGCGACTATGATGTAGTCGCCATCTCAGAAACTTGGTGGGACAGCACCCACGATTGGAGTGCTACAATGGGGGGTTACAGGCTCTTTAGGAGAGACAGGTAAGGGAGAAGAGGAGGAGGGGTGGCTCTGTATATTAGAGAGTCAATCTCTGCCACACAACTTGAGGTGGAAGATGAGGGAGTTGAGAGCCTGTGGGTCAAAATCAGAGGACAGCCTAACAAGTCTGACATCCTGGTTGGAATCTGTTACAGACCACCCAACCAGGATGAGGAGGCTGATGAAGTATTCTACAAGCAGCTAGAGGCCGTCTCAAGATCATCAGATCTTGTCCTTGTTGGCGACTTCAACCTCCCGGATATCTGCTGGGAACTTCATTCAGCAGAGAGGAGGCAGTCCAGAAGATTCCTGGAGCGAATGGAGGACTGCTTCCTGACACAGCTGTTAAGCGAGCCTACCAGGGGACAGGCTCTGCTTGACCTGCTGTTCTGCAATAGGGAAGGGCTGGTGGGAGACGTGATCGTGGGAGGCTGCCTAGGATGCAGTGACCACGAGATAGTGAAGTTTTCAATATACAGGGAGCTAGGGAGGAGCACCAACAGAACTTTCACCTTGGACTTCCGAAGGGCAAACTTCAGCCTATTTAAGAAACTGGTCTGCAAAGTCCCCTGGGTACCAGCCCTCATGAACCAAGGGCTCCAGGAGGGTTGGACCTACTTCAAACAGGAGCTCTTGAAGGCACAGGAATTGGCGGTTCCCACGTGCCGGAAGGCAAGCCGGTGGGGAAGGCGACCGACCTGGATGAGCAAGCAGCTCCTGGAGGATTTAAGGGGGAAGAGGAGGTTGTATCACCTTTGGAAGGAGGGGAAGGCTTCTCGAGGTATGTTCAAGGAAGCTGTTAGATTATGTAGGAATAAAATTAGGGAGGCTAAGGCCCAGCTGGAACTGAAGCTGGCCACCTCTGTCAAAGACAATAAAAAGCATTTTTATAAATATATTAACAATAAGAAGAGGGGCAGGAAGAACCTGCACTCCCTAGTGGACCTGGAGGGGAACACAGTGACTGAGGATGAGGAGAAAGCTGAGGTCCTGAACACCTTCTTTGCCTCAATGTTTAACAGCAAGGCAGGAGGAGTTCAGGACGAGTGGCCTCCGGAGCTGGGCGATGGGGTCGGGGAGCAGTGTAATGCCCCGGAGATCCATGAGGAGTTAGTTCAGGACCTACTGAGCCACTTGGATATTCACAAGTCCATGGGACCGGATGGGATCCATCCTAGGGTGCTGAGAGAGTTGGCAGATGTGCTAGCTAGGCCACTCTCCATCATTTTCCTCCAGTCCTGGCTCACAGGTGAGGTCCCAGATGACTGGAAACTGGCCAACGTGGTCCCCATCCACAAGAAGGGTCGGATGGAGGAACCTGGAAACTCCAGGCCGGTCAGCCTGACCTCAGTGCCAGGGAAAGTGATGGAGCAGATTATCCTGGCGGCAATAACTGCGCACCTGAAGGATGGCCAAGGGCTCAGGTCCAGCCAACATGGATTCAGGAAGGGCAGATCCTGCCTCTCCAACCTGATCTCTTTCTATGATCAGGTGACCCGCCTGGTGGATGTGGGGAGGCCTGTGGATGTGGTCTACCTGGACTTCAGCAAGGCCTTTGACACCGTCCCCCACAGCAAACTGCTGACTAAGCTGTCAGCCCGTGGATTGGACCATTACACTCTGTGCTGGGTTAGGAACTGGCTGGAGGGCCGGGCCCAGAGAGTGGTAGTGAACAGTGCCACATCCAGCTGGAGGCCAGTCACCAGTGGTGTCCCCCAGGGATCAGTGCTGGGCCCTGTCCTCTTCAACATCTTCATCGACGATCTAGATGAAGGGGTAGAGTCAGTCATCAGCAAGTTTGCAGATGACACAAAGTTGGGGGCAGATGTTGGTCAGTTAGAGGGTAGAAAGGCTCTGCAGAGGGACCTCGACCAACTGGACAGATGGGCAGAGTCCAATGGGATGGCATTCAACAAGTCCAAGTGCCAGGGGCTGCACTTTGGCTACGGCAATCCCATGCAGAGCTACAGGCTGGGGTCGGAGTGGCTGAGAGCTGCCAAACAGAGAGGGACCTGGGTGTGCTGATCAACAGCTGCCTGAATATGAGCCAGCAGTGTGCCCAGGTGGCCAGGAGGGCCAATGGCATCCTGGCCTGCATTAGGAATAGTGTGGCCGGCAGGAGCAGGGAGGTCATAGTGCCCCTGTACTCTGCTTTGGTTAGGCCGCACCTAGAGTACTGTGTCCAGTTCTGGGCCCCTCAATTTAAGAAGGACATCGAAACACTTGAGCGTGTCCAGAGAAGGGCAACAAGGCTGGGGAGAGGCCTTGAGCACAAGCCCTATGAGGAGAGGCTGAGGGAGCTGGGATGGTTTAGCCTGGAGAAGAGGAGGCTCAGGGGTGACCTCATTGCTCTCTACAACTACCTGAAAGGGGGTTGTAGCCAGGAAGGGGTTGGTCTCTTCTCCCAGGCAACCAGCACCAGAACAAGAGGACACAGTCTCAAGCTGTGCCAGGGGAGGTTTAGACTCAAGGTGAGGAGAAAGTTCTTCACCGAGCGAGTCATTCGGCATTGGAACGGGTTGCCCAGGGAGGTGGTTGAGTCATCGACCCTGGAGGCGTTCAAGGGGATATTGGACGTGGCACTTGGTGCCATGGTCTAGTCATGGGGTCTGTGTTGATAGGTTGGACTCGATGATCCTCAAGGTCCTTTCCAACCTAAGCGATACTGTGATACTGTGATACAGATTGAACAACCCCAACTCCTTCAGTCTGTCCTCATAGCAGAGCAGCTCCAGCCCTCTGCTCATCCTCGTGGCCCTTCTCTGGGCATCCTTCAGGTCTGTCAAGGGTTGGAGGGGAAGGCCAGGCCTTCTCTCCCACCCTGTAAAGTGAAGGGAAAGAAAATTGAAAAGGAAAGAAAACCACAGCCAGATTAGCAAAGGGATTGTGTGCTGAATTTACAAAGCAGTTTAGGGAATGCAGGTTTACATACAGAATTTACAATATTTACAATATATACGCAGAAATATACAACAAAGTAACACAGAAATGAGATTCCCTTCCCCCGTATGGAGGAAGGAATAGAATAGAATAGAATAGAATAGAATAGAATAGAATAGAATAGAATAGAATAGAATAGAATAGAATAGACCAGGTTGGAAGAGATCTTCAAGATCATCACGTCCAACCTATCATCCAACACCACCTAATCAACTAACCCATGGCACCAAGCACCCTGTCAAGTCTCCTCCTGAACACCTCCAATGATGGTGACTCCACCACCTCCCCAGGCAGCCCATTCCAATGGGCAATCACTCTCTCTGTGTAAAACTTCCTCCTGACCTCCAGCCTGACCTTCCCCTGGCGCAGCCTGAGACTGTGTCCTCTTGTTCTGGTGCTGGCTGCCTGGGAGAAGAGACCAACCTCTGCCTGTTTACAACCCCCCTTCAGGTAGTTGTAGAGAGCAAGAAGGTCACCCCTGAGCCTCCTCTTCTCCAGGCTAAGCAACCCCAGCTCCCTCAGCCTCTCCTCACAGGGCTGTGTTCCAAACCCCTCACCAACTTCGTTGCCCTTCTCTGGACTCGTTCCAGCAAGCCAATGTCCTTTCCCCCTGTACCCCCTTCTCTCCCCTTTTTCCCCAAAGAGGTTAGAAAGAGAGGAAAAGGAATAATTTGTTAATTAAAAGCAGGAATATGGTTAGAGCAAATGTGTTAGCAGAGGCCTTATCTTTTCCCAAGGCCAGTCTGGCGGAAAGCCCAGAAGCTGTGAGCTGCAGGAAGGAGGGGGGAAGAGTGCAAGACTGAACTGAGACAAGTCCCACTGGGAATCAAAACTGAAGGCAGTGCTTCTGCTTCTCCACCAATGAAATTAGTTCAGACCTGTCTTGTTTATAAAACATTCAGCCATGGTGTCCCTTTGTTAAAGGCACTGTTTCAAACGGTCCCAAGGTCCCTGCCACATGGCTTTCCCTCTAAGACTCAGGATAGAAAAACATGCAGGCTTTCTTCTGCACACACAAACAAGACCACTCCTTATTCAAAACCCTCTCACTGAAGCCTTCTTCACTCTTCTCTCAAGATGTGGACTGAATAAAGATTTATTTTATTCTTATTCTTTTTTTTTGGTCCCACTTGGTCCTGCCTGGTAACGTTTTACAACAAGGCCATTAATCAAACCTACATTCAAATAAAGATCCTAGTGCAGTGTCTTGTATTGTTGGTACTATTGCTCTCATAATGCTGAATACTGCTAATGATGTGCTTGTGTGAGACCAAAGGGAAGATCTAAAAGAAAAAGAGAAAAATCTCATAACTGAAACTTCTTCTTTCACACTGTCCCACACTACATCCTGGTCTCCAGGCTGGTGACACATGGGTTTGATGGGTGACCACTAGATGGATAAGGAACTGGCTTGATGGCTGCACCCAAAGAGTGGCTGTCAATGGCTCCATGTCCCAGTGGAGGCCAAGGACAAGCAGAGTCCCTCAGGGAGCAGTCCTGGGACCAGGCTTGTTCAACATCTTTGTGGGTGCCATGGACAGTGGCATTGAGTGCACCCTCAGCAAGTTTGCTGATGACACCAAGCTGTGTGGTGCAGCAGACAGGCTGGAGGGAAGGGATCCATCCAGAGGGACCTGGACAGGCTGGAGAGGTGGGCACAAGCCAACCTCATGAAGTTCAACAAGACCAATTGCAGGGTCCTGCATCTGGATGGAGGCAATCCCAGGCACGAATCCAGGCTGGGCAGGGACTGGCTGGAAAGCAGCCCTGAGGAGAGAGCCTTGGGGGTGCTGGGGGAGGAGAAGCTTCTGCTCTGCTGTGAGGACAGACTAAAGGAGTTGGGGCTGTTCAGTCTGCAGAAGAGAAGGCTCCCAGGTGACCTCATTGTGGCCTTCCAGTATCTGAAGGGGGCTGCAGGAAGGCTGGGGAGGGACTGCTCAGGATGTCAGGGAGTGCTAGGACTAGGGGGAATGGAATGAAGCTGGAGGTGGGGAGATTCAGGCTGGAGGGGAGGAGGAAGTTCTTCCCCATGAGAGTGGTGAAGCCCTGGAATGGGTTGTCCAGGGAGGTGGTTGAGGCCCCATCCCTGGAGGTGTTTAAGGCCAGGTTGGCTGAGGCTCTGGCCAGGCTGATCTAGTGTGGGGTGTCCCTGCCCATGGCAGGGGGGTTGGAACTAGATGATGCTTGTGATCCCTTCCAACCCTGACTGATACTATGGTACTATGAATGAACCCAGCAAAAACCTGCTGAATTAGATGTCATAGAATCAATCAGGTTGGAAAAGACCTCAGCGATCATCAAGTCCAACCTATGACCTAATACCTAACACCTCCTGACAACTAAACCGTGGCTCCAAGTGCCACATCCAAACCTTTTTGGAAGACCTCCAGGGATGTGATGTTTCCAAGGAAAGAGTCCACTGCAAAGGCAGTGATGAAAGGTGTTGAACATTTCCCTTCTGAGGAAAGGCTGAGGGAGCTGAGGGCTCTTTAGTTTAGAAAAGAGAAGACTGAGAGGTGATCTCATTCATGTTTCTAAAGATGTGAAGGGTGAGTGTCAGGAAGGTGGAACTTCTTTACTGTTAGTGTCACAGAGTGCCTGAACAGGCTGTCAGAATACTTGTGGAGTCTCCTACTCTGGAGACTTTCAAGACCCACCTGGATGCTTTCCTGTGAGTGTCAGGAGGATAGAGCCAGGCTCTGCTCACTGATGTCCAATAAAAGGCCAAGGGGCAATGAATGGAAGCTGGAGCATAGAGGTTCCATGTGAACATAGGGGTGACAGAGCACTGGAACAGGCTGCCCAGAGTGGTGTCTTCTTCTCTGGAAACATTCCAAACCCACCTGGATACATCACTATGTCACCTACTCTAGGTGATCCTGCTCTGGCAGGGGGGTTGGACTGGATGATCTCTGGAGGTCCCGTCCAACCTCTAATCTTCTGTGATACTGTGAACACTGGAACACGCTGCCCAGAGAGGTTGTGCAGTCTGCTTCTCTGGAGACTTTCCAAACCCACCTGGATATATCCCTGTGTGGACCACCCTGGGTGATGCTGCTTTGGCAGGGGGGTTGGAGTGGATGATCTCTGGATGCCTCTTTCAACCTCTAATCTTCTGTGATACTGTGAACAGTGGAAGAGGCTGCCCAGGGGCATTGTGGAGTCTCCCTCTCTGGAGACATTCAAATCCACCTGGATTCATTCCTGTGTGATCTGCTCTAGGTGATCCTGCTCTGGCAAGGTGTTGGACTGGATGAGCTTTCAAGGTCCCTTCCAACCCCTAACATTTGAAGTTGGAGACTTGATGGGGTGCTTGGTGCCATGGGTTAGTTGCTTAGGTGGGTTGGATTGGTTGATGGGTTGGACACGATGATCTTGAAGGTCTCTTCCAACCTGGTCTATTCCTTTCCTTTCCTTTCCTTTCCTTTCCTTTCCTTTCCTTTCCTTTCCTTTCCTTTCCTTTCCTTTCCTTTCCTTTCCTTTCCTTTCCTTTCCTTTCCTTTCCTTTCCTTTCCTTTCCTTTCCTTTCCTTTCCTTTCCTTTCCTTTCCTTTCCTTTCCTTTCCTTCCTTTTCCTTCCCTTCCCTTCCTTTTCCTTTCCTTTTCCTTTCCTTTCCTTCCCTTCCCTTTCCTTTCCTTTCCTTTCCTTTCCTTTCCATTGCACTGAGATCAATCATCAGATTCCTGCTGGGAGCAGAAGGGGATGCTATCTTTATGATGTCTAAATACAATATAGGGGCCAGTGACCATGAGATAATTGAATTCTCATTATTTGGTCAAACTAAGAGGGGTAGCAAGAAGACCTCCACTCTGGATTTCCGGAGGGCGGACTTCAGGCTACTCAAGGAACTAATTCAGAGGGTTCCTTGGGATAAAGCCCTTAAAAACAAAGGGGTCCAGGAGAGCTGGTCCTACTTCAAGGAAGAACTGTTGAAGGCTCAGGGACAGGCTGTGCCAATGTGCCAGAAGATGAGCCGCCGGGGCAGACGGCCAGCCTGGATGGTTAAAGAACTTTTAATGGAACTAAGGGAAAAAAAGAAGGTGTATCACCTTTGGAAGAGAGGGGAGGCAACCCATGAACAATTTAAGGATGTTGCTAGGTCTTGCAGGAAGAAAATTAGGGAGGCAAAAGCGCACTTGGAGCTTAGTCTGGCCTCTGCTGTGAAGGACAACAAAAAGTCCTTCTATAAATACATTAATAGCAAGAGGAAGGGCAGAGACAACCTCCACTCCTTGGTGGACACAGAGGGGAACGTTGTGATAAGGGATGAGGAAAAGGCAGAGATACTTAACACCTTCTTTGCCTCAATTTTTACTAGCAGGACAGAATGTCTTCCAGACAGCTGGCCTCCAGAGCTGGCAGAAGGAGCCAGGGAGCAGCATAGTTTTCCACTGTTCCAAAATGGGGCAGTTGGTGATCTGCTCAGCCGCCTGGATCCCCACAAGTCCATGGGACCAGATGGGATCCATCCTAGGGTGCTGAGGGAGCTGTCAGAGGAGCTGGCCAAACCGCTCTCCATCATTTTTCAGCAGTCCTGGCTCACTGGCAAGGTCCCAGAGGACTGGAAGCTGGCCAACGTGGTGCCCATCCACAAGAAAGGCCGGTTGGATGAGCCAGGGAATTATAGGCCTGTCAGCCTGACCTCAGTGCCAGGCAAGATCATGGAACAGGTCATCCTGAGTGCATTAACACAGCACTTAGAGGATGGCCAAGGGATCAGGCTCAGCCAACATGGATTTAGGAAGGGCAGGTCCTGCCTGACCAACCTGATCTCCTTCTATGAGCAGGTGACTACCTGGTGGATGTGGGGAGGCCTGTGGATGTAGTTTACCTGGACTTCAGCAAGGCCTTTGACACCGTCCCCCATAGCAAACTCCTGGCCAAGCTGTCAGCCCATGGCTTGGACAGCAGCACTCTGAGCTGGGTTAGGAACTGGCTGGATGGCCGAACCCAGAGAGTGGTGGTGAATGGTGTCACATCTGGCTGGCGGCCAGTCAGTAGTGGAGTCCCCCAGGGATCAGTGCTGGGCCCCATCCTCTTAAACATCTTTGCTGATGATCTGGATGAGGGCATTGAGTCTATCATCAGTAAATTTGCTGATGACACCAAGCTGGGGACAGGAGTTGATCTGCTAGAGGGTAGAGAGACTTTGCAGAGAGACCTCGACAGGCTGGACAGATGGGCAGAGACCAACGGCATGAGATTTAACGCATCCAAGTGCAGGCCTCTGCACATTGGCCACAACAACCCCATGCAGTGCTACAGGCTGTGGTCAGAGTGGCTGGAGAGCAGCCAGGCAGAGAGGGACCTGGGGGTGCTGGTTGATGGTAGGATGAACATGAGCCTGCAGTGTGCCCAGGTGGCCAAGAGGGCCAATAGCATCCTGGCCTGCATCAGGAAGAGTGTGGCCAGCAGGAGCAGGGAGGTCATTCTGCCCCTGGACACTGCACTGGTTAGGCCACACCTTGAGTCCTGTGTCCAGTTCTGGGCCCCTCAGTTTAGGAAGGAGGTTGACTTGTTGGAACGAGTCCAGAGAATGGCAACGAAGTTGGTGAGGGGTTTGGAACACAGCCCTGTGAGGAGAGGCTGAGGGAGCTGGGGCTGCTTAGCCTGGAGAAGAGGAGACTCAGGGGTGACCTTATCACTCTCTACAACTACCTGAAGGGGGGTTGTAAACAGGCAGAGGTTGGTCTCTTCTCCCAGGCAACCAGCACCAGAACAAGAGGACACAGTCTCAGGCTGCTCCAGGAGGGGTTCAGGCTGGAGGCCAGGAGGAAGTTTTACACAGAGAGAGTGATTGCCCATTGGAATGGGCTGCCCGGGGAGGTGGTGGAGTCGCCATCACTGGAGGTGTTCAGGAGGAGACTTGACAGGGTGCTTGGTGCCATGGGTTTAGTTGATTAGGTGGTGTTGGATGATAGGTTGGACTCGATGATCTTGAAGATCCCTTCCAACCTGGTTTATTCTATTCTATTCTATATTTGCCACCATTCCTGCCTACCCACCAACTGCAAGCACGTGTCTGCTCTTCTCACTGATTGCTTTTAGATCTTTCACTCTTTAGGTCATTTCACCATTTGAAACAAAGAAGACAACAATATCAGCATGAAAAGCCTTTCAAATAACGTTGCCTTTAGTAATATCACAGTTTAATGTGCACACTTTAATTTGTAATCCCATTTCATATGTAAATAGCCTCACAGGATGTTAGGGGTTGGAAGGGAGCTCTGGAGGTCATTGAGTCCAAGCTTCCCTGACATAGCAGGACCAGAGAATCCAGCACAGGTCACACAGGAACACATCCAGATGGGGCTTGAAAGGCTCCAGAGAAGGAGACTCCATAACCTCTCTGGACAGCCTGCTACAGGTCTATGTGACCCTCAGGTTGTAGATAGGCAGAGGTTGGTCTCTTCTCCCAGGTAACCAGCACCAGAACAAGAGGACACAGTCTCAAGCTGCACCAGGGGAGCTTTAGGCTGGAGGTCAGGAGAAAGTTCTACACAGAGAGAGTGATTGCCCATTGGAATGGGCTGCCTGGGGAGGTGGTGGAGTCACCATCACTGGAGGTGTTCAGGAGGAGACTTGCTGGGGTGTTTGGTGCTATGATTTAGTTGATTAGGTGGTGTTGGATGATTGGTTGGACACAATGATCTTGAAGGTCTCTTCCAATCTGGTTTATTCTATCCTATTCTATTCTCACAGTGCAGAAGTTTCTCCTCATGTTGAGGTGGAACCTCCTGTGCTGTAGTTTATATCCACTGCCCCTTGTCCTATCCCAGGGTGCAACTGAGCAGAGCCTGTCCCCTCCCTCCTGACCCCCAGCCCTCAGATATTTATAGACATGTATTAAATACCTTCTCAGTCTTCTCCAGACTAGACAGCCCCAGGTCTCTCAGCCTCTCCTCATAGGGCAGTGCTCCAGTCCCTTAAGCATCCTTGTAGCCCTAATTACCTGTGAGGAGAGACCACCAGCAGCCTGTCCACAACCTCCTTTCAGGTAGCTGTAGAGAGCAATGAGGTCTCCCCTCAGCCTCATCTTTTTCATACTAAACAGCCCCAGCTCCTTCAGTTGCTCAGACTCGATGATCTCGAAGGTCTTCTCCAACCTGGTTAATTGTATTCTCTCTTCTCTTCTCTTCTCTTCTCTTCTCTTCTCTTCTCTTCTCTTCTCTTCTCTTCTCTTCTCTTCTCTTCTCTTCTCTTCTCTTCTCTTTCTTCTTCTCTTCTCTTCTCTTCTCTTCTTCTCTTTCTCTCTCTTCTCTTCTCTTCTCTTCTCTCTCTCTCCTCTCTCCTCTCCTCTCCTCTCCTCTCCTCTCCTCTCCTCTCCTCTCCTCTCTCTCCTCTCCTCTCCTATGTTCTAGTCTAGTCTAGTCTAGTCTTCATAAGATTTATTTATCATCATTATGTCCACAGAAACACATTCCAACCTCAGCCCCTCACATGAGGAAAACTGAGTTGAAGATTGGCAGATTCATCTGTCTTTCAACTCTCTCTTTTGTCAGACAGATCCTTTGCTCCAATACTGTGATGATTCCACTTGAGAAACCAGACTTCTCATGGTTTTCACACAGGGCAGAAAGGACAAAAGGGTTTGGGTTTTTTTTCCCCCCTCTCATACCAGCTCACAAGTAAAAAGGAAAGTAATTGACAATTATGTGTATTTTCCTACCATTTTTACTGCCACAGAAGGCACAGTACACAGACAATTGCTCATCTCACTAAGCATATTTGTAATACCACTTTAATAATGAATTCTTACTGCTGGATATTGGTTTTAATCCAGTTAAGATTGATGGGGGAGGAAAGAGCAGCAAAGTAAATATCATTTTAATCATTTTAATCAAGCTAACTATTGTGGCTGCTCTCTGCTCTTTCACTGCTGCCATCCCCCTTCAACGAGATGGAAGATGAAAACTGGCTCCCTGTGTATTTTCACAGCCTTCCAAGTGCACCACCTTGTCTTGCCAAAACTAATCCCAGGATTTCTATAGATCTCATTCGGTTTGTTCAGAGCAGGACTTGTACTCAGCTCTGGGGAGGCCACACCTTGAGTGTTGTGTCCAGTTTTGGGCACCACAATCCAAGAGAGATGTGGAGGTGCTGGAGCCAGGGCAGAGGAGGGCAAGGAAGCTGGGAAGGGCCTGGAGAAGAAATCTGATGGAGAGCAACTGAAGGAGCTGGGGATGGTCAGTTTGAAAAGAAGAGGCTGAGGGGAGACCTCATTGCTGTCTACAACTCCCTGAAAGGAGGTTGTGGAGAGGTTGCTGCTGGTCTCTTCTCCCAGGAATTAGTGACAGAACAAGAGGGAATGTCCTCAAGCTGCCACTGGGTAGGTTTAGACTGGACATTAATTAACATTCTTTGATGGTAAGAGTGGTCAGGGCTTGGAATGTGCTGCCCAGGGAGGTGGTTGAGTCCCCAAGCCTGGCTGTGTTTGAAGGTGTTTTGGCTGTGGTGCTTGGGGCTCTGGTTTAGGGGTGAGCCTTGTAGAGTGGGGTTCAGGTTTTGACTTCTTGCTCCTGAGGGTCTTTTCCCACCTGAATGTTGCTGTGATTCTGTAACTGTTTTCTCCAAATGAAAGTTAGAGAACAAGACATGGAAGTGGTCTGTGGATATGAATTATATGTAGAGTCATAGAATGGTCTGGGTTGGAAGGGACCTCCAAAGGTCATCTTGTCCAAGCACCTCTGCGGTCAGCAGGGACATCCTCAACTGGATCAGGTTGCCCAGAGACCTCTCAAGCCTCACTTTGAAATATCTCCATGGATGGGGCCACAATCACCTCCCCATGCAATCTGTTCCCATGTTCCACTGTTGTAGAGAGCAGGAAGGTCTCCCCTGATCCTCCTCTTCTCCAGGCTAAGCAACCCCAGCTCCCTCAGCCTCATCTCACAGGGCTGTGCCCAGACCTCTCCCCAGCTTCACTGCCCTTCTCTGGACACGTTCAAGTGTCTCAATGTCCTCCAAGTCAACTATCTCCATGTCCTTTTGTTTTCTTTCATCTTATCTGATAAAATGCCAACCTAGTTCCAGCTTCCCACTTATTTCTGGAACACTGCACTGCATTTCCCAACTGCCAGCTCTTTTTTTTTGGGGGGGAACAATAGGTTTCTTCAAATTATGCAGAGGTTTGGGTGGTTGGTTTTTTTGAGTCAAAGCTTTCATTTCTGGAAACAAGCAATCACAGGAAATGATTCCTGTGCTTTAGAAAAGAAAACACCATCACAGCAACCCACAGGCAGTTGTTAGTTTTAGTGGTGGCAGTGAAAAACTCCAAGTTATGACTCAGGCTTCCTCCAAAGGCAGATGGAAATTCAGTAGGAATAATCCAAACAACCAGAGTGTGCCCAACAGATCCAGGGAGGCTCACAGGACCCCAGGATGTTAGGGGTTGGAGAGGACCTCTGCACAGTTTTCCTTTCAAATAATGTTGCCTCTTTGTTAATATCCTGGAATTTTTGCATAGATGAATTTGTAATCCCATTTCACAAGTGCACAGGATCAGAGGATGTTAGGGGTTGGAAGAGACCTCTGGAGATGTTCAAGAGGGGATTGGATGTGGCACTTGGTGCCATGGTCTAGTCATGAGGTCTGTGCTGACAGATTGGACTCGATGATCTTTGAGGTCTGTTCCCACCTTGGTGATACTGTGATACTGTGATCATTGAATCCACTCCCCTTGCCAGAGCAGGGCCAGAGAATCCAGCACAGGTCACACAGGAAGACATCCAGATGGGGCTTGAAAGTCTCCAGAGAAGCAGACTCCATAACCTCTCTGGGCAGCCTCTTCCAGGGCTCTGTGACCCTCACAGTGAAGAAGTTCTTCTTTATATTGAGGTGGAACCTCCTGCGCTGTAGTTTCCATCCACTGCCCCTTGTCCTATCTCAGGGTGCACCTGAGCAGAGCCTGTCCCTTCCTTCCTGACCCCCAGCCCTTAGATATTTCTAGACATTCATTCATAGACATACTTACATAACAATTATTCACCAGCAGTGCTGGACCTGGGGATTTCCTAACACATAATGGCTCTCAGGAGTTCAGGAACAAAAATAGAATAGAATAGAATAGAATAGAATAGAATAGAATAGAATAGAATAGAATAGAATAGAATAGAATAGAATAGAATAGAATAGAATAGAATAGAATAGAATAGAATAGAATAGACAGAGAGAGCGAGTGCCCATTGGAATGTGCTGCCCAAGGAGGTGGTGGAGTCACCATCATTGGAGGTGTTCAGGAGCAGACTTGATGGGGTGCTTGGTGCCATGGGTTAGTTGTTTGGGTGAGTTTGATTGGTTGATATGTTGGACATGATGATCTTGAAGGTCTCTTTGAACCTGGTTTGGTTTATTCTGAATAAATATTCAGAATAGAATAGAATAGAATAGAATAGAATAGAATAGAATAGAATAGAACAGAACCGAACCGAACTGAACCGAACCAGGTTGGAAGAGACCTTGAAGATCATTGTGTCCAACCTATCATCCAACACCACCTAATCAACTAACCCATGGCACCAAGCACCCCAGCAAGTCTCCTCCTGAACACCTCCAGTGATGGTGATTCCACCACCTCCCCGGGCAGCACATTTGTAATGGGTTGGGGCAGACCCCCTCCCCACCACACACAGAAATAACGACTCAGACAAACGGACTGCAAAAGTGCTGGGAAGTTTAAATAGAGAACAGTGAGTGTGTGCAAAGAACTACAAACACAGTGACAAGAGAGACCCCAAAACAGACCCAGAGAGATCCCATCCCCACCTTAGGGTGCACCCAAATCCCCCAGGGCTCCTCCTTCCCCCCCCAACTGCTAGGCTAGTCTCAGCTGGCCAGATCTGAGACTGCCCATCCCCCCGTGGCCTTGGGCCTAACCAGGCCCATGGCCGGGAAGATCTCTCCCCAGTTACCGGGTGGCGGAGAGGAAGGAAAGAGGAAGTGCCAGACCCCGCCATGAGACTTAGAGTGGTGCAAGGGATCATGGTAGGAAATAACCTAATTTCCTGTGTCCACCCACTGGGCTGGACTTCTGGACACAGGAAACACCTCTGCAGCAGAGGGCACCCAGCCCAAACTACGACACCATTCCAGTGGGCAATCACTCTCTCTGTGTAAATCTTCCTCCTGACCTCCAGCCTGAACCTCCCCTGGCGCAGCCTGAGACTGTGTCCTCTTGTACTGGTGCTGGCTGCCTGGGAGAAGAGACCAACCTCTGCCTGTCTACAACCTCCCTTCAGGTAGTTGTAGAGAGCAAGAAGGTCTCCCCTGAGTCTCCTCTTCTCCAGGCTAAGCAACCCCAGCTCCCTCAGCCTCTCCTCACAGGGCTGTGTTCCAAGCCCCTCACCAACTTTGTTGCCCTTCTCTGGACACTTCCAGCAACTCAACCTCCTTCCTAAACTGAGGGGCCCAGAACTGGACACAGGACTCGAGGTGTGGCCTAACCAGTGCAGTGTCCAGGGGCAGAATGACCTCCCTGCTCCTGCTGGCCACACTCTTCCTGATGCAGGCCAGGATGCTATTGGCCCTCTTGGCCACCTGGGCACACTGCAGGCTCATGTTCAGCCTACCATCAACCAGCACCCCCAGGTCCCTCTCTGCCTGGCTGCTCTCAGCCACTCTGACCCCAGCCTGTAGCACTGCATGGGGTTGTTGTGGCCAGTGTGAAGAACCTGGCACTTGGATGTGTTCAATCTCCTGCCCTTGGACTCTGCCCATCTGTCCAGCCTGTCCAGGTCCCTCTGCAGAGCCTCTCTACCCTCCAGCAGATCAACTCCTGCCCCCAGCTTGGTGTTATCAGCAAATTTACTGATGATGGACTCAGTGCCCTCATCCAGATCATCAATAAAGACATTGAACTGGCTGGGGCCCAGCACTGATCCCTGGGGCACACCACTGGTGCCTGGCTGCCAGCTGGCTGTGGCACCATTCACCACCACTCTCTGGGTTCGGCCATCCAGCCAGTTCCTAACCCAGCTCAGAGTGCTGCTGTCCAAGCCATGGGCTGACAGCTTGGCCAGGAGTTTGCTATGGGGGACGGTGTCAAAGGCCTTGCTGAATTCCTGATAGACTACATCCACAGGCCTCCCCACATCCAACAGGTGGGTCACCTGCTCGTAGAAGGAGATCAGGTTGGTCAGGCAGGACCTGCCCTTGATGAAGACACAGAGAGCCTGCATCTCAGTAACAAGGGCATGTGTTGTTCTCATCTCTATGCCTGGGGAGATCTTTAAGCATTGGATTAAAACCAAATGAGGACACTTCAGAAGCTCCTGCTGAGAGACACAAGACTTCAAAGCTTACAAAAGGAAGACATTTAGCTGGCTCTCTGTTTTGACTAGATACATGTTTAGATCTCTAAACAACACTTTGGGGTAAGGGAAGTTCCATGTAAACATGAGGAAATATTTTTTCACTGTGAGGCTGAGGGAACAAGCTTGAATGTAGAGGATTTGACCTTGATATGAGGAGAAACTTCTTTCCAGTGAGGGTGAGAGAGCCCTGGAGCAGGCTGCCCAGAGAGGTTGTGGAGTCTCCTTCTCTGGACACATTCCAAACCCATTTGGATGCATTCCTGTGCAGACTGCCCTGGGTGATGCTGCTTTGGCAGGGGGTTGGACTCAATGGTCTCTGGAGGGGCAATGGTTTTAAGCTGGAAAAGAGCAAATTTAGATTGGATGTTAGGAATAAGTTCTTTATCATAGGGGTGGTGGAACACTGGAACAGATTGCCCAGGGAGGTGGTTGAGCCCCCATCCTTAGAGATACTCAAGGTAAGACTCAACTGGGCAACCTAATCCAGCTGGGGATGTCCCTGATGACTGTGGGGACGTTGGACTGGATGACCTTTGGAGGTCCCTTCTGGCTCAGACCATGTTATGATTCTGTGATTCTGCAACCCAGTGCTTTCAACAATAATTTATTAGCTTGGATAGAATCTGGCAGAGAGAATAAGGCATTTTATTCATGAGACTATATTGCAATAAAGGAGAAGTACCATCAGAATCTGAGCATGCTGTTTCCATGACCTGATGCTGACAGCTGTGGGACCTTCCCAACCTGTTTAAAATTTTAATACATCTTCAGAGCTCTCAGCAGTGGCAGCGACTAAAATGTTGGGAAGTGGCTCCCAGGACATAAAAAGGGCAAAGTGAAAAAGAGGGAAGACAACAAAAAGAGCTGTCACTCCTCCAGGCAGTGTAGCACTTATTCCCAGCCTGGGATGCAGCTTGCAGATGCAGGACAAGTGCTTGTCGTCCTTATCTACTGTGATTTACATCAGGACTTCCTCCTGCTCTGTAAGCAAAGCTAAGGACAAAACCTCCAAAGGCACTGTGCAGCAATGCTTCTTCCTAGCTTGTTACAAGCTCCAAGATGTACCAACATAGAAATCATAGAATCATAGAATCAGTATGGTTGGACATGAGATAGAGCTGGCACTAGGGAGCCTCTGCAGAGGAGTTTTGATAATTGGTATCACAGAATCACAAAACCACTTCTAAGGTCATCTATATAATGGTTGACCTTTGGTTTACACACTAGCTTCAACTGCTGCAAGACAGAAGTTGTGTGAGGGGAAGAAAAGTAAATGGTGTCAATCCAGTGCAGTGTTCAGTAGTCCCAAGGCAAGGCTCTGAGGAGTGGCTGAAACTGAGTCTAGGCCACAGAATCACAGCAACATTCAGGTTGGAAAAGACCCTCAGGATCACCAAGTCCAACCCAGAACCCTATTCTACAAGGGTCACCCCTAAACCATAGCCCCAAGCACCACAGACAAACCACGCTGAAACACAGCCAGGCTTGGGGACTCCACCACCTCCATGGGCAGCACATTCCAAGCCCTGACCACTCCTGCTGCGACAAAAATGTTTCCTAGTGTCCATTCTAAACCTACCCAGTGGCAGCTTGAGACCATTCCCTCTTGTTCTATCACTAATTACCTGTAAGAAGAGATCAGCAGCAGCCTCTCCACAACCTCCCTTCATGTAGCTGTAGACAGCAAAGAGGTCTCCCCTCAGCCTCCTCTGTTTCACACTAACCATCCCCAGTTTCTTCAGTCTCTCTCCGTCAGATTTATTCTCCAGGCCCTTCCCCATCTTCCTTGCACTCCTCTGCACAGGCTAGGTTAATGTTGGTGGGGGGAAATTTCAACCCACCACATAAATACAGCTTCATTTGCTTCTATCCCAATCTGGCCTGGCAATTTTATTGGGGGGGGTAGTTCTCAAAAGTAGTTGGGGGGTAATTTCAACTCATCACCACAAGTCAGGTCCCACCATGGGTCTGAATCATAGAATCACAGAATCAACCAGGTTGGAAAAGACCTCAGAGATCATCAAGTCCAAGCTATCCCACTTCTGACAGCTCTGTTAGTTGTTTAGGTGGGTTGGATTGGTTGATGGGTTGGGCACGATGATCTTGAAGGTCTCTTCCAACCTGGTCTGGTCTGGTCTGGTCTGGTCTATCCTATCCTATCCTATCCTATCCTATCCTATCCTATCCTATCCTATCCTATCCTATCCTATCCTATCCTATCCTATCCTATTCCATTCTATTCTATTCTAATACCTAACATCTCCTCACAACTATACCATGTCTCCAAGTGCCACATCCAAGCCATTTTTGAACACCTCCAGGGATGGTGACTCCACCACCTCCCTGGGCAGCACATCCCAATGGCCAATCTCTCTTGCTGGGAAGAAACTTTCTCCTCATCTCCACCCTCAACCACCCCTGGCACAGCTTGAGACTGTGTCCTCTTGTTCTGGTGCTGGTTACCTGGGAGAAGAGACCAACCCCCACCTGGCTACAACCTCCCTTCAGGGAGTTGTAGACAGCAATAAGGTTTCCCCTGAGTCTCCTCTGCTCCAGGCTGGACAGGAAAGGAACTTTTTATGTTGTCACATACAATATCAACATAAAGAAATGTGGATCTCCTGCCCTCATATCTCTGTACTTATCAAACTCTCTGCCTTCAAACAGAAGGAATTGTCTCTTTCTTTGTGCCTTTTGATAGACTGCTCTTAGAAAAGGGAAAAAAGGAAAGGAAAGAAGAGCAGTCCTGAAAAGAAAATGGTAATGTGAAATGAAGTTGTGCAAATGGAGATACGATTTTACCTCACACCATACATGATGGGAACACTAATGACATCTCTGGAGCCTTCATTCCAGTCAAATCAAAATCATAATTAATTGCTTCAGGAGGCTGCTAAATGCCCACAGCACTGAGAAGTCGATGGGAACTACTTCAGTGCTTTCCCTGCTGTAAGACTCCAGCACAAACCCTTAAACATGGAAAGGATTAATCAGGTCTCACAGCACCCCTTGGAGTTCCAGGCTTCTCCCAGGCTTTCCCACGGAGCCTCCCTCCCCCAGGATTCAAATACACACACACTGCTGGGAGAATCATAGAACCAAGACTCATAGACTCATAGACTTACAGACTCATCAAATCACAGTATCATTGAATAATCATAGAATGGTCCAGGCCAGAAGGGACCTCCAAAAGTCATCCAGTCCAACCTCCCTGCAGTCAGGAGAGACATCCCCAGCTAGACCAGGTTGCCCAGAGCCCTGCCAAGCCTCACCATGAATATCTCCAGGGATGGGACCTCAACCACCTCTCTGGGCAACCTGTTCCAGTGTTCCACCACTCTCATGGTAAAGAACTTGTTCCTAACATCCCATTTATGACTCTGATGTAACAGGAAGCCAAGAGGCCTTGGAGCACAAAATCATAGAATCATAGAATTGTCAGGGTTGGAAGGGACCTCAGGGATAATGAAGTTCCAATTCCCCTGCCATGGGCAGGGACACCTCACACCACAGCAGGTTGCTCACAGCCACATCCAGCCTGGCTGCAAACACCTCCAGGCATGAGGCTTCCACCACCTCCCTGGGCAACCTCTGCCAGGCTCTCACCACCCTCATGGGCAACAACTTCTTCCTAACATCCAATCTCAATCTACCCATTTCTAGTTTTGTTCCATCCCCCTATCACTCCCTGACACCCTCAAAAGTCCCTCCCCAGCTTTCTTGTGGCCCCCTTCAGATACTGGAAGGCCACAATTAGATCTCCTGGGAGCCTTCTCTTCTCCAGACTGAACAGCCCCAACTCCCTCAGTCTGTCCTCATAGCAGAGCAGCTCCAGCCCTCTGATCATCCTTGTGGCCCTTCCCTGGACATCTTCCAGCACCTCCAGAGCCTTCCTGTACCAGAGGCTCCAGAACTGGACACAGTGCTTCAGGCAGGATCTCAGCAGAGCAGAGTTGGGGGAGGATCACCTCCCTGGCCCTGCTGGCTGTGCTTCTCTTGATGCAGCTCAGGCTCTGGTTGGCTTTCTGTGCTGCAAGTGCTCACTGCTGGCTCCTGTTGAGCTTCTCCTCCCCCAGCACCCCCAGGTCCTTTTCTTCAGGGCTGCTCTCAAGCCAGTCCCTGCCCAGCCGATATCAGTGCCTGACATTACCCCAAAAGCAGCAGCACAGAATTCCCTCTCAGGAGACATTTACATTTCTTGCAATAAGCAAAGCCTGTGACAAAAGGATGTGTAACACAATGTAATTGTGCCATTTCTCAGAGTTTTACATAATGACTGGCTGGTTCTAAATTGTACTTCACGATTGGGAGCAGGGGAATGTAATTGTTCTCTGGATGCTGCTGGTAGCTCCTGAGGGCACGATCAATCCTGCTGAGATGTATAACTCATGCACTGTTTGCCTCTGATGCAGGCACACTTATGAAAGCCATGCAGTGATTAGATTCCTCCAGAATGAATGTCTCTATAAATCCTTGTCGTGCACATTTCAACACCTGCATCCAGTGAAGGTCTGGGTCGAGGCAATCCCAGGCACAAATCCAGGCTGGGCAGGGACTGGCTGGAAAGCAGCCCTGAGGAGAGAGACTCGGGGGTGCTGGGGGAGGAGAAGCTTCACCAGGAGCTCTCAGTGTGCACTTGCAGCCTGCAAAGCCAATCAGATCCTGGGCTGCATCAGAAGTGTGGCCAACAGGGCAAGGGAGGTGATTCTGCCCCTCTGCTCAGCTCTGGGGAGACCCCACCTGGAGTACTGCCTCCAGTTCTGGAGCCCCTATGACAAGAGGGATGTGGAGGTGCTGGAAGGTGTCCAGAGAAGGGCCACGAGGATGAGCAGAGGGCTGGAGCACCTCTCCTATGAGGACAGACTGAAGGAGTTGGGGCTGTTCAGTCTGGAGAAGAGAAGGCTCCCAGGTGACCTCATTGTGGCCTTCCAGTATCTGAAGGGGGCTACAGGAAGGCTGGGGAGGGACTGCTCAGGATGTCAGGTAGTGATAGGACTAGGGGGAATGGAATGAAGCTGGAGGTGGGGAGATTCAGGCTGGAGGGGAGGAGGAAGTTCTTCCCCATGAGAGTGGTGAAGCCCTGGAATGGGTTGTCCAGGGAGGTGGTTGAGGCCCTGTCCCTGGAGGTGTTTAAGGCCAGGCTGGCTGAGGCTCTGTCCAGCCTGATGTAGTGTGGGGTGTCCCTGCCCATGGCAGGGGGGTTGGAACTAGCTGATCCTTGTGGTCCCTTCCACCCTTGACTGATACTATGATACTATGATACTAAGGTCTTGGGCCCCTGGCATGAGGCTGAGGCAGAACTCACTGACCTCCATAAGAGCCATAATGAAATAAAAGAAATTAAAATAAAAAATAATAAAAAATAAATAAAATAAAGTCCTCTCCCATCTCATATCATAGAAGCATAGAATGGTCCAGGCCAGAAGGGATCTCCAAAGCTCATCCAGTGCAACCCCCTCTGCAGTCAGCAGGGCCATCCCCAGCTGGATCATGCTGCCGAGGGCCTCAACAAGACTCACCTTGAATATCTCCAGGGCTGGGCCCTCAACCACCTCCCTGAGCAACCTCTTAATGTGCTGTCCAGGGAGGTGGTGGAGTCACCATCACTGGAGGTGTTTAGAAAGAGCCTGGATGAGGCACTTGGTACCATGGGTTAGTTGATGAGATGATGTTGGGTGATAGGTTGGACTTGATAATCTCAAACATCTTTTCCAACCTGGTCTCGTCTCGTCTCGTCTCGTCTCTTCTCTTCTCTTCTCTTCTCTTCTCTTCTCTTCTCTTCTCTTCTCTTCTCTTCTCTTCTCTTCTCTTCTCTTCTCTTCTCTTCTCTCTTCTCTTCTCTTCTCTTCTCTTCTCTTCTCTTCTCTTCTCTTCTCTTCTCTTCTCTTCTCTTCTCTTCTCTTCTCTTCTCTTCTCTTCTCTTCTCTTCTCTTCTCTTCTCTTCCTTCCCTTCCCTTCCTTCCCTTCCCTTCCCTTCCCTTCCCTTCCCTTCCCTTCCATTCCAGTGTTCTGCCACCCTCATAGTGAAGAATTTGTTCCTCACATCCCGTTCAAATCTGTCCTTCTCTAGTCTGAAGCCATTGTCCCTTGTCCTGTCCCTGGAGGCCTTTGCAATCAGTCTCTCTCCATCCTTCCTGTAGCCCCCTTCAGCTACTGGCAGGCTTCTATTAGGTGTCCCTGGAGCTTTCGCTGAACACCCCCAGCTCCCTCAGCCTGTCCTTGTAGCAGAGCTGCTCCAACTCCCTGATCATTTTCGTGTCCCTCCTCTGGACCCTCTCCACCAGCTCCATGTCCTTCCTGTATCGAGGGCTCCAGACCTGCACACAGTGCTCCAGGTGAGGTCTCAGCAGAGCAAAGTGGCAGAATCACCTTGATTACACTGGACACATTTACAGTCACAAGGCACCTTCCTATCTAATTGGACTCCATTTGGTGCCTGGGGTGCTGCTCTGGCTCTTGCTCAGCAGGACCTGTCCCAGCTTCTCACGGCATTTTCCCATGGGAGGGAAGCCAGCCACAACATTAAGCATCCTTCTGCCACATTTTTTGGAAAGATTGGACCTGATAGGCACTTAGCACAGCGTGAGCAGAATTAGCTGCCCTCACAAAAAGCAGCCAAGGGCACTGATAAAAACCAGAGACTATTTAAGCAGTCAGCAGGTGCTCCTGAAAGGACAGCGCTCTCTGCGGCACCTCAAGCCAGAGGAGAGCAGCGCCCTCAGCTACCTCAGGCTAAACGTGATCCGAAGTGAGGTACACACACAAATTACACAGTGGGGGAGGAGCTGAGCAAAGAGAAACCTAATGAGGTTCAACAAGGAGAAGTGCAGAGTCCTGCAACTGGGGAGGAAGAATAAACTGCACCAGTACAGGTTACAGGTTAGGAGGTGATCTGCTGGAGAGCAGCCCCATGGAGAAGGACCTGATGGAAAACAAGTTCTGCATGGGACAGTAATGTGCCCTGGTGGCCAAGAAGGCCAGTGGGATCCTGGAATGCATTCAGAGGAGTGTGTGCAGCAGAGCCAGGGAGGTTCTCCTCCCCCTCTGCTCTGCCCTGGTTCCAGTTCCGGGCTCTCCTGTACAAGACAGACAGGGATCTACTCAACAGAGTCCAACAGAGGGTTACAAGGATGATGAAGGAAGTGGAGCACTGCCTGGTGAGGAGAGGCTGGGAGCCCTGGGGCTGTATAGTCTGGAGAAGAGAAGACTGAGAGAGGATCTGAACAATGTCTATCACTGTCTATGCAGTATCTGAAGGGGGCCTACAGGAAGGCTGGGGAGGGACTGCTCAGGATCTCAGGGAGTGATAGGACTAGGGAGAATGGAATGAAGCTGGAGGTGGGGAGATTGAGGCTGGAGGGGAGGAGGAAGTTCTTCCCATGAGAGTGGTGAAGTCCTGGAATGGGTTGTCCAGGGAGGTGATTGGGGCCCCATCCCTGGAGGTGTTTAAGGCCAGGCTGGCTGAGGCTCTGGCCAGGCTGATGTAGTGTGGGGTGTCCCTGCCCATGGCAGGGGGGTTGGAACTAGATGATCCTTGTGGTCCCTTCCAACCCTGACTGATACTATGATACTATCAATATCTGAGGGGTGAGTGTCAGGAAGGGACAGGCTCTGCTCAGTTGCATCCTGTGGTAGGACAAGGGACAAAGGATGGAAACTTCAGCACATGAGGTTCCACCTCAACATGAGGAGGAACTTCTTCACTGTCAGGGTCATAGAGCCCTGCAACAGGCTGCCCAGAGAAGTTGTGGAGTTTCCTTCTCTGGAAGCTTTCCAGCCCCATCTGGATGTGTTCCTGTGTGACCTGTGCTTGATTCTATGGTCCTGCTCTGGCAGGGGGATTGAACTCAATGATCTCCTGAGGTCCCTTCCAATCCCTAACATCCTGTGAGCCTGTGAGATAGCTGGAGATAGCTGAGTGGTTCAGGGCATAATTCATCTCATTTAGTGAACATACCTGAAACTCATGATGTGCTTTTCTCACACACTGACTATAAAGTGAGTCCTAACAAGCTAAACCAGATATAAATGTATGCACTGCAGGCTGCTAAAGTTAGCTGAAATTGGTCTTGCACCAAGTGTTTACTAATAACTGAACTAACAGGAAGCATGGATGAAAGTGGCTCAGTGCATTACTTTAATATTGTTTATATTGCCAATGGACTGTGCAGAGAGCAGAAAGATGAAAGAGAGGTTGGAAAGACATAAATCTTCCCTAAGCATGGAGAGAGTCATATTTATGTACATCCTTATGCACCATAATACTGTATTGATTTCCATCAGTTCCACATAGGCCATCAATACCACAGAAGCACAGAAATATTCAGGTTGGAGAAGACCCTCAGGAGCACAAAGTCCAACCCACAACCCTACTCTACAAGGGTCATCCCTAAACCATAGCCCCAAGCACCACAGACAAACCACGCTGAAACACAGCCAGGCTTGGGGACTCAACCACCTCCATGGGCAGCACATTCCAAGCCCTGACCACTCTTGCTGTGACAAAAAATGTTTCCTAATGGCCAGTCTAAACCTACCCAGTGGCAGCTTGAGGACATTCCCTCTTGTTCTGTCACTAATTCCCTGGGAGAAGAGACCAGCAGCAGCCTCTCCACAACCTCCTTTCAGGGAGTTGTAGACAGCAATGAGGTCTCCCCTCAGCCTCCTCTCTTTCACACTAACCATCCCCAGCTCCTTCAGTTGTTCTTCATCACATTTCTCCTCCAGGCCCTTCCCAGCTTCCTTGCCCTCCTCTGCCCTGGCTCCAGCACCTCCACATCCCTCTTGGATTGAGGTGACCCAAACTGGACACAATCCTCAAGGTGTGGCCTCCCCAGAGCTGAGTCCCAGGGGACAATCCCCTCCCTGCTCCTGCTGGACACAGCATTGCTGATCCCAGCCAGGATGCCTTTGGCTTTCTTAGCCCCCTGGGCACACTGCTGGCTCCTCTTCAACTGCTTGTCAATGAGCACCCCCAGGTCCCTTTCTGCCAGGCAGCTTCCCAGCCACACTGCCCCAAGCCTGTGGTGTTGCTTGGGGTTGTTGTGCCCCAAGTGCAGGACCTGGCACTTGGCCTTGCTGAAGCTCCTCCTGGCAACGTTGGCCATTCCCTCTTATTCTGTCACTGATTACCTGTGAGAAGAGACCAGATTGGAAGAGACCTTCAAGAGCTTTCATCCCATTTAGCCTGGAGAAGAGGAGGCTCAGGCGAGACCTTCCTGCTCTCTCCAAATACCTGAAGGGAGGTTGTAGCCGGGTGGGGGTTGGTCTCTTCTCCCAGGCACCCAGAACAAGAGGACACAGTCTCAAGTTGTGCCAGGGGAGGTTTAGGCTGGAGGTGAGGAGAAAGTTCTTCCCAGCAAGAGAGACTGGCCATTGGGATGTGCTGCCCAGGGAGGTGATCCTGCTGCTGAGTGTTCAACTTCTTCTGAGCATTAGCCTAACTGGTACCTCAGAGAGGCACATCCTTTCTTTTCCTGCAAATCACAGATGATCCACTGGGAGAGAGCCAAAGATTGTAACTGTGACAACGTCAGAGAGATGAGTTTAAAACAAAGAAACAAGCAAAACCCAACAAAAACCCCAACCACACAAAAAACCCCAAACAACAACCAACCAAACAAAAGAGACAAGTGAAGCAATAAAATAAAAGGAAGGAGTCTGCAAGTCCCCAGCTGGCTCTTCCAATCCTCATTATTAGAAGAAATAAAGAGAAGAGGTAATCCTTAACTGAAAGAAAGCAGAATTCACACTTCATCTGCTCCATCTCTGCTTGTCTCCCTGAGCAGGAGCCAGCTGTGGCATAGCTAACACACACTGTGCTGCCTGTGGTCTTTCTTAATTACTCATAGTTCAGCCCTCCCCTTTGTCACTGCCTGGTTTCCCATATTCATCACAGTTTTCTACCCATTCTTGTTTTTTTCCCTGCTGCCTCCTCTTAAATTTCACTTTGCTGGTGTTTGTCATTTTGCTGCTTCAGCTAAACACCAATATGTCCAGGTGTGAGCTCTTGCACGTGCCCTCAGACCAAGGGGCTCTCTCCAGCAGGGGCTGAATTTGGTTGTATAGCAGAGGCAGAGCAGGTTTGCCATGACTGGAGGAATCATAGAATTGTCAAGGTTGGAAGGGACCTTAAGGGACCTCAAGGATCATGAAGTTCCCACCTCCCTGCCATGGGCAGGGACGCCTCACACTACAGCAGGTTGCTCACAGCCACATCCAGCCTGGCTGCAAACACCTCCAGGCAGGAGGCTTCCACCACCTCCCTGGGCAACCTGTGCCAGGCTCTCACCACCCTCCTGGGCAACAACTTCTTCCTAACATCCAATCTGAATCTACCCATTGATAGTTTTTTTCCATCCCCCCCAGTCCTATCACTCCCTGACACCCTCAAAAGTCCCTCCCCAGCTTTCTTGTAGCCCCCTTCAGATGCTGGAAGGTCACAATTAGGTCTCCTTGGAGCCTTCTCTTCTCCAGACTGAACAACCCCAACTCCCTCAGTCTGTCCTCATAGCAGAGCAACTCCAGCCCTCTGCTCATCCTCATGGCCCTTCTCTGGACACCTTCCAGCACCTCCAGATCCTTCCTGGAGCAGAGGCTCCAGAACTGGATGCAGTACTCCAAGTGTGATCTCAGCAGAGTGGAGCAGAGGGGCAGAATCCCCTCCCTGGCCCTGCTGGCTCTGCTTCTCATGCTGCAGCCCAGGCTCTGCTTGGCTCTCTGGGCTGCAAGTGCTCACTGCTGGCTCCTATTGAGCTTCTCATCCCCCAGCACCCCCAGGTCCTTTTCTTCAGGGCTGCTTTCAAGCCAGTTGCTGCCTTGAAGGAAGGGGAGATATCATCAAGAAGGATGAGCCTGTGGGCTTCAACTGAGAGCTTGATGTCCCCTAAAGAGCAGGAGTGGATGACTGTCCAAGTAAGAGGTGGGGATAAGCTAAGAGAGCTACTCCTACCTACAAGGACATAGGTAGGTAGTTTGCCTATCTACCATTAGACATCTTCTCCTTCTGCTTGCTCTGCTTTTGCCTTTCCAGCCCCCCAAGAATGTCTCCAGCTGAATCTCTCCACCAGGGTCCCAGCAGACTTTGCTCACTCTCTCATCCCCTGCCACACTAATCTTTGCTCTGTTTCCCACCCGTGTGGCCATGTAGGGCATCACCTTGGCCCCAAACCAGCCCAGCCTCAGGTAGGCAGAGTGTAGGAAGAAGGACATCATCAGTCTACAAGCTGCTTTGGGGCTAACTAGACATGGGGATCCAGCACTGCTGCCTGGGCTGGCCATTTCACTGCAGGGTGGGATGCTCCTGGGCAGCCTTCAATGCTGTGGTAGCCCTGAGGCACACTGAGACTTTTCCCACTTCTCTTTTTCGATGTCTCACAGCTGCTTTATCATAGAATCATAGAGTCAATAAGGTTGGAAAAGCCCTCAGAGATCATCAAGTCCAACCTATTATCTAATACCTAATACTTCCTGACAACTAAACCATGGCTCCAAGTGTCACATCCAAGCCTTTTGTGAACACCTCCAGGGATGGTGACTCCACCACCTCCCTGGGCAGCACATTCCAGTGGCCAATCTCTCTTGCTGGGAAGAACTTTCTCCTCACCTCCAGCTTAAACTTCCCTTGGTCCAGCTTGAGACTGTGTCCCCTTGTTCTGGTGCTGGTTGCCTGGGAGAAGAGACCAACCCCCACCTGCCTACAACCTCCCTTCAGGGAGTTGGAGAGAGCAAGAAGGTCTCCCCTGAGCCTCCTCTTCTCCAGGCTAAGGAAGCCCTGCTCCCTCAGCCTCTCCTCATAGGGCTTGTGCTTGAGACCAAACTCCTTCACACCCAGTCATAAACATCTCCCAGCTCCAAACATTTTCAGTGCCACATTTTCAAGGTTAAAAAAAAACCCTACCCAGTGAGAAGGAGGAGGACTTAATGTATTTGATTCTCAGTTGAGCAGGTTGGGGCCACTCAGAGCTCCGAGCAGTTTGCTGTAGTTATGTAGATGGTAACCCCCCAGGAGCATTAATAGATAAAAACCATAAGGCACTTGCACAGCACTCAGTAATCAAATGGAGGAAATCATTTACTTCACCCAGCAGACAATAAAAATTCAAAACCTTGGGGGAGGATTTGTGTTCCCTCCCCCCCCAGTCATATTCCATGCTGCAACCCTCGTTCCCCTTGCAGGCCCTATCACAGAAAGGCTAATTGTGCTGTGCTTGTCCAGATTAATGTGCTGCCACCCCAGGTAGCACTCTGAAGATTTAGCCTCTGAGGTCTCAGGCAGCAATTGTCACATCCCTGAAGGCAAGGGAAAAAAAACTCCTGCTGGTTTATGCAGTCCTTCCATTATCAGCACCATGCAGCAGCTGCAGTACCACATCAGATTTCCTCAAGGTCTTTAATACAAGGAGGAACCACAACGAGACATAAAACTTTGCCAGCTTTCCCTGGCCTTCTGCATTGTGGGACTACAGCCTGAGGGAAGCTGAGGGGTGGAAGAGTTTAACTACAGCTGGCCTGGCCTGGAAGGAGACAGGTTGGGAGTCCTCCCAGGGTCCCTTCCATCCCTGTTTCTTAGGATTGCTGACTGGTCAAAGTAGAACAAGTCACACAGAATCACAGAGTCATGGCTGGAAGAGACCTCAAAGATCATCCAGTCCCACCCTCAACCCAGCACTGAAGGGTCAGCATTAAACCATGTCCTTAAATGCAAGTCTATCTGCAGACTGTTTTAAAACATAATTTGAAACAGGCAAGAAGTTCTTCAGGCCAGGCTGGATGTGGCTCTGGGCAACCTGCTGTAGTGTGGGGTGTCCCTGCCCATGGCAGGGGGGGTTGGATGATCCTTGAGGTCTCTTCCAACACTGACAATTCTGTGATTCTGTGAAATAATTTACAGCAGGTAAGAATCACATCCTGGTAAGGTCACATCCTGGGCTGCAGCAAGAGAAGCACAGCCAGTAGGTCAAGGGAGGGGATTCTCCCCTTCTACTCCACTCTGCTGAGACCCCACCTGGAGCTCTGCATCCAGTTCTGGAGCCTCTATTGCAAGAAGGATCTGGAGGTGCTGGAAGGTGTCCAGAGAAGGGCCATGAGGATGAATAGAGGGTTGGAGCTGCTCTGCTATGAGAACAGACTGAGGGAGTTGGGGTTGTACAGGCTGGAGGAGAGAAGGCTCCAAGGAGACCTCATTGTGGCCTTCCAATATCTGAAGGGGGCTCTAAGAAAGCTGGGGAGGGACTTTTGAGGGTGTCAGGGAGTGATAGGACTGGGGGACATGGAAACAAAATAGAAATGGTTAGATTGAGATTGGATGTGAGGAAGAAGTTCTTCAGCATGAGGGTGGTGAGAGCCTGGCACAGGTTGCCCAGGGAGGTGGTGGAAGCCTCATCCCTGGAGGTGTTTGCAGCCAGGCTGGATGTGGCTGTGAGCAACCTGCTGTAGTGTGAAGTGTCCCTGCCCATGGCAGGGGAATTGGAACTTCATGATCCTTGAGGTCCCTTCCAACCCTAACAATTCTATGATTCTATGATTTTGTGCTCCAAGGCCTCTTGGCTCCCTGTTAAATTTTTGAGTCATAAAATGCCAGGCTGGAAGGGAACTCAAGGATCATCTGGTCCAAGCTTTCTAGGGAAAAGCACAGTTGAAATAAGATGGCCCTGCACCCTGTCCAGATAAATCTTAAAAGTGTCCAATGTTGGGAAAACATTCCTGTACAGGGCTGGAAACATCACATATTCTGAAAACTCATGAAACTTGCTCATAAAAAGAAGTGGTGCCTGGGAACAAGCAGTTATTGACTATCAGCTAATTTCATTTGAAATAATGACCTTATATAATCCATTTTCTATGATAAGAAAATAGAACAGAAATAGAGTAGAAAGTAGAGTAGAGTAGAGTAGAGTAGAGTAGAGTAGAGAATAGAATAGAATAGAATAGAATAGAATAGAATAGAATAGAATAGAATAGAATAGAATAGAATAGACCAGGTTGGAAGAGACCTTGCTGATCATCAAGTCCAACCTATCATCCAACACCATCTCATCAACTAAGCCATGGCACCAAGCACCTCATCCAGTCTCTTCCTAAACACCTCCAGTGATGGTGACTCCACCACCTCCCTGGGCAGCACATCCCAATGGCCAATATCTCTCTATATGAAGAATTTCTGCCTAACATCCAGCCTAAACCTCCCCTGGCACAGTTTGAGACTGTGTCCTCTTGTTCTGGTGATGGTGCCTGGGAGAAGAGACCAACCTCTGCTTGTCTACAACCTCCCTTCAGGGAGCTGGAAAGAGCAAGAAGGTCTCCCCTGAGCCTCCTCTTCTCCAGGCTAAGCAACCCCAGCTCCTTCAGTCTCTCCTCACAGGGCTGTGCTCCAAACCCCTCCCCAGCTTTGTTGCCTTTCTCTGGACACCTTCCAGCACCTCAACCTCTTTCCTAACCTGAGGAGCCCAGAACTGGACACAGGACTCAAGGTGTGGTCTAACCAGTGCAGTGCACAGGGCAGAATGACCTCCCTGCTCCTGCTGGCCACACTGTTCCTGATGCAGGCCAGGATGCCATTGGCCTTCCCACCTTAGGAAGGAGACAAGTTCTATCCTCTTGGCACTTAGCTGATGTTCCTAAGGTGAGTTCAGACCCCTCACAGATTGCACTGTGTCCTTACAGAAACAGCCACAGCAGCAGTGCTTCTTCCCTAAAAACTGCTCTTTCTTTTCCTTTTCCCCAGGGATTGTTTAATTCCTGGATCTCCAGGCCCTTGGCAAAGGTAAATAACTGCACAATAAACCTTTGAAGGAGTGTGGCTCTAGCAGCTAGTTGTTATAAGAGAAATTGGTGCTGAATGTATAATTCAGGGCTTCAAGGAAAAAATTCCAGCCAGGTATAAATTAAGGACCCAGCACTGCGCTCACTGAAGCCTGCTGGAACATGACTGGATTCTAAATGACCACTGGAGGTTACTGTTTCCCCACAGAAATCCAACCAGCCAAGCATTATGCTAATTCCTTTCAATTATTAAAACCAGGCAGCCTTGGTATCAGTGGCTACAAATTGCTCTCACATATGGCAAGCTGTGTGCAGCGTGTTCCAGGGTGGCAGAAAGCAGGAGGCAGGGGAGGCCATTGGAGCTTGCAAGCACAGGGATGCAGTAGCAAGAAGATTTCTTGCTGCATGCCATTATTATTTGTTATTGATAGGTGTATTACCCCAGGACCTAGAAACCCAACAGTTATTAAGCTTCTGCTGTGTGAAGTGCTCTGGAGATTGGAAAGGCTGCTTGCAGCCACCCACACCCATAGCAAGGAGACAACAGGCTTTCACTGGCAGGTAAGAACCCATCAGAGAGTATTGATTGGCATGATAGACAATATGGTCCAGGCCCCAGCCACCTCTTTGTCACCTCATCCTGGCAGAAACTGCAGACACCTGCAGAAGGATCATTTTAAGCCATGAGCCAAAAGAGGACACTAAAGGTATTTTGCAAGTGCTTATATGTGCTAGGTGAAGCCCAGCCCAGGAGGAGTGGGCTGGAAAAAAACTAGCCTCAGATGGGCAAAGAAAGTGAGCAGAGAGACCTGGCCTCCCCTCCCAGGAGGAGGGATCCCTGGGTCAAAGTTTAGACCATTCCCACTTTCTGTCCACAACCCTATTTATGGGGGGGCAATGTCCTGTTTCACATTTATTAAATCCCCTCTCAGCCTTCTCCTCTCCAGACTAAACAGCCCCAGGCCTCTCAGTCTCTGCTCACCAGGCAGTGCTGCAGTCCCTCCAGCATCTTTGCAGCCCTCTGTTGGACTCTCTCCAGCAGATCCCTGTCCCTCCTGAAATGGGGAGCCCAGAACTGGATGCAATATTCCAGGTGTGGCCTCACCAGGGCAGAGGAGAGGGGAAGGAGAACCTCCTTTGGTCTGCTGGACACACTTGTTCAAAGGCAAGCTCTGGGAGGCAGGTGCTGCCTTCTAAAATCCACTTGTGCAACATCTGTGTGGCAAATCTGCACAAGGGCCCCAAGAAACTCCCTCAGTGCTAGCAGTAAAAACAATAATAAGGTGATTCTACTTCTGAAAATACCTTCAAAGAATGGAATGGAATGGAATGGAATGGAATGGAATGGAATGGAATGGAATGGAATGGAATGGAATTAACCAAGTTGGAA
This sequence comes from Melanerpes aurifrons, assembly GCA_011125475.1. NCBI lineage: Eukaryota > Metazoa > Chordata > Aves > Piciformes > Picidae > Melanerpes > Melanerpes aurifrons. Next base: position 3,070,972 of record WWNC01000060.1, read on the forward strand.
AAGACATCAGAGATCATCAAGTCCAACCCAACACCATCTAATCAACTAAACCATGGCACCAAGTGCCTCATCCAGGCTCTTCCTAAACACTTCCAGCGATGGTGACTCCACCACGTCCCTGGGCAGCACATCCCAATGGCCAACCTCTCTTCTGGGAAGAACTTCTTCCTAACTCCCAGCCTAAATCTCCCCTGACACAGCTTGAGACTGTGTCCTCTTGTTCTGGTGCTGGGTGCCTGGGACAATAGACACAGGCCATTATATTTTAAGTCATATCAGGCTGACAGAGTTGGGGTTGCTCAGTTTGGAGAAGAGAAGGCTCTCCTATGAGAACAGACTGAAGGAGTTGGGGCTGTTCAGTCTGGAGAAGAGAAGGCTCCCAGGTGACCTCATTGTGGCCTTCCAGTATCTGAAGGGGGCTACAGGAAGGCTGGGGAGGGACTGCTCAGGATCTGAGATAGTGATAGGACTAGGGGGAATGGAATTAAGCTGGAGGTGGGGAGATTCAGGCTGGAGGGGAGGAGGAAGTTCTTCCCCATGAGAGTGGTGAAGCCCTGGAATGGGTTGTCCAGGGAGGTGGTTGGGGCCCTGTCCCTGGAGGTGTTTAAGCCCAGGCTGGCTGAGGCTCTGGCCAGGCTGATGTAGTGTGGGGTGTCCCTGGCCATGGCAGGGGGCTTGGAACTAGATGATCCTTGTGGTCCCTTCCAACCCTGAATGAAACTATACTATGATTCTATGAAGGGGGCTACAAGAAAGCTGGGGAGGGACATTTTAGGATGTCAGGGAGTGATAGGACTAGGGGGGATGGAAGAAAGATAGAAATGGATAGATTCTGGTTGGATGTTAGGAAGAAGTTGTTCTCCAGGAGGGGGGTGAGAGACTGGCACAGGCTGCCCAGGGAGGTGGTGGAAGCCTCATCCCTGGAGGTTTTGATATCCAGGCTGGCTGTGGCTGTGAGCAACCTGCTGTAGTGTGAGGTGTCCCTGCCCATGGGACAGGGGGGTTGGAGCTGGCTGCTCCTTGAGGTCTCTTCCAACCCTGACACTCCTGTGACTTTGTGGCCGGGGTTTACCCACAGGGACCTGATCTGTTCCGTATTGGCAGCCAGAGGCACCTGATGGCCTGTGGCAGGCAGTGCAACAAGAGATCAATGATAAGATTAAAGAAACAAAGGAAAAACCCCAGCCCAGTGGTGTGTGGAGAAAGCATTCAGTCAAGCACAGGGGAAGCAGCTGCTTTGTCATCTGTAAGGCTCTGTAAAATACCACACTCTGAAAGGAATAAAAGACTGGTAAAAATAGCACTCCCTTTTCCCTGCTTTAAAGATTTGTCACCACCATCATTTTCTCTTCTGCAAAGTTCTCTTCACCATCAAAGCCCTTTAAACTTTAATATTAAAGTGACATAGCCCCTTTTTTTTTTGTTATTGTTATTTTCCCTCCCCCCCTCTTCCTTTTGATTTGGGGAAAGGTGGAGGAGGATTTGAATCTTTTCCTTCATTGGAATCTTTTCCTTCATTGCTGGGTTTTGTGTTCTTCAGCCTAAGATGGGCCTTGATATTCTAAGCAAGTTTAGGAGCTGTGGTAGAAATTCAACAACCTTCTGTTCATTTAATTAAACACACACCCACCTCCCCCCAGATTTCTGTGATTTAAATCCCTGTCATCTGGTGCAGGGGCATTAACATGCTCTTGGCAGCTGCTTCATTGAAAGCCTTTCTGTAGGTAAAGCAGGACTTTAGGCATAAGAGGAAGCTCTCCTTCCAAGCTGTTGGGTCTGTTTGCCTCCCAAACACAACACAGATTGGCATCCTCAGTTTGGTAGCAGCAGCAGACAAGAGTTTTTGTCCTTCCACTTATCACATTGCATCACATTACCTCATTGCTCTCTACAACTCCCTGAAGGGAAGTTGTAGCCAAGTGGGGGTTGGGCTCATCTCCCAGGCAACCAGCACCAGAACAAGAGGACACAGTCTCAAGCTGTGCCAGGGGAGGTTTAGGCTGGAGGTGAGGAGAAAGTTCTTCACTGAGTCGTTTGCCATTGGAATGTGCTGCCCAGGGAGGTGGTGGAGTCCCCATCCCTGGAGGTGTTCAAGAGGAGATTGGATGTGGCACTTGGTCTAGTCATGGGTCTGTGGTGACAGGCTGGACTCGATGATCCTCGAGGTCTCTTCCAACTTTAGTTATACTGTGAGGCTGTGATCTGAGTCAGTTTGGAAGTTGATAGCAACCATCACCTCTTAAGCAGGTACTGGAGAAAACACTGAAGGCCAGGCTGTGGTTGGTATGTGCCATTGTAAGTCATTCTGCCCTGTACTCAGCACTGGTAATCCTCCTGTGCTCCTGGAGACCTGTGACCAGTTCTGGGCTCCTCAGTTCAAGAAAGAGGTTGAGATGCTGGAACATGTCCTTAATGGGAAGGTCGTGAGTTCAAGCCTGCAGTGGGCAGTAGTGTCCTCCCTACTCTAGTCATGGGGTCTGTGGTGACAGGTTGGACTCGATGATCTTTGAGGTCTCTTCCAACCTTAGTGATACTAAAATGTCCAGGGAAGGGCAACGAAGCTGGGGAGGGTCTGGAACACAGCCCTGAGAGGAGAGGCTGAGGGAGCTGGGGTTGCTTAGTCTGGAGAAGAGGAGGCTCAGAGGAGACCTTATTGCTCTCTACAGCTACCTGAAGGCAGGTTGTAGCCACGTAGGGGTTGGTCTCTTCTCCCAGGCAACCAGCACCAGAGCAAGAGGACACATCCTCAAGCTGTGCCAGGGGAGGTTTAGGCTGGAAGTGAGGAAGAAATTCTTCCCAGCAAGAGAGATTGGCCGTTGGAATGTGCTGCCCAGGGAAGTGGTGGAGTCACCATCCCTGGAACTGTTTAAGAAGAGCCTGGATGAGGCTCTTGGTGCCATGGTTTAGTTGATGAGATGGTGTTGGATGATAGGTTGGACTGGATGATCTCTCAGGTCTTTTCCAACCTAATTAATTCTGTGAGTTTTTAACTCTTCTATCAGGACTTTAGTGGAAACAGTAATAGGTGACTTCACATTTAAGGGTAAATCAGCACTGCAACACCATTCAAGTGCCTACCCAGAAAGGAGGGAAAGTGTTCTTGCTGCAATGAGCACTGCAGTGAGCAAACTGTCCCCACTGGCAAATAGGAAACAAATGGCTTAAGAAAGAATATTTTTATTAAAAGCAGAAAAGCAAAATGCCTCAAACAGGCAGACAAACATTAAGTCATTCTCAGAGCATGGCCATAATTCATAGGCTTTTCTTCCAGGGAGAGAACAGCCATGCCAGCTGGATGCCCTTCTTCTTCCCTGCCAACATGCACCAGGGATTTTACAGCCTTTCAATGCCCTGTCTCAGCTGAGCAGGCTGGTTGCTGGTGGCTTTCTGCCCCAGCTTCTCCATCACTGGTTAAGCCACACCTTGAGTTCTGTGTCCAGTTCTGGGCCCCTGCATTTCAGAAGGATATTGAGACACTTGAATGTGTCCAGAGAAGGGAAACGAGGCTGGGGAGGGGTCTGGAGCACAGCCCTGTGAGGAGAGGCTGAGGAGCTGGGGTTGTTTAGCCTGGAGAAGGGGAGGCTCAGGGGAGACCTCATTGCTCTCTATAGCTGCCTGAAGGGAGGTTGTAGCCAGGAGGGGGTTGGTCTCTTCTCCCAGGCACCCAGCACCATAACAAGAGGACACAGTCTCAAGCTGTGCCAGGGGAAGTTTAGGCTCAAGGCGAGAAGAAAGTTCTTCACAGAGAGAGTTGTTAGCCATTAGAATGTGCTGCCCAGGGAGGTGGTGGAGTCCCCATCACTGGAGGTGTTCAAGAGGGGATTGGATGTGGCACTTGGTGCCATGGTTTAGTAGTCATGAGGTATTGGGTGACAGGTTGGACTTGATGATCTCCAGTGTCTCTTCCAACCTTTTTGATTCTGTGATTCTATGATCATCCACCGTCCACCATCTCCCCTCAGTCCTTCCTCCACAGGCATGTTACATACACAGCTTGGGGACATCCCTTCCCCTTTCCTTTCTGGGTGGTGCAAAGGACACTTCTAGGAGCTGCCAGCTCTGCCTGCTGCTTTCTGACCAGCCCATGAAAGAAGCAGATGTCACCCACCTTTGGAAGCAAAGAGGGGCAGCAGACTGCCCTCTGAGCAGCAGGACGTGCTGGTGGCTCTCCCATGTCTCCAGGAAAATGACTTCAGGGAGAGAGGCAAAGAGGAAGCAGGTGGGGGTGAAGGGAAGAATGGCATGTGGGAGTCAGTCCCCTGGCAGGAGTGAGAACAAACAATCACATCCAGATGCCCAAGCAGAGTCACGACGCTGCAACTTGAAAGGAAACAAGAAAACTCCATTAGCATCATACTTCTGCTTGTTTTATGCAGGTCTGGCTGCTCCCAGGGGATGGAAATGTAGCCCACACAAAGCATAGCCAATGTTGTGTTTTACCAAGGGCAGAATGAAACAAGAATGTAAGGATTCTGTGTTACCAAAGGGAAAATCATCCCTGTCTTGTACTGCAAGTACAGCTCAAGAAGGAATGCTGCTCCAGGGGAGGTTTAGGTTGGATGTTAGGAAGAAGTTCTCTACAGAGAGAGTGATTGCCCATTGGAATGGGCTGCCCAGGGAGGTGGTGGAGTCACCATCACTGGAGGTGTTCAGGAGGAGACTTGATGGGGTGCTTGGTGCCATGGGTTAGTTGTTTAGGTGGGATTGGATTGGTTGATGGGTTGGACACGATGATCTTGAAGGTCTCTTCCAACCTGGTTTATTCTATTCTATTCTCATGCAAAAGATTGAAGGAATGGTCCCCAGGATCCTCAAATGTACAGGACTCAGTGAATATCACAGGGTCACAGTAGATTAGAGGTTGGAAGGGACCAACAGAGATCACCCAGTCCAACCCCCCTGCCAAAGCAGCATCACCCAGGGCAATATGCACAGGAATGCATTCAGGTGGGGTTGGAAAGGCTCCAGGGAAGGAGACTCCACAGCCTCTCAGGGCAGCCTGCTCCAGGGCTCTGGCACCCTTACTGCAAAGAAGTTTCTCCTCATGTTAAGCTGAAACCTTCTCTGTTCAAGTTTGTATCCACTGTTCCTTGTCTTATTGCTGTGCACCACCCAAAAGAGCTTGGCCCCCTCCACTTGACACCCACCCCTCAGATATTGATAGGCATTGATCAGATCCCCTCTCAGCCTTCTCTTCTCCAGACTAAACAGTATCACAGTATCACCAAGGTTGGAAGAGACCTCAAAGACCCCAGGGCTCTCAGTCTCTCTTCCCAGGGGAGATGCTCAAGTCCCTTAAGCATCCTCCTGGCTCTGCCTTGGACTCTCTCCATCAACTCTGTGTCTCTCAACTGGGGAGCCCCAAACTGGACACAGGATTGCAGCTGTGGTCTCAGCAGGGCAGAGCAGTGGGGGAGAAGAACCTCCCCAGACCTGTCTCTTACCCCAAGCAGCTCTTGTTGGGCATTCTCACCACCCCCTCCTCTACAGGCCTGCAGGTGTCTGCCTCTCTTGAACTGGGGAGCCCCAAACTGGCCAGAGGATTGCAGCTGTGGGCTCAGCATGGCAGAGCAGAGAGGTATCTTTCCTGCAGAGAAATGTCAGGCTGATGAAGAGAGGACTGGCTACTTCTTATAGTTTCATAGTTTCATAGTTTCATTCAGGGTTGGAAGGGACCACAAGGATCAGCTAGTTCCAACCCCCCTGCCATGGGCAGGGACACCCCACACTACATCAGCCTGGCCAGAGCCTCATCCAGCCTGGGCTTAAACACCTCCAGTGACAGGGCCTCGACCACCTCCCTGGACAACCCATTCCAGGGTCTCACCACTCTCATGGAGAAGAACTTCCTCCTCACATCTAGCCTGAATCTCCCCACCTCCAGCTTCATTCCATTCCCCCTAGTCCTATCACTACCTGACATCCTGAGAAGTCCCTCCCCAGCCTTCTTGTAGGCCCTCTTCAGATACTGGAAGGCCACAATTAGGTCACCTGGGAGCCTTCTTTTCTGCAGACTGAACAGCCCCAACTCCTTCAGTCTGCCCTCACAGGAGAGGTGCTCCAGCCCTCTGATCATCCTCGTGGCCCTTCTCTGGACACCTTCCAGCACCTCCACATCCCTTTTGTAATAGGGGCTCCAGAACTGGACACAGTACTCCAGGTGGGGTCTCACCAGGGCTGAGCAGAGGGGGAGGATCACCTCCCTCGACCTGCTAGCCACACTTCTCCTGATGCAGCCCAGGATCTGATTAGCTTTGCAGGCTGCAAGTGCACATTGAAGCAAGTCTTAAAACAGCAAGGAGTTTTCTATACCAAACAGCATCATTATCAATGAAAAGGACATTTCCTGCCCTGTGATTTTTGTAAGAATTCTGTTCACAGGAGCCTGCTGCTGAGTGGCAAGCCCACCAGTTTTCAAAACAGTCACAGACATTTCCTGCCCTTTTCTGTACCTAGCATTTACTTTTCCTTCTTCATTCTTCATTTAGACAGGACATTAGGAAACATCCACAGACCACTACACACAGTTGCAGCTTGATGCTGAACGGATAGAATGGAATTAACCAGTGAGATCATCGAGTCCAACCTATCACCCAACACCTTCTAATCAACTAAACCATGGCACCAAGTGCCTCATCCAGGCTCTTCTTAAACACTTCCAGTGATGGTGACTCCACCACCTCCCTGGGCAGCACATTCAAGTGGCCAATCTCTCTTCCTGGGAAGAATTTCTTCCTAACATCCAGCCTGAACCTCCCCTGGCACAGCTTGAGACTGTGTGCTCTTGTTCTGATGCTGGTTGCCAGGGAGAAGAGACCAACCCCTGCCTGGCTACAACCTCCCTTCAGGTAGTTGTAGACATTAAACTCAGCTCCTAACAGAGCTCATACCAGAGAGCCCCACAAGTCCAAGCACTCTTCAGAAACCTGGTGGTGAAACTTTCATAACCTCCTGATCAATCACGCAGCTAATTTGGTCATATTTCCTTCAACCCAACAGCAGAGGCTGTTTGAAGCTCAGAGCATGCAGCTACCATCCTGATGGAGATGAAAGGAGGAGGGGAGAGCACAACTCACCCCCTGTCAGAAAAGGCTCTCCCTAATTGCAATCAAAGCCATCTAAGATTTCTTTGTAGAATAGGTGAGAAATTCTTCAGTTAATGGTGCCTGCTTACCCGGGGACATGTTTTTGACCTGTTAATATTTTGTAACACAGGCTAATCCCTGAGAGATTGTTTCACTTTTACAACAACAACAACAACAACAACAACAACAACAACAACAATAATAATAGAAGAAGAAGAAGAAGAAAGAAGAAGAAGAAGAAGAAGAAGAAGAAGAAGAAGAAGAAGAAGAAGAAGAAGAAGAAGAAGAAGAAGAAGAAGAAGAAGAAAGAAGAAAGAAGAAGAAAGAAGAAAAGAAGAAGAAAAGAAGGAAGAAGAAAAGAAGAAAGAAGAAGAAAAGAAGAAGAATAGAAGAAGAAGAAAAAAGAAAAGAAGAAGAAAATAAGAAGAAAAAAGAAGAAAATAAGAAGAAAGAAGAAGAAGAAGAAGAAGAAAGAAGAAAATAAGAAGAAAGAAGAAAGAAGAAAAGAAGAAGAAGAAAGAAGAAGAAAGAAGAAAAGAAGAAAGAAGAAAGAAGAAAAGAAGAAGAAAGAAGAAAAGAAGAAGAAAGAAGAAAGAAGAAAAGAAGAAGAAAGAAGAAGAAAGAAGAAAGAAGAAAGAAGAAAAGAAGAAGAAGAAAAGAAGAAGAAAAGAAGAAAGAAGAAAGAAGAAAAGAAGGAAGAAGAAAAGAAGAAAGAAGAAGAAAGAAGAAGAAAGAAGAAAGAAGAAAAGAAGAAGAAAGAAGAAGAAAAGAAGAAAGAAGAAAAGAAGAAGAAAGAAGAAATATGAAAAGAAGAAGAAAGAAGAAAAGAAGAAGAAGAAAGAAGAAAAGAAGAAAGAAGAAAGAAGAAAAGAAGAAAGAAGAAAAGAAGAAGAAAAGAAGAAGAAAGAAGAAAAGAAGAAAAGAAGAAGAAAAGAAGAAGAAAGAAGAAAAGAAGAAAGAAGAAAAGAAGAAGAAAGAAGAAGCAGAAGAAGAAGAAAGAAAAGAAGAAAGAAGAAGTTATTATATATAAAAATAGTATTTTCTAATAATAATTACTATTCTGTTACTTATTTATCTATATTTATCTATACATATCTGTGTGTACATACTCATATATAAATACATATAAATATATATTCTATTTTATCTATAAACATACACATTATATATTTATTTTTTAAATATATTTTATACATTAATAATAATAATAATTATTATTATTATCCTCATCCTTATTATTGCAATCTCTCCCATGAGGACAGACTGAGGGAGCTGGGGCTGTCCCTTTTTTTGCCTTCTTTCTCGTGCACTCTTCTTTCTTGTTTTCTTCTCTTTCTTTTTCTTTCTTCTTTCTTTCTTTCTTTTTTTCTTTTTATTCTTTTTTCTACCTTTGTTTCTCTTTCCTTTCTTTTTTCCTTTCTTATTTTTTTCTTTTTTCTTCTCTTTTCTTCCTTCTACTTTGTCTTTTCTTCCTTCTTTTTTTTTCTTCGTTTTCATCTTTTTTACCTTTTTTCCTTTTTTTTCTTCTTTTTCTCTTTTTATCTTTTCTTTCTTCTTGTTTCCTATCCTTTTTTCCTCTTTCTTTTTCCTTTCTTCTTTTGTAATTTCTTTTTCTTTAATCTATTTTCTCTTTTCTTCTTTATCCTTCCATTTCATCTTTTCTTTCTTCTTTTTCCTTCTTCCTTTTTTAACTTTTCTTCTTTCTTTATCCTTTCTCCTTTTTATCTTTTCTTTCTTCTTTTACCTTTCTCCTTTTTACCTTTTCTTCCTTTTTTATCCTTTCTTCTTTTTCCTTTCTCCTTTTTTATCTTTTCTTCCTTCTTTTTCCTTTCTCCTTTTGTATCTTTTCTTCCTTCTTTTTGCTTTCTCCTTTTTTACCTTTTCTTCCTTTTTTTATCCTTTCTTCTTTTTCCTTTCTCCTTTTATACCTTTTCTTCCTTTTTTTATCCTTTCTTCTTTTTCCTTTCTTCGTTTTTATTATTTCTTCCTTTTTCCTTTCTCATTTTTTATCTTTTCTTCCTTTTTTATCCTTTCTTCTTTCTTTTCTCCTTTTTTACTTTTTCTTCCTTTTTTTATCCTTTCTTCTTTTTCCTTTCTCCTTTTTCATCTTTTCTTCCTTCTTTTTCCTTTCTCCTTTTTTATCTTCTCTTCCTTCTTTATCCTTTCTCCTCTTTTACTTTTTCTTTTTCCTTTCTCCTTTTTTTATCTTTTCTTCTTTTTTTACCTTTTTCCTCTTTCCTTCTTGATTCTTTCTCTTTCTTTCTCTTTCATTTCTTCATTTTTCCCCTTTCCTTTTTTCTTTTTTTTTTTTCTTTTCCTGTTTTTTTCTTTCCTCTGAAAATTGAGTTTTGAATAGTCACAGGGCATAGAAGTCACAGGACATAGAAGTCACAGGTGGAGGCCACTGCCAAATGTCACATTCTGACATGGCCTCGTTTTAATTTTTAGGTGGTTATTTTTTTCTTTCCCCCAAGTGAGTTTTCAGCCAAAGAAATAAAACTTCAAGAGCCAGTGAAAATATTCCATTTAATTTTTTTTCTTATCAGCTTTGACCATGCTATTTACCTTTCCTCCCAACAACATGCTGCCTTTTGGGTATCTCTATTTTGATCACTTCAGGTTTGCTAAGGAATAAAAAAGCTTGCCCACAAAAATGCTACACAGGAGAAGCCAAACATCTAAGGCAAAAGTAAGCTCAGCTCATTACCAAGCTGCTGCACAGGAGCAGTCACCATGCTCCTCTTGCTGAGTCATTGCCATGGGCAACGTCTTGCAGACTTAACCATCAGCATCTGGAGAGAGGAAAAAGTAATTACTGTCACATTTTTAAAGCCACAAAACTTCATGAAGGTTGTAGATATGAAATGTCATCGGTCCTACTAAACCTCATATCATGCAGGCTGGAAGCTTATCCAGTGAGAACCAGGGAGCTACCTCCCCATAACTCTGGCATCATATGGCTTTTCTGCCAGCCTTTCCCAAAGCATAAGTTAGGGTGTCAAGAGGGAGGGGGCAGGATTGTTGGGCTATCAATATCTGAGGGCTGGGTGTCAAGAGGGAGGGGACAGGATCTTTTGGCTATCAATATCTGAGGGCTGGGTGTCAAGAGGGAGGGGGCAGGATCTTTCCCCTATCAATATCTGAGGGCTGGGTGTCAAGAGGGAGGGGGCAGGATCGTTGGGCTATCAATATCTGAGGGCTGGGTGTCAAGAGGGAGGGGACAGGATCTTTCCCCATATCAATATCTGAGGGCTGGGTGTCAAGAGGGAGGGGGCAGGATCGTTGGGCTATCAATATCTGAGGGCTGGGTGTCAAGAGGGAGGGGACAGGATCTTTCCCCTATCAATATCTGAGGGCTGGGTGTCAAGAGGGAGGGGGCAGGATCGTTGGGCTATCAATATCTGAGGGCTGGGTGTCAAGAGGGAGGGGACAGGATCTTTCCCCTATCAATATCTGAGGGCTGGGTGTCAAGAGGGAGGGGGCAGGATCGTTGGGCTATCAATATCTGAGGGCTGGGTGTCAAGAGGGAGGGGACAGGATCTTTCCCCTATCAATATCTGAGGGCTGGGTGTCAAGAGGGAGGGGGCAGGATTGTTGGGCTATCAATATCTGAGGGCTGGGTGTCAAGAGGGAGGGGACAGGATCGTTGGGCTATCAATATCTGAGGGCTGGGTGTCAAGAGGGAGGGGACAGGATCTTTGGGCTATCAATATCTGAGGGCTGGGTGTCAAGAGGGAGGGGGCAGGATCTTTGAGCTATCAATATCTGAGGGCTGGGTGTCAAGAGGGAGGGGACAGGATCATTTGGCTATCAATACTTGAGGGCTGGGTGTCAGGAAGGAAGGGACAGGCTCCGCTCAGTTGCACACTGTGATAGGACAAGGGGCAATGGATATGAACTACAGCACAGGAGGTTGCATCTCAACATGAGGAGGAACTTCTTCCCTGTGAGGGTCACAGAGCACTGCAACAGGCTGCCCAGAGAGGCTGTGGAGTCTGCTTCTCTGGAGACATTCAAGCCCCATCTGGATGTGTTCCTGTGTGAGCTGTGCTGGATTCTGCGGTCCTGCTCTGGCAGGGGGGTTGGACTGAATGATCTCCAGAGGTCCCTTCCAACCCCTAACATCCTGTGAGCCTGTGATAAGGGAACACTATTGCAAAATCACTTTTTCAGTATATATATATATAAAAAAAAAAGGAATTAAAAAAGAGAGGGGAAAAAAGGCAGAGATGCCAAATGCTGAGGCAGGGCACAATTGTGCCACAAATACTTCAGGGAGAAAACACAAGAGAGGAACCTTCCAAGCTCACAGACTGTGTTGGCATATGAAGAAAATAGTTACTGAGAAATGAGACTTCCAGCCATCTGGAGACTGAAGTTCTGGGACAGATTTCCAGGAGAAAAAAACCCAAACATAATCAAAAGAACCAGGAAGCAAACAAACACAGGGACACACAGCCTGCACTGGACTCTATGGTCCTGCTCTGCCAGAGGGGCTGGCCTCGATGATCTCCAGAGGTCCCTTCTACCCCTAACATCATAGAATCAACCAGGTTGGAGAAGACCTCGGAGATCATCAAGTCCAACCTATGACCTAACACCCAACACCTCCTGACAACTAAAGCATGGCTCCAAGTGCCTCATCCAAGCCTTTTTTGAAGACCTCCAGGGATGGTGACGCCTCCAGGGATGATGACTCCACTATCTCCCTGGGCAGCACATTCCAATGGCCAATTACTCTTTCTGGGAAGAATTTCTCCTCACCTTGAGCCCAAACTTCCCCTGGCACAGCTTGAGACTGTGTCCTCTTGTTCTTGTGCTGCTTGCCTGGGAGAAGAGACTAATCCCCTCCCTGTCTACAACCTCTCTTTAGGTAGTTGTAGAGAGCAAGAAGGTCTGCCCTGAGCCTCCTCTTCTCCAGGCTAAACAACCCCAGCTTCCTCAGCCTCTCCTCACAGGGCTGTGCTCCAGACCCCTCCCCAGCCTCATTGACCTTCTCTGAACACCTTCAAGTATCTCAATGTCCTTCTTAAACTGAGGAGCCCAGAACTGGACACTGGACTCAAGGTGTGACCTCACCAGTGCTGACTACATCCTGTTATCCTGTTGCCTTGTTAAAGGAAGCACATCCAGTCACAGTTCACTTCACTCACTTATAAAGGAACCAACCAAGACTTGCTGCCAGTTAGAAGGACACTGTAGGCCAATAGATCTTAATATGTGTTTTCCAGAAAGGTATCTGCTTGATCATTATTTTGATACAGCTCTCAGTGGCAATGGATGGGATGTCAACAAAATCAGTTATTTTTATCTTCAAAAGATGTCTTGGAAAAGAAGTGATGTTAAAGGTTTATTTCTTAGCTGAGAGAAGAGAAGAGAAAGAAAAAAGAATGGAACCATTACTCCATAGTGAATCTGAGTCTGCTAAACCATTACCTTCCTCTCTGGGTTATAGCTTTCAGCTCTTCCACCAATAAATCTCAGGTTTATTGTGGTTACAGCTGGGAACCTCAGCACTGTTAAGGCTGGTTAGCTCAGTTTCACATTCCACCTGATACAACCTAATCCATTTGTAGTTATTTTCCCACTTAGGGCCACAGCCATTATTTTCCCTCTGATGCATGAACAGTTCTCCTCCTCCTCTGCTCTGCCCTGCTGAGGCTGCATCTGGAATATTATGCCCAGCTCTGGGACCCTCAGTTCAGGAAGACCTCAGAGAACTGCTTGAAAGAGTCCACTGCTGGAGAGCAGGCAAGGGGAAAAGGAGCTGGGGGCCTGGTGGATGGTAGGATGACCATGAGCCAGCAATGTGCTCTTGTGGCCAAGAAGGCCAATGGCATCCTGGGGTGGATTAAGAAGGGCTGTGGGCAGTAGGTCAAGGGAGGTTCTCCTGCCCCTCTACTCTGCCCTGGTAAGGTTGCATCTGGAATATTGTGTCCAGTTCTGGGTCCCTCAGTTCAAGAAGAACAGAGTCCAGCACAGAGCCACAGAAATAATGAAGGGGTTGGAACATCTTCCTTATGAGGAGAGCCTGAGTGAGCAGAGGGTTCTGGAGCTTGGAAAAGAGGAGCCTGAGAGGTGATCTCATTCATGTTGATAAAGATGTGCAGGGTGAGTGCCAAAAGGATGGAGCCAGGTGATGTCCAGTGTCAGCACAAGTGGCAATGGTGGAAGTTGAAGCATAGGAAGTGCCATGGAAACAGGAGGAAATTTGGTTTTCCCTCTGAGGGTGATAGAAGCCTGCAAGAGGCTGCCCAGGGGGGTTGTGGAGTCTCCCTCTCTGGAGATATTCAAAACCTGCCTGGATGTGTTCCTGTGTGATCTGCTCTCGGTGATCCTGCTCTGGCAGGGGGCTTGAACTGGATGAGCTTTGGAGGTCCCTTCCAACCTCTAACATTCTGTGATTCTGTGAGCAGGCATAAAAATAGACAGTGAGGAAAGCTCAGGGTGACAGAAGCCATAGTCAGAAGCCTTCTATGCAATAAGCAGCATTACCAAAACCCACATTAATCATAACTGCCACTGCCACACAGTAAATAAATAAAGGTTCAAACACAACAATGACACCCTGGGAGTAAAGAAGAGCAGTACAATGATCCTCTCAGGAGAGAGGAATTAAATGGCTGGCTCCACAAGCAGCAGAGATGATGAAACTTAGTTTCCTGCAGGTCTGTATCTAAGACCCTGCTCTCCTCTGGACTCTCTGATGTCTAAGCAACACAGGATGGTGATGTCTACACATCATCCTCTCCCCTGATGGGATAGCAAACTTCTGCCTCTTCAACCTGACCAACTATTTTCACAAAGCTTGTAGGAATGTCTTTGTTTTCTTTTTTTCCTTCTATATTTATCCTTCTGACAAGCTTGGACAGAATCAGCTCATGCATCCAAAAGTCTAGGGTGACTGGTTTCACTCTGTTGTCTGACTTTCTCCCTGTTGTTTGACTTTTCCCAACTCATCCTGCTTTGGTTTTATTTGTTGGAGAGGGAATGGCTTCCATGCCAGGCAAAGAGGTGATGGAGGGAAATCACCAACTTCCCTAAAATTTCCAAAGCACAGTCATAGAATTATAGAATCATAGAAGCATAGAATCAACCAGGTTGGAAAAGACCTCAGAGATCATCAAGTCCAACCTATCACCTAATAGCTAACACCTCCTGACAACTAAACCATGGCTCCCAGTGCCACATCCAAGCCTTTCCTGAACACATCCAGGGATGGTGACTTTTCTAAACCCTCTTCTGGTGTCATTTCATATTAGAATCATACAATCATAGAATCAATAAGGTTGGAAAACACCTCAGAGATCATCAAGTCTAACCTATCACCCAACACTTCATGACTAACTAAACCATGGCTCCAAGTGCCACATCCAATCCCTTATTCAACGCCTGTAGGGACAGGGACTCCACCACCTCCCTGGGCAGCACATTCCAATGGCCAGTTACTCTTGCTGGGAAGAACTTTCTCCTCACCTCCAGCCTAAACCTCCTCTGGCACAGCTTGAGACTGTGTCCTCTTGTTCTGGTGCTGTAAGTAATGAGTAAGAAGTAAGGAGCCTGTGGAAGCAGAGAGCAGAGAGGTGCTTGGCTGCCATACCACGAGATGCTAAGGAAGATACAGAGAGGGGATGACCAGAAAACAGCAAGGGAACCTCTTGCTTCACACCTGAGAGCTGGAAGAGAGGAAAAGCCCTACATCTAATGGAAAAAATAACAAGGGACATGACTGCAGGAGGCTGCTTTCCAAGAGCTTGAAAGCAGAACTCTGCCACATCCACCCCAGAAATAGTCTGAATCACAGCTGCTGAGAGCAAAGAAAGGAGTTGCAGGCTCAGCCCCGAGCTCCTCTCTGACTCATCAGGTACAATTTTTGTCTGAGAGATTCTCAGAAAACTTTTGTGTCTCACTAAGAAGGAAAAGAAAGGCAAGGCAAGGCAAGGCAAGGCAAAGCAAGGCAAGGCAAGGCAAGGCAAGGCAAAGAAAAGCAAGGCAAGGCAAGGCAAGGCAAAGAAAAGCAAGGCAAGGCAAGGCAAGGCAAGGCAAGGCAAGGCAAGGCAAAGAAAAGCAAGGCAAGGCAAGACAAAGACAGGCAAGGCAAGGCAAGGCAAGGCAAGGCAAGGCAAGGCAAGGCAAGGCAAGGCAAGGCAAGGCAAGGCAAGGCAAAGAAAGGCAAGGCAAGGCAAAAGGCAAGGCAAGGCAAGGCAAAGAAAGGCAAGGCAAGACAAGGCAAAGAAAGGCAAGGCAAGGCAAGGCAAGGCAAGGCAAGGCAAGGCAAGGCAAGGCAAGGCAAGGCAAAGAAAGGCAAGGCAAGGCAAGGCAAGGCAAGGCAAAGAAAGGCAAGGCAAGGCAGGCAAGGCAAGGCAAGGCAAGGCAAAGAAAGGCAAGGCAAGGCAAGGCAAGGCAAGGCAAGAAAGGCAAAGAAAGGCAAGGCAAGGCAAGGCAAGGCAAGGCAAGGAAAGGCAAGGCAAGGCAAGGCAAGGCAAGGCAAGGCAAGGCAAAGAAAGGCAAGGCAAGGCAAGGCAAAGCAAGGCAAGGCAAGGCAAGGCAAGGCAAAGAAAGGCAAAGCAAGGCAAGGCAAGGCAAGGCAAAGCAAGGCAAGGCAAGGCAAGGCAAGGCAAGGCAAGGCAAGGCAAGGCAAGGCAAAGGCAAGGCAAAGCAAGGCAAGGCAAGGCAAGGCAAGGCAAGGCAAGGCAAAGAAAGGCAAGGAAAGACAAGGCAAAGGAAGGCAAGGCAAAGAAAGGCAAGGCAAGGAAAGGAAAGGAAAGGGAAAGGGGAAAGGGGGAAATAAATTCTCTCTCTTTGAGCTGGTCCATGGGAGAAGAGAAAGAGAGAGCTCTCTGCTTTCACTCACAGTATTACAGAGTCACAGAACATTAGAGGTTGGAAGGGAGACCATCCAATCCAACCACCCTGCCAAAACAGGATCACCCAGGGTCATCTACACAGGAATGCATCCAGGTGGGTTTTGAGTGTCTCCAGAGAGGGAGACTCCCCAACCCCCCTGGGCAGCCTGTTCCAAGGCTCTGTCATCCTCACAGGGAAAAAGTTTTTCCTCCTGTTTCCATGGCACTTCCTCTGCCTCAGCTTCCACCACTGCCCCTTGTGCTGGCATTGGTCATCACCCAGCAGAGCCTGGCTCCAGCCTCTGGGCACTCACCCTGCACAGCTTTATAGACATTAATGAGGTGACCTCTTAGTCCCTTCTCCAAGCTAAAGAACCCCAGCTTCCTCAGTCTCTTCTTGTAAGGGAGAAGTTCTTCCTCATGTCCAATCTAAATCTACCCTTCTATAGCTTCAAACCATTGTCCTTTGTCCTACTGCTCCATGCCCTTGTATACAGACCCCCCCCAGTCTTCTTATAGTCCCCCATCAAGTACTGGAAGGCTGCTATAAAGTCACCTCAGAGACTTCTCTTCTCCAGGCTCAACAGCACTGACTCTCTCAGCCTGTCTTCATAGGAAAGGTGTTTCAGCCCCCTGCTCATTTTTGTGGCCCTAAATTAGATTCAAGTGCAGTTGGACCTTTGCTGAGCATGCAGTGAAAGCTGTCAGAATTTGGGGGAGTTTTTCCCTTCAAAGAGTTTCTCCCATCCTGCCCATTTCTGCCCAATCAATGTAATCAATAGTTTTTTGAAAGATGATTTACTATTCAGCTATCTGCTTACTGTTTGGGGTTGGTTTTTTATTAGTAATTGTGGTAGTATGTCATTTCATCTGGCTTTTCAACTGAATTTATCCTCCAGGCTAGACAAACCCAATGTTCCCAGGCCATGCTGAGCAGGGAAGTTATATTGCACAGCCATATCTCACTGACATGCTGGATGTGCTGCAGAAGGCTGGAGCTCCTCTCCTGTGAGGACACACTGAGAAGAGAAGGCTCCAAGGACACATTATTGTGGCTTTCAGTATCTGAAGGGGGCTACAAGAAATCTGGGGAGGGACTTTTGAGGGTGTCAGGGAGTGATAGGACTGAGGGGGATGGAAGAAAGATAGAAATGGATAGATTCTGGTTGGATGTTAGGAAGAAGTTGTTCTCCAGGAGGGTGGTTAGAGACTGGCACAGGTTGCCCAGGGAGGTGGTGGAAGCCTCATCCCTGGAAGTTTTGAAGGCCAGGCTGGATGTGGCTGTGAGCAACCTGCTGTAGTGTGAGGTGTCCCTGGGCATGGCAGGGGGGTTGAAACTTCATGATCCTTGAGGTCCCTTCCAACCCTAACAGTTGTGTGATTCCATATATCCTTTTACCTTGGTATCTTTTGTATTTTGTTTACTTTAGTAAATAGGATTTCTATGTCATCCCCAATTCTGTGTGAGTATCATAGTATCAGTCAGGGTTGGAAGGGACCACAAGGATCATCTAGTTCCAACCCCCCTGCATGGGCAGGGACACCCCACACTAGATCCTCCTCCTCTGGGGTAAACTCATTCTCTCCTCAGTCCTGAGCTGTCCCAGCTCAAACCAAGGCACCATGCACCAGCATTGATGGGTGAAGTCTTGAAGCCAGGTAATCAAACTGCTACCCCAGTCTGTGTCCCAGCACAGGGACCTGGATGAAATGAAGACAGACTGAGAGACCTGGGGGTGTTTAGTCTGGAGAAGAGAAGGCTGAGAGGGGATCTGATCAATGTCTATCAATAGCTGAGGGGTGGGGGTCAAGTGGAGGGGGCCAAGATCTTCTGGGTGGTGTTCAATAATAACACAAGGACCAATGGAGACAAACTTGAACAGAAGGTTTCACCTCAATATGAGGAGAAACTTCTTTATAGTGAGGATGACAGAGCCCTGGAGCAGGCTACCCAGAGAGGTTGTGGAGTCTCCTTCTCTGGAGCCTTTCCAACCCCACCTGGATGCATTCCTGTGTGGACTACTCTGGATGATGCTGCTCTGGCAGGGGGCTTGGACTGGGTGATCTCTGGAGGTCCCTTCCAACCTCTAATGTACTGTGGCAAAGCTCTAACTGATTTCAAAGAGGGCTGGCTGTCATCCATAGAAATAAACAACTCCTGTCCCCAGCACTAACAGCCTAAAAGCATTTCCATCTCAGCCTGTCATGCTTTACCTACCACTTTACTGGCAAACATCTTTCATAGTGTAAGCAATTCTGCAGTGTGTATAGGGGTAGTAAAACAAGCAGTGATTCTGTAACTCTCTTAAACTTCACTTAGAGGGATGACACATTTGGTTTTATCTTGCATGACTTCCAAGGGAGGGGGAGAAAGAAATGTTCTGAAAGTTCTATGTGTGAATCTTTTCCTTAAAGAGAGTTCTCCTGACAGATGATTTCATTTTCAGCTTAGGTGATGCTGCTAAGTATATTTCCTCTCCCAAGCAATATAATTGCAGCTATTCAAGGGGACTAATTCCTGTCCCTTAATCACCAAACATTATCCCCCTCAGGTAACACAGTTTGACTTCAGCAAAGTTTGTCTTGTTTGGGTTTGATGTTTAAGATTGTCGTCTTGTTTTTAAGTGCAAAGGAAGTGTGAATAAATTTGAGTCCAGAAGCTTTGCTGGAGGAAGCTGCAGGTGGTTTTTATGAGAAGGGAGAGGGTATGTGTGGCTGACTGTATAGATGTATGTGAATAGCTATATAGATAACTATATAGATATCTATATGCTTCCATAGAGGTATCTATATATCTGTATGGAAGCATATTGATATCTATATAGATAGAAACAGAAACATTCAGGTTGAACAAGACCCTCAGGAGCACCAAGTCCAACCCACAACCCTACCCTACAAGGGTCACCCCTAAACCACAGCCCCAAGCCCCACAGCCAAACCACCTTCAAACACAGCCAGGCTTGGGGACTCAGCCACCTCCCTGGGCAGCACATTCAAACCCCTGACCACTCTTGCCATCAAAGAATGTTAACTAATGGCCACTCTAAACCTACCCAGTGGCAGCTTGAGGCCATTCCCTCTTGTTCTGTCACTAATTCCCTGGGAGAAGAGACCAGCAGCAGCCTCTCCACAACCTCCTTTCAGGGAGTTGTAGACAGCAATGAGGTCTCCCCTCAGCCTCCTCTCTTTCAAACTGACCATCCCCAGCTCCTTCAGTTGCTCTTCATCAGATTTATTCCCCAGGCCCTTCCCAGCTTCCTTGTCCTCCTCTGCCCTGGCTCCAGCACCTCCACATCCCTCTTGGATTGAGCTGCCCAAAACTGGACACAGTAGTCAAGGTGTGGCCTCCCCAGAGCTGAGTCCCAGGGGACAATCCCCTCCCTGCTGCTGCTGGACACAGCATTGCTGATCCCAGCCAGGATGCCTTTGGCTTTCTTAGCCCCCTGGGCACACTGCTGGCTCCTCTTCAGCTGCTTGTGAAGCCCCAGAACAGAGAGCTTTCGAGAGCATGAAGCAGATAAAGCAGTAAATTAGCTGAGGCATGGGTCACTGTGACAGAAAAAGAAGATAAGGACTGACAAGAACTGTTAGGGTAGGCATGATTCAGAGCCAACAAGGCTAAAGTTTAAGGAGGAAGACTCATCAGGAAACCCCTGCCCATGATGAAGGCCACCGGAATGACCACCAAGAAGATCGTCAAAAGAGATGCCCCCGCCCACGCTCAGCCTACACCAACATGAATATGTATGCAAAGATATGATTATGTATAAGATCTGATGCAATACTACATCCAAAACTGTATAAAAGGCATGCTTTTGTTACGGGAAAGGCAGAAATCCATTTAGTGATTTCTCCAACGCGTTGCCAATAAAATACCTCCTGTCTATCTGACTTAAACTGAGTCTCTTAGGCAGTTATTCTTGCCTTTTGGGGCAAAAATTCGGCATCACTTGTCAATGAGCATCCCCAGGTCCCTTTCTGCCAGCAGCTTTCCAGCCACACTGCTCCAAGCCTGTGGTGTTGCTTGGGGTTATTGTGTCCCACGTGCAGGACCTGGCACTTGGCCTTGCTGAAGCTCCTGCTGGTAATGTTGGCCATGGATCCAATAAGTGAGGTAGATACACTTGCCCATGAGCATTTATACCTACCTATAACTACATATACATAGCCACCCACAGAGATATCTGTGCAGGACCTGATTTGCAGGATCAGTGCTCTCTGACTAGCATCCTGAGCTGCTCCAACACCAGAGGAGGATAAGGCCTTGTAAAATAGATAAGAAATAAGGAGGCAGTGAAGAAGCAATGGAGGTGAGGATGAAATCACCAGATGATATAAATCATCTGTGGGCCCAGCATGGTGTTTCTTAATCATTAGAAAACGCCTTTTAATGAGGGATGGGGCAGGGATGGGGGTTGTCCCTGACAGCTCTTAACACAGAGGTAGCATTATTTGGCTGCTCCATGTGCCACAGCAGAGGTAGGTCTTGAGGAGCCATTTGAAAGAGAAGATTCCCATCAGATCTTTTTCAAAGGCTCCATTTTTCTCCTTTAAATCAGTTGGAGTTCCCAGAGCTGAGTCATTCATAAGCATTATTCAATTTTATATTGTTTTTAACGAATTTCAGAGCCTCAGGGCACTGGGGGCAGGATGAAATCAATGTTTGAGTGATTTGCCATACAAATAAACAGCAAAAAGTCTTCCAGAAGTTCCCCCATGGTCTTTGGAGAGCTGTTGTGCCTCATAGAATCATAGCATTGTCCTTCCTGTAACAGGGGCTCCAGAACTGTACTCTGCATTGGTTAGACCACACCTTGAGTCCTGTGTCCAGTTCTGGGCCCCTCAGTTTAAGAAGGACATGGAGACACTTGAAGGTGTCCAGAGAAGGGCAACAAGGCTGGGGAGAGGCCTTGAGCACAGCCCTGGGAGGAGAGGCTGTGGGAGCTGGGGTTGCTTAGCCTGGAGAAGAGGAGGCTCAGGGGTGACCTCATTGCCCTCTACAACTACCTGAAAGGAAGTTGTAGCCAGGAAGGGGTTGGCCTCTTCTCCCAGGCAACCAGCACCAGAACAAGGGGACACAGTCTCAAGCTGTGCCAGGGGAGGTTTAGGCTTGAGGTGAGGAGAAAGTTCTTCACTGAGAGAGTCATTCATCATTGGAATGTGCTGCCCAGGGAGGTGGTGGAGTCCCCATCCCTGGAGGTGTTCAAGAGGGGATTGGATGTGGCACTTGGTGCCATGGTCTAGTCCTGAGGTCTGTGGTGACAGGTTGGACTCGATGATCTTTGAGGTCTCTTCCAACCTTGGTGATTCTGTGATTCCTTTAATAGAGGCTCTAGAACTGGAAACAGTGCTCCAGGTGGGGTCTTCACCACAGCAGAGTAGAGGGGGAGAATCACCTCAATCAACCTGCTGGGAATAGAATAGACTAGACTAGACTAGACTAGACTAGAATAGAATAGAATAGACCAGACCAGACCAGGCTGGAAAAGACCTTCAAGATCATCAAGTCCAACCTGTCACCCAACACCATCTAATCAACTAAACCATGACAGCAAGTGCCTCAGTGCCAGGCTCTTCCTTGATTCTTTCCTTTCCACTGACTTTTCTAAACCCTCTTCTGGTGTCATTTCATATTAGAATCATACAATCATAGAATCAATAAGGTTGGAAAACACCTCAGAGATCATCAAGCCCAACCTATCACCCAACAACTTGTGACTAACTAAACCACGGCTTCAAGTGCCACATCCAATCCCTTTTTGAATGCTTCCAGGGATGGTGACTCCACCACCTCCCTGGGCAGCACATCCCAATGGCCAATCTCTCTTTCTGGGAAGAACTTTCTCCTCACCTCAAGCCTAAATCTCCCCTGGCACAGCTTGAGACTCTGTCCTCTTGTTCTGGTGCTGCTTGCCTGTGAGAAGAGACCATCATCCGCCTGTCTACAACCTTCCTTCAGAGAGTTGTAGACAGCAAGAAGGTCTCCCCTGAGCCTCCTCTTCTCCAGGCTCCTTCAGCCTCCTATTGTCTTGATGCAGCCCAGGATGTGGTTGGCTTTCTGGGCTGCAAGTGCACACTGCTGTCTCATGTAGGACAGAGCAGCACAGTCCCAGCCCCATTAAGACTTCAGGTGGCCACTTGACAGCCTCCTGGTCCCAGCTCTGAACACATCACCACATTCCCTCCCCTTCGGAAAGCTCAGTCAACTGAGTGAGGCTTTGGTTGCAGATCACTTGAAAAAGAAGCAGCAAAGTGGAGCTGAAAACATGTTCAGGAGACCACAACAGAGATTTAGAACATCTTTGGGACTGCCTGCTACCAACCTCCCACACATCAGAGCAGCCTTGGTGCCCAAAGTCACCCTGGCACCTGGGAACCTTGCCACCTATAGGACTTCCAGCCACATACCAGAAACCAGGAGGGAGGTAAAAGTTAATGCAGTGGTTTCATACTTACATGGAAGTTTACTCAACAGAGACAAATTGCCTAATGTCTGGGGGGAAACAAAAACTCAAGTAACTTTCACAAGGACTGGACACTATGAAGCTGTCTCCTAGGGGAGAGACCTCTGCTCTGTGCTGCCCTTCAGATGCCCAAATAGTGTTTCCCTTACCAGATAGCAAAGGGCATTCCCAAAGCTCAGCATCATCACAGCACATATGAGAGAATATCAAGGTCAGAGACAGCCAATTTGTACAGCTGAGTTATGCTACTACAGATTGGAATGTTCTACCAACACCTTTGCAGTTGGGAAGCTTCCAGACATCTTACTGTGTCTCAGAACCCATCTGAAGATGAGGATTACTCATCACCTTCTGTAAATCAGGCTAACAGATCAGTGTACCCAGTAAAATGGCTCTTTCATTAGAAGCCCTTGAGAGGCACAGGCTCACAGGATGTTAGGGGTTGGAAGGGAGATCATTGAGTCCAACCCCCTGCCAGAGCAGGACCAGAGAATCCAGCACAGCTCACACAGGAACACATCCAGATGGGGCTTGAATGTCTCCAGAGAAGGAGACTCCACAACCTCTCTGGGCAGCCTGCTCCAGGGCTCTGTCATCCTCACTATAAAGAAGTTTCTCCTCATGCTGAGGAGGAACCTCCTGTGCTGGAGTTTCTATCCATTGCTCCTTGTCCTATAGAATCAGAATCATAGAATTGTTAGGGTTGGAAGGGACCTCAAGGATCATCCAGTTCCAAGCCCCCTGCCATGGGCAGGGACACCTCACACTACAGCAGGTTGCCCAGAGTCCCATCCAGCCTGGCTGCAAAAACCTCCAGGCATGAGGCTTCCACCACCTCCCTGGGCAACCTGTGCCAGGCTCTCACCACCCTCATGGGGAAAAACTTCCTAACATCCAATCTCAATCTATCCATTTCTAGTTTTGCTCTATCCCTCCCAGTCCTATCACTCCCTGACACCCTCAAAAGTCCCTCCCCAGCTTTCTTGGAGCCCTCTTCAGATCCTGGAAGGCCACAGTAAGGTCTCCTGGGAGCCTTCTCTTCTCCAGGCTGAACAGCCCCAACTCCCTCAGTCTGTTCTCACAGCAGAGCAGCTCCAGCCCTCTGCTCATCCTTGTGGCCCTTCTCTGGGCACCTTCCAGCACCTCCAGATCCTTCCTGTAACAGAAGCTCCAGAACTGGACACAGTGCTCCAGATGGGGTCTCACCAGAGTGGAGCAGAGGGGGAGAATCACCTCCCTGGCCCTGCTGGCTCTGCTTCTCTCAGCCCAGGATGTGATTGGGTTTCCAGGCTGCAGTTCCACACTGGAGTCATGTAAATTGAGCAGCTGCTCAGAGGACAGCAGTAGCTGCTGTGGCTGTGGCACTGCCATAACTCAGCCCCTGTTCCAAGCCATTTGTGGCATTCTGGCAAAGAGTATCAAAAGTACATGGCAGGAATCATGGCAATACAGTCAAAGAGACATAAAAACTGTATCAGCTGCACCAAGCTGATGATGTGAAAGATATAAAAGCTACAGACATCAGGGAGTTAATGTCTGGGGAGAGACTTGCAAAAGCTGCATAAAGAAAAGTCAAAGCTCACTGCTTTCCATCTACCCTCTATTCCTAGTTGTCTGCTTGCTTCTTGGAGCATGCAGTGAGCTTGTGGCCAAACCTTCTGGTGAAGCTGTGGGGTTTCTCTGGAGAGTGTCTCATGCAAGGCCTTTGACACCGTCTCCCACAGCAAACTGCTGGCCAAGCTGACAGCCCATGGCTTGGACAGCAGCACTCTGAGCTGGGTTAGGAACTGGCTGGAAAGTTGAGCCCAGAGAGTGGTGGTGAATGTTGCCACAGCCAGCTGGCAGCCAGGCACCAGTGGTGTGCCCCAGGGATCAGTGCTGGGCCCCATCCTGTTCAATATCTTTATTGATGATCTGGATGAGGGCATTGAGTCCATCATCAGTAAATTTGCAGATGACACCAAGCTGGGGGCAGGAGTTGATCTGTTAGAGGGTTGGAGAGCTCTGCAGAGGGACCTTGCCAGGCTGGACAGATGGGCAGAGTCCAAGGGCAGGAGATTGAACACATCCAAGTGCCAGGTTCTGCACATTGGCCACAACAACCCCAGGCAGTGCTACAGGCTGGGGACAGAGTGGCTGAGAGCAGCCAGGCAGAGAGGGACCTGGGGAAACTGGTTGACAGCAGTGAACATGAGCCAGCAGTGTGCCAGCAGTGGCCTAGAAGTCCAATGGCATCCTGGCCTGCATCAGGATGAGTGTGGCAGGCAGGAGCAGGGAGGTCATTCTGCCCTGACCTCAGCCCTAGTTAGGCCACACCTTGAGTCCTGTGTCCAGTTCTGGGCTCCTCAGTTTAGGAAAGATGTTGAGATGCTGGAAGGTGTCCAGAGAAGGGCAACAAAGCTGGGGCGGGGTCTGGAGCACAGCCCTGTGAGGAGAGGCTGAGGGAGCTGGGGTTGCTTAGCCTGGAGAAGAGGAGGCTCAGGGGAGACCTTCTTGCTCTCTACAACTACCTGAAGGGAGGTTGCAGTCAGGAGGGGGTTGGTCTTTTCTCACAGGCACCAGCACCAGATCAAGAGGACACAGTCTCAAGCTATGCCAGAGGAGGTTCAGGCTGGATGTTAGGAAGAAATTCTTCCAAGAAAGAGAGATTGGCCATTGGAATGTGCTGCCCAGGGAGGTGGTGGAGTCACCATCCCTGGAGGTGTTTAGAAAGAGCCTGGATGAGGCACTTGGTGCCATGGTTTAGTAGATCAGATGGTGCTGGGTGCTAGGTTGGGCTGGATGCTCTCAAAGGTCTTTTCCAGCCTGGTTAATTCTGTGACTCTGCACATTTGCATATTTCACAATTTGTCTTGAAGTATCACTATGGCCAGCAGAAATTGCCCACAAATTCTGTTACCTGTGCATGTAGGCTGCAACTATTCAGACAGAATCAGGTCCCACTGAACATAATGGCACAGAGCCATCACCTTCATCCTTTATTTGCTGGCTCCTGGAGTTTGGGTGGGTTTTATCTTTTAACAATCTACAGAAAGGGATAGATGTCAGTGTCCTTGTAACTAGCAGGCTTTCCATATATCTTTATGCCCACAATTCAGCTTCAGCACTGCTGAAGTGTTGCTTTTACTGCCAAAAGCAACCCCAAATCATCTGTCCCTGTTCTAAGAGCAAATTCACCTGCAATTGTGCCAGCTTCCACCTCTTTCTGCCACCAGAAGGAGGGAGAACCATCTCATCTTATCTTAGGCATTCATGAGTCACACAGACTCCCACAAATTTCTCTCTCTGCTCTCTCAGACAGGGCTCTGAGCAACCTGGTCTGGTTAAAAATGTCTCTTCTCACTGCAGGGAGGTTGGGCTGGATGACCTTTAAAGGTCCTTTCCAACCCAAAGCACTGTATGATTCTATCTGGCAGTAAAGGTGCCCAGAGTACCTCTGCCTAAGAAAGGATGAAGCCTCAGGAAAAGGAGTTCTGTTGTCCCCATTTAAATAGTCGTGTACAAGTAAATAAGTACTTCTACTGCAACCAAGTATGTGAGAAGTACCTGGGGAGTGCTCCACAGGCACATACTGCCACAGAAGGGGTGGCTGGCAAGATGGGGTTGGGTTCACCCAAGTCCCTTAAACTGGGAGAAGGGTGAAGCCACTGTCATAGAACCATAGGATGGTTTGGACTGGAAGGGACTTAGAGATTATCTAGTTCCAACACATTTGCCATGGGTAGGGATACCTTCTGCTAGACCAGGCTGTTCAAGGCCCCATCCCACCTGGCTTCCAGGGTTGGAGCCTCCACAACTTCGCTAGGCAACATGTTCCAGGGCCTCTTCACCTTCATGGGGAAGAACATCTTTGTAATATCTAATCTAAATCACAGAATTGTTAGAGTTGGAAAGGACCTCAGGGATCATCCAGTTCCAACCCCCCTGCCCTCACACCAGATCAGGTTGTTCACAGCCACATCCAGCCTGGCTGCAGACACCTCC
Organism: Melanerpes aurifrons; assembly: GCA_011125475.1. Classification (NCBI taxonomy): domain Eukaryota; kingdom Metazoa; phylum Chordata; class Aves; order Piciformes; family Picidae; genus Melanerpes; species Melanerpes aurifrons. The sequence continues at coordinate 3,097,351 of WWNC01000060.1, forward strand.
AGGCAGGAGGCTTCCACCACCTCCCTGGGAAATCTCTTCCAGTGTCTCACCACCTTCATGGGGAAGAACTTCTTCCAAACATCCACTCTGAATCTACCCATTTATAGTTTTGTTCCATTCCCAACCTAGTCCTGTCACTCCCTGACACCCTCAGAATTCCTTCCCTGCTTTCTTGTAGCCCTTCCAGATACTGGAAGGCCACAATTAGGTCTCCTCAGAGCCTTCTCTTCTCCAGACTGAACAGCCCCAACTCCCTCAGTCTGTCCTCATAGCAGAGCAGCTCCAGCCCTCTGCTCCTCCTCATGGTCCTTCTCTGGACACCTTCCAGCACCTCCAGATCCTTCCTGTAATAGAGCCTCCAGAACTGGATGCAGTACTCCAGGTAGCTTCTAGCATCTTGAAGCTATTACTCCTTGTCCTATCACTACAAGCCTTGTAAAAAGTCCCTCTCCAGCCATCCTGCAGTCCCCCTGGAAATACTGGAAGACTGTTATAATCACAGCATCACAGTATCACAGTATCACCAAGCTTGGAAGAGACCTCAAAGATCATCGAGTCCAACCTGCCACCACAGACCTCACGACTAGACCATGGCTCCAAGTGCCACGTCCAGTCCCTTCTTGAACACCTCCAGGGATAAGGACTTCACCACCTCCCTGGGCAGCACATTCCAATGACGAACAACTCTCTCCATGAAGAACTTTCTCCTCACCTCCAGCCTAAACTTCCTCTGGCACAGCTTGAGACTGTGTCCTCTTGTTCTGGTGCTGGTTGCTAGAGAGAAGAGACCAACCCCTTCCTGGCTACAACCTCCTTTCAGGTAGTTGTGGAGAGCAATGAGATCACCCCTGAGCCTCCTCTTTTCCAGGCTAAACAACCCCAGCTCCCTCAGCCTCTCCTCACAGGCCTCTCCCCAGCCTTGTTGCCCTTCATCTGGACACATGTCTCCTTGGAGCACTTCTCCTCTCCAAAGTGAGTCCCTGAGGCTCACCAGTCACCACTTGAATTTAGAATTTAGAATAAACCAGGTTGGAAGAGACCTTCAAGATCATCGTGTCCAGCCCTTCAACCAATCCAACACCACCTAAACAACTAACCCATGGCACCAAGCACCCCAGCAAGTCTCCTCCTGAACACCTCCAGTGATGGTGACTCCACCACCTCCCTGGGCAGCACATTCCAATGGGCAACCACTGTCTCTGTGTAGAACTTCTTCCTAAAGAAGTCATCCTTCCTGCAGTTTATATCACAAAATATTTCTCTGGGGGAAGAAATGGCTATCAACTTAAAAAAAAAAGACCCACCTGATTAAAGAAACCCAAAGGGAACTAAAGTTTCCATGTAGCCTTTCACATCTTATGGCCTCCCTAAGGAGAAAAAAAGAGAGAGAGAAGCTAATCCATGCCTACCCTTTGGTGCAATGCAGTGTATTCCAAGGGTGAGAACTTTAGTTCCTCAGAATTATTTTTATAATGTCACCTCTGCCAGGAATGATTTAAGAGCTTCCAGATAAAGGAATGAATTTCAGCAGAGGCAGAGAGGTCACCTCAAGTCTCGCCCTAGCTTCTCGGTGAATAAAACACCCTCACAGAATCACGGGATTTCAGAGGCTGGAAGGCACCTCCAAAGCTCATCCAGGCCAAACTCACTGCCAGAGCAGCATCACCTACAGCAGGGCACACAGGAACACATCCAGCTGGGTTTGGAATATCTCCAGAGAGGGAGACTCCACAACCCCCCTGGGCAGCCTCTTCCAGTGTTCTGTCACTCTCACAGGGAAAAGGTTTTTCCTCCTGTTTCCATGGAACTTCCTATGCCTCAGCTTCCACCACTGCCCCTTGTGCTGTCTTTGGGCATCACCCAGCAGAGCCTGGCTCCATCTTCTTGCCACTCATCCTTTACATAGTTATAAATATTGATGAGGTCACCTCTCAGTCTCCTCTTCTCCAAGCTACAAAGCCCTCAGCTCCCTCAGTTTCTTCTCATAAGGAAGATGTTCCACTCCCTTCATCATCCTTGTGGCCCTGCACTGGACTCTTTCAAGCAGTTCCCTGAGGTCCTTGTTGTACTGAGGGGCCCAGAACTGGACACAATATTCCAGATGCAGCCTCACCAGTGCAGAGTAGAGGGGGAGGAGAACCTCTCTTGATCTACTGACCACAGCCCTTCTAATCCACCCCTGAATGGCATTGGCCTTCCTGGCCACAAGAGCACATTGCTCATTGGTCATCTTTCCATCCACCAGGACCCCCCAGGTCCCTTTTGCCTTCACAGCTCTCCAGCACATCCATCCCCAACCCATACTGGTCCACGGAGTTGTTCCTTCCCAGGTGCAAGACTTGTTGACTCCTTGTTGACTCCTCAGCCCTCTCCAGCATCTTGCTGCTACACTCAGAACTGGGGCTTTAAAACAAAGGGAAATACTCATGCCTCAGTCAAAAGGATGTCTTAAAGGGAAAAAAAATTAAGAGAGTACAACATAAGTGCCTTGAGGAGAGATGAGTTTGTTGTCTAAGCTTTGGACAGCTTAGAAAGGGAAACTACCTTAGAGCAGGTGCATCCAATCTACTGCTCTGAACAGCTATTACGCAGCAGCAGGGTGCCTGCTGGGAGTGAGAACAGGCAGTACCTCACATTTTCAGACAGGGAAGGCTGTCACAGAAGTCCACACATCTTGCATGCAGGAATTGCCACTTGCCATTGCCAAAGCCTGCCTGCCATGCCTGCCTGCAGGTAGGAATCTTCTACCTAAATAGCACTTACACTCCTTCCGATGCTAGATACAACAGAATGTTTCTAAAGACTTAAATGAAGCCAATTCCAAAAGGATTTCAATGCAAATTTTCCTCTCTGAATAGCATCACAGGATACAGAATGGACCAGGTTGGAAAAGACCTCAGAGATCATCAAGTCCAACCTATCACCCATCTCATCAACTAAACCACGGCACCAATTGCCTCATCCAGGCTCTTTTTAAACACCTCCAGGGATGGTGACTCCACCACCTCCCTGGGCAGCACATTCCAATGGGTAATCACTCTCTTGGTGAAGAACTTTCTCCTCACCTCCAGCCTGAACTTCCCCTGGTGCGGCTTGAGACTGTGGCCCCTTGTTCTGGTGCTGCTTGCCTGGGGGAAGAGACCAAACCCCTCCTGGCTACAACCTCCCTTCAGGGAGTTGTAGACAGCAATAAGGTTTCCCCTGAGCCTTCTCTTCTTGGCAATAGCGTGGCCAGCAGGAGCAGGGAAGTAATTCTGCCCTGGACTCAGCACTGGTTAGGCAACACCTGGAGTCCTGTGTCTAGTTCTGGGCTTGTCAATTTAAGAAGGACATTGAGATACTTGAATGTGTCCAGGGAAGGGCAACAAAGGTGGGGAGGGGTCTGGAGCACAGCCCTGTGAGGAGAGGCTGAGGGAGCTGGAGCTGCTTAGCCTGGAGAAGAGGAGGTTCATGGGAGACCTTCTTGCTGTCTGCAGCTACCTGAAGGGAGGTTGTAGCCAGGTGGGGGTTGGTCTCTAGTCCCAGGCAACCAGCACCAGAACAAGAGGACACAGTCTCAAGCTGTGCCAGGGGAAGTTTAGGCTGGATCTTAGGAAGAAGTTCTTCCCAGAAAGAGTAAATTGCCTTTGGAATGTGCTGCCCAGGGAGGTGGTGGAGTCACTTTCAGGAGTTGTTAGGTATTAGGTCAGAGGCTGAACTTGATGATCTCTGAGGTCTTTTCCAGCCTGGTTGACTCTATGATTCTCTGAAAGGATAAGAGTAGAGATAGAATAAACACAGAGGAGGACAATAATGTTAGCCAGAAATCTGTCTGCACATGGAGCCATTAAATGACTTATGGCTTTTAGCCTGGGAAAAGAGACTACTGATGTATGTCGAGCAGTTCAGCTCTGGAGGATCATTCCTTGTCTGTGCAGTGTAAGGGTGCTGCTATTAGACACCTGCTTTAAAACAAACAAGAAGGAGAGCTTTTCCACACAGCCTGGAACACAGCTCAGGAGCTCACTGCTGTGGGATGTGTCAGGTGTAAAAGTGGAAATGCATTGAGTGCATTGGGTGGGTTTGGAGAAGAAAGGCCATCAAGAACAAACTCTGGCACAGAGCAGCCTCTAACACCTGCTTGCTGGGAGGATCAGCTGTGGTCAGCAGGGCTCTCTGTGTGCCATGTTTTTGGGCAGCAGCAGCTGCTGATAGCCACTGCCAGAGACTGGCTACAGTTTGACCCTTTATTTTGTCTATAAGGCCTGGGGCTGTTTAGTCTTGAGAAGGCAGGGAGGGGGTCTGATCAATGTCTATCAATAGCTGAGGGGTGGGGGTCAAGTGGAGGGAGCCAAGCTCTTTTGGGTGGTGCACAGTAATGAGACAAGGAACAATGGAGACAAACTTGAACATAGAAGGTTTCAGCTTTGTAGTGAGGGTGACAGAGCCCTGGTGCAGGCTGCCCAGAGAGGTTGTGGAGACTTTCCAACCCCACCTGGATGCATTCCTGTGCAGACTCCCCTGGGTGATGCTGTTTGGCAGGGGGGTTGGACTGTATGTTCTCTGTTGGTCCCTTCCAACCTCTAATGTACTCTGATCCTGTGATACTGTGTGATCAAAGATTCTCAACATAGTTATACCCATTCTGTCTACCACATAGAGTTCACCCTGTTTCTCACTGTTGACTGAGTGGCCAAGGGCTGAGTGACATGTGCCAGAGGACTCAGGTGGGTGCCATGACTCAGACCTCCTGCCAGTGGGTGATTGTGGCTTCATTGAGCTGTCAGCCAGGCCTGCTTTCAGGCTTCCCCAGCACTTCTGCTTTTATCACTGTGGAATGGAATGGAATGGAATGGAATGGAATGGAATGGAATGGAATGGAATGGAATGGAATGGAATGGAATGGAATGGAATGGAATAGGATAGAATAGACCAGGTTGGAAGAGACCTTCAAGATCATGGTGTCCAACAGCACCTAATCAACTAACCCATGGCACCAAGCACCCTCTCAAGTCTCCTCCTGAACACCTCCAGTGATGGTGACTCCACCACCTCCCTGGGCAGCACATTCCAATGGGCAATCACTCTCTCTGTGTAGAACTGTATTGGACTTTCTCATTGCCTCTCAAAGCTTGGTTGTCTTAGAAGCTGGGTTTTGACATCTGTGCTTTGTAAGGAACCTAAATACAAGGTGGTGCCTTGAGAAGGCACAATTCCAGCTGGTGGTCTCACAGGACAGAAATCTTGTGGCATCAGTACCCAACATGCAGTGCAAGCTCTACTCTCAGCACCTTTCTCTACCTTCTTGGCAAGGAGGAAGGAAAGGTGTCCACTAATGAGGTAAGCAATTTGTTCTGGCATAGAACAGACTGAGTATGGCTCCTGTGTAAACAACTTCTGGCTGTGGTTTCCTAGCAGGCAGGTGGAAGCTTCCTCATTGTGCTTATCAAAGAGTGATAATGCAATGGACAAACAAATGCCATTGCCAGCATTAATATGCAAATTAGATGCTTAGGAAGAAACGATGGAGGACTCCTGAAATACAGCAGTGAGCACTAATTGCATTCCTTGCCCTTCAATATGCTGTGCACTGTAGATAGCTCTTTTCCCTAAATGAAAACTGAAAGCTTTCCTTTTTGCCTGCTTCTTCATGCCTAAATACTGCAGATACACTTTTTTTTCTCTCCTAAATACGTTGCAGTGTTTGCATTTAACATTTTATTGTACCTCAGGGGAGGCTGACATGACCAACAGTTTGCTTCAACAGCATTTAGGTGCTGAGATACCCTAGAAATGGGTTAGTTGTGGGCTGGGAACAACAGGAATTGAGGTGGAATTCCTTGTGTACAGGCTGGACAGGGACTGGCTTGAAAGCAGCCCTGAAGAAAAGGATTTGGGGGTGCTGGGGGATGAGAAGCTCAACAAGAGCCAGCAGTGAGCACTTGCAGCCCATAAAGCCAAGAAGAGCCTGGGCTGCATCAAGAGAAGCACAGCCAGCAGGGCCAAAAGCAGAGCAAGCAGAAGGAGAAGATGTCTAATGGTAGATAGGCAAACTACCTACCTATGTCCTTGTAGGTAGGAGTAGCTCTCTTAGCTTATCCCCACCTCTTACTTGGACAGTCATCCACTCCTGCTCTTTAGGGGACATCAAGCTCTCAGTTGAAGCCCCAAGCTCATCCTTGTTGATGAGATCTCCCCTTCCTTCAAGGCAGCAACTGGCTTGAGAGCAGCCCTGAAGAAAAGGACCTGGGGGTGCTGGGGGATGAGAAGCTCAAGAGGAGCCAGCAGTGAGCACTTGCAGCCCAGAAAGCCAAGCAGAGCCTGGGCTGCAGCACGAGAAGCAGAGCCAGCAGGGCCAGGGAGGGGATTCTCCTCCTCTGCTCCGCTCTGGTGAGACCCCACCTGGAGCACTGCGTCCAGTTCTGGAGCCTCTATTCCAGGAAGGATCTGGAGGTGCCAGAAGGTGCCCAGAGAAGGGCCATGAGGATGAGCAGAAATAGAAATGGGTAGATTCAGATTGGATGTTAGGAAGAAGTTGTTCCTCATGAGGGTGGTGAGAGACTGGCACAGGTTGCCCAGGGAGGTGGTGGAAGCCCAGGCTGGATGTGGCTGTGAGCAACCTGATCAAGTGTGAGGTGGGGTTGGAACTGGATGATCCTTGGGGTTGGAACTGGATAGATGATCCTTGAGGTCCCTTCCAACCCTGACAATTCTATGATTCTACGATCCCAAACAATCTCCCTTTGCAAACACATCCAGCCCTGTCCTGGAAACTGACTGGGGCTGTGTGGCTGGGTGGCTGGGTGGCTGGGTGGCTGGGTGGCTGTTTGGCTGGGTGGCTGGGTGGCTGGGTGGCTGAGTGGCTGGGTGGCTGTTTGGCTGGGTGGCTGGGTGGCTGAGTGGCTGGGTGGCTGTGTGGCTGGGTGGCTGGGTGGCTGGGTGGCTGGGTGGCTGGGTGGCTGTGTGGCTGGGTGGTTGGGTGGCTGTGTGGCTGGGTGGCTGGGTGACTGGGTGGCTGGGTGGCTGTTTGGCTGGGTGGCTGGGTGGCTGGGTGGCTGGGTGGCTGAGTGGCTGGGTGGCTGTTTGGCTGGGTGGCTGGGTGGCTGGGTGGCTGGGTGGCTGAGTGGCTGGGTGGCTGTTTGGGTGGCTGGGTGGCTGGGTGGCTGGGTGGCTGGGTGGCTGGTGGCTGGGTGGGCTGTTTGGCTGGGTGGCTGGGTGGCTGGGTGGCTGGGTGGCTGGGTGGCTGTTTGGCTGGGTGGCTGGGTGGCTGGGTGGCTGGGTGGCTGGGTGGCTGGGTGGCTGTTTGGCTGGGTGGCTGGGTGGCTGTGTGGCTGGGTGGCTGGGTGGCTGGGTGCCTGGGTGCCTGGGTGGCTGTGTGTTTGTTTTCTTCCTGGCATTTTTTTTTTCTCCTGGAAATCTGTCCCAGAACTTCAGTCTCCAGATGGCTGGAAGTCTCATTTCTTAGTAACTATTTTCTTCATATGCCAACACTGTCTGTGAGCTTGGAAGGTTCTTCTCTTGTGTTTTCTCCCTGAAGTATTTGTAGCACAGTTGTGCCCTGTCTCAGCATGTGGCATCTCTGCCTTTTTTTCCTTTCTTTTCTTTTCTTTTCTTTTCTTTTCTTTTCTTTTCTTTTCTTTTCTTTTCTTTTCTTTTCTTTTCTTTTCTTTTCTTTTCTTTTCTTTTCTTTTCTCTTTCTTTTCTTCTCTTTTCTCTTTTCTTCTCTTTTTTCTTTTCTTTTCTTTTCTTTTCTTTTCTTTTCTTTTCTTTTCTTTTCTTTTCTTTTCTTTTCTTTTCTTTTCTTTTCTTTTCTTTTCTTTTCTCTTCTCTTCTTTTCTTTTCTCTTCTTTTCTTTTCTCTTCTTTTCTTTTCTTTCTTTTCTTTTCTTTTCTTTTCTTTTCTTTTCTTTTTTTCTCTTCTCTTCTCTTCTCTTCTTTTCTTTCTTTTCTTTCTTTTCTTTTCTCTTCTTTTCTCATATTTTCTTTTTCTTCTTTTCTTTCTTTTCTTTTCTTTCTTTTCCTTTTCTTCTTTTCTTTTCTTTTCTTTTCTTTTCTTTTCTTTTCTTTTCTTTCTTTCTTTCTTTCTCTTCTTTTTCTTCTTTTCTTCTTTTTCTTTCTTTTCTTTTCTTTTCTTTTCTTTTCTTTTCTTTTCTTTTCTTTTCTTTTCTTTTCTTTTCTTTTCTTTTCTCTTTTCTTTTCTTTTCTTTTCTTTTCTTTTCTTTTCTTTTCTTTTCTTTTCTTTTCTTTTTTCTTTTCTTTTCTTTTCTTTTCTTTTCTTTTTCTTTTCTTTTCTTTTCTTTTCTTTTCTTTTCTTTTCTTTTCTTTTCTTTTCTTTTCTTTTCTTTTCTTTTCTTTTCTTTTCTTTTCTTTCTTTTCTCTTTTCCTTTTCTGTCCCTTCCCTTTTCCCCTTCCCTTTTCCCCTTCCCTTCCCCTTCCCTTCCCTTCCCTTCCCTTCCCTTCCCTTCCCTTCCCTTCCCTTCCCTTCCCTTGTGCAGGACTCTGCACTTGTCCTTCTTGAACATCATTTGGTTCCTCTTTGCCCAGCTCTCAGTCTGCCCAGGTCTCACTTTCAGGTGTCTCAGCCAAGTCTCCCAGTTTGGTATTATCAGCAAACCTGCTGAGCAGGCACTCTGTCCCCTCATCAATGTCATAAGACAAATATTCATTTCTCCAGCATGTGCCACTCTGAGTTCTTTCTTTAACACAAGCTGTTAGGAAATTTAGGTGCTGTGTGAGCTGAGACCTTCCCATAAGAGCTTAATGTTCCCTCATAAGAGCTTAATGTTCCTCTGCTTTCTGTGCATAGCAAATGGGATGACCAGGAAGATTGGAGATTGTGGGGACTTGTACAAAATTTCCTTCCAGATCAAGCATCTCCAAGCAAAAGGATCCTGGCAGAACAGGACTTCCCTGCTCCTCCTGGGTACACTATTCCTTATCCAGGCCAGGATGCCTTCTTGGCCACCTGGGCACACTGCTGGCTCATGTTCAGCTGCTGTCAACCAGTAACAGGATCATAGAATCAACCAGGTTGGAAAAGACCTCAGAGATAGAATAGAATAGAATAGAATAGAATAGAATAGAATAGAATAGAATAGAATAGAATAGAATAGAATAGAATAGACCAAACCAGACCAGGTTGGAAGAGACCTTGAAGATCATAGAGTCCAACCTATCATCCAACACCACCTAATCAACTAACCCATGGCAGCAAGCACTCCAGCAAGTCTCCTCCTGAACACCTCCAGGGATGGCAACTCCACCACCTCCTTGGGCAGCACATTCCTATTACCTAATGTCTTTTTTTGAGGTTAAGGGCTCAGCAATGAGCTTTCTTTTCAAGACTCCATATAAATAACAGTGACAAAGTGTTTTGCTTTTTTATTCTCCTCTCCTTTCCATATAGAGTAGAGTAGAGTAGAGCAGAATAGAGCGGAATGGAGTGGAGTGGAGTGGAATGGAATGGAATGGAATGGAATGGAATGGAATGGAATGGAATGGAATGGAATGGAATGGAATGGAATGGAATGGAATGGAATTAACCAGGTTGGAAGAGATCTTTGAGATCATCGAGTCCAACCTATCATCCAACACCATCTCATCAATTAAACCATGGCACCAAACCAGGTCTGAGTTTTGGCTACTCTGAAATACTTTGGCTGATGAAGCAGCAGTTGTCACTTTCTTTCTCAGATCACTTATGACTACACTGAACAAAACTAGAAATGGGTAGATTCAGATTAGATGTTAGGGAGAAGTTCTTCCCCAGAAGGGTGGTGAGGCACTAGCAAGGTTGCCCAGGGAGGTGGTGGAAGCCTCATCCCTGAAGGTTTTGAAGGCCAGGCTGGATGTGGCTGTGAGCAACCTGCTGGAGTGTGAGGTGTCCCTGCCCATGGCATGGGAGTTGGAACTGGCTGATCCTTGAGGTCCCTTCCAACCCTGACAATTCTATGATTCTATGGTTCCTCCTCCCTCCCTTCCCTGGTACCTTCACAGACACCACCCAAGTCAGTTCAGCCAGCAGAAGGCCAAGAATGAGATAAGGGAGGAATTCAATGCAGAATCACAGAGAGAAGCAGCGAAAAGGAGACAGAACAATCTGTGCAGGAGACTTTATCCTCATCAGCAACCCAATGGAATGATACAGACATAACACTATTATTATTCTGCATCCAATGGCTAACTTTATTTACCTTTTACTGGTAATTTTCTTATTTATAATTAAGACACCAGGCTAAAGCATTAGCCTCAAACTATAACACATTGAAGTAATTATTAATCAGTGGCATCTTAATCTCATCCAGAGCCTGTGGTAAAAGGCACTGCTGAAAGTTGTTTTGAAGTTTGTTATTAACTGCATCACCCTTACACACTTATCCTTCAAAGGCCTAGAATGGATTTGTGAGGATTGACTTGCCCACAAAATCTGCCTTGACCTTTCTCCCTTCTGTTCCTTCACCTCTCTACTCTTCTCGGTCGTGTTACAGCTCCTACTGATTTGTCCAGCACCAAAGTCAGAGGTTCTGCTTGGTGGTTCCTTGAATTCTCCCTGCAGCCCTTTGAGAACAACTGGTGGTCCATTTGCCACTCCCCAATCACCCAAAAGAAAGATGAAAAACAAAGGCCTGTTAAAGAGTAGGCTGGAAACCATAATTCATTCTTTGGCAGGTTCAGGCCTGAGTTCAATGGCCACGTACTGGGCTCATGCTGCCTGATGTCAACAGTTTGATTCTTTCCTTTCCACTGACTTTTCTAAACCCTCTTCTGGTGTCATTTCATATTAGAATCATAGAATTAACAAGGTTGGAAAACACCTCAAAGATCATCAAGTCCAACCTATCACCCAACACCTCCTGACTAACTAAACCATGGCTTCAAGTGCCACATCCAATCCCTTTTGGAACACCTCCAGGGATAAGGACTTCACCACTTCCCTGGGCAGCACATTCCAATGGCCAATCCCTCTTGCTGGGAACAACTTTCTCCTCACCTCCAGCCTAAACTTCCCCTGGGACAGCTTGAGACTGTGTCCTCTTGTTCTGGTGCTGGGTGCCTGGGAGAAGAGACCAACCCCCACCTGGCTACAACCTCCCTTCAGGGAGTTGTGGAGAGCAATAAGGTCTCCCCTGAGCCTCCTCTTCTCCAGGCTAAGCAACCCCAGCTCCCTCAGCCTCTCCTCATAGGGCTATGCTCCAGACCCCTCCCCAGCCTCATTGCCCTTCTCTGGACATGTTCAAGTGTCTCAGTATTGAGAAGGTTCCTCAAACTCCCCTCCTACAAAGGGAGGTTTTATGGTAGGACATCTTCCTCAATGAATGTCAAAGAAAAGAATTCATTTCAAGCTTAGTCTCTACTTTCCCTGGGCTCCCTGTAATTCCCTTCTATTGAGTTTGAGGTGTCAATATCTTCATTTAAAATCAGCTGCCCTGGTTCATACCTCATGTTCAGAATTCTGTTACTAGTAGAAAAGCACTCACATTCATTTTCCCAGTACATATGAACATGATCAAGCTGCCTATATCTATAACTCATCCTTGAACTGGTTTTTAAGTCTTTTAATAAGAAGTAAGAACAGTGACCTGTGCTAACTTCTATGGTCCTGCTCTGGCAGGGGGCTTGGACTTGGTCATCTTAGGAGGTCCCTTCCAACCCCTAACATCCTGTGGTCCTGTGACCTTATTTGCCCACACATTGTCAGTTACACAGCTTCATGTTTCACAGCATCCTGCACATAAGTGGAGGAAATACTCCATCCCAGAATATTAACAACTTCATTGATCGGGGTTTGTTTAGCCTGGAGAAGAGGAGGCTCAGAGAAGACCTTGTAGTTCTCTACAACTACCTGAAAGGTGGTTGTAGCCAGGTGGGGGTTGGTCTCTTCTCCCAGGCAAGCAGCATCAGAACAAGAGGACACAGTCTCAAGCTGTGCCAGGGGAAGTTTAGGCTGGATGTTAGGAAGAAGTTCTTCCCAGAAAGAGAATGGCCATTGGAATGTGCTGCCCAGGGAGGTGGTGGAGTCACCCTCACTGGAGGTGTTAAAGAAAGGCTTGGATGAGGCACTTGGAGCCATGCTTTAGTTCTCAGCAGGTGCTAGTATTAGGTAATAGGTTGGACTTGATGATCTCTGAGGTCTTTTCCAACCTGGTTGATTCCATGATCCTATGATTCTATAGCACAAAGTATAAATTCAAACCAGCAAGCACTTCTACTTCTTGTGTAAATTAATTGTGTCATTCCCAACCCCACCCCCCCAAAAAAAAAGCCCCACCCTACCAAAACTGCATTTAAATTAGAAGGTCAGACTATATTATCTAAGTATAGTTTTAAATGCAGGAGGAAGGTTGATGTTCCTGCTCTGGGTTTATCATAGGTCTCTGAAGACACAGCAAATGTTCCATGTTGTCTTTATACTGCCACATGCTGTGATTTTTCACCCCTCCCCTGCCTGAGAGACTCCAGAGAACATGGCCCTCTGCCCATCCCCAGTTGTGACAGCACTTAAGCTGCCATTTGTACAGCAAACCAGCAGAAGGCAATGAAAGCACTAAATCATCCTTGCAAAATGACACAAAGTGCCCTGGCTGAAATTAACACCACCATGTAAAGTGTTCACCCACCAAAGGGAAAGAAAGGAAACACAGTGTTATCTCTCTCCAATGATAACTTCTCATTTAACAAGGTAGCAACACAGGATGTTGCTGTGATAATGAAGCTGACAAATTATTTCTGCTCACTATTCAGCAGCCCCAAACATTTCTCTGCAGCTTTCACTTCTTGTCACATCCAAGGGAAGGTTTGCTAGCAGCGTTGTGTCGAGATCTGTTAAGTCGAACAGCAGTCTTATTCAGGGCTTTCAGGTGAGCTTTTCAGCCCTACATAGGATAGGATGGGATAGGATAGGATAGGATAGGATAGGATAGGATAGGATAGGGCAGGGCAGGGTAGGGTAGGGTAGGGTAGGGTAGAGTAGGGTAAGGTAGGGTAGAGTAGAGTAGAGTAGGATAGGATAGGATAGGATAGGATAGGATAGGATAGGATAGGATAGGATAGGATAGGATAGGATAGGATGGGATGGGATGGGATGGGAGGGATAGGGGATAGGATAGGGATAGGGATAGGGATAGGAGGGATAGGATAGGATAGGATAGGGTAGGGATAGGGTAGGGTAGGGTAGGGTAGAGTAGGGTAGGGTAGGGTAGAGTAGAGTAGAGTAGAGTAGAGTAGAGTAGAGTAGAGTAGAGTAGAGTGGAGTGGAGTAGAACAGATCAGGTTGGAAGAGACCTTTGAGATCATTGCACCCAACCCATCACCCAACACCATCTAATCAACTAAACCATGGCACCAAGCAACCCATCCAATCTCCTCCTAAACACCTCCAGTGATGGTGACTCCACCACCTCCCTGGGCAGCACATTCCAATGGGCAATCACTCTCTCTATGAAGAACTTCTTCCTAACATCCAGCCTCAACCTTCCCTGGCACAGCTTGAGACTGTGTCCTCTTGTTCTGGTGCTGGTGCCTGGAAGAAGAGACCAACCCCCACCTGGCTACAACCTCCCTTCAGGTACTTATGAGTATCTCTTTAGAAACTTCTGGATCTAAAGAGGCCTACACTGATATTTTATTTCATATACATTTGATACAGGTTGGTCTCTATGATCTTTGAGGTCTCTTCCAACCTTTGTGGTACTGTGTGATACCTGATTTTTTATTGTTCCATAATGCAAAGCATTTTTAATTCAAGTATTGTAGTGTCATAGTATCAGTCAGGGTTGGAAGGGACCACAGGGATCATCTAGTTCCAACCCCCCTGCCATGGGCAGGGACACCCCACACTACATCAGCCTGGCCAGAGCCTCAGCCAGCCTGGGCCTTAAACACCTCCAGGGATGGGCCTCGACCACCTGCCTGGACAACCCATTCCAGGGCTTCACCACTCCAGAAGTCCTCCTCCAGAAGTCCATGTGGGGTTGTATTCACAGGATCAAAGAAAGTTAGAGGTTGGAAGGGACCTCCAGAGTCCCCCAGTCCAAAACCCCTGCCAGAGCAGCATCACCCGTGGAAGTCTGCACAGGAATGCATCCAGGTGGGGTTGGAAAGGCTCCAGAGAAGGAGACTCCACAACCTCTCTGGGCAGCCTGCTCCAGGGCTCTGTCATGCTCACTGCAAAGAAGTTTCTCCTCATGTTGAGCTAAAGCCTTCTCTGGTCAAGTTTGTCTCCATTGGTCCTTGTGTTATTAAGGGAGGTTGTAGACAGGCAGAGGTTGGTCTCTTCTCCCAGGCAGCCAGTACCAGAACAAGAGGACACAGTCTCAGGCTGCACCAGGGGAGGTTTAGGTTGGAAGTTAGGAAGAAGTTCTACACAGAGAGAGTGATTGCCCATTGGAATGGGCTGCCTGGGGAGGTGGTGGAGTCACCATCACTGGAGGTGTTGAGGAGGAGACTTGATGGGGTGCTTGGTGCCATGGGTTAGTTGTTTAGGTGGCATTGGATTGGTTGATGGGTTGGACACGATGATCTTGAAGGTCTCTTCCAACCTGGTCTATTCTATTCTATTCTATTCTATTCTATTCTATTCTATTCTATTCTATTCTATTCTATTCTATTCTATTCTATTCTACACCACCCAAAAGAGCTTGGCCCCCTGACTTGACCCCCAGCCCTCAGCATTGATAGACATTGATCAGATCCCCTCTCAGCCTTCTCTTCCCCAGACTAAGCAGCCCCAGGGCTCTCAGTCTCTTCACAGGTGAAGTGCTCAAGTCCCCTAAGCATCCTCGTGGCTCTCCCTTGGATTCTCTCCAGCAGCTCTCTGCCTCTGTTCAACTGGGGGCCCAAAACTGGATTCAGTACTCCAGGTGGGGTCTCAGCAGGGCAGAGTAGAGTGGGAGGAGAACCTCCCTGGATCTGCTGGACACACTCCTCTTAATGCACCCCAGGATACCATTGGCTTGCTTGGCCACCAGGGCACATTGCTGTCCCATGCAGAACTTGCTTCTGAACTTCCTGGCTGCTCCTTGCCTCCCTGGCTCAGGCACACATCCACCACACTGCTTTACCACTTGGGCCACCACCTGGGGAAGGCAGAGGCAAAGATTTTGCATGAGAAAATTCTGTGTCTGTTAAGATATTAGAATTCTTGCCAGCAGACTGGTAGGTAAAGCAGGCTGGTGAGGGATCACTGATTTGCATTTCTATGAAGTTCTTTTTCAGGAAATTAATTACTCCTGGGTTAAAGGTCAAACCTCTGCCCTGGGATTTGATAAAAAACTGATTACAAGATACAAAGGTAGAGAATCTGGGCATCCACAGGGTGAGAACTGAAGGGCTGCAGAGGGGCAGTGTTATTAGGCATATCTATTAGTAAACAATCAGGAGGTCATTTACTGGGAGTCGGTTTGGATGACACCGAAATGTTGAGGTGCATCATGCCTGAAGGAGGTCTGAGGAATTAAAAGGCTATTAATGCACAAGCACCAGCTGTCCTGTCCTTAATGTGCCTGAAGAGCAGCTTAAGTTATTAAATGCCTGTGTGGTCCATGAAGTCCCCAGCTAGTCATCCTCCTAGACAAGACACTGAACTGGCTCTAGATAAGGGATCTACTTGAAATTGGGTGACTAACTGAGAGCAGCTCTCCTGCTGGGACTTTTGAACACTTCTAGAAGCATTAACTGCAAGTTCTGCAAGGGTAGGGAGGGTCTACAGAGGGACTTGGAGAGATTGGAACCATGGCCAGTGTCAACAGGAGGAGCTTCAACAAGACCAAGTGTCAAGTCCTGCACTTGGGGCACAGCAACCCCAAGCAATGCCACAGGCTTGGGGCAGTGTGGCTGGAAAGCTGCTGGCAGAAAGGAACCTGGGGGTGCTGATGGACAAGCAGCTGAAGAGGAGCCAGCAGTGTGCCCAGGGGGCCAACAAAGCCAAAGGTATCCTGGCTGGGATCAGCAATGCTGTGTCCAGCAGGAGCAGGGAGGGGATTGTCCCCTGGGACTCAGCTCTGGGGAGGCCACATCTTGAGTATTGTGTCCAGTTTTGGGCAGCTCAACACAAGAGAGATGTGGAGGTGCTGGAGTCAGGGCAGAGGAGGGCAAGGAAGCTGTGAAGGGCCTGGAGAATAAATGTGATGAAGAGCAACTGAAGGATCTGGGGATGGTTAGTTTGGAAAAGAGGAGGTTAAGGGGAGACCTCATTGCTGTCTACAACTCCCTGAAAGGAGGTTGTGGAAAGGTTGGTGCTGGTCTCTTATTGATAGAAGCAGAGGGAATGGCCTCAAGCTGCCACTGGGTAGGTTTAGAATGGACATTAAGAAACATTTTTTGAGGGTAAGAGTGGTCAGGGCTTGGAATGTGCTGCTCAGGGAGGTGGCAGAGTCCCCAAGCCTGGCTCTGTTTGAAGGTGGTTTGGATGTGGTGCTTGGGGCTCTGGTTTAGGGGTGACCCCTGTAGAGTAGGGTTGTGAGTTGGACTTGGTGCTCCTGAGGCTCTTTTCCCACCTGATGTTTCTGTGCTTCTGTGATTCTGTCCCAGGCAGCTCCAGCTCTGCCTAGTCCAGTCTGTGTACTTTAAAGTGCTGCTTGATCTCCTGGATGAAGTAACCCCACGACTAGCAGGCAGTTTCTGCTGCAGCAAGATTGTGCTGGCCACCTGGAAAGCAACTAACAGAAACCCCTGCAGATGAAAATACTAACATAAAATAAACAATAAAATAAATAAAATGAAAGTGGTCACACAGGGCAGTCTCCTGTACATTGTTAAGGCAACAAATGATGCATCATGCATGTGCCTGAGTGTTTAACCCAGGCCAGCTGGCTTAGAAAAACTAAGACCTGCAGTTCTTACCCCATCCAGCTAAAGGTACTGCTGCAAAGACCTTTGCAATGCAGAATCCTGTTACTGCAGGGTTTGGGAGACATCAGTCTCCATGACAGCATCACCACTGCTCTCCAGCAAAGACTCTCAGCATTGCTGCCAAGCTCTTACTGATTTCAACAAAGCCCTTTTGTAGAAATGTCCTTTCTTTCCTCCCTTCCTTTACTTCCTTTCCTCCCTTTCCTTTCCTTCCATCTTCTCTTTCCCTTCCTTTCCTTCTTTCCCCTCCTTCCCCTCTTTTCACTCCTTCCCTTCCATCTCCTCTTTCCCCTCATTCCCCTCTTTACCTACCTTCCCCTCCTTCCCTTCATTCTCCTCCTTCCCTTCCTTCTCCTCCTTCCCTTCCATCCCCTCCTTCCCTTCCTTTCCCTCCTTCCCTTCCTTCCCCTCCTTCCCTTCCTTCCCCTCCTTCCCTTCCATCCCCTCCCTCCCTTCCATCCCCTCCCTCCCTTCCATCCCCTCTTTCCCCTCCTTCCCCTCTTTCCCCACCTTCCCTTCTTTCCACTCCTTCCTTTCCTTCCCCTCTCCTTCCCTTCCTTCTCCTCCTTCCCTTCCTTCTCCTCCTTCCCTTCCATCCCCTCTTCCCCTCCTTCCCCTCTTTCCCCACCTTCCCTTCCTTCCCCTCCTTCCCTTCCTTTTTCTCCTTCCCTTCCTTCCCTTCTTTCCCTTCCTTTTTCTCCTTCCCTTCCTTCCCTTCTTTCCCCTCCTTCCCTTCCTTCCCTTCTTTCCCCTCCTTCCCTTCCTTCTCCTTCCCTACCTTCCCTTTCTTTCCCTCCTTCCCTTCCTTCTCCTTCCCTTCATTCCCTTCCATCCCCTCCTTCCCTTCCATCTCCTCTTTCCCCTCTTTCCCTTCTTTCCCCTCTTTCCCCACCTTCCCCTCCTTCCCTTCCTTCCCTTTCTTTACCACTGCTACAAAATCTCTCTCTGCTGGACTACCAGCACTGTGCATCTCTTCAGAGGAGCCCTTTGCAGCTCCAAGTGTTGTTCAGGCGAGAGGCAGCTGAGTACAAAGGCAAATAACAGTGCTTTTAGCAAATTTTCTTGTCACTGCTCCACACTTCTTCAGGCACAACAGTTTCAGGAGATGAAGGAATCTTGCATAGCAACATTCATAGCAAATATTTTGATCCCCACTGACCTTGAGCCTTGTGCATCTGTGGGAGATGTATGATGTGCAGTAGCAGCAGTGCTGGGGGGGAAGTTCAGTGTGCCCAGTTACAGCTTGCACACAAATAAATGCATGTTATTACCTCTAAGCTTTCCTTTTCTCCCCTGGGCTCCCAGGAGCCTCGTGACATTTTGCCAGGGGGAACTTTGGAACTGGATGATCTTTCAAGGAGAGAGCCCTACAAAGCTCACTGTTAATTCAACTCCATCATATGCAGAACACAGACCTGAAGGCCAATTTAAAATCTTCAGCATAAGATCAAAAACTACTACAAAAAGATGCAAATATTTTTAAACAGGAACCTACTCTTCAGGAGCCAAACTGCTTTGCAAGATGACAACTTTCTGCTTCCCTTTGAAGCAACTTCTCACATTGAGATCTGATGGAATAGCTCAACATCACGACCCAGGAAAGCACTGTTAATTATGGTTATTATTCTGATGGCTACAAAAATGCAGTCATAGTATCATAGTGTCAGTCAGGGTTGGAAGGGACCACAAGGATCAGCTAGTTCCAAGCCCCCTGCCATGGGCAGGGACACCCCACACTACATCAGCCTGGCCACAGCCTCAGCCAGCCTGGCCTTAACCACCTCCAGGGACAGGGCCCCAACCATCTCCCTGGACAACCCATTCCAGGGCTTCACCATTCTCATGGGGAAGAACTTCCTCCTCACCTCCAGCCTGAATCTCCCCACCTCCAGCTTCATTCCATTCCCCCTAGTCCTATCACTACCTGAGATCCTGAGCAGTCCCTCCCCAGCCTTCCTGTAGCCCCCTTCAGATACTGGAAGGCCACAATAAGATCTCCTGGGAGCCTTCTCTTCTGCAGACTGAACAGCCCCAACTCCTTCAGTCTGTCCTCATAGGAGAGCAGCTCCAGCCCTCTGCTCATCCTCGTGGCCCTTCTCTGGACACCTTCCAGCACCTCCAGATCCCTCTTGCAATAGGGGCTCCAGAACTGGAGGCAGTACTCCAGGTGGGGTCTCACCAGGCTGAGTAGAGGGGGAGGATCACCTCCCTTGACCTCAGTCACAGATGAAGATCTCCAAATGTGCACAGCCCAAAAGAAATTACTGCTCCCTGCTTTACAGAGATTATGGCAGCCCTGTGGAGAAGGACCTGGGAGTGCTGGTGGACAAGTTCTGCATGGGACAGCAATGTGCCTTGGTGGCCAAGATGGCCAATGGGATCCTGGGATGCCTGAAGAGGAGTGTGTCCACCAGATCCAGGGAGATTCTCCTCCCCCTCTACTCTGCCCTAACGAGACCTCACCTGGAATATTGCATCTTCTGGGCTCCTCAGTTCAAGACAGACAGTGATCTACACAAGATAGTCCAATGGAGGGCTACAAGGATGCTGAAGGGACTGGAGCACTGCCCTATGTGGAGAGGCTGAGAGCCCTGGGGCTGTTTAGTTTGGAGAAGAGAAGGCTGAGAGTGGATCTAATGTTCATGAATATCTGAGGGCTGGGTGTCAGGAAGGAAGGATCAGCCTCTTCTCACTTGCACTCTGTGATAGGACAAGGGGCAATGGATATAAACTCCAGCACAGGAGGTTCCACCTCAACATGAGGAGCAACTTCTTGGCTGTGAGGGTCACAGAGCCCTGGAGCAGGCTGCCCAGAGAGGTTGGAGAGTCTCCTTCTCTGGAAGCTTTCCAGCCCTGTCTGGATGTGTTCCTGTATGACCTGTGCTGGATTCTATGGTCCTGCTCTGGCAGGGGGATTGAACATGATGATCTTCAGAGGACTCTTCCAACCCCTAACATCCTGTGATCCATATCAGAGCAAGTGGACAAAAATACACAGGAAAGCAATGCAATAATAAGGAAAAGAAAATCCCCTATTTCCTGGGGTCATATGCAAAGAAAGAGAAGGTCAACCAAGCATTTGCAAAGGCTCCCTCTTCAACCAAAGTGTGCTTGCATTTGAGCAAGGACATTCAAAATAGGATGTGTGCGCTGTCAGCACCTGCCAAATGCAGCCTCATCATCTGAGAACAGCACAAGGTGGAGACAGAAGTGAAAGTCCAAACTTAATAAGCATTATCTATGAAATCAAATGCACAGGGAAGTAAATCAGTCAGAGAATCACAGGACTTGTGAGGCTGGAAAAGACCTCTAAGATCATTGAGTCCAGCTATTAACCCAACGCTACCAAGCCTGCATTCCATGCAAAAGTGACACTCCTGGCTGCTGGCTCGCTCCAGGCTGGACACCCCAGGGCTGAGCCACATGTTTTGTTCTTTCTTAGAAGCCTTGTCATAGAATCATAGAATTGTCAGGGTTGGAAGGGACCTCAAGGATCAGCCAGTTCCAACCCCCCTGCCATGGGCAGGGACACCTCACACTACAGCAGGTTGCTCACAGCCACATCCAGCCTGGTTGCAAAAACCTCCAGGGATGAGGCTTCCACCACCTCCCTGGGCAACCTGTGCCAGGCTCTCACCACCCTCATGGTCTGCAAAAATACATCCCCCAGTGATTAATTCAGTCCCATTCAATTTGAGACAAGCCTTAAAAGCTTGAGCAACATTTTCTTTCTGCCCTTCTCCTGCCTCTCATCACAGAAATCACAGACACATTCAGGTTGGAAGGAGCCTCAGGATCACCAAGTCCAACCCACAACCCTACTCTACAAGGGTCACCCATAAACCATAGCCCCAAGCACCACAGCCAAACCACCTTGAAACACAGCCAGGCTTGGGGACTCAATCACCTCCCTGGGCAGCACATTCCAAGGCCTGACCACTCTTGCCCTGAAAAAATGTTTCCCATTGTCCATGGCTTGCTGGCTGGGACACTCACCTAGGTGGTGGAAAGTGGTTCAAATCCTTTCAGTTGGGGTATGGAACTGCATCCCACATGGAGCACTCTGCCCACTCAGAGTTACACAATAAAGGTCAGATGTAGAGAAGGCACTGCTGCCTTCTCTGGTATTGTGGCATTTCAGGCTGTGCCTAGGAAAATTTTCCACAGACTGAGTAGGAAAGTGGTACAATGTGAGGGCAACAAAGCTGGGGAGGGGTCTGGAGCACAGCCCTGTGAGGAGAGGCTGAGGGAGCTGGGGTTGCTTAGCCTGGAGAAGAGGAGACTCAGGGGAGACCTTCTTGCTGTCTACAACTCCCTGAAGGGAGGTTGTAGCCAGGTGGGGCTTGGGATTTTCTCCCAGGCACCCAGTACCAGAACAAGAGGACACAGTCTCAAGCTGTGTCAGAGGGGGTTTGGGCTGGATGTTAGGAAGAACTTCTTCCCAGAGAGAGAGGTTGGCCATTGGAATGTGCTGCCTGGGGAGGTGGTGGAGTCCCCATCCCTGGAGGTGTTTAGGAAGAGCCTGGATGAGGCATTTGGTGCCATGGTTGAGTTGATTAGATGCTGTTGGGTGATAGGTTGGACTTGATGATCTCACTGGTTCTCTTCTCTTCTCTTCTCTTCTCTTCTCTTCTCTTCTCTTCTCTTCTCTTCTCTTCTCTTCTCTTCTCTTCTCTTCTCTTCTCTTCTCTCTTCTCTTCTCTTCTCTTCTCTTCTCTTCTCTTCTCTTCTCTTCTCTTCTCTTCTCTTCTCTTCTCTTCTCTTCTCTTCTCTTCTCTTCTCTTCTCTTCTCTTCTCTTCTCTTCTCTTCTCTTCTCTTCTCTTCTCTTCTCTTCTCTTCTCTTCTCTTCTCTTCTCTTCTCTTCTCTTCTCTTCTCTCAGCATCAAGCTGTATCTGTGTTTATCAGTCTGTAGATTTTTGAAGTGTGGAAAGCCCTCTACATTCCTTGAAGGGATGGCTGCAGCATTATTCTATTCTATTCTATTCTATTCTATTCTATTCTATTCTATTCTATTCTATTCTATTCTATTCTATTCTATTCTATTCTGTTCTGTTCTGTTCTGTTCTGTTCTGTTCTGTTCTGTTCTGTTCTATTTAAATCACCCCTAGATGGAAAAGGGAAAACAATGATGAGGTCTAAATAAACCCATTGGTCTGGTAACTAGCATGAAGTTAGTTGTGTTAACTACCTCTCTTTTCAGTTTCTCTTTGCCCTGCCAGATACCAGCTGGTTGCTCCTGCTGGCTTGCTGACCTTGGCTGTGTTCTTGTTGTGGCTGAGTACTAACAAGCTACTCTCTGCTTTTCTATTTCTCTTATAGGGGAGGAAAGGGGAGAAGAGGAGGAAGGTGTTGCTAACCCCCTGGTTTTGACCAGGGAGGGTTCTTGTGTTGCTTATAAATTGCCCACATGTGTAAATATTGTATGTGTTGTACCTGTTCATTGCATTCCATCTTTCTAGGCTGTAGTTTTGCTTGTAAATAGAGCTCCATTTGCTTCCATCTGAGCTAGCCTGGCAATTCTATGTTGGGGGGGGGGTAAGGGGGGGTGTAATTTCAACCCACCACAGTTATGCCTCACAGGAGATAACTACTGCCACTTCTGAAGAAGATTTCTGGGGCAAACAACTGACTTCAGCTTGACTGGAGCGAAGCCCCTCCCTGGAGGCACAAGGCAGATGATTAGGAGTCAAGGCAAGGAGGAGGATGTGAGATGGAAGCTTATTCCCAGATGCTCCTCACAGTGATTCGAGACAACTTTTCCCTTCGAGTGCTGGCTGTGCATCCTTTATGAGGCAGCCACCCCTCAGGTTGGCACCAAGACACGATGAGAAGAGCATACAGAAACCTACACGACTGCTGCTGGTGCTGCGTGGGGCTTGGACGGATTCCTGGCACTGCTGGGGCCAGGCAGCTTAACATTCCTTGTGAGTGCTGTGGTTTCTTTCTTTAAACAAATATCAAGACACTGACATTTCATGCTCCCTGATTTGCACAGTGCTGGGCATGAGCCAGCAGTGTGCCCAGCCGGCACAGAAGGCCAATGGCACCTTGGGCTGGATCAGGAACAGGGTGGCCAGCAGGAGCAGGGATGGAATTCTGCCCTGTACTCAGCACTGGGGAGGTCTCACCTCGAGCACTGTCTGCAGCTCTGGGCCCCTCACTTCAGGAAGGATCTTGAGGTGCTGGAGTAGGTCCAGAGGAGAGCAACCAGACTGGGGAGGGGGCTGGAGGGAAAGTCTGATGAGGAGAGGCTGAGGGAGCTGGGGGTGTTCAGGCTGGTGAAGAGGAGGCTCAGGGGGGACCTTATCACTACCTACAACTACCTGAAGGGAAGTTGTAGTCAGGTGGGGGTCAGGTTCTTCTCTCAGGCAGCTTGTGACAGAACAAGAGGGCATGGCCTGAGGCTGCACCAGGGAAGGATTAGGTTGGACATTAGGAAGCACTTCCTGACAGCAAGGCTGATTAGGCACTGGGGTGGGCTGCCCAGGGAGATGGTGAAGTCACCATCCCTGGAGGTCTTTAAGACAAGCGTGGATGTGGCCCTTGGTGGCCATGGTTTAGCTGATGAGGTGGGGTTAGGTCCTAGGCTGGTCTTAAAGGTCTTTTCATAGTAGTTTCATAGTTTCATTCAGGGTTGGAAGGGACCACAAGGATCATCTAGTTCCAACCCCCCTGCCATGGCCAGGGACACCCCACACTAGATCAGGCTGGACAGAGCCTCAGCCAGCCTGGTCTTAAACACCCCCAGGGACGGGGCCTCGACCACCTCCCTGGACAACCCATTCCAGGGTCTCACCACTCTCATGGGGAAGAACTTCCTCCTCACATCTAGCCTGAATCTCCCCACCTCCAGCTTCATTCCATTCCCCCTAGTTCTATCACTACCTGAGATCCTGAATTTCCAGATTTTCCAGCCTCAACAATTCTGTGATTCTATATTGTGTGGCAATTTTTGGCTTTGTTCCCTCACATATTACCTCTATGGCTGCCATAGTCTTTTGAGAATTACATTCTGTGCCCTGAGCATTAAGGAACTCACTGGGATGCCACTTAGCATAATCTTTCCCTTTTTTTTTTTTTGACATTTTTCATATACAAAGCTCCCTGCACAGTGACAGCTTCAGGATTGCTAAAAAAAAACAGCTGGAGAAAAGCCCAATTAAACCTGCAGTTTTCAGTGCTGCAAGGCACACAAGCAATGTGCCTGCCTGCCAGATGACTTGCTCTGCCCTTGCCTGCACAGTAGGATAGGATAGGATAGGATAGGATAGGATAGGATAGGATAGGATAGGATAGGATAGGATAGGATAGGATAGGATAGGATAGGATAGTAGGAAGAACAGAACAGAACAGAACAGAACAGAACAGAATAGAATAGAATAGAATAGAATAGAATAGAATAGAATAGAATAGAATAGAATAGAATAGAATAGAATAGAATAGGACAGAATGAATTGAATTGAATTGAATTGAATTGAATTGAATTGAATTGAATTGAATTGAATTGAATTGAATTGAATGAACCAGGTTGGAAAATAACTTTGAGATCAAGTCCAACCTATCACCCAACACCATCTAATCAACTAAACCATGGCACCAAGTGCCTCAGCCAGGCTCTTCCTAAACACCTCCAGTGATGGTGACTCCACCACCTCCTTGGGCAGCACATCCCAATGGCCAATCTCTCTCTCTGGGAAGAACTTCTTCCTAACATCCAGCCTGAACTTCCCCTGGCACAGCTTGAGACTGTGTCCTCTTGTTCTGGTGCTGATTACCTGGGAGAAGAGACCAACCCCCACCTGGCTACAACCTCCCTTCAGGGAGTTGGAAAGAGCAAGAAGGTCACCCCTGAGCCTCCTCTTCTCCAGGCTAAGCAACCCCAGCTCCCTCAGCCTCTCCTCACAGGGCTGTGCTCCAAACCCCTCCCCAGGTTTGTTGCCCTTCTCTGGACACCTTCCAGCATCTCAACATCTTTCCTAAACTGAGGGCCCAGAACTGGACACAGGACTCAAGGTGTGGCCTAAGCAGTGCTGAGTCCAGGGCGGAATGTCTTCCCTGCTCCTGCTGGCCACACTGCTCCTCTACAAGAAGATGTTTTTTTGTTCCCCTGTGGGCACAGCATGTCCCATTTCCTAATACTCTGCTACCATCCTGAAGAAGAGAAATATAAATAAAACATATCCACCCTGCCTTTCTTTACCCCAAATACATGTGCTGAATTTACACAAAGGGCAAACGTTTCTGAAGGCTCTCTCCAGAGCTCTGAAACGCCACCTGTACTTGTGGCTGCAGCTTCATTGTACACACAACAAAGAATTCACACTGCTCAGGCTGGTTTGGTGTGTAACTCCTTCATACATGTGTGAGTGCTTCATTTTCCCACATGCAAAAGGAAGACAGGGCAGACATTGATGTCTGAGCAAGTGCAGGGTTCTGCAGCTGGGCCAGGACAATCCTCACTATCATTACAGATTGGGGGAGGAGAGGATAGAAAGCAGGCCTGTGGAGAAGGATTTGAGGTGCTGATTGACAAGAAGCTGAACATGAGCAGGCAGTGTGAGACTGCAGCACAGAAGGCAAATCACAGCCTGGGCTGCATCAAAAGATGTGTGGCCAGCAGAGCCAGAGAGGAGATTCTGCCACTTGTCTCTGCTCTGCTGAGACCTCACCTGGAGTACTGTGTGCAGCTCTGGAGCCTTCAATACAGGAAGGACATGGACCTGATGGAGAGGGTCTAGAGGAGGGCCATGAAAATGATCAGGGGGTTGGAACAGCTCTTCTATGAGGACAGGCTGAGGGAGCTGGGGGTGATCAGCCTGGAGAAGAGGAGGCTCCAGGGAGACTTAATAGCAGCCTTCCAGTAGCCGAAGGAGGCTACAAGAAGGATGGAGAGAGACTGTTTACAAGATCTGCAATGACAGGACAAGGGGCAAGGGTTTCAAACTAGTGAAGGGCAGATTTAGATTGGATGTTAGGAACAGGTTCTTTACTATGAGGGTGGTTTAGCACTGGAACAGGTTGCCCAGGGAAGTGGTTTGGGACCCCATCCCTGAAGATACCCGGAGGGAAATTTACAAGCCCTATGAGGAGAGGCTGAGGAGCTGGGGTTGCTTAGCCTGGAGAAGAGGAGACTCAGGAGTGATCTTATCAATCTCTACAACTACCTGAAGGGAGGTTGTAGACAGGCAGAGGTTGGTCTCTTCTCCCAGGCAACCAGCACCAGAACAAGAGGACACAGTCTCAGGTTGTGCCAGGGGAGGGTTAGGGTTAGATGTTAGGATTAGGTTAGGGTTAGGTTGGATGTTAGGAAGAAGTTCTATACAGAGAGAGTGATTGCCCATTGGAATGGGCTGCCCAGGGAGGTGGTGGAGTCACCATCACTGGAGGTGTTCAGGAGGAGACTTGCTGGGGTGCTTGGTGCCATGGGTTAGTTGTTTAGGTGGGTTGGATTGGTTGATGAGTAGGACACGATGATCTTGAAGGTCTCTTCCAACCTGGTCTGGTCTATTCTATTCTATTCTATTCTATTCATTCCATTCCATTCCATTCCATTCCATTCCATTCCATTCCATTCCATTCCATTCCATTCCATTCAGATAAAGTACTTAGTAGGAGCTTACACATCATGTTTCCAGAACAGTTGCTTAATGCTAGACCCAGTGTAATATAAGAAAAGGGACAGAATCTGGGCACCCAGCCTGTTCCTAAACTGCTGAATATCACTTCCCTGGGAGTTTGGAGACACCTTGTGTGGAGATCACAGATAGATAGTGATGGTCCCTTCTGCAGTCACTAAGTGCAAAATCCATGAGAGAAGCCATAGCAACCATATTTTAAATGCACTGACTTCTGTAGTTAGAACATTTCTTCTGCTTGCATTATGATGTAGGCAACCTACTGATCTTTGGATGTTTACATAGGAATTCCCTTCAGCCATGCTAAAGGGAGAAAGGGAAAAACAGCATAAGCATCCAAGCTGAGACAGATTTGCTCCCTGCCCTGCAATAGATTCATATCATGTGAGTGAATTTATTTGCTTCTTAACTCAGCATCACTATTAGGAAAGCAATTCAGGGGGTCGATTGCTGGGAAGTCTATTGGCAGGAGGAGGGAAAATAATTCTGATGGCTCTTCCAGGCAGTTTACAGGCAAAGATTCATGAGGGAGGCCTACAAAACTGGGGTAATAAACCCTCCCAACAACCAGGTGGTAGACAGCTCACTGAAGTGCAATCTAAGGGCTATTAAGGCACAAATTTAGCATAGGTAATGCTTTTGAGGATTCTGCTGCACCAGGCACAAGTTTGCCTCCGTCCTGCCTGGTGGGAAGGTGGTTTGTAAGATCCAGTTGCATTTGTCACTGTCCTGCTGTGATGCAACTGGTAAACTGGTGGTGGTTCTGTTGGTTAAATTCACAGAATCACAGAATGTTAGGGGCTGGAAGGGACCTCAAAAGCTCAACCAGTCCAACCCCCCTGCCAGAACAGATCACCTAGAGTAGATCACACAGGAATGCATCCAGGTGGGGTTTGAATATCTCCAGAGAGAGAGACTTCATAACCCCCTTGGGCAGCCTCTTCCAGGCTTCTGTCACCCTCACAGGGGAAAAACAATTCTTCCTCCTGTTTCCATGGAACTTCCTCTGCCTCAGCTTCCACCATTGCCCCTTGTGCTGTCTTTGGGTATCATCCAGCAGAGCCTGGCTCCATCCTTTGGGCACTCAACCCTGCACATCTTTATCAACAGCAATGAGGTCACCTCTCAGTCTCCTCCTCTCCAAGCTCCCGAACCTCAGCTCCCTCAGGCTTTCCTCGCAAGGAAGTTGTTCCACTCCATTGAAGTCTGTCTTTTACCTATGACCATAACTGGTAAGTGAGCCATCCATGGCCTTTGTCTCAACTCTGGAGCCTTGTGTTGTGTTTTCTCCTCCTCATCTCATCAGAGAAGGGGAGGAGTGAGAGAGCAGCTTCCTGCTGCTTTGCTGCCGGCTGGGTGGGCTTAAACCACAACAGGAGACTCCACTTTGACTTGCACTCTACAAGGTTCCCCGCTAGACCATATCCTCAAGCACCACATCCCCACCACCTTCAAACACATTTGAGCACTTCCTCAGGCAAATTGCATTCAGCAAACTCGCCCTCAGCTTTTGTAAGCATCAAGAAAAATTATACCCTTCAGGGGAGTCTATAACTTTAATATTCAGGTGCATTGTTTCGCAGCTGTTGCTCTCAGTTATTAACCCTTACAAACCAGGGCTGTTTGTGTCAGTTTGAGATCCAAAACTGAGCCAGGAGAGTCAGCCTTATATCCAGGTATTGGAATGTGCTGCCCAGGGAGGGGGTTGAATCCCCAAGCCTGGAGGTGTTTCAGGGTGGTTTAGATGTGGTGCTTGTGGCTCTGGTTTAGGGGTGACCCTTGTAGAGTAGGGCTCTGGGTTGGACTTGGTGATCCTGAGGATCTTTTCCAACCTGAAAGGTTCTGTGATTTCTGTGATTCACCTCACCTGAACATTTCCCCTGCATTAAAATAAAGTCTCAGCATAAGAGAGGGTCTAAAGTTCCCAACAGATCATCATAGACCCATAGAATGGTTTGAGTCATGTAAATATCATTTAGTTCCAACCCCACTGCCATGAGCAGGGACACCTTGAGGAGACCTCATTGCTGTCTACAACTCCCTGAAAGGAGGTTGTGGAGAGGCTGCTGCTGGTCTCTTCTCCCAGGGAATTAGTGACAGAACAAGAGGGAATGGCCTCAAGCTGCCACTGGGTAGGTTTAGACTGGACATTAGGAAGAAATATTTCCCAGCAAGAGTGGTCAGGGCTTGGAATGTGCTGCCCAGGGAGGTGGTTGAATCCCCAAGCCTGGCTGTGTTTCAAGGTGGTTTGGCTGGGGTGCTTGGGACTATGGTTTAAGGGTGAGCCTTATTAGAGTAGGGTTGTGGGTTGGACTTGGTGCCCTGAGGGTCTTTTCCAACCTCAATGATTCTGTGGTTCTGTGATTCCACTAGACCAGGTTGCTCAAAGCCTCATCCAGCCCTATCTTAAACACTTCCAGGGATAAAACATCCACAACCTTTCTGGGCAACCCCTTCCAGTGTCTCAGCACCTTCTGATCAAAATGACTTATAATGGATGTTTAATTTTCTTTGACTTATATATTAGTGTTTAATAACAATTAATCTACTGAGACTAATGAACAGTACACTTTATTTAACATGTTTGCTGAGTTACTGGAGTTTACACCACCATCTGGGATGGGTTCTGCTTTGTGTATTCACATTACTAGTGAGCTCTTCAGCTGCATTTTCCTTTGCACTGAGGATCTGTGCCAGGTCCTTTCTGTATTTGGACCAAACCCATGAAAGACACAAAGGCAAGAAACCAACCACAGTGGTTCTCCAGCAAACTCTTTAAATCCTTTCACTGGGCACAACATAAACTATAAGCTGAGGATATACCAAAGGTAAAGTGTGGTAAATCAAGCCAGCAGTGTGCCCAGGAGGCCAAAGAAGCCAATGGCATCCTGGCCTGCATCAGGAATAGTGTGGCCAGCAGGAGCAGGGAGGTCATTCTGCCCCTGGACACTGCACAGGTTAGGCCACACCTCGAGTCCTGTGTCCAGTTCTGGGCTCCTCAGTTTAAGAAGGACATTGAGACACTTGAGCATGAAGGGTAATGAGGTTGGGGAGGGGTCTGGAGCACAGCCCTGTGAGGAGAGGCTGAGGGAGCTGGGGTTGTTTAGCCTGGAGAAGAGGAAGCTCAGGGGAGACCTTCTTGCTCTCTACAACTACCTGAAAGGATGTTGTAGCCAGGTGGGGGTTGGTCTCTTCTCCCAGGCAGATAGCACTAGAACAAGAGGACACAGTCTCAAGCTCTGCCAGGGGACATTTAGGCTGGATGGTAGGAAGAAGTTCTTCCCAGCAAGAGAGGTTGGCCATTGGAATGTGCTGCCCAGGGAGGTGGTGGAGTCACCATCCCTGGAGGTATTCACAAAAGGCTTGGATGTGGCACTTGGAGCCATGCTTTAGTGGTCAGGAGGTGTCAGGTATTAGGTAATAGGTTGGACTTGGTGATCTCTGAGGTCTTTTCCAGCCTGGTTGACTCTATGATTCTATGATTCTATGATTCTATACTACCATATGACATAAAGGCATTCCTAGCTTCCTGTTTAAGCATGAGAAGGAATATGTGGAGGGATCTGTAGAGTTACATTTCTGAACTGTGCTCTGTATTTCTCAGTCTCAGAAAGTGCATAGGTCACAGGGAAGAGCCACCAAGCAGAATCATTAAGAGCTTCTCAGGTGCTAGCCTCAAAATTAACTCCAGAGAGACACAGGGGGGGGAGGGAAATAAATTATTTCTTCTTGAGAACCTATGAAACAGGATTTCAGTTTATCTCTGGAATTCTTGCTTTTGGCTGACTCATTGCTGTGCACAGGTATGTTTATAACCAAGAAAGAACAATGTTGAATTCATTCAGACCTGAGTTTATTAGTCAAGCTAATCCCACAGCTTTGGAGGAATTAGTGCAGGGTTTCAGAAAGGGTGATGAGACACTG
This sequence comes from Melanerpes aurifrons, assembly GCA_011125475.1. NCBI lineage: Eukaryota > Metazoa > Chordata > Aves > Piciformes > Picidae > Melanerpes > Melanerpes aurifrons. The sequence continues at coordinate 3,127,738 of WWNC01000060.1, forward strand.
TTTTGATGACACAGTCAAAATATGTCTGAAGAGTAGAAACCTAGGTGTTTTCTTAAAACCAAGAGAAGTGTGGCCAGCAGGGCAAGGGAGGTGATTCTCCACCTCTACTCCACTCTGGTAAGACCCCACCTGGAGTACTGTGTCCAGTTCTGGGGCCCCTCTTACAGGAAGGATCTGAAGGTGCTGGAAGGTGTCCAGAGAAGGGCCACGAGGATGAGCAGAGGGCTGGAGCTGCTCTGCTGTGAGGACAGACTGAGGGAGTTGGGGTTGTGCAGTCTGGAGAAGAGAAGGCTCCAAGGAGATCTAATTGTGGCCTTCCAGGATCTGAAGGGGGCTACAAGAAAGCTGGGGAGGGACTTTTGAGGGTGTCAGGGAGTGATAGGACTGGGGGGAATGGAACAAAACTAGAAGTGAGGATATTGAGATTGGATGTTAGGAAGAAGTTGTTCCCCATGAGGGTGGTGAGAGACTGGCACAGGTTGCCCAGGGAGGTGGTGGAAGCTTCATCCCTGGAGGTTTTGTAGGCCAGGCTGGATGGGGCTGTGAGCAACCTGCTCCCTGCCCATGGCAGGGGGGTTGGAACTGGATGATCCTCGAGCTCCCTTCCAGCTCTGACTACTCTATGATGATTCTATGATTTTCTAGAGGAAAGCATAGTGTAGACATAATACAGTATCAGAAGGTACTTTCCAAACAGCAAACCTACCTGCATCACTGTCTTAAGGAGGAAAGATAAGAGAGCAAGAGAGAGCAGTATCCACAGCTGCTTCTACAGATTCCCTTGACAGGGGTTTTCTAACTCTATCATCTAAAACTCAGCTGCCTCAATACCACCTAGCCCCCTGGTCTCCTTGATAGTCTAAGGACAGAAAAAGAGAACTCCATAAGGCAATTAATCCCAGCCTAAAGCAGATACCCAGACAGGGTCAATGAATCACTCTCTCATTTCTTTCTTATCCCATGGCTTTGAAAGGAGCCTGACAAGTGACTTTCTGATGCCTAAGTTGGTAAGATGAATCCTGCCCTGGTGTCATTTTTCACTCTACTCTGAAACTTCACTTTTGGTTTTGCTTCACCTTTGATGTCTTTTTTTACAGCTACCTGAAAGTGCATTGTGTTGGTGGTGCTCAAGGACATTGAGGCTGGTGCTGGCTCTGGCAGAGGGGCTGGACCCAATGATCTCCTGAGGTCCCTTCCAAGCTCTAATGTACAGTGGTACTGTGATAACCTAGCTACCATGACCTCTAAACTGTATGCTGAAGCATCACATCTACATGCTTCTTGGACAGCTCCAGGGACAGTGGCTCCACCACTTCCCTTGGCAGGCTGTTCCAATGCCTGACCACTCTCTCAGGAAAGCTTCCCTGGCACAACTGAAACCCATTTTAATATTTTTATTTATAGAATAGAATAGAATAGAATAGAATAGAATAGAATAGAATAGAATAGAATAGAATAGAATAGAATAGAATAGAATAGAATAGAATAGAATAGAATAGAATAGAATAATAGACCAGGTTGCAAAAGACCTTTGAGATCATTGAGTCCAACCTATCACTCAACACCATCTAATCAACTAAACCATGGCACCAAGTGCCTCAGCCAGGCTCTTCCTAAACACCCCCAGTGATGGTGACTCCACCACCTCCCTGGGCAGCACATTCCAATGGCCAATCTCTCTTGCTGGGAAGAACTTCTTCCTCACCTCCAGCCTAAACCTCCCCTGGCACAGCTTGAGACTGTGTCCTCTTGTTCTGTTGCTGGGAGAAGAGACTAACACCTACGTGGCTACAACCTCTCTTCAGGGAGGTGTAGACAGCAGTAAGGTCTCCTCTGAGCTAGTCACTTGGGAGAAGAGATTGACACCAGCCTCACTGCAACCTACTTTGAGGTAGTTGTAGAGAGCAATAAAGTCTCCCCTTAGACTTCTCCAGAGTAAACAACCCCCAGCTCCCTCAGCCACTCACAGTATCACAGTATCACTAAGGTTGGAAGAGACCTCAAAGATCATTGAGTTCCAACCTGTCACCACAGACCTCATGACTAGGCCATGACACCAAGTGTCACGTCCAGTCCCCTCTTGAACACCTCCAGGGATGGTGACTCCACCACCCCCCTGGGCAGCACATTCCAATGGCCAATGATTCTCTCGGTGAAGAACTTTCTCCTCACCTCCAGCCTAAACTTCCCCTGGCGCAGCTTGAGACTGTGTCCTCTTGTTCTGGTGCTGGTTGCCTGGGAGAAGAGACCAACCCCTTCCTGGCTACAACCACCTTTCAGGTAGCTGTAGAGGGCAATAAGGTCACCTCTGAGCTTCCTCTTCTCCAGGCTAAACAACTCCAGCTCCCTCAGCCTCTCCTCACAGGGCTGTGCTCAAGGCCTCTCCCAAGCCTTGGTGCCCTTCTCTGGACACGCTCGACTGTCTCAATGTCCTTAAACTGAGGGGCCCAGAACTGGACACACTCCTCATATGCCATGCCCTCCAAACCCCTCACCAGCCCTGCTGCTCTTCTCTGAACATGCTCCAGGACCTCAATGTCTTTCCTACACTGTGGCAGCCAGTACTGAACACGGAATTTAACTCTAAGTACTAATGTAAAGTCGTTACTGAAAATGTCAGCAAAGAGCTAATGAAATTGTTGACATTGAGAAGCTCCACACCTACATTTTGCAAGGAACCCACACATTCTCTTTCATTTAGCAATGCCTAAACTGGAGAAATCCTGCTGGAATTAAGTCTCCAGAAATATGCCCCTCTGGCTTCTTCCAGCTCCTTTTCATGTAGTTATCATAGTATCAGACAGGGTTGGGAGGGACCACAAGGATCATCTAGTTCCAACCCCCCTGCCATGGGCAGGGACACCCCACACTGGATCAGGCTGTTACCACAAACAGTAATTATCTTCATATACAAAACTCATTTCTCTGGCCAAGAAAAGATAGCTGTGTGCTGCCAGGTGATAACCCTGGACTGGAAGGTTATAAGAACCTAGGTCTAGGTGTCACCAGAGTCCCTAATGAAATGTTCCCTGCACCTCTACTAGACAGCTGTGTGCTGCCAGGTGACAACCCTGGACTGGAAGGTTACAAGAACCTAGGTGTCACCCGAGTCCCTAATGAAATGTTCCCAGAACCTCTACTAGACAGCTGTATGCTGCCAGGTCATAACCCTGGACTGGAAGGTCACAGGAACCTAAGTAAGTGTGACCAGAGCCCCCAGTGAAACTTTCCCTGCACCTCTACTAGACAGCTATAGGATGCCAGGTCATAACAGGTGACAGGTTTGACTCGATGATCCTAAAGGTCTCTTCCAACCTTAGTTATACTGTGAATACTGTGAATAACCCTGGACTGGAAGGTTACAAGAACCTAAGTAAGTGTGACCAGAGCCCCTAATGAGACTTTCCCTGCACCTCTCTAGACATCTGTGAGTTGCCAGGTGATAACCCTTGACTGAAAGGGTACAAGAACCCAGGTGTCACCAGAGCCCCTAATGAAACTTTCCCTGCTCCTCTACTAGACAGCTGTGTGCTGCCAGGTCATAACCCTGGACTGGAAGGTTACAAGAACCTAAGTAAGTGTGACCAGAGCCCCTAATGAGACTTGCCCTGCACCTCTACTCTCCTCAAGCCAAGTACAGCCCCTGGGCTTTAGCTAGATCAGCCAACACGGGTCTAGGCCCACAACAATGTGTCCTCCATGCTGGAGTTTAGCAGTGGATTATCTTCACAGCCTCCTGTTCACATTGCCTGTGCTTCACCAGGAAGGCTGCAAAGCTGTATGCGCATTACTGATGCAGTTGCTTCAACCTACTTTGTTCCTATCAGCACATGATGCCATATTTAATATGACTCTAAATTTGGACTCATCTTCATCCAGCACAGGGAAGTATGAGCAGTGAGTTTGAAGAGCTTTCACGCAGATGGCAATATGGTGTGAAATGCTCTTCCATTTCCCCTCACTCAGATAAGGAAGTATAAATGTCAAATAAATTGCAGATCTTCCTCTGAGGCAAAGAAAAATGCAAACTAAAAAAAGGAAGAAGTTAGATGGAGCTCAGCACCCTCCTTTTTTGTCACTTGCTGTGCAGTCCTGTTTATTCCCAGCCAGTGGTTGATTCACTGGGATGTGTCACTCCGAACCACCACGTTTTGCAATCTTTTACTGCCATCTTATGTCATTTTTTGTCACTGCACAAGCCATGGCATACTCCAAATTGTCAAAGAAATGCTTCCTCGCAGACAGCATTTCCTTTCACAGCACCACAGGAGGGTAGGGGTTGGAAGAGGCCTCCAGAGGTCATCGAGTCCAAGCTCCCCTGACATAGCAGGACCAGAGAATCCAGCACAGGTCACACAGGAACACATCCAGACAGGGTGGAGAAGGCTCCAGAGAAGGAGACTCTACAATCTCTCTGGGGAGCCTGTTCCGGTGCTCTGTGATCCTTACAGTAAAGAAGTTCCTCCTCATGTTGAGGTGGAAACTCCTGTGTTGGAGTTTATACCCATTAGGCTGAACAGGAGCCAGCAGTGTGCCCAGGTGGCCAAGAAGGCTAATGGCATCCTGGCCTGGATCAGGAACAGTGTGGCCAGCAGGAACAGGGAAGTCATTCTGTCCTGGACTCAGCACTGCTTAGGCCACACCTTGAGTCCTGTGTCCAGTCCTGGGCTCCTCAGTTTAGGAAAGATGTTGAGATGCTGGAAGGTGTCCAGAGAAGGGCAATGAGGCTGGGGAGAGGCCTTGAGCACAAGCCCTATGAGGAGAGGCTGAGGGAGCTGGGATTGTTTAGCCTGGAGAAAAGGAGGCTCAGGGGTGACCTTATTGCTGTCCACAACTCCCTGAAGGGAGGCTGTAGCCAGGAGGGGATTGTTCTCTCAAGCAACCAGCACCAGAACAAGAGGACACAGTCTCAAGCTGTGCCAGGGGAGGTTCAGGATGGATGATAGGAAGAATTTCTTCCCAGCAAGAGAGATTGGCCATTGGAATGTGCTGCCCAGGGAGGTGGTGGGGTCACCATCACTGGAGGTGTTTAGGAAGAGCCTGGATGAGGCACTTGGTGCCATGGTTGAGTTGATTAGATGGGGTTGGGTGATAGGTTGGACTTGATGATCTGTCCAGCCTGATCTAGTGTGGGGTGTCCCTGCCCATGGCAGGGGGGTTGGAACTAGATGATCCTTGTGGTCCCTTCCAACCCTGAATGAAACTATGAAGCTATGAAACTATGAAAGGTCTTTTCCAACCTGGTTAATTCTGTATGCTGTAAAACAGAGCTGCCAACTGACAGCAGCTTCTGCAATCACATTTTGTGCTGCATAAACTCCATTTTCATAAAGCACACTGACTTCAACCCTTCCCAGCTCCTCTAGTCCCAAAGCACAATGTTGCAAGACGACTAACATTTGTATTGATTTCTCAACATGTGCTACAATACAATAACTCCTTTTAAACACACTTCAGTGATCAACTCCCAATGACAGTGCAATCAAAGGAGAGCTGCAAAGTACCTCATTGCTTGACTTTCTCTAATGCTGGAGCAATTTCTGTATCTCACTTAATGCATTCACAGGAGAATCCACTTACACAGTATCATCTAAAAGCAGAATTATCTTCCTCTGTGCTCTGAGAAACAAGTGTTACCCAAAACAAAGAACAAACTGAAGTGATGCTCAGTCTGGAGAAGAAAAGGCTCTGAGGAGACCTGATTGTGGCCTTCCAGGATCTGAAGGGGGCTACAAGCAAGCTGGGGAGGGACGTTTTAGGGTGTCAGGGAGTGATAGGAGTGGGGGGAATGGAACAAAACTAGAAATGGGTAGATTCAGATTGGATGTTAGGAAGAAGTTGTTCCCCAGGAGGGTGGTGAGACACTAAAACAGGTTGCCCAGGTGGTGGAAGCCTCATGCCTGGAGGTTTGTGCAGCCAGGCTGGATGGGGCTGTGAGCAACCTGCTGTAGTGTGAGGTGTCCCTGCCCATGGCAGGGGGGTTGGAACTGGCTGATCCTTGTGGTCCCTTCCAACCCTGAGATTTCTGTAATGTTCTCTACTCTCAGATATCATTTGGCCCCCATCCCAACCCTCTGTGGCATGCTCCAGTATGGAGAAACCTAAAGAGTTATAAGTCACTGCTTTCTGCTTCCTTGCAAAGAGAAAGAGTGCAGAATCTGACCTTGAAAACTCCCAGAGCAGGCCAGATTGGTCTAACCAGAGCCAGATGGTTAGTCTTGCAATTATCTATTTTCTTTATTATGTATATAACTCCCTATGGTCTGTACTTTTAAACATAAGAGACCTAATTCACTATTTGAGGTGCAGAACAGGGCCCTAGCTGCAAAAATGTGATATTAGATTAAAACTCAAGGTCAGGAAGAAATATTGCTGCCTTTTTTTTTTTCCCCCTGTTGAAAAATCTAAAGCTTGTTAATTAAAGGCCACCTGCAGCACTGTGTGTAGCTCTGGAGCCTTCAAGACAGGAAGGACATGGACCTGATGGAGTGGGTCCGGAGGAGGGCCATGAAAATGATCAGGGGATTGGAGCACCTTTGCTATGAGGACTCTGCATTGGTTAGGCTGCACCTTGAGTCCTGTGTCCAGTTCTGGGCCCCTCAGTTTAAGGAGGACATCGAGACACTTGAAGGTGTCCAGAGAAGGGCAACAAGGCTGGGGAGAGGCCTTGAGCACAGCCCTGTGAGGAGAGGCTGAAGGAGCTGGGGTTGTTTAGCCTGGAGAAGAGAAGGCTCAGGGGTGACCTCATTGCCCTCTACAACTACCTGAAAGGTGGTTGTAGCCAGGAAGGGGTTGGCCTCTTCTCCCAGGCAACCAGCACCAGAACAAGAGGACACAGTCTCAAGCTGTGCCAGGGGAAGTTTAGGCTGAAGGTGAGGAGAAAGTTCTTCACTGAGAGAGTCATTGGCCATTGGAATGTGCTGCCCAGGAGGTGGTGGAGTCCCCATCCCTGGAGGTGTTCAAGAGGGGATTGGATGTGGCACTTGGTGCCATGGTCTAGTCATGAGGTCTGTGGTGACAGGTTGGACTTGGTGATCCTCGAGGTCTCTTCCAACCTTAGCGATACTGTGAGACTCTGACAGGCTGCGGGGGCTGGGGGTGTTCAGTCTGAAGAAGAAGAGGCTCTGGGGAGACCTAATAGCAACCCTAACAATTCTATGATTCTATACACAGATATGTCATAGGGCCTCCACTCATATCACAGAATTACAGGAACATTCATATTGGAAAAGACCCTCAGGCTCACCAAGTCCAACCCACAGCCCTACTCTGCAAGGTTCACCCCTGAACCTGATCCCCAAGCACCACATCCAAACCACCTTGAAACACAGCCAGGCTTGGTGACACAACCACTTCCCTGGGCAGCCCATTCCCATACCTGGATATAAGGCTGACTCTCCTGGCTCAGTTTTGGATCTCAAACTGACACAAACAGCCCAACAAATTGTTTTTACACTGCAGTAAGTCAGCCTCTAAGAGACCTGGCAGAAAGACATCAATCAGCGTGGCTACTGTAAAGAATACATAGAATAAACCAGGTTGGAAGAGACCTTCAAGATCATCATGTCCAACCCATCAACCAATCCAACCCACCTAAACAACTAACCCATGGCACCAAGCACCCCAGCAAGTCTCCTCCTGAACACCTCCAGTGATGGTGACTCCACTACCTCCCCAGGCAGCCCATTCCAATGGGCAATCACTCTCTCTGTGTAGAACTTCTTCCTAACATCCAACCTAAACCTGAGACTGTGTCCTCTTGTTCTGGTACTGGATGCCTGGGAGAAGAGACCAAGCCCCACCTGGCTACAAACACCTTACAGGTAGTTGTAGAGGGCAATGAGGTCTCCCCTGAGTCTCCTCTTCTCCAGGCTAAGCAACTCCAGCTCCCTCAGCCTCTCCTCACAGGGCTGTGTTCCAAACCCCTCACCAACTGGACTCCACCTTCTCTGGACTCGTTCCAGCTTAGAGGCAGAATGACCTCCATCCTCCTGCTGGCCACACTGTTCCTGATGCAGACCAGGATGCCATTGGCCCTCTTGCATGCCTGGGCACACTGCAGGCTCATGTTCAGCCTGCCATCGACCAGCACCCCCAGGTCCCTCTCTGCCTGGCTGCTCTCAGCCACTCTGACCCCAGCCTGTAGCACTGCATGGGGTTGTTGTGGCCAGTGTGCAGAACCTGGCACTTGGATGTGTTCAATCTCCTGCCCTTGGACTCTGCCCATCTGTCCAGCCTGTCCAGGTCCCTCTGCAGAGCCTCTCTACCCTCCAGCAGATCAACTCCTGCCCCCAGCTTGGTGTCATCACCAAATTTACTGATGATGGACTCAATTCCCTCATCTAGATCATCAATAAAGATGTTAAACAGCATGGGGCCCAGCACTGATCTTTGGGGCACACCACTAGTGACTGGCTGCCAGCTGGCTGTGGCACCTTCAAAAAGAGCATTTGGCAGCAGCTTTAGCAGAGGTTTCCTTGACACCCACTCTGCAAACCTCTTACCTCACTAAATAATCCCAGCTCCACTGCAGAAAGGCAGCAGCAATGCAGCACTTCACTGCTACTGTGCAGAAACAGATCCAAGCATAAACCCATGTGTTTCCTAAGGGGAAGAAGATAAAAATCCCACCCACAATTCAGCACCTTCCCCATCTCATCAGAGGCTGTAGTTAAGTTTTCACTGTTTTCATTCAGCTGCAATTTAGCAGGCTGTTGCTCACAATTAAATTAGCTTTTGCAGCTCTGAAGCAACACTTTAATTCATCATTTTATTTAGAGAGCCTCCTACTCAAACTGAAAGTCAGGGGGGAAAAAAAGCTGATTATCCACAGATTTGGCTTTATATTCACATTCTGAGTGATGGACTCTCAACACACTTAAAGTGGAGCTCTCCAAATTACCCTTAAAGCCTGCAAAGTAAAAGTTACTACCTTTTACTTAGTGCATGCTAACTGTTTAGCACTGCAACAGGTTGCCCAAGCAGGTGGTTGAGGCCCCATCCTTGGAGATATTCAAAGTGAGGCTCAGGAGGGCTCTGGACAACCTGATCTAGTTGAGGATGTCCCTGCTGACTGCAGGGGGTTGGACTGGATGAGCTTTGGAGGTCCCTTCCAGCCCAGAACATTCTGTGAATCTGTGTGTAACAAGTGGAGTTCCCCAGGGATCAGTGCTGGGTCCAAGGTTTATCAATGGCATTGATGATGGAACTGACAGCCAGAGAGTGTCTGCTCAGCAAGTTTGATGACAAAATCAAACTGGGAGGCTTGGTTGAGACACCTGAAGGCTGTGTGGCCATTCAGTAAGACTTGGACAGACTGACAGCTGGGCACAGAGGAACCTAATGAGGTTCAATAAGGACAAGTGCAGTCCTGCACCTGGGAAGGAAGAATAAACTGCAGCAGCACAGGTTAGGAGGTGATCTGCTGGAGAGCAGCCCCAAGAAGAAGGACCTGGGAGTGCTGGTGGACAAGTTTTGCATGGGACAGCAAAGTGCCCTGGTGGCCAAGAAGGCCAATGGGATCCTGAGGTGCATACAGAAGAGTGTGTCCAGCACATCCAGGGAGGTTCTCCTCCCCCTCTACTCTCCCCTAGTCAGTCCCCACCTGGAATATTGCATCCAGTTTGGGGCTTCCCAGTTCAAGAGGGACAGGGATCTGCTGGAGGGAGGCCAACAGAGGGCTACAAGGATGCTGAAGGGACTGCAGCACTGCCTGGTGAGGAAAGGCTGAGAGCCCTGGGGCTGTTTAGTCTGGAGAAGACTGAGAGGGGATTTAATAAGTGTCTATAAATACATGAGAGCTGGGTGTCAGGAAGGAAGGGACAGCCTCTGCTCACTTGCTCCCTGGGATGGGACAAGGGGCAATGGATACAAACTACAGGACAGGAGGGTCCACCTCAACATGAGGAAGAACTTCTTTAGTGTGAGTGCCACAGAGCACTGGAACAGGCTGCCCAGAGAGGTTGTGGAGTCTCCTTCTCTGCAGCCTTTCCAGCCCTGTCTGGATGCATTCCTGTGCGACCTGTGCTGGATTCTCTGGCCCTGCTCTGGCAGGGGGGTTGGACTCAATGATCTCCTGAGGTCCCTTCCAACCCCTAACAGCCTGTGGTTTAGTAACACTTGACCTTGTTTCAGAGGAAAGCATTTTTTCCATAGATTAACTTGCATCTAATTTTATACCCAGTCCTCAGTGAATCATCCAATTAAGTTCTTAATTGTGATCAGTTTTTGAAATATTTCTACAAGACACTGTGTTCCCAGAAATTAGACATCACACAGCACTGTGTTGTGAAGTGTGAGGTTTCCTGGGTGTAACTACTCCAAGAGATTGTGTCTGATATGGGCTGCCTTTCATAAAAAGGCCAATCACTTTTAATCAACAGTTAAAGCAAATTAGTCTTGAACGCAGGAAAACACAGCCTGGGGACATGAGCCAACAATGTGCACTTGCAGCCCAGAAAACAAATTGCATCCCGGGCTGCACCACAAGAAGTGTCACCAGCAGGTGGAGAGAGGTGATTCTGCCACTCTGTTCTGCTCTGGTGAGACCTCACCTGGAGTGCTGTATCCAGCTCTGGGGCCCTCAACACCAGACACACCTTCACATGCTGGAGTGGGTCCAGAGGAGGGCCACCAAGATGATCAGAGGGCTGAAGCACCTCTCCTATGAAGACAGGCTGAAAGACAGCCTGAACATGAGCCTGCAGTGTGCCCAGGCAGCCAAGAGGGCCAATGGCATCCTGGCCTGCATCAGGAAGAGTGTGGCCAGCAGGAGCAGGGAGGTCATTCTGCCCCTGTACTCTGCCCTGGTTAGGCCACACCTGGAGTCCTGTGTCCAGTTCTGGGCCCCTCAGTTTAGGAAGGAGGTTGACTTGCTGGAACGAGTCCAGAGAAGGGCAACAAAGCTGGGGAGGGGTCTGGAGCACAGCCCTGTGAGGAGAGGCTGAGGGAGCTGGGGTTGCTTAGCCTGGAGGAGACTCAGGGGTGACCTTATTGCTCTCTACAACTACCTGAAGGGAGGTTGTAGACAGGCAGAGGTTGGTCTCTTCTCCCAGGCAGCCAGCACCAGAACAAGAGGACACAGTCTCAGGCTGTGCCAGGGGAGGTTTAGGTTGGATGTTAGGAAGAAGTTTTACACAGAGAGAGTGATTGGCCATTGGAATGGGCTGCCTGGAGAGATGGTGGAGTCACCATCACTGGAGGTGTTGAGGAGGAGACTTGATGGGGTGCTTGGTGCCATGGGTTAGTTGTTTAGGTGGGTTGGATTGGTTGATGGGTTGGACAGGATGATCTTGAAGGTCTCTTCCAACCTGGTTTATTATTGTTATTATTATTAATTGGGGCTGCTCAGCCTGGAGAATAGAATGCTCTGAGGAAACCATGCAGCTACATTTCAATACCTGAAGGGCACCTGTAGGAAGGCTGGGGAAGGACCGTTTAGAAGGGCTTATAGTGATAGGATGAAGGACAGTGGTTTGAAACTGGAGCAGGGGAGATTTAGGGTGGACATAAGGAAGTTCTTTAAAATGAGAGTGGTTTCCTATGTCAGGCGGTGGAACACTGGAAGAGGTTGCCCAGGGATGTGACTGAGGCCCCGTCCTGGAAGACACTGAAAATCAGACTTTCATAGAATCACAGAATCAACCAGGTTGGAAAAGACCTCAGAAATCATCAAGTCCAACCTATTACCTAATACCTAGCATCTCCTCACAACTAAACCATGGCTCCATGTGCCACATCCAGTCCTTTTTTTGCCCCCAACACCTCCAGGGACAGGGACTCCACCACCTCCCTGGGCAGCACATTCCAATGGGCAATCTCTCTTGCTGGGAAGAACTTTCTCCTCACCTCCAGCCTTAACCTCCCCTGGTGCAGCCTGAGACTGTGTCCTCTTGTTCTGGTGCTGGCTGCCTGGGAGAAGAGACCAACCTCTGCCTGTCTGCAACCTCCCTTCAGGTAGTTGTAGATAGCAGTAAGCTCTTCCCTGAGCCTCCTCTTCTCCAGGCTAAGCAACCCCAGCTCCCTCCACATGATCCCTCCACAGACAATCAGCAACAGTGGTGTTAGCCAGGCACTGCCGCCAGCACAGGGCATGCTGTGGCACAACAAAACCGTCTTTCCTACACCAGAGAGTGACCACAGCCCTTCCTCCAGCTCTCCTCCCCACACTCTGAGGTTGTCCCGGAACTAAATGTGCTGAAAAAATCAGTTAAGTCCGGAATGGCAGAAACAGATCAGCTGTTCCTCAGAAGATGTGCAGCTACACCGCCACAGCCTGGCTGAAACCCGCAGCCGCCTGAGGCGCCGCAGCTCGCTCCCCAGCACGGCGCAACCAGTACTGCGCGCCGCAACTTCCGCCTCGTACCGGAAGTAGCCTCGCTGTGGCGACCGCGTGACGCCAGCGCCGCAACCAGGTGCCGGCGGCAGGAAGCGGAAGTGCGGCTATCGCGTGAGCCCCTCCCAGAGTGCCGCGGGCGCACGGCGTCCGTTGCCATGGAGTCATGAGGGCCTTACCCCCCTCCCGCCCCCCGCTTCCCACCCTCCTCCTCTACTGCCATGTCGCTGGCCGCGCCGCCCCCCGCCCGCGTCTTCGCCGAGCTTGTCTCGGCCCCGTCCGCAACCCCGGCCCCCGCTCCGGTGGGACCTGGAGGCCCCTCGGCATCGCCCGGGCGGGAGGTGCATGTGAGCGGCAGCGCGGAGCTGAGCGCCGGGCCGGACCGGGCGCGGGTGTCGCTGCGGCTGGGCAGCCGGAAGGAAGCAGCAGGAGCGGCGCGGAGCAGCGTGGCCCGCCGGCTGGAGTACATCGCCCAGAGCGCCCGACAGCGCGGCGTCCTGGTGAGAGCCGCCGCCGCCTCCTGCCACGCCGGGGGCGGAGCGGGGGGGGGATCCACTTCGGTGCCGGGCTGCAGGGGGCAGGCGGGGCAGTTCCGCTCAGCTGTGGGGGTCAAACCATCCCCTCCCGGCATCCGGGGCCTCCGCTAGCCGCCTCTGCAGCCTGCGGGGTAAGGTGCAGGCAGAGGAGACTGAGTGGTGACCTCATCACATATGTAAAAGATGAGTCCCGAGAGGATGCAGCCAGGCTCTGCTCGGTGGTGCCCAACGACAGCACAAGGGGCAGTGGGTCGAAGCTGAGGCATAGGAAGTTACACGTAAATATGAGGCTGCCCAGGGGGCTGGTGGAGTCTCCCTCTCTGGAGACATTCAAAACTTGCTTGGATGTGTTCCTGCGTGATCTGCTGTAGGTGATCCTGCTCTGGCAGGGGGGTTGGACTGGAGGAGCTTTCGAGGTCCCTCCCAGCCCCTGTATTTCTGTGGTTCTCTGATTCTGTGCCTTCCTGCCGGCAGCGGGACTACGGCGGCCGGACTGGGGCATCCTGGAGGGGAAGGACACCCCGCTGAGGGGCTGCGGGGTGTGGGGAGCTGTGTGTATCGGCGGAGGAGTAGCGGGGATCAGCCTCGAGGTCCTTTCCAACCTAAGTTATACTGTGATACTGTGATTTGGGGGTTTTGTTTGGTTGGTTTAATGAAATCATTCAACAAAATGGAAGTGTAAATAACTGGTGCCACTAGTACTTTGTGAGATGTTATTTTCTGATAGGACTAGTGGCATGAATGAGTGTATTCATGTTACTCCCGTGAGCAAAACACCCAGAACCTCCTAGATCAGCTAATGTACCTGGGCATCATAAACCAGAAAGTATTAATGTCTGCTAAACACTCGTATGAACCTTCAACTTGCCTGCTTTATAATATCCAGGCACATCTCAGCCTGATCTAGTGTGGGGTGTCCCTGCCCATGGCAGGGGGGGTTGGAACTAGATGATCCTTGTGGTCCCTTGCAACCCTGAATGAAACTATGAAACTATGAAAACCATAAAGCAAGAGAATTGGAATGTATGCATTCAAAACTATATAGATACTGCTTGTTCCATATTCCAGAGGATTCTGGAGATCCCCCTTCCTGGGAGAAAGTACAGAAGAGCACCCGGTGTGGGTTTTGCCATGGGTTAGCTGTTTGGGTGGGTTGGATTGGTTGATGGGTTGGACACGATGCTCTTGAAGGTCTCTTCCAACCTGGTTTGGTTTATTCTAATAAAGAGTTTATTCTAATTGCACAGGACAGCTCACTGGTCTCTCACCCTGTTTCAAGTGTGTGTTTCATGAGTTACAAGCCCCATTTAACATCTCTTTCAGACCTCTGTGTATTTTGTTTTTCCATTTCCAACCCTGGAGGTGTTCAAGAGGGGATGGGATGTGGCACTTGGTGCTGTGGTTTAGTCATGAGGTCTGTGGTGACAGCTTGGGCTTGATGATCTTTGAGGTCTCTTCCAACCTTGGTGATTCTGTGATCTGTGACTCTGTGATCCTCGTGCCTCTGCCTCGGGAACACACCAACTGCTAGGTCCCGCCGTGGAAGCCTGCCCGTGTCTGGAGGGGGCTGCGGCTGTGCCAGCCTCTGCCCAGTCGCCACTCGGGCTCTCTCTTAACAGGTTGCTTCTTTTGCGTGGGAAAACCATCCTGCTTCCACAGTTTTGTCTGCTCCTGCACTAACTACAGCATCCTCATGCACCTGTGGATGAAATTGATGAAGGGGGTAGGCAGCAAGATAACTCCACCTCTTCGTATGTGTAGTTATCAATACAACTTTTACTGGTCGATGGTAGGCTGAACATGAGCCTGCTTCCTCTGTTTTAACTGAACATACTGCTGGGTATGTGTCTGTTACAGGGAACATGGTTCTGTTGCCATCAGAATGACTTGCTCAGTCTGGAATGGTGGATTTTTAATGGACTTTTAACAGGTTGAATGCCTCCAGTTTCTATTAAGTAAGTTAATAGGAGTTTGAAGTCTGGTGGAACAGCAAAATACCAGGCAGCTCATCATGCATTTATTTTTATTAGAGGGAACAATAAGCTTTGTACCCACCATCCTGGTGAGCTCTCAGGCTTTTGAGGGTGTCAGGAAGTGATAGCACTGGGGGGGATGGAGCAAAACTAGAAGTGGGTAGATTCAGATTGGATATTAGGAAGAAGTTCTTCCCCAGGAGGGTGGTGAGAGACTGGCACAGGTTGCCCAGGGAGTGGTGGAAGCCTCATCCCTGGAGGTTTTGCAGGCCAGGCTGGATGTGGCTGTGAGCAACCTGCTGTGGTGTGAGGTGTCTCTGCCCATGGCAGGGGGGTTGGAACTGGCTGATCCCTGAGGTCCCTTCCAACCCTGACAACTCTCTGCTTCTGTGCATTAAAGTATGGAAATGTTAATTCCTTCTACTGACTTGAGGGGCTGTGAAATGCTGCTTTAAACTGTGTGTTTCTCAGTGTTAGCAAAGTGTTAGCTGCAGGGAACTCTGAGAAAAACAACCTGAAGTTTGGGTTGGTTTGTTTGTTTGTTGTATTGGTGGTTGGTTTTTTTTCTTCCCTCAGAGTAGTTCCCTGCAGTATAATTTTTAGTGCTTTGTTTCATCCAGTTTTAAATCACTCCTCCACTGGAGCTTTTATTTGCCTTGGAGCATTTCTGCTAACAAAGTCTCACTGCTGGCAATTTGTTCTTCCTTCACTGCATTTGCTCACATCACTTGCAGACCACTGTATACTCCTGGCCAAGCTGTCAGCCCATGGCTTGGATGGAGCACACTGCCATGGGTTAGGAACTGGCTGGAGGCTGAGCCCAGAGAGTGGTGGTGAATGGTGCCACAGCCAGCTGGCAGCCAGGCACCAGTGGTGTGCCCCAGGGATCAGTGCTGGGCCCTGTGCTCTTTAACATCTTCATTGATGATCTGGATGAGGGCATTGAGTCCATCAGCAGTAAATTTGCTCATGACACCAAGCTGGGGGCAGGAGTTGATCTGCTGGAGGGTAGAGAGGCTCTGCAGAGGGACCTGGACAGGCTGGACAGATGGGCAGAGTCCAAGGGCAGGAGATTGAACACATCCAAGTGCCAGGTTCTGCACATTGGCCACAACAACCCCATGCAGTGCTACAGGCTGGGGTCAGAGTGGCTGAGAGCAGCCAGGCAGAGAGGGAGCTGGGGGTGCTGGTCGATGGCAGGCTGAACATGAGCCTGCAGTGTGCCCAGGTGGCCAAGAGGGCCAATGGCATCCTGGCCTGCATCAGGAAGAGTGTGGCCAGCAGGAGCAGGGAGGTCATTCTGCCCCTGGACACTGCACTGCTTAGGCCACACCTCGAGTCCTGTGTCCAGTTCTGGGCCCCTCAGTTTAGGAAGGAGGTTGACTTGCTGGAATGTGTCCAGAGAAGGGCAACGAAGTTGGTGAGGGGCTTGGAACACAGCCCTGTGAGGAGGGCCTGAGGGAGCTGGGGTTGCTTAGCCTGGAGAAGAGGAGGCTCAGGGGTGACCTTATTGCTCTCTACAACTACCTGAAGGGAGGTTGTAGCCAGGCAGAGGTTGGTCTCTTCTCCCAGGCAGCCAGCACCAGAACAAGGGGACACAGTCTCAGGCTGCGCCAGGGGAGGTTCAGGCTGGAGGTCAGGAGGAAGTTTTACACAGAGAGAGTGATTGCCCATTGGAATGGGCTGCCTGGGGAGGTGGTGGAGTCACCATCACTGGAGGTGTTCAGGAGGAGACTTGCTGGGGTGCTTGGTGCCATGGGTTAGTTGATTAGGTGGTGTTGGATGATAGGTTGGATGTGATGATCTTGAAGGTCTCTTCCAACCTGGTCTATTCTATTCTATTCTATTCTATTCTATTCTATTCTATTCTATTCTATTCTACAATTTCTCTCCACACAGTTCTAGTTGTTGCAAGCTCATTTAAGGCCTCTTCAGAAATCAGTTAGCTCTTCTACCTTGTTGTTTTGTTTGGGTTTTAATTAACCCATGGAACAATTAACCCTTGGTGCTGCAGGAAGCCTGTAGGATCAGAAGTGCCCAACCTTTTGAGCAGCAGGAGCTTGCATTAGCAGCTTGTCAGGATGCCTGGGGGCAGCACCTGATTTCCATGTATATTTACCCAGGGTTTTAATCAGAAAGAGATTCACACAGCAGCATTTATTTATAGAGTGCTGTAAGTATATGCAGCAATTCAGAGCATGGAATCTGCTTTAAAGCCTGCAGGGAAAGTAAAAATCAATGGGGAGACCAATCTCTATTACTCAGCCCAGCTGCTCAGAAGTGACATTTTTGCCTCTGCCTCCTGAACCAAATGGAGTTTTGTCTTTCCCAGCTCTGATTTATTTGGGGAGTGGTATGGAGATGACAACTTGTTTCCCTTAATCACCTGCCTTGCAATTTGCATTGGCCATTTTGTCTAGAAATCCAAGCTGCTGCAGGATGGGTTCCATGGATGGACAAATCAGTGGATAAAGAGCTGGCTTGATGGCTGCACCCAAAGAGTGGCTGTCAATGGCTCCATGTCCCAGTGGAGGCCAGGGACAAGCAGAGTCCCTCAGGGATCAGTCCTGGGACCTGTCTTGTTCAACATCTTTGTGGGTGCCATGGACAGTGGCATTGAGTGCACCCTCAGCAAGTTTGCTGATGACACCAAGCTGTGTGGTGCAGCAGAGAGGCTGGAGGGAAGGGAGGCCATCCAGAGGGACCTGGACAGGCTGGAGAGCTAAGCCCATGACAACCTCATGAGGTTCAACAACACCAAGTGCAAGGTCCTGCGGCTGGGTCAGGGCAATCCCAATCACTGATACAGGCTGGGCAGGAACTGGCTTGAGAGCAGTCCTGAAGAAAAAGAGTTGGGGGTGCTGGGGGATGAGAAGCTCAACAGGAGCCAGCAGTCAGCACTTGCAGCCCAGAGAGCCAAGCAGAGCCTGGGCTGCAGCAAGAGAAGTGTGGCCAGCAGGGCCAGGGAGGGATTCTGCCCCTCTACTCCACTCTGGTGAGTCCACACCTGGAGTACTGTGTCCAGTTCTGCAGCTTCTGTTACAAGAAATATCTGGAGGTGCTGGAAGGTGTCCAGAGAATGGCCAGGAGGATGAGCAGAGGGCTGGAGCTGCTCTGCTATAATGACAGACTGAGAGAGTTGGGGCTGTTCAGTCTGGAGAAGAGAAGCCTCCAAGAAGACCTAGTTTTGACCTTCCAGTATCTGAAGTGGGCTACAGGTAAGCTGGGGAGGGACTTTTGAGGGTGTCTGGGAGTGACAGGACTGGGGGGAATTGAAAACTAGAAGTGAGTACATTCAGATTGGCTGTTAGGAAGAAGTTGTTCCCCAGGAGGGTGGTGAGAGCCTGGCACAGGTTGCCCAGGGAGGTGGTGGAAGCCTCCTGCCTGGAGGTGTTTGCAGCCAGGCTGGATGTGGCTGTGAGCAACCTGCTGTAGTGTGAGGTGTCCCTGCCCATGGCAGGAGGGTTGGAACTGGCTGATCTTTGTGGTCCAAACCATTCTATGAATCTATTCCAGAAGTCCACAATACCTGATACATGACAAGTGTCCTTCTCCTGAAGACACAGTGAAAAGTATTCTTTTTACTTGTCATTATTGCAATCAAGTAGATAATTCCTCAGCCAAAATATGTTCAGAGACATGAGCAGAAGGGAGGAAAAAGCCTTTTGGTTTTGATGTTGTTGTTAGAGCGGACATTAGAAAACATTTTTTGAGGGCAAGAGTGGTCAGGGCTTGGAATGTGCTGCCCAGGGAGGTGGTGGAGTCCCCAAGCCTGGCTGTGTTTCCAGGTGGTTTGGCTGTGGTGCTTGGGGCTATGGTTTAGGGGTGGAAGCTTGTAGAGTAGGGTTCTGGGTTGGACTTGGTGTTCCTGAGGGTCTTTTCCAACCTGAATGTTTCTGTGATTCTGTGACTCAGTGTTGATTCCAAGTTCTGTTGTCACCTCACCTGTCTTGCCCGTATTTGTCCAGACACTCCTGTCCAGGAACAAAGTATCTAGGATGGGATGGGATGGGATGGGATGGGATAGGATAGGATAGAAGGGCATGGAATGGAGTGGAGTGGGATAGAATGGAATGGAGTGGAGTGGAATGGAATGGAATGGAATGGAATGGAATGGAATGGAATGGAATGGAATGGAATGGAATGGAATGGAATGGAATGGAATGGAATGGAATAGCATAGAAGAATAGAATAGACCAGGTTGGAAGAGACCTTCAAGATCATCACATCCAACCTATCATCCAACACCACTTAATCAACTAAACCTTGCAACCAAGCACCCTATCAAGTCTCCTCCTGAACACCTCCAGTGATGGTGACTCCACCACCTCCCCAGGCAGCCCATTCCAATGGGCAATCACTCTCTCCGTGTAGAACTTCTTTCCTAACCTCCAGCCTGAACCTCCCCTGGTGCAGCCTGAGACTGTGTCTAATCTAATCGCAGGTGTATCACAGGGGACTACCTTATGACCTCAGCAATTATTTCTCTCGTTTACCTTCAATGTTGTCAAGCGTGGGAGGATGATAGTTGGATCTGAGAGCAATTTCATATTAGGTGGCACCAAGTGGTCTTTTGTCACTCCGGCTGCATTGCTCCTGCAATAGCGCCCTGCAGCCACAGGGTGGCACTGTCCCGAAACGCACAGGGACCCCTCGCAGGGCAAAGGCACTGAGAGATGTTAATCCGGTTAGCAGGCAGGAGAACTTCTTTTGTTTAAGGGTTTAACAAGCGGGCATAAGGGAAAACAAAAGCGCTTTGTCTCTGTTTAGTCTGACGGCATAGTTCTTTCTGTAAAACGTGAGCTGTAGGAGAAAGCTGAGCTACTCAGCTCTGGTGAGACCCCACCTGGAGTACTGCCTCCAGTTCTGGAGCCCCTATTGCAAGAGGGATCTGGAGGTGCTGGAAGGTGTCCAGAGAAGGGCCAGGAGGATGAGCAGAGGGCTGGAGCTGCTCTCCTATGAGGACAGACCGAAGGAGTTGGGGCTGTTCAGTCTGGAGAAGAGAAGGCTCCCAGGTGACCTCATTGTGGCCTTCCAGTATCTGAAGGGGGCTACAGGAAGGCTGGGGAGGGACTGCTCAGGATCTCAGGGAGTGATAGGACTAGGGGGAATGGAATGAAGCTGGAGGTGGGGAGCTTCAGGCTGGAGGGGAGGAGGAAGTTCTTCCCCATGAGAGTGGTGAAGCCCTGGAATGGGTTGTCCAGGGAGGTGGTTGGGGCCCCGTCCCTGGCTGAGGCTCTGGCCAGCCTGCTGTAGTGTGAGGTGTCCCTGGCCATGGCAGGGGGGTTGGAACTAGATGATCCTTGTGGTCCCTTCCAACCCTGAATGAAACTATGATACTATGTAGTTAGTTATTTAAGATAGGTGTGGACTCCAGAAAAAAGCTTTTCCTGTCAGCTCACAGGATCACAGCATGCTAGGGGTTGGAAGGGACTTCTGGAGATACTAGAGTCCAACCCCCCTGCCAGAGCAGGACCATAGGATCTAACACAGGTCGCACAGGAACACATCCAGACAGGCCTTGAAAGGCTTCAGAGCAGGAGACTCCACAACCTCCCTGGGCAGTGAAGTTCTTCCTTCAAGCTGCGCCAGGGGAAGTTTAGGCTTGAGGTGAGGAGGAAGTTCGTCACAGAAAGAGAGTTGTTAGACATTGGAATGTGCTGCCCAGGGAGGTGGTGGAGTCCCCATCCCTGGAGGTGTTCAAGAGGGGATTGGATGTGGCACTTGGTGCCATGGTCTAGTCATGAGGTCTGTGGTGACAGGTTGGACTCGATCCTCGAGGTCTCTTCCAACCTTGCTGATACTGTGAGGCTGATGATGTGAAACCTTCTATGCTGTAGTTTACACCCATTGCCCCTTGTCCCATCACAGGGCACAAGTGAGCAGCAGCTGTCCCTTCCTTCCTGACACCCAGCTCTCACATATTTATAGATGTTGATTAGATCCCCTCTCAGTCTTCTCCAGACTAAACAGCCCCAGGGCTCTCAGCCTTTCCTCATCAGGCAGTGCTCCAGTTCTTTAATCATCCTTTTAGCCCTCTGTTGGACTCTCTCAAGCAGATCCCTATCCCTCTTGAACTGGGGAGCCCAGAACTGGATGCAATATTCCAGGTGTGGTCCCACCAGGGCAGAATAGAGGGGGAGAAGAACCTCCCTGGAGCTGCTGGACACACTCTTCTGTATGCACCTCAGGATCCCATTGACCTTCTTGGCCACCAGGGCACATTGCTGTCCCATGCAGAACTTGTTGCCCACCAGCACTCCCAGGTTTTCTCCATGGGGCTGCACCCTAACAGATCACCTCCTAACCTGTAACCAGTGCTGGTGCAGTTTATTATTCCTTCCCAGGACTCCTCACTTATCCTGCTGAATCTCCTCTTTCCCAGCTCTCAGTCTCTCCAAGCCTTGCTGAATGGCCACACAGCTGCAATTTGATTCTGTCCTAAATAGTGAGATTTGCTCCATTCTGTGAATCAAAGGAGCTATCGGTGCTGCACTGACTGGAGTGCTCTTTAACCAACCACAGCCAGACATGCTGCCAGAATAGACTAGACTAGACTAGAATAGACTAGAATAGACTAGAATAGACTAGACTAGACTAGAATAGACTAGAATAGACTAGACTAGACTAGAATAGACCAGGTTGGAAGAGATCTTCAAGATCATCATGCCCAACCTATCATCCAACACCATCTAATCAACTAACCCATGGCACCAAGCACCCCATCAAGTCTCTTCCTGAACACCTCCAGTGATGGTGACTCCACTACCTCCCCAGGCAGCCCATTCCAATGGGCAATCACTCTCTCCGTGTAAAACTTCCTCCTGACCTCCAGCCTAAACTTCCCCTGTGTCCTCTTGTTCTGGTGCTGGCTGCCTGGGAGAAGAGACCAACCTCTGCCTGGCTACAACCTCCCTTCAGGTAGTTGTAGAGAGCAATAAGGTCACCCCTGAGTCTCCTCTTCTCCAGGCTAAGCAACCCCAGCTCCCTCAGCCTCTCCTCACAGGGCTGTGTTCCAAGCCCCTCACCAACTTTGTTGCCCTTCTCTGGACACCTTCCAGCAAGTCAACATCTTTCCTAACCTGAGGAGCCCAGAACTGGACACAGGACTCCAGGTGTGGCCTAAGCAGTGCTGAGCACAGGGCACAATGACCTCCCTGCTCCTGCTGGCCACACTGTTCTTAATACAGGCCAGGATGCCATTGGCCCTCTTGGCTGCCTGGGCACACTGCAGGCTCATGTTCAGCCTACTGCCAACCAGTGCCCCCAGGTCCCTTTCTATACTTATGTGGTGTCTAAATTTATTCCTCAAACCTAGGACTGCAACAGGAGAAGGAGAGTTCTTAGAGCCTTAACTGGCCCTGGGTCCTTGTGCTTACTAGAAGAGAGCATCCAAAGCCAGGACTGCTGGGCTTGAATTTGGGCCCTGCCAATCAATCATAACATTGCCATTCCAAAAGGCCTGGCTTGTAGGCTGCTGTGAAATGGTAATTGTGGCTCCAATTTCCATCTGGTATTTTACAAGGAAAATGCTTCTCATGATTAATGCCATTTTGAGAAATACATGCATGAATGCTACATGATAAGCTTGGAGATGTGAGCCTCAGTAGGAGCAAATCTGACACAGACATCATCCCTTGCAGCGTGCCAGTGCTGAAAGCAAGGATTGTCTTCCTATGCAAATGCACTTAAACTTTTAAGGTAATTGGGAGGCTTATTATGGGCTTCCCTACAGCTCCTGAGCATTGAACAAAAAGGGGTTGATTCACAGCTCAGTTGTCATTTCTGCTTTTTGTTGTGTTTGTGGTCATTTGACAATAAGAAGTGTTCGTGCAGGCTGCTTCCCAAAAGGGAAGTGAGTGAATCACAGAAGTGTCAGGCTTGGAAGGGACCTCAGGGGGTCCCAAACCCCTGCCATGGGCAGGGACACCTCACACCGCATCAGGTTGCTCACAGCCACATCCAGCCTGGCTGCAAACACCCCCAGGCAGGAGGCTTCCACCACCTCCCTGGGCAACCTGTGCCAGGCTCTCACCACCCTCATGGGGAAAAACTTCTTCCTAACATCCAATCTGAATCTACCCATTTGTAGTTTTGTTCCATTCCCGCCAGTCCTATCACTCCCTGACACCCTCAAAGTCCCTCCCCAGCTTTCTTGTAGCCCCCTGCAGATACTGCAAGGCCACAATTAGGTCTCCTTGGAGCCTTCTCTTCTCCAGACTGAACAGCCCCAACTCTCAGTCTGACCTTGTAGAGGAGCAGCTCCAGCCCTCTGCTCATCCTCCTGGCCCTTCTCTGGACACCTTCCAGCACCTCCAGATCTTTCTTGTAACAGGGGCTCCAGAACTGGACACAGTGCTCCAGGTGGGGTCTTACCAGAGCAGCGTGGAGAGGGAGAATCACCTTCCTCAACCTGCTGGCTGTGCTTCTCTTGCTGCAGCCCAGGCTCTGCTTGGCTTTCTGGGCTGCAAGTGCTCACTGCTGGCTCCTGTTGAGCTTCTCATCCCCCAGCACCCCCAAGCCTTTTTCTTCAGGGCTGTTCTCAAGCCAGCCCCTGCCCAGCCTATATCAGTGCCTGGGATTGCCCTGACCCAGCTGCAGGACCTTGCACTTGGTGTTGTTGAACCTCATGAGGTTGTCATGGGCACAGCTCTGCAGCCTGTCTTCCTAACATAGTGTCATAGTATCAGTCAGGGTTGGAAGGGACCTCAGGGATCAGCCAGTTCCAACCCCCCTGCCATGGGCAGGGACACCCCACACTAGATCAGCCTGGCCAGAGCCTCAGCCAGCCTGGCTGCAAACACCTCCAGGGACAGGGCCTCCCACTTCTAGTTTTGCTCCATCCCCCCCCAGTCCTATCCCTCCCTGACACCCTCAAAAGTCCCTCCCCAGCTTTCTTGTGGCCCCCTTCAGATACTGGAAGGCCACAATGAGGTCTCCTCAGAGCCTGCTCTTAGACTGCTAGCAAGCTCGGTCATGCAATCAGACGTAGCTGGAGGGATTCTCTACCTCTGTTCAGTATCTACAAACCACTGCTCTGAAAACACCTTACATCAGGGGCCTGAAAAGCACTTTTCACACAGTAACTTTCTGAAAACAATTGAAGCTTCTCAGTTGTTGGGGTTTTGGGTTGTTTTGAAGCAGGTGAATTGAGTTACACACTAGCAGTCACTTTTCAGACCTGATTGTTCTCTTTAGGTGAAGAGCAGAGAGATTGAGATTCCTTTATGGAGGTAGTGTGTAATTTACATTAAACAATGTCAAGAAGCCTGTAACATCCAGCTAGATGTTTAACTGGAGAGCTGTGCCTGGAAAATTCCATATCTCTGTTGCTAAGGAGTAAGGCCAAACCCAGTTCCCATTCCACAGGTGTCCACACCTTCCCAGCAGAGTGTCTGCCCTTCTAAGACTGCATTCTCTCTTACTCTGTTCTAGGAAGAAAACATGACAGTCACAGAGGATTTTACTAGAGTAGAAAACACTTACCAGATGGAAGCAGAGGTATGTATTCAACATCACCAAATACACCTCCAACAAACATCCCCCCCAACCAAACACACATACCCCCCCAAACACACACACACCCCCTAAACACACATACCCCCCAAACACACACACACCCCCTAAACACACATACCCCCCAAACACACACCACCCCCCAAACACACACACCCCCAAACACACACACACCCCTAAACACACATACCCCCAAACACACACCACCCCCAAACACACATACCCCCAAACACACACAACCCCTAAACACACATACCCCCAAACACACACCACCCCCAAACACACATACCCCCCCAAACACACACACACACCCTAAACACACATACCCCCAAACACACACCACCCCCAAACACACATACCCCCAAAACACACACACACCCTAAACACACATACCCCCCAAACACACACACACACCCCCAACAAACACCCTCCCCAAACAAACTCCTCCCTCCCCCCCAACACACACCCCAGACACCCTACACACACACCCCCCACACCACCTCCCTACACTCCCCCTCTACCCCACCCACACCCCCCACCCTCACACCCTCACATACACATACCCACACCCCCAAACACACACCCTCCACACACACCACCCCCCTACACTCCCACTTCACCCCTCCTCCACCCACACCTCCCCACACCACCCACCCTCACACCCTCACACCCCCACATACACATACCCACACCCCCAAACACACACCTCCCCCACACATCACCCCCTACACTCCCCCTCCACCCCTCCTCCACCCACACCTCCCCACACCACCCACCCTCACACCCCACACCCCCCACATACACATACCCACACCCCCAAACACACACCTCCCACACACATCACCCCCCACACTCCCCCTCCACCCCTCCTCCACCCACATCTCCCCACACCCATACCCCCCACCCTCACACCCACACCCCCACACCACCCCCCCACATACACATACCCACACCCCCACAGACACTCCACCCCCCACAGTCCCCCTCCACCCCTTCCCCACCCACACCTCCCCACACCCATACCCCTCACACCCACACCCCCACACACCACCCCTCACATACACATACCCACACCCCCAAACACACACACTCCACACACATCACCCCACCACACTCCCCCTCCACCCCTCCTCCATCCACACCTCCCCACACCCATACCCCCCACCCTCACACCCACACCCCACACACACCACCCCCTCACATACACATACCCACACCCCCAAACACACACACCCCACACGCATCACCCCCACACTCCCCCTCCACCCCTCCTCCATCCACACCTCCCCACACCCATACCCCCCACCCTCACACCCACACCCCACACACACCACCCCTCACATACACATACCCACACCCCCAAACACCCCCACCCCCAAACACCCCCCCACACTCCCCCTGCACCCCTCCCCCACCCACACCTCCCCACACCCATACCCCCCACCCTCATACTCACACACCCCCACACCACCCCACACACACCCATACACACACCCCCAACACACACACCCCCACAGACACACCACCCCACACACTCCCCTGTACCCCTCCCCCATTCACACCTCCCCACACTCATACCCCCCACCCACACACCCACATCCCCCCACCCCCACATCCCTCCCACCCCTCCCCCACACCCCCTCACACCCACACACACTCCACACCCCCACAACCCTCCCACAGACACACACAGAGCCACAACACCCCACACACACCCCCACACTCCCCCAGAGACACCTCCCCACACACACCCCACACACTCCCCCTCACCCCCACAATTCATACACACATACACCCACCCCCTGACACACACTCACAAAACCCCCAAACCACCCAAACCCCCAACAAACAAACCCACCCCAGGAGAAGTGCAGCCCAAAGAGAACATGCAGGCTGCCTTTCCTCAGCCCGAGGGGGAGATGTTCCCTATAGGAAAGGCAGGAAGGAACCATTGCAGGGCTGCAGGCTGAAGCAGAGGTCAGCTGCAGCCTTCTGTCCTTGTGTGCAGAACCTGTGTTCTGCTGCTGTGCTATAAAAAGGATCCTTTCCCTCTCAGCTCTGGGCTTTCCCTGCATGACATGACACTGCAGAAGGGAAGCACTTGGCTGTAAGGCTCTGCACTTGGCATGCTGTGGCAGTGTGAGCAAACCCATGATTCTGTGCTCTCCTTTGCCCCCAGCCCTTCCTGCTCTCTAGCAGGTTGGAACCAATGATCTCTGGAGGTCCCCTCCAAGGCTCTGGCCAGCCTGATGTAGTGTGGGGTGTCCCTGCCCATGGCAGGGGGGTTGGAACTAGATGATCCTTGTGGTCCCTTCCAACCCTGAATGATACTGTGATACTTCCAACCTCTAATGTACTGTGATACCTCCTGCAGGGAGATCCATTTAGTAGATCAGCTGATAGGTCACTTCAGAAAGCTCCACCAATTAATAGCTTTTTATTTCCAGAGTAGCTTGTCCCCTCCCCCCCACCCCCCCAGAATCACAGAATTGTCAGGGTTGGAAGGGACCTCAAGGCTCAGCCAATTCCAACCCTCCTGCCATGGGCAGGGACACCTCACACTGCAGCAGGTTGCTCACAGCCACATCCAGCCTGGCTGCAAAAACCTCCAGGCGTGAGGCTTCCACCACCTCCCTGGGCAACCTGTGCCAGGCTCTCACCACCCTGATGGGGAACAACTTCTTCCTAACATCCAATCTGAATCTACCCATTTTTAGTTTTACTCCATCCCCCCCAGTCCAGTCACTCCCTGACACCCTCAAAAGTCCCTCCCCAGCTCTCTTGTAGCCCACTTAAGATACTGGAAGGCCACAAGAAGGTCTCCTCAGAGCCTTCTCCTCTTCTGACTGAACAATCAGTCAATAGGATTGGAGCTCCAGCCCTCTGTTCATCCTCATGGCCCTTCTCTGGACACCTTCCAGCACCTCCTGATCTTTCTTGTAACAGAGGCTCCAGAACTGGACACAGAGCTCCAGGTGGGGTCTGAGCAGAGCGGAGTAGAGGGGGAGAATCCCCTCCCTGGCCCTGCTGGCCACACTTCTCTTGCTGCAGCCCAGGCTCTGCTTGGCTCTCTGGGCTGCAAGTGCTCACTGCTGGCTCCTGTTGTGCTTCTCATCCCCCAGCACCCCCAACTCTTTTTCTTCAGGACTGCTCTCCAGCCAGTCCCTGCCCAGCCTATATCAGTGCTTGGGCTTGCCCCAAGCCAGATATAGGACCTTGCACTTGGTCTTGTTATTTTAGCTCCCTGAACTGGAGGCATTGCAAGGCAGAGGGCAGGAGTGCATGGGGGACTACAGTAGGGTGGCTGCCATACTCTAGATCTGCTTAAACCAGCAGGTGACCAGCAGCTGGCCTTTGGTCTATTCTACATGGCTCTGCCATCAGCTAGCTGCAAGTAAAGCAAAGCTAATTGTTTCCTAGGTAAGTGACTTGGAATTCCTTAGGTAAAAATTGCTGTGTGAAAGCTAGATGCTACAGGAATAATCCCATTTACTGCAGGAGCAGCTCAAGGGAGCATATTTTTGCATGTTCATGCTGTAGTAAGGAAAAAAAATGCTGTGCTGGAAGCATTCACTGAGGGGAAAATTGTGCTTGAAGTCAGGGGATCTTTTTAGACCACCAAACTGAAATCACTACCCAGCAAATTGACAGATCCACATGAAGTAAACCTGGAGGCTGGCAATAAAGTGAGAGCTGTTTACACAGAATCACAGAATTGTCAGGGTTGGAAGGGACCTCAGGGATCAGCCAGTTCCAACCCCCCTGCCATGGGCAGGGACACCTCACACTACAGCAGGTTGCTCACAGCCACATCCAGCCTGGCTGCAAAAACCTACAGGCATGAGGCTTCCACCACCTCCCTGGGCAGCCTGTGCCAGGCTCTCACCACCCTCATGGGGAGCAACTTCTTCCTAACAGCCAGCCTGAATCTCCCCATTGATAGTTTTTTAACATTCCCCCCAGTCCTATCACTCCCTGACACCCTTAAAAGTCCCTCCCCAGCTTTCCTGTAGCCCCCTTCAGATACTGGAAGGCCACAATGAGGTCTCCTCAGAGCCTTCTCTTCTCCAGACTGAACAGCCCCAACTCCTTCAGTCTGTCCTCATAGCAGAGCAGCTCCAGCCCTCTGCTCATCCTCGTGGCCCTTCTCTGGACACCTTCCAGCACCTCCAGATCTTTCTTGCAATAGGGGCTCCAGAACTGGAGGCAGTACTCCAGGTAGGGTCTCACCCAGAGCAGAGTGGAGGGGGAGAATCACCTCCCTTGCCCTGCTAGCCACACTTCTCTTGCTGCAGCCCAGGCTCTGCTTGGCTCTCTGGGCTGCAAGTGCTGACTGCTGGCTCCTGTTGAGCTTCTCATCCCCCAGCACCCCCAAGTCCTTTTCTTCAGGGCTGCTCTCAAGCCAGTCCCTGCCCAGCCTATATCAGTGCTTGGGATTGCCCTGACCAAATGCAGGACCTTTCCCTTGTTGAACCTCATGAGGTTGTCATGGGCCCAGCCCTGCAGCCTGTCATGGTCCCTCTGGAAGACTCTATATGGAAAGAGATTTAGCATTAGGCTGCCTGGGCCAGCTTTTGACTGCTGTTCAAAGCTATATGGTTGCCAGGGATCTGGGTGGCAGGAGTTGAAAACTCTGCCCAGAGCCCTGCTGGTCTGGCTGCCCTGCACACTAAAGTAGCAGGATGGTCGCTCTTTATGCAGAGACTAGTTTCTCCTGCCTTCCCCCTTTATGTGTGTACTTGTTTCATTAGTGCAGCTTCATAAACCAGTGGAGTCCCATTGACCACTCTGTTTGCATACTTCAGCTCAGGCAATGAATTTTAAATGAACTTCTACTCCTGTGCTAAAGAGTATTGCCATGATACCTGTGTTCCATGGAAAACCCTGGAAGGCAGGCATTATTTCATTCTGTGAACTGTTTTCATCCCTTCTCTACCCTGAAGAGTTTCTTGGAGGCTGAAGACAATCCCAGACATACAGCTGTTTTAAGGTAGAGGCAAGAACTCAAGATAGGAGATACTGCATCCAGTTTTGGGCTCCCCAGTTCAAGAGGGACAGGGGACAGGGAGAGGGACACACATAGAATCATAGAACCAATAAGGTTGGGAAAGCCCTCAGAGATCTCCCCCTCTACTCAGCTCTGGGGAGACCCCACCTGGAGTACTGCCTCCAGTTCTGGAGCCCTTATTACAAGAGGGATGTGGAGGTGCTGGAAGGTGTCCAGAGAAGGGCCAGGAGGATGAGCAGAGTGCTGGAGCTGCTCTGCTATGAGGACAGACTGAAGGAGTTGGGGCTGTTCAGTCTGGAGAAGAGAAGGCTCCCAGGTGACCTCATTGTGGCCTTCCAGTATCTGAAGGGGGCTACAGGAAGGCTGGGGAGGGACTGCTCAGGATCTCAGGGAGTGATAGGACTATGGGGAATGGACTGAAGCTGGAAGTGGGGAGATTCAGGCTGGAGGGGAGGAGGAAGTTCTTCCCCATGAGAGTGGTGAGGCCCTGGAATGGGTTGTCCAGGGAGGTGGTTGGGGCCCTGTCCCTGGAGGTGTTTAAGGCCAGGCTGGCTGAGGCTCTGGCCAGGCTGATGTAGTGTGGGGTGTCCCTGCCCATGGCAGGGGGGTTGGAACTGGATGATCCTTGTGGTCCCTTCCAACCCTGACTGATACTACTATAATACTTGAGAGAGTCCAGCAGAGAGCTACAGGGATGATGAAGGGACTGGAGCACTGCCCTGTGAGGAGAGGCTGAGGGACCTGGGGCTGTTTAGTCTGGAGAGGAGAAGACTGAGAGAGGTTCCAATGTTTATAAATATCTGAGGGCTGAGAGTTCAGAGGCAGGGGACAGGCTCTGCTCATTTGCACCCTGTGACAGGACAAGGAGCAATGGGTAGAAACTCCAGCACAGGAGGTTCCACCTCAACATGAGAAGGAACTTCTTCACTCTGAGGGTCCCAGAGCACTGGAACAGGCTGCCCAGAGAGGTTGTGGAGTCTCCTTCTCTGGAGCCTTTCCAGCCCCATCTGGATGTGTTCCTGTGTGACCTGTGCTGGATTCTCTGGTCCTGCTCTGGCAGGGGGTTGGACTCAATGTTCTTTAGAGGTCCCTTCCAGTCCCTAACATCCTGTGATCAATTTTAAATTCATGCTGGAGCAAAGTTAAAAACCCAGAAGGCTGAAGTTGTCTGTGAGATTACAAAGCTCTACAGTGATCATCAGAGATCATTCATTGCATGATCATCTCATGGGATGAAGGTTATGTTGGGTTTTTGCATTTCTCAATATATTTGCCTCCTGCCAGACCATAACTTCTTATCCTCTCCAGCCTTACCCCACCCTTATGATGTCATCATGTTTTTGAATAGAATAGAATAGAATAGAATAGAATAGAATAGAATAGAATAGAATAGAATAGAATAGACCAGGTTGGAAGAGACCTTCAAGATCATCGAGTCCAACCTATCATCCAACACCACCTAATCAACTAACCCATGGCACCAAGCACCCCATCAAGTCTCTTCCTGAACACCTCCAGGGATGGTGACTCCACCACCTCCCCAGGCAGCCCATTCCAATGGGCAATCACTCTCTCTGTGTAAAACTTCCTCCTGACCTCCAGCCTGAACCTCCCCTGGTGCAGCCTGAGACTGTGTCCTCTTGTTCTGGTGCTGGCTGCCTGGGAGAAGAGACCAACCTCTGCCTGTCTACAACCTCCCTTCAGGTAGTTGTAGACAGCAATAAGGTCACCCCTGAGTCTCCTCTTCTCCAGGCTGAGCAGCCCCAGCTCCCTCAGCCTCTCCTCACAGGGCTGTGTTCCAAACCCCTCACCAACTTTGTTGCCCTTCTCTGGACTCGTTCCCGCAAGTCAACCTCCTTCCTAAACTGAGGAGCCCAGAACTGGACACAGGACTCCAGGTGTGGCCTAACCAGTGCAGTGTCCAGGGGCAGAATGACCTCCCTGCTCCTGCTGGCCACACTCTTCCTGATGCAGGCCAGGATGCCATTGGCCCTCCTGGCTGCCTGGGCACACTGCAGGCTCATGTTCAGCCTACCATCGACCAGCACCCCCAGGTCCCTCTCTGCCTGGCTGCTCTCCAGCCACTCTGACCCCAGCCTGTAGCTCTGCCTGGGGTTGTGGCCAATGTGCAGAACCTGCCACTTGGATGTGTTCAATCTCATGCCCTTGGACTCTGCCCATCTGTCCAGCCTGTCCAGGTTCCTCTGCAGAGCCTCTCCACCCTCCAGCAGATCAACTCCTGCCCCCAGCTTGGTGTCATCAGCAAATTTACTGCTGATGGACTCAATGCCCTCATTCATTTCACTCTTTTTAACCTTAATCATTACTTTACTGAAGAAATGGAACCACTGCTTTAAACTCTAATGCTTGGATATCCTCTATTAATGTTCATGGAGTCTTTTTGCATCTAGCTCTAAATGAAAACTGACTTTTAGGGGAAGAAGAGTTCAGTTTTGCCTCTGAGGGTACTTGATTATGTGTTTCCTTTTTAACAACCAACTCTCCTGAGTGCCCAGAAGAACTGCCCCAGTCTGAGCAGTTTACCTCATGCTTGAGACCCACAGTCCTCCTGTTTGACCACTCCTTTGTCTCATCCCCTTGAGGAGACTATAATCATGGGAACACTGATAGCAATCTGGAAGACACTGTGACAGTCCTCACAGTCAGACTTGCAACTCTCCACAAAAGATGACAGCTTTTTGGCAAAACAGCACAAGGGGATGTATGCTTTTTATACATGGTGAGAACTCCCACTGAAGAAAGAAATCTGGGCTTAGCTTCAGCTCCAGTCTTTGTTCAGATTGCTACTGCACCTTCTAGAAAGCAATCCAACCCCTGAGCTGCAGATGAGGTTTAACAAGCCTGGGTGCTGGGTTCTACACTTGACCACAACAAGCCCATGCAGTGCTCAGGGTGGGGACAGAGGGGCTGGAGAGCAGCCAGGCAGAGAGGGACCTGAGGGTACTGCTTGACAGCAGGCTGAACATGAGCCAGCAGTGTGCCCAGCTGGTCAAGAAGGCAAATGGCATCCTGGCCTGCATCAGGAACAGTGTGGCCAGCAGGAGCAGGGAAGTCATTCTGCCCTGTGCTCAGCACTGGTTAGGCCACATCTTGAGTCCTGTGGCCAGTTCTGGGCTCCTCAATTCAAGAAAGATGTTGAGATGCTGGAAGGTGTCCAGAGAAGGGCAACAAAGCTGGGGAGGGGTCTGGAGCACAGCCCTGTGAGGAGAGGCTGAGGGAGCTGGGGTTGCTTAGCCTGGAGAAGAGGAGACTCAGGGGAGACCTTATTGCTCTCTCCAACTCCCTGAAGGGAGGTTGCAGCCAGGTGGGGGTTGGTCTCTTCTCCCAGGCAACCAGCACCAGAACAAGAGGACACAGTCTCAGGCTGTGCAGGGGGAAGCTTGGGCTTGATCTTAGGATGAAATTCTTCCCAGCAAGAGAGATTGCCCATTGGAATGTGCTGCCCAGGGAGGTGGTGGGGTCAGTGTCTTGGAGGTGTTTAAGAAAAGCCTGGCTGAGGCACTTAGTGCCATAGTTTAGTTGATTAGATGGTGTTGGGTGATTGGTTGGACTTGATGACCTTGGAGGTCTCCTCCAACCTGGCTGATTCTATGAAGGGTGTGCATCTGAGATGCAGACTTGGCACAGTTTCACACAACAAGTGTGATCCTTTGTCCTTGTAGGAGATGGACTTGCCCTGCCACTCCATCATGGTCAGTTTTCAAGGCCTTAAACCCAGCTTTGGCTCAGTTGAGTGAGGAGCCACGGAGCCAGTGCAAGGATTCCAGCCAGCATGAGGTACATGTAGCACACTGAGAGGCTACCAAGGGTAACAAGGTGTGTGCATTAATTACTTTGTGAGAATTGTTGATATCCATTGTTACCTTACCCTGTCTATGAAGTAACCACCTCTTCCTGTCTCTGCTTCCTTCCACTTACCTCATTTTAGTATCATAGTATCACAGTATCAGTCAGGGTTGGAAGGGACCATAAGGATCATCTAGTTCCAACCCCCCTGCCATGGGCAGGGACACCCCACACTAGATCAGCCTGGCCCAGAGCCTCAGCCAGCCTGGGCTTAAACACCTCCAGGGACAGGGCCCCAACCACCTCCCTGGACAACCCATTCCAGGGCTTCACCACTCTCATGGGGAAGAACCTCCTCCTCCCCTCCAGCCTCAATCTCCCCACCTCCAGCTTCATTCCATTCCCCCTAGTCCTAGCACTCCCTGAGATCCTGAGCAGTCCCTCCCCAGCCTTCTTGTAGCCCCCTTCACATACTGGAAGGCCACAATGAGGTCATTAGGTCACTATGATACTATGATACTATTTTCCACAAGGTTAATCTGTGCTGTGCCCAAAGGAGCAGGGCAGCTGACAGGCCAGTGCTTGGATTTCTGTGCCCTACACCTTCACTGGGGTAAAGCTGCTGCATGGACTGCAGCAATCACAAGGGTGTCCAGGGGTTGGCAGTGGGATTTTCTTTACCACAGCTTTTTTTCTTCCCAGCTGTTGAAGATGTATTAGTATGCAAAAAGATAGGGACTAGTCAGGGCTAAGCAAGAACACCTGATCTAGAGTGAGGTGTCCCTGCCCATGGCAGGGGGGCTGCAACTAGATGATCCCTGAGGTCCCTTCAAGCCTGACAATTCTGTGACTCTAAGAAGATGAGGCTGACTTGGTGGTGAGAGCATTTTACTGGGAGGTCAAGAGGAGGGTTTAGTGCTTCTGAAAAAGAGTTCTGAACCCAGGATTCCTGAATGTTGTAGCAGCCTCACTCCTGGCAACTGTGCTCTGCCACAGAAAAAGGCAGGCTCCTGCCTGGAAAGTTGCCACCTGACTAGATCAGGTTGCTCAGAGCCACATCCAGCCTGGCCTTAAAAACCTCCAAGGATGAGGCTCCTGCCACCTCCCTGGGCAACCCTGGGCACCCTGACTGGTGGCACTTCCCTGCAAGGAGGGCTGTAGGGCTTTCTGTCCAGGCCTGATAGTGATGCCTGCACTGCAGCACTTGGGAAAGCACCTGAATTCTCAATGCACTTGTACTTAATGCTTCTTGTTGCCAAACCCACAGACAGCTAGATGTTGAAATTGTTATGAATGCAAATCTGATGTGCCCAGTTCTCTGCAGGCACTGGAGCAAGTCTGTGTAGCCAACACATGGGTTTCAAGCCCACTGCAGGTCAGACTGGGCTAGGCTGAGTTTAGTCTCATAGATTAGTTTACTTGAACCTCATGTTTGAGATTAAAATGTGTCACAGGATCACAGGATGTTAGGGGATGGAAGGGACCTCTAAAGGTCATCAAGTCCAACCCCCCCTGCCAGAGTAGGACCATAGAGTCTAGCACAGGTCACATAGGAATGCATCCAGATGGGGCTTGAAAGTCTCCAGAGAAGGAGACTCCACAACCTCTCTGGGCAGCCTGCTCCAGTGCTCTGTGACCCTCACAGTGATAAAGTTCCTCCTCATGTGGAGGTGGAACCTCCTGTGGTGCAGTTTATATCCATTGCCCCTTGTCCTATTATTGCAGGGCAGAAGTGAGCAGAGGCTGTCCCTTCCTTCCTGGCACCCAGGCCTCAGATACCTGTAGACATTGATTAGAACCCCTCTCAGCCTTCTCCAGACTAAAAACCCCAGGGCTCTCAGCCTCTCCTCACCAGGCAGTGCTCCAGTCCCTTCATCACCCTTGTAGCTCTCTGCTGGACTCTCTGGAGTAGATCCCTGTCCCTCTTGAACTGGGGAGCCCAGAAGTGGATGCAGTATTTATTAGATCCCCTCCCAGTCTTCTCTTCTCCAGACTTAAACAGCTCCAGCTCTCTCAGCCTGTCCTCATAAGGCACATGCTCCACAGCAAACATCCTTCCTGGACAAATGTTTGCCACATGATTATGCTTGGGCTTCTACAGGAAGGCTGGGGAAGGACTTCTCAGGATCTCAGGTAGTGATAGGACTAGGGGGAATGGAATGAAGCTGGAGGTGGGGAGATTCAGACTAGATGTGAGGAGGAAGTTCTTCCCCATGAGAGTGGTGAAGCCCTGGAATGGGTTGTCCAGGGAGGTGGTTGAGGCCCTGTCCCTGGAGGTGTTTAAGGCCAGGCTGGCTGAGGCTGTGGCCAGGCTGATGTAGTGTGGGGTGTCCCTGCCCATGGCAGGGGGGTTGGAACTAGCTGATCCTTGTGGTCCCTTCCAACCCTGAATGATACTATGATACTATACACAATTAACATCCAGTAATCTAAGGGAGGGACCAGGGGGCATCTAGTCCTGTGTCCCAAAGAGCACATTCATTCATCAGATTGTCCACATACCAAGAATGCCTCACTTCCTCTCAAAAAGAACTTCTCAAACCTTAATTTTAGACCATTGTATGAAACATGTGCTCTTGCAAACCTCTCTAGAGCTATATAAAAGTCTTCTAAGTAAAGAAATGTTTGAGTTCTAAACAGCAGTGTGTGGTTAGTTTCATAGACTCAACCAGGCTGGAAAAGACCTCAGAGATCAAGTCCAACCTATGACCTAATACCTAACATGGCTCCAAGTGCCACATGCAATCCCCTCTTGAACACCTCCAGTGGTGGTGACTCCACCACCTCCCTGGGCAGCACATTCCAATGGCCAATTACTCTTTCTGGGAAGAACTTTCTTCTCACCTTCAGCCTAAACTTCCCCCTGGCACAGCCTGAGACTGTGTCCTCTTGTTCTGGTGCTGGTTGCCTGGGAGAAGAGACCAATCCCCACCTGGCTACAACCTCCCTTCAGGGAGTTGCAGAGAGCCAGAAGGTCTCCCCTGAGCCTCCCCTTCTCCAGGCTAAGCAACCCCAGCTCCCTCAGCCTCTCCTCACAGGGCTGTGCTCCAGACCCCTCCCCAGCTTTGTTGCCCTTCTCTGGACACCTTCCAGCAGCTCAACATCTTTCCTAAACTGAGGGGCCCATTTTCTTTTCATTTCTCCCACTTTAATTCAACACTCCAATCAGTATACAGCCAGGCAGTTACAAACTGAGGAGAGGACACAGTCTCAGGCTGCACCAGGGGAGGTTTAGGCTGGATATTAGGATGAAATTCTTCCCAGCAAGAGAGATTGGCCATTGCAATGTGCTGCCCAGGGAGGTGGTGGAGTCACCATCCCTGGAGGTGTTTAAGAAGAGCCTGGCTGAGGCACTTGGTGCCATGGTTTAGTTGATTTTGGACTTGATGATCTTTGAGGTCTCTTCCAACCTTGGCGATACTGTGATGAGATGGTGTTGGGTGATAGGTTGGACTGGATGATCTCGAAGGTCTTTGCCCAGCTGGTTAATTCTGTATTCTCTTCTGTCTGTGTTCACTCCCAGGTCTGCATTGTATTCAGTGATTTTGGCAAAATGCAGAGTTTTTGCAATCTGCTGACTGAAAAGCTAGGAGCCTCCGTTACCATCAGCCCGCCTCATTTCTACCACACGCCGGAAGCCGTAGACAACCTTCGGTAAGCTCCCTCTGCTGCCCCAGCTCTTGCAGCCAGAGAGGAACAGTTGATGTGGATACATAACTTATACTCTCTGCAATGGGAGCAAATAGTTTCCTTCAGATGGAAATGGCTGTTCAAAGATCTCAGTGTTTGTTTGAAATATAAATGAACGTGCATGTCCGGCCTCGGAGATGCAGCTTGGTCTTCCTGCAGGGCCCCTCAGCAAAAGCAGAGTGTAACCAAAGGAAAGCAGCGATGATTTCCACTGGAAGTATAATCTACTGTGGGTGGTAGGTCAACAGAATTGGACTTTGGCTGCTTCAGTGTGGGTTTAATTTGTATTTATCCATGAAGGCACAAGTATCATAGTATCATAGTATCAGTCAGGGTTGGAAGGGACCACAAGGATCATGCAGTTCCAACCCCCCTGCCATGGGCAGGGACACCCCACACTACATCAGCCTGGCCAGAGCCTCAGCCAGCCTGGCCTTAAACACCTCCAGGGACAGGGCCTCAACCACCTCCCTGGACAACCCATTCCAGGGCTTCACCACTCTCATGGGGAAGAACTTCCTCCTCCCCTCCAGCCTCAATCTCCCCACCTCCAGCTTCATTCCATTCCCCCTAGTCCTAGCACTCCCTGAGATCCTGAGCAGTCCCTCCCCAGCCTTCTTGTAGCCCCCTTCAGATACTGGAAGGCCACAATGAGGTCACCTGGGAGCCTTCTCTTCTCCAGACTGAACAGCCCCAACTCCTTCAGTCTGTCCTCACAGCAGAGCAGCTCCAGCCCTCTGATCATCCTCGTGGCCCTTCTCTGGACACCTTCCAGCACCTCCAGATCCCTCTTGCAATAGGGGCTCCAGAACTGGAGGCAGTACTCCAGGTGGGGTCTCCCCAGGGCTGAGCAGAGGGGGAGAATCACCTCCATTGCCCTGCTGGCCACACTTCTCCTGATGCAGCCCAGGATCTGATTGGCTTTGTGGGCTGCAAGTGCACACTGAGAGCTCCTGGTGAGCTTCTCCTCCTCCAGCACCCCCAAGTCTCTCTCCTCAGGGCTGCTTTCCAGCCAGTCCCTGCCCAGCCTGCATTTGTGCCTGGGATTGCCTCCACCCAGATGCAGGACCCTGCCCTTGGTCTTATTGAACCTCATGAGGTTGGCTTGTGCCCACCTCTCCAGCCTGTCAAGGTCCCTCTGGATGGCCTCCCTTCCCTCCAGCTGTCTGCTGCACCACACAGCTTGGTGTCATCAGCAAACTTGCTGAGGGTGCACTCAATGCCACTGTCCATGGCACCCACAAAGATGTTGAACAATCCTGGTCCCAGGACTGATCCCTGAGGACTCTGCTTGTCCCTGGCCTCCACTGGGACATGGAGCCATTGACAGCCACTCTTTGGGTGCAGCCATCAAGCCAGTTCCTTATCCATCTAGTGGTCACCCATCACACCCATGTGTCACCAGCCTGGAGACCAGGATGTGGTGTGGGACAGTGTTGAAGGCTGTGCTCAGCTCCAGGTAAATGACATCAGTGTGTTAGCAGATGCTGGTAATTCTAAGTGCCCTTGCCAGTTCCAATTACTCTTGGCTGCTGATATGATCTGAAAAGAACCATGTATGGTGCACACTCAGCAGCAAAATAGGAAGCTCACAGTCCTGATATTTTAGGCATTAACTGTTGAATGTCCTGCTGCTCCCATTGACACTGGGGGGAGGAGCAGGGGGAGAGGGAAGGTTAGTCATGGTTGGGATTTTGCCTCTGAAAAATCATGCCTGGTCCATGAAGCAAGTACAACTAGCAGCTGCTAGTGGTTCTGGAGGTGTCAGGAGTGTATCTCAGAGGCATAAACTTGAACATAAGATGTTCCATCTAAACATGAGAAGGAACTTCTTCACTTTGAGGGTGGTAGAGCACTGGAGCAGGCTGCCCAGAGAAGTAGTGATGTCTCCATCTCGGGAGACCAAGGCCTGCCTGGTTGTGTTTCTATGTGATCTGCTTTAGGTTGGACTTGATGATCTTCAGAGGTCACTTCCAACCTCTGCCATTCTGTGATTCTCTGTATCTGCACAGGAGTGTGGAAATCAGGCCAGTGAGGTTAAATCGGTGCAGGCCAGTGAGGTTAATATGTGCTTGAATGCTTTCAGCTGAGCCACCAAATGTCTGAAGCAAGGGCAGAACCCTTGCTCTGCACCAGCCACTACAGCAGCATAGAGGTGTCAGAAATGTTTGATGATCACCAAGGAGGATGCTAGCTACCCAAGGAGGTTGTGGGATGTTCAAAGTCAGGTTGGACAAGGTCTTGGGCAGCCAAGTCTACTTGAGAGGCTTTCCTGCCCATGGCAGGGAGGATGGAGTAGATGATCTCTGAGGACCCTTTGAACCGAAGCCATTCTGTGATCTTCTCCTCACACTCTACGCCATCACCCAGATGGTGGGGACAGAGATGTGCCTGAGATCTCTGCAGCTAGAAAATCTGAGGTGTTAGAAAGAGAACTGCTTGGCAGGAATACAGCTGCATAGTCAACCACCCCTCAGCCCTGCCTGTCACTGTGCTGCTTTTTCTGCCTCTCAGCCGGCAAGTCTGTGTGGCTGCTGTTGGGAACACCCGGCGGAAGGCTCAAGAAGTCTGTCACCTGTTTGGCCACTCCCTGGGAAAACCTTTGCTGATAAGAGAAGAAGAAACAAAAGAGTGGGGAGGTCACCTAGACAGCCATTTGCCACCCTCCCCAGATGCCCTGACTCTGCAAGAAAGAATCCAGAACGCGACCGCCCATGCTTCTTGCCGAGTGTTTGCTGTGTTTGAGCTAAAGGGGAAAGGCAACAGAAGAACCAAGTTGCTGTAGAACCTTTCCAATCCTACAGGGTTTTGTAATAAAATTTTTATCCTTTCTTGAGTTCTTTGTTGGGTTTGGGTTTGGTTTTTTACTTCTTAAGGGAGCAAATAGAGTTAAGAGAGGATATTAAGAACGAGGTTTGTGTCACGAGTGGAAGGCTGCTTCACAGAGCTGTCCAGGTGCAAAAAACAACCCCACAGCAGATGAACTCTTCCTTTGCACAGGTCATTTGAATGCAGCACACTGCATGCTCCTGTAGAGACAGCAAAGTGTTGCAAGATTTACATACTGCAGCCCTCCCCAGAGATATTCCAGTTCCTGTTGGGCCTTTACTTAGCTCTGTCCCCTAAAATGAGAGTTGTGACTAATTCTGAAAGTACAGTTCTTAGCTAGTTAGTTGCCTCTTCTGCCCTCTCTGAAAGGGCAAGATGTTTGATCATAGTATCATAGTATCAGGGTTGGAAGGGACCACAAGGATCATCTAGTTCCAACCCCCCTGCCATGGGCAGGGACACCCCACACTACATCAGCCTGGCCACAGCCTCAGCCAGCCTGGCCTTAAACACCTCCAGGGACAGGGCCCCAAACACCTCCCTGCACAACCCATTCCAGGGCTTCACCACTCTCACGGGGAAGAACTTCCTCCTCACATCCAGCCTGAATCTCCCCACCTCCAGCTTCATTCCATTCCCCCTAGTCCTAGCACTCCCTGAGATCCTGAGCAGTCCCTCCCCAGCCTTCTTGTAGGCCCCCTTCAGATACTGGAAGGCCACAATGAGGTCACCTGGGAGCCTTCTCTTCTCCAGACTGAACAGCCCCAACTCCTTCAGTCTGTCCTCATAGCAGAGCAGCTCCAGCCCTCTGCTCATCCTCCTGGCCCTTCTCTCTGGACACCTTCCAGCACCTCCAGATCCCTCTTGTAATAGGGGCTCCAGAACTGGAGGCAGTACTCCAGGTGGGGTCTCACCAGAGCTGAGCAGAGGGGGAGGATCACCTCCTTCAACCTGCTGGCTGTGCTTCTCCTGCTGCAGCCCATGATCTGATTGGCTTTGCGGGCTGCAAGTGCACACTGAGAGCTCCTGGTGAGCTTCTCCTCCCCCAGCACCCCCAAGTCTCTCTCCTCAGGGCTGCTTTCCAGCCAGTCACTGCCCAGCCTGGATTTGTGCCTGGGATTGCCTCGACCCAGATGCAGGACCCTGCCCTTGCTCTTGTTGAACCTCATGAGGTTGTGCCCACCTCTCCAGCCTGTCCAGGTCCCTCTGGATGGCCTCCCTTCCCTCCAGCTGTCTGCTGCACCACACAGCTTGGTGTCATCAGCAAACTTGCTAAGGGTGCACTTAAATGGTGTGAGAAAGCTTTGGTGCTCTCAGCTGAAAGTGAGCTGTATTTAAACCTTCCCTCACAAATCTAGGAGGAAATTAATCCCCACCCCCAGTCCTGGAGGACTGAACACGCAGTGTGCTCGCTTCTCATGAAATGGATTGCTCAACAGGAAAACATGCCTTGGAATGGTTTATTTCCTCAGAGGTAAAAAATAGACATGAGTTTCAGCCTGCTGTCCATTTGCTGGGGTTTAAAAAGGAGGTCTGCTGAGGACTTCAGTCAGTCATGAGGATAGATTTTTTTCAGCCATGGCTGCATGATGTATTTTGTCCCATCATATCCACTGAAATAGGTTTTAATGTCGGGGTGATGCACCTGAGGAAAGAAAACTTCCACGTTGAATGAGCACCAGAACTGGCAGGGAATACAAGCTGGTAATTCAGAGTTACTACAGGTCATGTTTTGGCAAACTCTCCATTAGTTTTTAAATAGATCAGGTACACAGAGATACTTTCAGGAGGTTTTCCATGTACCTTATGTCATCACTTTCCCCCTGTACAAGGGAAAAGAGAGGGAGAAGAGCAGAGAGTAGCTTGTTGCTACTTAGCCACAACAAAGAAATGCAGCTAGATCCTGTCATCAGGAAAACTCTCCATCAGTTTTTAAACAGATTATGTACACAGAGATACTTTCAAGAGGTTTTCCATGTACCTTATGTCATCACTTTCCCCCTGTACAAGGGAAAAAAGAGAGGAGAGAAGAGCAGAGAGTAGCTTGATACTTTAGGTTTTCCATGTACCTTATGTCATCACTTTCCCCCTTAGCCACCACAAAGAAACGCAGCTAGATCCTGTCATCAGGAAAACTCTCCATCAGTTTTTAAACAGATTATGTACACAGAGATACTTTCAAGAGGTTTTCCATGTACCTTATGTCATCACTTTCCCCCTGTACAAGGGAAAAGAGAGGGAGAAGAGCAGAGAGTAGCTTGTTACTACTTAGCCACCACAAAGAAATGCAGCTAGATCCTGTCATCAGGAACTGTTTGGCACCTTCTCGAAGTACTCTGCAGATGCTGAGCATAGTTCATGAGAGATGATGTGCTGAATGTACACCAGCACTGATGTTTCAAAACTGGGGCTGTCTCCTATTCTATTCTATTCTATTCTATTCTATTCTATTCTATTCTATTCTATTCTATTCTAATTTACTGATGCAGATGCCAGTCATATGTTGTTGGTACAGCTGTTTGTTCTTGTTTTTCAGCTGGATC
This sequence comes from Melanerpes aurifrons, assembly GCA_011125475.1. Taxonomy (NCBI): domain Eukaryota; kingdom Metazoa; phylum Chordata; class Aves; order Piciformes; family Picidae; genus Melanerpes; species Melanerpes aurifrons. The sequence continues at coordinate 3,169,974 of WWNC01000060.1, forward strand.
AGAGACCTAACCCAATTAGGCCACAGAAACAGCAAAGAAGCAGTCAGGGAAATGGGAAGAGACACCACATTGATGTCCTGAGGTACATGAAGATCCAGGGTGAAGATGCAAACCTGAAAAGGGCAATTCAAGTTGCATGCTTTGTTGTGATGAAGAAAGCCAACAGTGAGCAGGTTAGAACTGCCACCTAGGAAAGGGCTGGGACAAGTCTGAGCATTTTCTCATCAGTCTCAACTCTTCAGGCAATTACTCTGCCTGTTAGGCTGCTGGCAAGGCTGAGCTGAGGCAACCCACAGACCTTCTTTTGAACTTGAGGTATGTGACTCACTGTTTGTAATTAATCTCAAGTTAGGCAACATTCACAGACCTGATTTTGTGGGCCTGTTACTGTTAGTTCCTCTAATAATCCATGGGGAGAATCAGGCTGTCATGCAGGTGAACAAAGCAATCTGCTATCTTAAAGACTAGTTTACACAAGATCAGTGTTTTAAGGTGAGGTACCTGCTTCTTCCCATGGACCATAAAGATAACCTAAGTTCAGCTAGCTGACTGACACAAGAAAAGATGCATTTTTAGACACAAGTCAGAGTGATCAGAACCCACTTTTAAATACCTAGGAGACTTAGCTGGCACAAGATAGTTCCTGGCAGACTGGTATGTTTTATATTGCAGTTGGTGGCTAAACCAAGAAGTAACAATGAACTAAGGTTTCTCCCAAATAGGAGAGGCAGTGGTGCCACACTCTTCAGCCCCACTGATTAAGGGGAGTCCTTTATGCATTAGGAATAGTGTGGCCAGCAGGAGCAGGGAAGTCATTGTGCCCCTGTACTCTGCATTGGTTAGGCCACACCTTGAGTCCTGTGTCCAGTTCTGGGCCCCTCAGTTTAAGAAGGACATCGAAACACATGAGCGTGTCCAGAGAAGGGCAACAAGGCTGGGGAGAGGCCTTGAGCACAGCCCTGTGAGGAGAGGCTGAGGGAGCTGGGATTGTTCAGCCTGGAGAAGAGGAGGCTCAGGGGTGACCTCATTGCTCTCTGCAACTACCTGAAAGGTGGTTGTAGCCAGGAAGGGGTTGGTCTCTTCTCTCTAGCAACCAGTCCCAGAACAAGAGGACACAGTCTCAAGCTGTGCCAGGGGAGGTTTAGAGGTGAGGAGAAAGTTCTTCACCGAGCGAGTCGTTCATCATTGGAATGTGCTGCCCAGGGAGGTGGTGGAGTCCCCATCCCTGGAGGTGTTCAAGAGGGGACTGGACGTGGCACTTGGTGCCATGGTTTAGTCCTGAGGTCTGTGTTGATAGGTTGGACTCGATGATCCTCGAGGTCTCTTCCAACCTTAGTTCTACTGTGATACTGTGATACTGTGATGTGCAGCAGCAGAGTTTCAAGAGACAACATTCAGAGTCTTCAGGCTAGCCTAACTTATTTCCTTGGGGGGTTCTTCTGAGAGGCAAAAGAATCCCTATCACCTCTTTGACTAGATCAAGCATCTCCTCTTAAATGAATGGTTCAGCTATTTGCTGTTCTTTAAATAGAGGCACTGCTCTTTAAAAGAGGGCATCACAACAGCCCTGAATGCCTTGCAGAAAGCCGTTTGTATGGGGCATGCATGCCTGAAGGCTGGTTTCTGGATCAGTCTCTTGCCTAGTTTCAAGAAACAGGAACACCTTCCATAAGCTAGGAGTCAAATGATACCAAGGCCATGATACATAAAACAGAATTTCTGGCTCCCAGAGGGTTCTGCAGTTAAGAAGAGAGAGATTATTCAGTCTGGGCAACAGCTGAGCAGGAGCTGTTTGAAATGCACATCTTCAGAGTTGAACTGAGAAACCCATGTGCTTCACTAGGTCCAGTGGAAAGAGATGCCATGACTTGTCCAGCTTGGATAGGGTCAGTGACACCCCAGAACAAAACTCCCTCTCTGCAACAGCCTGTATGTAACAGAAGTCAAGCTGTCAAGAGGAGATTGGACGTGGCACTTGGTGCCATGGTCTGGTCATGGGGTCTGTGTTGATAGGTTGGACTCGATGATCCTCGAGGTCCTTTCCAACCTAAGTTATACTGTGATACTGTGATAGAAGACAAAACTAGGCAGCTGGATTCTCTGAAGCAGGCAGTGCCTGGCTTGGGTTATTTATCACCTTCCAAAAGCAGGGACTGGAAAGTGCAGCAGTCATTTGTTTACCTGCTTGCTCTGTTAGCTTTTGCTAACTTTGCAAAACAGCTAGATAGATAGTGTCCATTAAGCCAAAGGTCAGCCAACTTCTACCTGCACAGGATAACAAGTTGCAACTGAATAACAAAGAAATGCTACCTCTAATCCCATAATAATCGTTATCTCCTCCTCAGGAATGTAAGCTGTGGACTTGCCAAATCCATTTGCTTTGTTAATTAGGATTCGATAGTGAGGAGTCTCTCTTAGATCCTGCAAAAAACAGAAGGAGAAGAAAAGCCTCAAGGGGAGATGATGGCTGAAGATTACCTTACATAATCACTTCACTCTCACTAGGCTTGCAGAGCCTAAACCCACTCACTATGTATACAAACAGCAACTTCCTTTGTGTGATCTCACTAACATCACCTTGGAAAAATTAAATGGAAAGCAATCAGAACTGTAATACATTAACTTCTTGGGGCAGCTGGAGAGGTTTTTAAGAGTCAAGGTTTTAATTCACCTTTTCAGCCATAGGTCTTGCAAGACACAGGACTTGGAATATCCATGCTTCTTGTGCATAACAATTTGTTAGAATCATGGAATTGTCAGGGTTGGAAGGGACCTCAGGGATCAGCCAGTTCCAACCCCCCTGCCATGGGCAGGGACACCTCACACTACAGCAGGTTGCTCACAGCCACCTCCAGCCTGGCTGCAAACACCTCCAGGCAGGAGGCTTCCACCACCTCCCTGGGCAGCCTGTGCCAGGCTCTCACCACCCTCATGGGGAACAACTTCTTCCTCATATCCAATCTGAATCTCCCCACTTCTAGTTTTGCTCCATTCCCCCTAGTCCTATCACTCCCTGACACCCTAAAATGTCCCTCCCCCAGCTTCCTTGTAGCCCTCTTCAGATACTGGAAGGCCACAATTAAGTCTCCTCAGAGCCTTCTCTTCTCCATACTGAACAGCCCCAACCCCCTCAGTCTGTCCTCATAGGAGAGGGGCTCCAACCCTCTGCTCATCCTCATGGCCCTTCTCTGGACATGCTCCAGCATGTTCAGATCCTTCCTTCACAAGTGGCAACAGAGAACACCAGAGGCAAGCTCAGAACATAATGCCACCTCTGACAATCTTGGTCCCAATCCTGGACAAGAGCTAAGGCAGCTTCTATGAATGTATTCAAACCTTCCAGCCAAGAAAGTCAAGGCATGGCTCACTGTTATTGTCACAGTGCCTATGAAAACAAATCATGGGCCAGGATCCCACCCTGCTCACTTTTTATCTATCTAAGTTTCTGCTCAAAGGAACCCATGATCTAAACACCAAAAAAGTGATGGGTGAATACAGACAGGTAACTGGAGTTTAAGAAGCAGGTAGTGTTGATCAACAGGACAGGCAGTGGCCTCTGATCAGCAGCTCAGTAAAGACTTGGAAGTCAGAGAAAGGATTTGCAAGGACCAAGCTTAGGAGTTGCCTTGTAAAGGGCAGAACAGGACAGGCAGTGGCCTCTGATCAGCAGTTTAGTAAAGACCTGGAAGTCAGAGAAAGGCAAGGAAAGGATTTACAAGGACCAAGCTTAGGAGTTGCCTTGTAAAGGGCAGAACAGGATGGGCAGTGGCCTCTGATCAGTAGTTTAGTAAAGACTCAGAAGTCAGAGAAAGGCAAGGAAAGGATTTACAAGGACCCAGCTTAGGAGTTGCCTTGTAAAGGGCAGAAGGTGCTGTGCATTGCTGCTGCATGTAACGTGATAGGCAAAGGCAAGTTAAAACAACCCCAAAAGCACACACTGAAACCATGGCTTCACTGATGAAATTAAACCAAAGGTGACCACAAGGTCACTGGGAGAGCAGGCAAACCCAAGGTACAATAACAAAAAAGAATCAGAATGCCTGATAAGAAATTCCTGGGGGTTCAGGGGGTGACAACAACACTGGGAGGAGAAGAGGAGAGAAGAAAGTAAGGATGCAGGTGTTTGAGAACCCAAGTGGGTCAAATGAGAGAAGGAACAAAATGCACAAAACATGTCTGCTGCCAGCTGAACAGGAGTCCTCTGCTACAGGCAGAGTTTCTCCTTTTCCCTCCTCATTTTCAATCCTCTGTGACTTGATTAGTGCCTTCCTGCCACTTAAGCACAATGGCAGTGGCCAACCCAGGGAGCATGCAGAACTGCATTACCAGCCCAGCACTGCCAACAAAGATTTAGCATCTGATTTTCAAGTACAGCAAGGACTGAGGCTAGGGAATTTCAGAAGCTTCAGGAATTCCAACAAAAATATGCTGCTAAATAGAGTCACATTCCAAGTGTCCACATCCCATTGCTTCACAGCTGAAACTGACTGAACACTAAGGATTTCAAGAGGGGATTGGACGTGGCACTTGGTGCCATGGTTTAGTCATGAGGTCTGTGCTGACAGGTTGGACTCAGTGATCTTTGAGGTCTCTTCCAACCTTGGTGATTCTGTGTGTGATTATTTCCATTTCTTAGGTGCAATAAAGATCACAGAATCATAAAATGATTTGGGTTGGAAGGGCCCTTAAAGATCATCCAGTTCCAGCCCCCTGCCATGGGCAAGGACACCTCCTGCCTGACTAGGTTGAGTCTTTGACAAGCAACAACCCAAGCATCTCTCAGGAGGCTGTGGATAAGCCAACACTCAAGTCACATCTGCCACCCCACCAATTAAAGCACCTAAATGACCTGTAGCTTAGGGGCTTGATGCCAGAGCCCTGCTTGGGGAGGAAAAAAAAGGGCAAAATGGTCCAGAGAAAGGGGGGGAAATCCAGCAGCAGAGCTCCAAAGGGCAGTTCTCTATAGAATTATGGATGATGAGATAAAATACTTAACAGCCTCTCAACTTTAGTAACAACACACCATCAGAAATCTGTTCAAACATAGCTTGGCACTGCCAGAACCAAACCATGACATGCCTTAAATACAGCACTGCATTAAAAGTGAGACAATTTAACTAGAGGCTTTGCCAGCACAACCCTGACCAGCTAAGCTTGGCACTGCCACAACCAAACCAGCACAACCCTGACCAGTAAAGCTTGGCACTGCCAGGACAACCCAGACCAGCTAAACTTGGCACTGCCAGAACCAAACCATTACACCCCTTAAATAAAGCACTGCATTAAAAGTGAGACACTTTAGCTAGAGGCTTTAACAGTACAACCCTGACCAGCTAAGCTTGGCACTGCCAGAACCAAACCAGCACAACCCTGACCAGCAAAGCTTGGCACTGCCACAACCAAACCAGCACAACCCTGACCAGCAAAGCTAGGCACTGCCAGAACCAAACCAGCACAACCCTGACCAGCAAAGCTTGGCACTGCCAGAACCAAACCAGCACAACCCTGACCAGCTAAGCTTGGCACTGCCACAACCAAACCAGCACAACCCTGACCAGCAAAGCTTGGCACTGCCACAACCAAACCAGCACAACCCTGACCAGCTAAGCTTGGCACTGCCACAACCAAACCAGCACAACCCTGACCAGCAAAGCTTGGCACTGCCACAACCAAACCAGCACAACCCTGACCAGTAAAGCTTGGCACTGCCAGGACAACCCAGACCAGCTAAACTTGGCACTGCCAGAACCAAACCATTACACCCCTTAAATAAAGCACTGCATTAAAAGTGAGACACTTTAGCTAGAGGCTTTAACAGTACAACCCTGACCAGCTAAGCTTGGCACTGCCAGAACCAAACCAGCACAACTCTGACCAGCAAAGCTAGGCACTGCCAGAACCAAACCAGCACAACCCTTAAATACAACACTGCATTAAAAGTGAGACATTTTAACGTGAGGCTTTACCAGCACAACCCTGACCAGTGAAGCTTAGCCAGTTAGTGATGCAAAAGCAAAAGCTTTGCTGGGGTGACAGTGCAGAAGCTGCAGAGGTGCTGCTCAGCTACAGTGGTATATGGGACCCTGAAGTATTTTCCATTAGGCTAGCAGGAAGTCTGTCTGTCTGTCATAGTGTTTCTGAGGTTGGGGGGTTGGGGGGAGGTGGTTAACCTAACTTACTCTGTAGATATTAACAGAGTTTAAGACATTCAAACCTGTTTGGCTGGAGGCTCTTTGTGTCGTAGCCATTCCTCTGGAGTGTTAGCTTTTGCATCCCATCCAATAATGACTCCTGAATAGCCAAACCTTTTGTGCACCATTACCTGTCCCACACTGAACTGAACATGCTCAGGCTTTGGACTGCGAACATGAGTTGATTCTAACAGAACAAAGGCAGAGACACAGCAAGGGTAAATGTTTGATCAAATACATTGTAAGCATTTAAACAGAAATCCTCCTGCCAGAAGAGAACTGACAATTAGACTAACAGGTGAAGTAAACCAAGGAAGAGGTACTTTGGGGATTTCTTTTCCCCATCCAGCAAGGAAGGCATTTTCCTGTTTGTGTGCCTTTGATGCTACCCTGGGGTCTCCACAGAGTTTTGGAAAGCATGAACTCCACAGAGCTTTGGAACACATGAATGCATTGACAATTAGAAGTTTTTTTCCATGTGCTAACTGATTTGGCTGTCAATTTTACTCTAGTTTAGGCCACAGAATTCTTCTGTTCAGTCTGATTGCAGGGAGTATTATTTTTTCCCCCCCAAGAGCAGCCTGATCAACTGTTTCTTTTTCCTTTTATGAAGTTGATCTAAATCAGTTCTTTGAGTCAAGGGAAAACTGCATCTCTGCTTTGTGCATTGATACAAACCAAGCACCCTCAGATATATTCAATAAAACTTACAGCTGCCAAACAGAGAGGGACCTGGGGGTGCTGATTGACAGCTGCCTAAACATGAGCCAGCACTGTGCCCAGGTGGCCAAGAAGGCCAATGGCATCCTGGCCTGCATCAGGAACAGTGTGGCCAGCAGGAGCAGGGAAGTCATTGTGCCCCTGTGCTCAGCACTGGTTAGGCCACACCTTGAGTCCTGTGTCCAGTTCTGGGCTCCTCAGTTTAGGAAGGACATTGAGACACTTGAAGGTGTCCAGAGAAGGGCAACAAGGCTGGGGAGAGGCCTTGAGCACAGCCCTGTGAGGAGAGGCTGAGGGAGCTGGAATTGTTTAGCCTGGAAAAGAGGAGGCTCAGGGGTGACCTCATTGCCCTCTACAACTACCTGAAAGGTGGTTGTGGCCAGGAAGGGGTTGGTCTCTTCTCCCAGGCACCCAGCACCAGAACAAGAGGACACAGTCTCAAGCTGCACCAGGGGAGGTTTAGGCTGGAGGTGAGGAGAAAGTTCTTCACTGAGAGAGTCATTGGTCATTGGAATATGCTGCCCAGGGAGGTGGTGGAGTCCCCATCCCTGGAGGTGTTCAAGAGGAGATTGGATGTGGCACTTGGTGCCATGGTTTAGTCACGAAGTCTGTGGTGACAGGTTGGACTCGATGATCTTTGAGGTCTCTTCCAACTTTAGTGATACTGGGATATTGTTACACAACAGAGGCTGAAAAAGCCTTGGATTTTCCATTTTTTGTTTTGCTTACTAAACATAATGTTTAGAGAGAGGAGAGGAGAGGAGAGGAGACTCAAGGAGAGGAGACTCGAGGAGAGGAGACTCGAGGAGACTCAAGGAGAGGAGAGGAGACTCAAGGAGAGGAGAGGAGACTCAAGGAGAGGAGAGGAGAGGAGACTCAAGGAGAGGAGACTCAAGGAGAGGAGACTCAAGGAGACTCAAGGAGAGGAGACTCAAGGAGACTCAAGGAGAGGAGACTCAAGGAGACTCAAGGAGAGGAGACTCAAGGAGAGGAGAGGAGAGGAGACTCAAGGAGAGGAGAGGAGACTCAAGGAGAGGAGACTCAAGGAGAGGAGAGGAGACTCAAGGAGAGGAGACTCAAGGAGAGGAGAGGAGAGGAGAGGAGAGGAGAGGAGAGGAGAGGAGAGGAGAGGAGAGGAGAGGAGAGGAGAGGAGAGGAGGAGAGGAGAGGGAGGAGAGGAGAGGAGAGAGAGGAGAGGAGAGGAGAGGAGAGGAGAGGACCTTCAAGATCATCGTGTCCAACCCATCAACCAATCCAACCCACCTAAACAACTAGCCCATGGCACCAAGCACCCCATCAAGTCTCCTGAACACCTCCAATGATGGGAGGGAAGAAAAGAGGGGGGGAGGAAACCACCACCATATCAAAAACATAAGTTTAGAATCCCACTATAAAAGACCTAACAGACAACAATGTCACAAGCAAAATCCAAAAGGATTGCAAAGACTCCAATACCTGCAAAATAAGAATGGGTTTCTGCTTCAATGTCTCCACTTTTAGCTCTCTTTTCTCCAGAGTACCAATTCCTAAAATGTAAAATTAATAACCCAACATTCAAACAAGTCCTTTAGAAACTGAGGTTTAGGATAATGGGGCTTCTTTCTGCATTTGTCTGAAGAGCAGGATGCTGTCCAGGTTGCCCAGGGAGGTGGTGGAAGCCTCATCCCTGGAGGTTTTTGCAGCCAGGTTGGATGTGGCTGTGAGCAACCTGCTGTAGTGTGAGGTGTCCCTGCCCATGGCAGGGGGGTTGGACCTGGCTGATCCTTGAGGTCCCTTCCAACCCTGACAGTTCCTCTGATTCTGTTCAAAACTTTGGATATGAAACTTTTCATGATTTGAGGCCCCAGATGGGTGATTTACATTAAAAACACCTTTAAGGAATACACAAGACAAAGGAATTTGTTCAAAGAGGGGGAAAAAAACAAACTACAAATCTAATTTCTTTGGATCTGTAACTCTACAGTTGCATTAGAATTTTTATGTCAGAGGAAACCCATTTGTTCTATCCAGGGAAGCATATATTAGTGTAAACTCTAACAGAGTGATTCTTCAGTGGAATCAGAGAATTGTCAGGGTTGGAAGGAACCTCAAAGATCATCCAGGTCCAACCTCCTTCCCACCTCACACTAGATCAGGTTGCTCAGAGCCACATCCAGCCTGGCCTTAAAAACCTCCAGGGATGAGGCTTCCACCACCTCCCTGGGCAACCTGTGCCAGTCTCTCACCACCCTCATGGGGAACAACTTCTTCCTAAACATCCAATCTGAATCTAGACACTTCTAGTTTTGCTCCATTTCCCCAGTCCTCTCACTACCTGAAGTCTTTAAAGGTGGGTAACAATGGTAGACAAGGTGAGCCTCAGCTTGAGGCCTACACTAAGTACAGCTTTTCCATCTGCACTAGGCTGAATTTCATAGAAAGTTACTGTTTACCAAGGCCTGTAGTGATAGGATGAGGGACAATGGCTTCAAACTAGAGAAGAGCAGATTTAGATTGGACCTTAGGAGCAAGTTCTTTACCATGAGTGTGGTGGAACACTGGAACAGGTTGCCCAGGCAGGTGGTTGAGGTCCCTTCCCTGGAGATATTCAAGGTGAGGCTGGACAGGGCTCTGGGCAACCTGATCTAGTTGAGGATGTCCCTGCTGACTGCAGAGGGGGTTGGACTGGATGAGCTTTGGAGGTCCCTTCCAACCCAGACCATTCTATGATTGCATGGAACACCTAGCTGCTTGCAATCAATTAATATTGTTAATCACCCTGACTTCATGTGGTAGTTTCAGGATCAACCCATCACACTTCACCATCAGGTATAGTAGAAGATGCCATGTATAGAGTAATTGCCATGCTTCAGAGTTAGTTTAGCATGTTTGCATACCATGCAGGCACAAGTTTTTCTGAAGTCTGGTGGAAAGTTCCAAATGAGCCTTAATAAGCAAATGAGAGGCATTTCCCCTTTGTTACTTACTTCTCCACCTCCAGCACAACTTCCTGTTAAAAAGAGAAAGTTATTCTTAAATGTAGACAGGAGTTAACACCCTACCTTGTCTTTGATAGCCACAGCTTTAAACAATCTGCCCATGCATCCAGGCTCAAGCAAGATTTTGTGAAGCTGCTCCAAGAGGTAATGACCCTTTAGTGGGGAAAAAAGATCATCACAGTGTTTAGAAAAAACAAAGCAAACTTCTCTACTATCTTAGATGTTTGTTTCCTCTTTAAACTTTAAGGCTTAACTTCTGTAGCAAACAGAAGAAGAAACATTCCTTGACCAGAAATAATTTCTTCTTGAGATTAATATCAAGATTGCAAGGGTGTCAAGAGGGAGGGGGGACAGGTTCTGCTCAGTTGTACCCTGGGATAGGACAAGGGGCAATGGATAGAAACTCCAGCACAGGAGGTTCCACCTCAACAGGAGGAAACTTCTTTAGTGTAAGGGTCACAGAGCATTGGAACAGGCTCCCCAGAGAGGTTGTGGAGTATCATAGTATCATAGTAGCAGTCAGGGTTGGAAGGGACCACAAGGATCAGCTAGTTCCAACCCCCCTGCCATGGGCAGGGACACCCCACACTACATCAGCCTGGCCAGAGCCTCAGCAGCCTGGCCTTAAACACCTCCAGGGATGGGGCCTCAACCACCTCCCTGGACAACCCATTCCAGGGCTTCACCATTCTCATGGGGAAGAACTTCCTCCTCCCCTCCAGCCTGGATCTCCCCACCTCCAGCTTCAATCCATTCCCCCTAGTCCTATCACTGCCTGAGATCCTGAGCAGTCCCTCCCCAGCCTTCCTGTAGCCCCCTTCAGATACTGGAAGGCCACAATGAGGTCACCTAATTAGGTCACCTTCTCTGGAGCCTATCCAGACCCATCTGGATGTGTTCCTGTGTGACCTGTGCTGGATTCTATGGTCCTGCTCTGGCAGGGAGGTTGGACTTGATCTCCAGAGCTCCCTTCCAACCCCTAACATCCTCTGAGCCTGTGAAAAAATAGCCAAAAAAAAAAGTTGTTCCATGAATCTAAAAGGTCATTAGTTGACTCACACCTCCAAACCTGGCAGTTGTTTCAATCTGGGTCTTTACACACCAAGCCAGGCTTAGCTCTTTCTATTTTGCTCTCATTAGGTCATGTAGTGAGTTCTACACAGGGACCACACAACCAATGCCACTGCACAGGCTGCACTATTCAAACTAAGCCATAAAAGCCTCTCATTGCATGGTTCATCTTCAAGATGTCACCATCCACCAATGATTACCACTATCACATGTTTGGACCTGATGTAGTGCTCTCCACTTTACATCTGGGGATAGGTGCCTGCAATCCTGCCAGGATTTAACTTCTTAATTAGTATGCAAAAAAAAATTATCCCTATACATACTAAACTCCACAACTGCCTTCAGAATTTACTGTGAATGAGTTTTGGTGGTTAAGAGGAGAAAGTCCTTCACAGAAAGAGTAATTGGCCATTGGGATGTGCTGCCCAGGGAGGTGGTGGAGTCACCGTCCCTGGAGGTGTTCAAAAAAGGATTGGATGTGGAACTTAGAATAGAATAGAATAAACCAGGTTGGAAAAGACCTTTGAGATCATTAAGTCCAACCTATCACCCAACACCATCTAATCAACTGAACCATGGCACCCAGGCTCTTCTTAAACACCTCCAGTGATGATGACTCCACCACCTCCCTGGGCAGCACATTCCAATGGCCAATCTCTCTTGCTGGGAAGAACTTTCTCCTCACCTCCAGCCTAAACCTCCCCTGGTGCAGCTTGAGACTGTGTCCTCTTGTTCTGTTGGTGGTTCCCTGGGAGAAGAGACCAACCCCCACCTGGCTACAACCTCCCTTCAGGTAGCTGTAGACAGCAATAAGGTCTCCTCTGAGCCTCCTCTTCTCCAGGCTAAGCAACCCCAGCTCCCTCAGCCTCTCCTCACAGGGCTGTGCTCCAGACCCCTCCCCAGCTTTGTTGCCCTTCTCTGGACACCTTCAAGTCTTTCGATGTCCTTCTTAAACTGAGGAGCCCAGAACTGGACACAGGACTCAAGATGTGGCCTTACCAGTGCTGAGTACAGGGGAAGGATGACCTCCCTGCTCCTGCTGGCCACACTGTTCCTGATGCAGGCCAGGATGCCATTGGCCTTCTTGGCCACCTGGGCACACTGCTGGCTCATGTTCAGCTGCTGTCTACCAGTACCCCAGGTCCCTTTCTGCCTGGTTGCTCTCCAGCCCCTCTGACTTGAACCCATGGTTACTAAACTGTGATGATGTGTTAGGTAATAAGTTGGACTTGATGATCTCTGAGGTCTTTTCCAACATCATTGATTCTATGACTCAGTACCAAGTCCACATCATGCCAAACCCCCCCAGACTACTTCAACAGCAAATATATGCAAGCAAATCTATTTTGGCAGAAAGTACCTGCATGAAGATCTATTTTTTAACAGTAAGAAACAAAAGGTAGTGGAAAGTTAGCAATAGCCTTGCTGGTCAAACACTTCACTTTCCCCCTTTTTCAAAGCACATAACCCACAGCAACCTATACTGGAATGTTCAAAAGCAGATTAAGGCACAGTCATGCAATCAGGTGGATTAGAGGCAGATTTTTATGTGAAGAAAGCAATGGCTGTTATTCAAGTTTTGAAGGACATCTTTAAACCACTAAATGCAGTCACATTAAGCCCCCAAAATGTCTGAGGGGTGATGTGAATGTTGGTTTTATGTAGGAATGGTATTCTGGAGTGCATTAGTAAAAGTGTGTCCAGCAGGTCTACAGAGGTTCTCCTCCCCCTCTGCTCTGCCCTGGTGAGACCACACCTGGAATACTGGGTCCAGTTTGGGGCTCCCCAGTTCAAGAGAGACAGAGACCTGCTGGAGAGAATCTAATGAAGAGCTGAGAAGATGATTAAAGGATTTGAAGATCTCTCCTATGAAGAAAGACTGAGAGACCTGGGGCTATGTAGTCTGGGGAAGAGAAGACCAAGGGAAGATCATATCAGTGTCTGTAAATATCAGAGGGGTGGGTGTCAAGAAGAAGGGGACAGGCTCCTTTCAGTGGCACTCAGTAACAGGCAAGGAATAATGGATATAAGCTAGAACACATCGAGTTCTACCTCAACATGAGGAGAAACTTCTTTCCTGGGGGTGACAGAGCACTGGAGCAGGCTGCCCAGAGAGGTTGTGGAGTCTCCTTCTCGGGAGACCTTCAAAGCCAACTCGGATGTGTTTCTGTGTGCCCTGCCCTAGGTGATTATGGGCAGAATCCAATGGGATGGCATTCAACAAGTCCAAGTGCCAGGGGCTGTACTTTGGCTACAGCAATCCCATGCAGAGCTACAGGCTGGGGTCAGAGTGGCTGAGAGCTGCCAAACAGAGAGGGACCTGGGGGTGCTGATTGACAGCTGCCTAAACATGAGCCAGCAGTATGCCCAGGTGGCCAAGAGGGCCAATGGCATCCTGGCCTGCATCAAGAATAGTGTGGCCAGCAGGAGCAGGGAAGTCATTGTGCCCCTGTACTCTGCTTTGGTTAGGCCACACCTTGAGTGTTGTGTCCAATTCTGGGCCCCTCAGTTTAAGAAGGACATTGAGAGACTTGAACTTGTCCAGAGAAGGGCAACAAGGCTGGGGAGAGGCCTTGAGCACAGCCCTGTGAGGAGAGGCTGAGGGAGCTGGGATTGTTTAGCCTGGAGAAGAGGAGGCTCAGGGGTGACCTCATTGCCCTCTACAACTACCTGAAAGGTGGTTGTAGCCAGGAAGGGGTTGGTCTCTTCTCCCAGGCACCCAGCACCAGAACAAGGGGACACAGTCTCAAGCTGTGCCAGGGGAGGTTTAGACTCGAGGTGAGCACAAAGTTCTTCACCAAGTGAGTTGTTCGTCATTGGAAGGTGCTGCCCAGGGAGGTGGTGGAGTCCCCATCCCTGGAGGTGTTCAAGAGGGGATTGGATGTGGCACTTGGTGCCATGGTCTAGTCATGAGGTCTGTGTTGATAGGTTGGACTCTATGATCCTCGAGGTCATTTCCAACCTTGGTGATACTGTGATCCTGCTCTGGCAGGGGGCTTGGACCCAATGAGCCCTGGAAGTGCCTTCCCACCTCTGATATTCTATGATTGGCCACTGTGTCTCACCCACCCTCCAACATTCCAGGACCAAGTGTCAGTGGGGATGAGAAATAAATACATTTAGTGGGGGGAGATTCACAACCTTTCTGTTAACAGGGTGCGCTGGGCAGAGTCCGTTCCGTACCACTGGGATATGAAATACTGAGCTGGAAACGCGGACAGCAGCGCACAGATCTGCAGGGCTGCAGCTGCACTGATGTGAGGCATTCCAACAGGAAGCTTCTCCAAAGTCACTTCCCTGCTCACTGCCCTGGAAAAAAAATGAGAGAAAGAAAAAAGGAAGAAAAATAAAAAGGAGAGACAAAAAATAACAAAGGTAGCCATCATCTTTGCTGGCTGTGGAGTACTCACGAGTTTCCTTCAGGTTTTGTTGGTTCACAGGAAAACCTGCAGTGTGTGCACACAGGTTTCAGAGACAGCCACAGCACACCTAAATTTGGTGAAGATCCTCTCCTATGGATCCAGACTGAAGAGTTGGGGTTGTTCAGTCAGAAGAGGAGAAGGCTCCGAGGTGACCTAATTGTGGCCTTCCAGGATCTGAAGGGGGCTACAGGAAAGCTGAGGAGGGACTTGTGAGGGTGTCAGGGAGGGATAGGACTGGGGGGAATGGAAAACTAGAAGTGAGTAGATTCAGATAGGATGTTAGGGAGAAGTTGTTCCCCATGAGGGTGGTGAGACACTGGCACAGGTTGCCCAGGGAGGTGGTGGAAGCCTCCTGCCTGGAGGTTTTTCAGGCCAGGCTGGATGTGGCTGTGAGCAACCTGATGCAGCATGAGGCATCCCTGGCCATGGCACCAGGGCTGGGTCTGGCTGATCCTTGAGGTCTCTTCCAACCCTGACAATTCTATGATTCTATGGTTCCAAATTAGGCCAAGCTGCACTAAATTTGAGGGTACCTACAAAAAAATAATAGAAGACTAAAGCAGACAGCTTCACAAGACAAACAAAGAGAAAAGCAACAAAAGGCACAAATCCAGGCTGGGCAGGGACTGGCTGGAAAGCAGCCCTGAGGACTTGGGGGTGCTGGGGGAGGAGAAGCTCAACATGAGCTCTCAGTGTGCACTTGCAGCCCAGAAAGCCAACCAGATCCTGGGCTGCATCAGGAGAAGTGTGGCCAGCAGGGCAAGGGAGGTGATTCTCCCCCTCTGCTCAGCTCTGGGGAGACCCTACCTGGAGTACTGCCTCCAGTTCTGGAGCCCCTATGACAAGAGGGATGTGGAGGTGCTGGAAGGTGTCCAGAGAAGGGCCACGAGGATGAGCTGAGGGCTGGAGCTGCTCTGCTGTGAGGACAGACTGAAGGAGTTGGGGCTGTTCAGTCTGGAGAAGAGAAGGCTCCCAGGTGACCTCATTGTGGCCTTCCAGTATCTGAAGGGGGCTACAGGAAGGCTGGGGAGGGACTTCTCAGGATCTCAGGGAGTGATAGGACTAGGGGGAATGGAATGAAGCTGGAGGTGGGGAGATTCAGGCTGGAGGGGAGGAGGAAGTTCTTCCCCATGAGAGTGGTGAAGCCCTGGAATGGGTTGTCCAGGGAGGTGGTTGGGGCCCCGTCCCTGGTGGTGTTTAAGCCCAGGCTGGCTGAGGCTCTGTCCAGCCTGATGTAGTGTGGGGTGTCCCTGCCCATGGCAGGGGGGTTGGAACTAGATGATGCTTGTGGTCCCTTCCAACCCTGACTGATACTATGATACTATAATACTATGATACTAAAAACCTGGCTTAGAGTTGCAGAGAGATCACTTTCCTCTGGAAACAGGAAAAACAAAAAGAGACAAAGAAAGGAGCTGGGAAGTTTTATGATTGGCCAATTGGCAGTAAAAAGCTGCCCTCCATGAAAAAAAAAATAATCATTGTGCTGCTTTATCACCTAATTAAGTGCATTAAACTTGTCTGACCCTTCAGATTGATGGCCTCAAGAAAACCTATTTGGATTCAGCAATTTCATAGTTTCATAGTTTCAGTCAGGGTTGGAAGGGACCACAAGGATCCTCTAGTTCCAACCTCCCTGCCATGGGCAGGGACACCCCACACTAGATCAGGCTGGACAGAGCCTCAGCCAGCCTGGGCTTAAACACCCCCAGGGACGGGGCCTCGACCACCTCCCTGGACAGCCCATTCCAGGGCTTCACCACTCTCATGGGGAAGAACCTCCTCCTCACATCTAGCCTGAATCTCCCCACCTCCACCTTCATTCCATTCCCCCTAGTTCTATCACTACCTGAGATCCTGAGCAGTCCCTCCCAAGCCTTCCTGTAGGCCCCCTTCAGATACTGGAAGGCCACAATGAGGTCACCTGGGAGCCTTCTCTTCTGCAGACTGAACAGCCCCAACTCCTTCAGTCTGTCCTCATAGGAGAGGTGCTCCAGCCCTCTGATCATCCTTGTGGCCCTTTATTATTGTGCATGTGACAAAGCTAAGGGGTTTTTAATTCAGACCAATGCATAGCATCAGACCCAAACACTATCTGCACATGCCACAGTCCCAGCACTGGACTAGAACAGAATTTGACATCCCCATCCATTCCACAGACCCCTGCCACACCTTACCAATGTATTAAGGTGTTCATCTCTCTTCCCTCCTTCCCCATCGAATGAAGATATTCACCTTCAGCTGAGGAGTACATTTGCTGTCTTTCCACATCTCTTTCAACTCAGAACTCTGTCCAGCCTGATCTAGTGTGGGGTTTCCCTGCCCATGGCAGGGGGGTTGGAACTAGATGATCCTTGTGGTCCCTTCCAACCCTGAATGAAACTATGAAACTATGAAACTATGAAACTTTCTCAACCTGAGGCTTTCTATCTTTTACCCAAGAATTCTCAGAGGGCATAGGTTTGCTGCAGCATTCAGAGTCATCTACCTCCACTCTCCATTCTGTCTCCTTTGTCTCCTGTCATGGGTGTTACAGCTACTACTCTCCAGAACAGTACTCAGCTTGCATGCACAGATTGTTCCAGCTGCATCTGAGCTGCTCCTAGTTCCTGCTATCTCAATTGGCAATATAATTTGGGTTACTGATATAAGTACAGTAGAGGTTACATGGGAGGTTTGTTGTTGAAAACTACCCAACAAAGCTAATTAAGATCACAAAACCACAGAATGTATTGGGTTGGAAGGGACCAGGTGTTAGGTAACAGGTTGGACTTGATGATCTCTGAGGTCTATTTCCAACCTGGTTGATTCTGTGATACTTAAGACCCTCTAAGGTCATCTTGTCCAACTCCCTTGCCATAAGCAGGGACGTCTTTAACTCAGTCAGGTTGCTCAGAGCCCCATGAAGCCTGACCTGGAATGTCTCCACCATATCTCAGGGCAACCTGTTCCAGTCTTCCACCACCCTCACAGTAAACAACTTCTTCCTAATGTCTAACCTAAATCTACCCTGCTCTAGTTTAAAACCACTGCCCCCCTGTGCTATCACTACATGCTCTTGTAAACAGTCCCTCCCCAGCCTTCCTGTAGGCACTCTTCAGGTATTGCAATGCCTCTATAAATAATGCTAAAGGAGACCCAAACAGTACTGCAAGGGATCTGAAAGCTGCAGGTGTGGTAACTAGACCTTTCACTTCTGCATTCCCTGCTGGACAGCCAGCAGCAAAGAGCAGACATCTATTTTAGACGTTGTCAGCTGTTGCACATCTGGAGTACCTGTTTACCCGTGTGTAGGAGGGATGGGAGCCGAGGAAGAGTCACACATCGGCTCAAGGAAATGACCACCAGCACGCTGCCGGACTGGAGAGGCAGGACAGGACCCCCCGGGGAACGCTGCCCCCTTGCCCCCAGCGTGGGCACAAACCCCACCGGGCAGCTGCCGCCGCCGCCTCCTACTTCTCCGCTGCTCTCCTACTTCTACAAGACAGAGAGGATGCTGTTAGGAGGCGGAGAGACAGCCTGGACCAAGAGCTGGAAGGCCACAGAACCCAAATACTTCCGAAAAGCTGTCAGAAACGGCCTCTGCTATCACCCCAGCTCGCCCAGCTGGGGGCCGAGCCGCAGCACCCACCGCGGCCACCCGGCCGCTAACTCTGCCACAGAAGGGCACAGAAGCCGACCAGCACCCCGCCTGAGGGGCTCCCGCGGCCAGGGATAGCCCCGGCGCGCCCCCGCACCGGCGGCGGAAGGGATCCGGGGCGGCAGCAGGTGTGGGCGCTGCCCCCCGACCCTCTCCTGCCTGCCGGCTCCCCGCAGGGCACCCGCAGCCCCTCACCGCAAGGCGCGCCGCTCCCCCGCAGCTCCGCACGGCAGGTGCGCGACTCGCTGGGCTCCGCTGGGCTGCAGAGCCGGGCTGCAGAGCCGGCCGCGCTCGGGCCGGGGCTGAGCGGCCGGGGGGTGGGGCGCGGGGCGGCGCTCGCGGGCAGGTAGCGGCCCCCGGGGCCGGCGACATCTTGTGAGGCCTGAGGGCAGCGGCGGGGCCGGGCGGGACGGGACCGGGGTTCGTGTCGCGGAGCACAGGCGCAAGAGAGACGCGCAGCAGAGCTCCGCTTGGAAAAGTCCTTGCAGGTCAGCAAATCCAAACCGCCAACCCGACACCACCGTGCCCACTAAACCAGCAGCTCCACCACCACCCCCCGGCAAGCCTGGGCAAGGAGCTGCCCGCTCGTTAGTAGGGAAATTGTTCAGGTTTGGCAGAGATCACAGGGTGTTAGGGGTTGGAAGGGACCTCTGGAGATCATCGAGATGAGCAGAGGGCTGGAGCACCTCTCCTGTGAGGACAGACTGAAGGAGTTGGGGCTGTTCAGTCTGCAGAAGAGAAGGCTCCCAGGTGACCTCATTGTGGCCTTCCAGGATCTGAAGGGGGCTACAGGAAGGCTGGGGAGGGACTGCTCAGGATCTCAGGGAGTGATAGGACTAGGGGGAATGGAATGAAGCTGGAGGTGGGGAGATTCAGGCTGGAGGGGAGGAGGAAGTTCTTCCCCATGAGAGTGGTGAAGCCCTGGAATGGGTTGTCCAGGGAGGTGGTTGAGGCCCTGTCCCTGGAGGTGTTTAAGGCCAGGCTGGCTGAGGCTCTGGCCAGGCTGATGTAGTGTGGGGTGTCCCTGCCCATGGCAGGGGGCTTGGAACTAGATGATCCTTGTGGTCCCTTCCAACCCTGACTGATGCTATGATAACTCTCCTGCCAGAGCAGGACCATAGAATCCAGCACAGGTCACACAGGAACACATCCAGACAGGGCTGGAAAGGCTCCAGAGAAGGACTCCACAACCTCTCTGGGCAGCCTGCTCC
The DNA here is from genome assembly GCA_011125475.1 of Melanerpes aurifrons. Lineage (NCBI taxonomy): Eukaryota > Metazoa > Chordata > Aves > Piciformes > Picidae > Melanerpes > Melanerpes aurifrons. The sequence goes on from WWNC01000060.1 coordinate 3,189,207, forward strand.
AGGGCTCTGTCACCCTCACAGTGAAGTTTTTCCTCCTGTTGAGGTGGAACCTCCTGTGCTGGAGTTTCTATCTATTGCCCCTTGTCCTGTCCCTGGAAGCAAGTGAGCAGAGCCTGTCCCCTCCCTCCTGGCCCCCAGCCCTCAGATATTGATAGACATTGATTAAATCCCTTCTCAGTCTTCTCCAGGCTTGTACTCCAGCCTTACAGCAGCTGCCTGTGCTTCTCTTGCTGCAGCCCAGGTTTTGGTTGGCTCTCTGGGCTGCAAGTGCTCACTGCTGGCTCCTGTTGAGCTTCTCATCCCCCAGCACCCCCAGGTCCTTTTCTTCAGGGCTGCTCTCAAGCCAGTCCCTGCCCAGCCTGTGTTGCTGCTCTTCTTCATTAATAGGGCCTGTAGCAAGAGGAGGAGTGATGGGTTTAGACTAAATGAAGGTAGCTTCAGACTAGATAAGGAAGATCTTTGTTTTTTTACATTAAGGGTGGTGAAACACTGCAACAGGTTGCCCAGAGGGTGGTTGAAGCCCTATCCCTCCAAATATTCAAGGTCAGGGGTTTTGAGCAACCTGATCTAGTTAAAGTTGTCCCTGCTCACTGTAGGGTGGTAGGACTGGATGACCTTAGAAGGTTGTCTTGTTCCTTAGGCTGAACTGAGTTGTTTTGAACAGCAGTTTTGAGCCCAGGGCCCATGAAAAAAATAAGAATTAAGAAAAGCAAGAGTAATATCAGGAGGCTTACATTCAGCATCCTAGGGCATGCAGGCAAACAAGGATAATCCACTTTTCTAGTGCATGAAGTGCTTTGAATTCCTGTGCCTTGGCTAGGCAGGAAGCTAAGGGAGGGGGGGAGCATCAGGACTTGGCACTGCTGCTTTCCCTTCTCCATTGCTTGTGTTGCCTCTTGATGTCCTTCCTTTGTCCTGACCATCCTTGCTTAGGGGACTGCCTGCATTTGTCAGGTGTAAGGTCATACAGAGAGGATTAGGAGTTGCCAAAGGTTTCACCACTGGTTTCAAGACAACTTGAGAAGCAAACTCCTTATGTGGGAACTAAGTGCCCTGTCTTAGGGGTTTCATAGTATCAGTCAGGGTTGGAATGGACCACAAGGATCATCTAGTTCCAACCCCCCTGCCATGGGCAGGGACACCCCACACTACATCAGCCTGGCCACAGCCTCAGCCAGCCTAGGCTTAAACACCTCCAGGGACAGGGCCTCAACCACCTCCCTGGACAACCCATTCCAGGGCTTCACCACTCTCATGGGGAAGAACTTCCTCCTCACCTCCAGCTTCATTCCATTCCCCCTAGTCCTATCACTCCCTGAGATCCTGAGCAGTCCCTCCCCAGCTTTCCTGTAGCCCCCTTCAGATACTGGAAGGCCACAATGAGGTCACCTCGGAGCCTTCCCTACTCCAGACTGAACAGCCCCAACTCCTTCAGTCTGTCCTCACAGCAGAGCAGCTCCAGCCCTCTGCTCATCCTCCTGGCCCTTCTCTGGACACCTTCCAGCACCTCCAGATCCCTCTTGGAATAGGGGCTCCAGAACTGGAGGCAGTACTCCAGGTGGGGTCTCCCCAGAGCTGAGTGGAGGGAGAGAATCACCTCCCTTGCCCTGCTGGCCACACTTCTGATGCAGTTTGTTTGATGATGGATTTAAACCTGTGCAACATGGCAAGGGTGCCCAGTTTTAAACTCACATAAATACTGATCTGGACTAGAAATGCCAATGTAACCTCAGAAGACCAATGTGCTTTTTAATCATGCCAACCAAGTTGTTGATCTCTGCAGCTAAAATACAGTGGAAATAGCTTCAGCTGGATAATGTAACCATTGTTCTTCAGCCCCATTAAAATGTCATTATAGGGGATGCAAAACAGGTTTGTTTTTCTGAAGGTATTTAGGGAATGTCACAGAGGTGTCACAGACCTTTCACAGCCACTTCGACACAAGGTCACAGAATGGTCCAGGCTGGAAGAGACCTCCAAAGTTCATCCAGTCTGACCTCCCCACAGTCAGCAGGGACATCCCCAACTAGAGCAGGTTCCCCAGGGTCTTGTTGAGCCTCACTTTGAAGATCTCCAGAGATGGGGCCTCAATCACCTCCCTGGGCAAGCTGTTCCAGTGTTCTACCACCCTCATAGTAAAGAACTTCCTGCTATCCAGTCTAAATCTGCTCTGCTCTAGTTTGAAGCCATTGTCCCTCATCCTATCATTACATAGAATAGAATACAAGACACCTTACATAGAATAGACCAGGTTGGAAGAGACCTTCAAGATCATTGTGTCCAACCCATCAACCAGTCCAACCCACCTAATCAACTAACCCATGGCACCAAGCACCCCAGCAAGTCTCCTCCTGAACACCTCCAGGGATGGTGACTCCACCACCTCCCCAGGCAGCCCATTCCAATGGGCAATCACTCTCTCTGTATAGAACTTCTTCATAACCTCCAGCCTAAACCTCCCCTGGTGCAGCCTGAGACTGTGTCCTTTTGTTCTGGTTCTGGCTGCCTGGGAGAAGAGACCAACCTCTGCCTGGCTACAACCTCCCTTCAGGTAGTTGTAGAGAGCAATAAGGTCACCCCTGAGTCTCTTCTCCAGGCTAAGCAGCCCCAGCTCCCTCAGCCTCTCCTCACAGGGCTGTGTTCCAAACCCCTCCCCAACTTTGTTGCCCTTCTCTGGACTCGTTCCAGCAAGTCAACCTCCTTCCTAAACTGAGGGGCCCAGAACTGGACACAGGACTCAAGGTGTGGCCTAAGCAGTGCAGTGTCCAGGGGCAGAATGACCTCCCTGCTCCTGCTGGCCACACTGTTCTTGATGCAGACCAGGATGCCATTGGCCCTCTTGGCTGCCTGGGCAAACAGTCTCTCTCCATCCTTCTGTAGCCCCCTTCAGGTACTGGCAGGCTGCTGTTAGGTCTCCCCAGAGCCTCCTCTTCTCTAGGCTGAACACCCTCACCTCCCTCAGCCTGTCCTCAGAGCAGAGCTGCTCCAACCCCCTGATCATTTTCATGATGGATCCTCTCCATCAGCTCCATGTCCTTCCTATATTGAGCGCTCCAGAGCTGCGCACAATACTCCAGGTGAGGTCTCACCAGAGCAAAGTGACAGAATCACCTCTCAGGATCTGCTGGCCACGTATCTTCTGATGCAGCCCAGGATGGGATTGACCTTCTGTGCTGCAAGCTCACACTGCCTGCTCCTGTCCAGCTTCTCATCCATCAGCACTCCAAGTCTTTTTCCTCAGGGCTGCTTTCTATCATTCATCCCCCAGTCTGTGTTGATAGTGAGGATTGTTCTGGCCCATTTATCCCCTACATTGCCACTGCAGTAATGAAAAGGAGTTTAGGACCTAAAGAGGAAAAATCAAACTAATTCATTTCTTGTAGGAGCTCTGCTCTACTTCCAGCCCAGACAGCAGCAAAAGGCTAAACAACTTTGAATAACAGTAAGGAAGAGAGACAGGGACAGAAAAGGTGCCTGGAAAGCCTTTCCCCAGATGGATGCTTGGGGCAAATGCTGACAAGGCAAATGGGTTGTGGATGTTTCCATCAGTTGAGGGAAGAATGACACATGCCAAGAGCTCTCATCTATTTGGGGCACTCTGCTTTCAGCAGAGTCTAAGTTTAAGAAATCATTTCTTCAGTGGCTGCATAAATTTTCTTGCATGTGTAGCCCTTCTCTTTCTCCATGCAGATGCAGGGACTTCCAGTTGTACCAAAGAACCAAATTACCCTTCCTTGATAACAGAGGTGAGTTTTCACAGAGCTGTGAAACAACAGCAATGACCAAGCTGCAGAAAACCTCTTTTCTGCCCTGTAAAAATTCCAAGCAGCCTCCTTTGTGAAGACAGAGCTCTCCATAAACCACACAGACCCAAATTATGCTCACAGAAGGAAAGCAGAGCTCTCCAGGAGATAAGGGAACTCACTCAGCAAACTGAATCTCTGCCAGGAGTGTCCCCTGTCGATAACAGTCCCCTGAGGAGGAGAGAGAGGCTTAACAGGGAGTCAAGGGCCCAAGAGGAGTGCAAAAATAAGGTCCAAAGCTCACAGGAGGTTCTATAGGCTTTGTAACAAGGCCAGAGTGAAGTGTTTGCTTGGAACATTGCCAAAGCCAGAGGAAGATTTTCACAGAATTAACCAGCTTGGAAAAGACTTCAGGGATCATCAAGTCCAACCTGTTACCTAGCACCTCCTGATAACTAAACCATGGCTCCAAGTGCCACATCCAGTCCACTCTTGAACACCTCTGGGGACAGTGACTCCACCACCTCCCTGGGCAGCACATTCCAATGGCCAATCTCTCTCTGGGAAAAATCTTCTTCCTACCATCCAGACTAAACCTCCCCTGGCACAGCTTGAGACTGTGCCCTCTTGTTCTGGTGCTGGTTGCCTGAGAAAAGAGACCTGGATACAGCCTCCCTTCAGGTAGCTGTAGAGAGCAATAAGGTCTCCCCTGAGCCTCCTCTTCTCCAGGCTAAATAATCCCCTTGATAAGTTATCATATAAGAAACCCACCCCTCCCTCCCAGCCAATAAGACAGTTTTAGATGACTTACCTTTCCAAAACCAAAACTTAAATGAGTTTGCTGTTGAATTCTATAAACAGTTTAGCCTCTTGTTTGCCTTACAACTTCATCCAGCAAAAGAGTTTTGTGCTGGGGAGGAGAAAGAGCAGGCACCAGTACAAGCTAGGAGCTGCCCTGCTGGAAAGCAGCTCCACAGAGAAAGACCTTGGAGTGCTGGTGGGCAGCAAGTTCTGCATGGCACAGCAATGTGCCCTTGTGGCCAAGAGAGCCAATGGCATCCTGGGGTGCAGCAAGAAAAGTGTGGCCAGCAGGGCTGGGGAGGTTCTGCTCCCCCTCTGCTCTGCCCTGGTGAGACCATCCCTGGAATGTTGTGTCCAGTTTTGGGGTCCCAAATTCAAGAGAAACAGAGACCTGCTGGACAGAGTCCAAGGGAGAGCTACAAGGAGGACAGGGGGACTGGAACATCTCTCCTGTGAAGAAAGACTGAGAGCCCTGGGGCTGTTTAGTCTTGAGAAGACTGAGAGGGATCTGATCAATGCCTATCAGTACCTGAGGGGTGGGTGCCAGGATGAAGGCGATGGTCTCTTTTTGGTAGTGCCCAGTGATAGGACAAGGAACAGCAGGCACAAGCTGGAACACAGGAAGTTCCACCTCAGTTGAGGAGAAACTTCTTTACTGTGAGTGTGACAAAGCACTGGAGCAGGCTGCCCAGAGAGGTTGTGGAGTCTCCTTCGCTGGAGACTTTCCAACCCCACCTGAATGCACTCCTGTGTGGCCAGCTGATCCTAGGTGATGCTGCTTTGGCAGGGGGGGTTGGGCTCAGTGATCACTGGAGGTCCCTTCCAAGCTGTGACATGCTGTGGGTCTGTGTTAACACACATTTTAACTATCTCAAGCTCTCTGCAACCACTAAACAGAATGGAAATGTGGAGTACTTGGTTTGCAGTCCTTCCCAAGGCACCTGTGTGTTGGGATTGAACCACGCCAGTGAAGGACAGCAGTAGTCCAGCATGCACACCCCCAGCTCTTCATGCCAAGACAACAGCTGGGTGAACTCATGCAGTGCCTTGAAAGATCACTCATTAGGAGTTTGTCTCACTCAAGGAATTCTGTTCTGTAGACATCCCTGGTGAATGGGCAGGTTTGGAGAGCTGTATTCCCTTTCTTTGCAGTTCATAGATTCATAGAATGGTTTAGGTTGGAAAGGACTTTGAAGATCATCTGGTTCCAACCTCCCTGCCATAGGCAGGGACACCTTCCACTAGCCCAGGCTACTCAAGGCCTCATCCATCCTGGCCTTGAACACCAAGCATTCATGAGCTTCCTAGGCAACCTGCTCCAGCTTTACACCACCCTCCTGTGCAACCTAGTTGCACAGGAGGGTGGTGAGACACTGGCACAGGTTGCCCAGGGTAGAAGCCTCATCCCTGGAGGCTTTTAAGGCCAGGTTGGATGTGGCTCTGAGCAACCTGATGTAGTGTGAGGTGTCCTTGGCCATAAGCAGAGGGGTTGGAACTAGCTGATCCTTGAGGTCCTTTTCAACCCTGGCAATTCTATGACTATGATTTTGAGGTAGGTTGTTTGACTGTGAGAAAAACCACCCTCAGTAAATTCCTCTACTGTAGAAAATGTGAATAAAGGGCTTCCTTCTAGGGCTTCAGTCATGTTCTAACAGACTGGGTGCATTCCAACTTAGAGCTGTTCACAGTCAAATGCAGAGACCTGAGACAAAGCACAAGCTAGCAGGCCAGGCTGCCTAGCCCTTGCATGCTAGCATTTAGTTTGGCCTTGGCATCTTCAGGAATATGCCTCTGCAGAAACCTGCTGCTGAGTAAGTTGATTACCTGCCTCTGCTCTTCTTTTCCTCTTGGCTTTTTTTTCCCCTTAGTTTTGCATTTTTCCCCTCACTGCTAAGATAAAATGAGAGGCAGATGGCTCTGCTTCTGAGACAAGAAAAGAAAGCATGAAGGAAATTTGTATGGCTATTACCAATTAGAAACAACATTCCTGACTTCCCTGCCCTGCCCTCCCATCAGCACGAGCAGATTTCAAAGTGCAAGGGAGGGGGGGGATTTGTGACTCCTCACCACGCTCCTGCCAAGAGAGTCAGTGAAGCTTTTGGTGAAGATACAGCACAGGATTGCTCCCAGCTAGAAAAACAACCTGACATTTTGGGCTTAGAGCTCCCTGTCCACATTAGTAAACCCCACAACAACAACAATTGTGCATTTTTCATGCTAATTTGGCATACAAGGACTCAGTTATGTGCTATTTAAATTCCAGTCACTGAAGCTGGTTTAGGTTCTCTGCCACTTGCTTTATTTTCCCATGTGCTGCAAATAGGAACATGGATTTGTTTTTAAAGCCATTGCCCTTTGCTCACTTGTCTTTGGGAAAAGTGACATTTTAGTGAACCTCCTACCTCTCTGGAGATATTCAAGACCCACCTGGATGCCTTCCTGTGTGATCTGCTCTAGGTGCTCCTGCTCTGGCAGGGGAGCTGGACTGGATAATCTTTCGAGGTCCCTTCCAGCCCCTAACATTCTGTGATTCCTTGATTGCTTTGGAACAAGAACTCTTCCCTTTGAAAACACAATGGCCAGCATTGATCCTCATACATCACTTCCTTCATTTAATGACCTAGCAGGAGTTCATGGCATCAAGAAGGTAACGAAGCATTAGTAGTGGCACAGTCAGTATCTAGCTGTCAGATACCAACATTTCACTGTGTCTGTTACTCCTAAACAAAGTCCCCAGAGACAGGGATCTACTGGAGAGAGTTCATGAGGATGATTAGGGGACCTGAGCATTTCCCCTGTGAAGAGAGACTGAGAGCCCTGGGGCTGTTTAGTCTGGAGAAGAGAAGGCTGAGAGGGATCTGATCAATGTCTATCAATAGCTGAGGGGTGGGTGTCAAGTGGAGGGGGCCAAACTGTTTTGGGTGGTGCAAAGGAATAAGACAAGGAACAGTGGATACAAACTTAAACATAGAAGGTTTCAGCTCAACATGAGGAGAAACTTCTTCACAGTGAGGGTGACAGAGCCCTGGAGCAGGCTGCCCAGGAGGGTTGTGGAGTCTCCTCTGAGACTTTCTAAACTCAGCTGGATGCATTCCTGTGCAGACTCCCCTGGGTGATCCTGCTCTGGCAGGGGGGTTGGATTCACAGGATCCCAGGATGTTAGGGGTTGGAAGGGACCTCTAGAGATCTCTGAGTCCCCCCTGCCAGAGCAGGACCACAGAATCTAGCACAGGTCACAGCATCCAGACTGCTCTGAAAGGTTCCAGAGAAGGAGATTCCACAACCACTCTGGGGAGCCTGGTCCAGTGCCCTGTGACCCTCACAGTAAAGAAGTTCCTCCTCATGCTGAGGTGGAACCTCCTGTGCTGTTGCTCCATCTCTGATCTCTGGAGGTCCCTTCCAACCTGTAACATTCTGTCATTACTACTCAAAATAAAATAACCACAGTTTTCAAACCCTGTCACATGAGAACTGGGATACCACTGTGTTTTAAGGCTGCTGTACAAAGTTAGACAGAAACAGATCCTTTCAAAACAAACAAAGTAACTCCTGAGCTGCCTAAGACTATCCACAGCAGCACAACTAACATCCTAGACCCAAGGAGGCTGGTTTTTGGAGGAGCACACCCCTGTTGCTGCACTAAGGATGCACACACAACAGGACTACCAGCACTCAGCAGAAAGATGTTAGTGTGACATTTTCAGTATTCTAAAATAGTTCCTTTCCTAGCAGAACTCCTCAGTTGCTAAAACTCACACAGATTACTTGAGACAACTGAGATTTTTTCCTGATATGCTAAAACAAGTGTTGCCTTTGCCAGACTCCACTGTGGACATGTATGGAGAGCTACAGGGAACTCAAATTTTGTTCTGCTATGACCATTCCTCAGTCCCACTGCTCAGCAGTACACACACTTGCATCTCTGGCTTTCTTCTGTGTGATTTCAGGTGAGGCACATAAAGGAGAAAAGATCACAGGATCACAGGATGCCCTGGAATGGGTTGTCCAGGGAGGTGGTTGGGGCCCCGTCCCTGGAGGAGTTTAAGCCCAGGCTGGCTGAGGCTCTGGCCAGGCTGATGTAGTGTGGGGTGTCCCTGCCCATGGCAGGGGGGTTGGAACTGGATGATCCTTGTGGTCCCTTCCAACCCTGACTGATACTATGATACAGCATGTTAGGGGCTGGAAGGGACCTCTGGAGATCTTCCAGTCCACCCCCTGCTGGAGCAGGACCGTAGAATCCAGCACAGGTCACAGAGACACGCATCCAGATGGGCCTTGAAAGGCTCCAGAGAAGGAGACTCCACAACCTCTCTGGGCAGCCTGTTCCAGGACTCTGTGACCCTCACAGTGAAGTTTCTCCTCCTGTTGAGGTGGAACCTCCTGTGATGCAGGATGTTAGGGGTTGGAAGGGACCTCTGGAGATCTTCCAGTCCACCCCCCCATACCGGAGCACGACCGTAGAATCTAGTACAGGTCACAGACGAATGCATCCAGACAGGGCTTGAAAGTCTCCACAACCTCTCTGGGTAGCCTGTTCCAGTGCTCTGTGACCCTCACAGTAAAGAAGTGCCTCCTCATGTTGAGGTGGAACCTCCTGTGCCATAGTTTCCATCTGCCCCTCGTCCTATCACAGAGTGCAAGTGAGCAGAGCTTGTTCCTTCCTGCCCCCCAGCCTTCAGCCGTTCATGAACATTTCTTAGTTCCCCTTTACCAGATACTTGCTGTGCAGCAAGTTCCCCAAACAAGCTGATCTGAGGCTGTTTTGCAGCAGCCCAGCAGCAGCTGTCCCTGGAGACACTTGAAGCACTGGCTAGAAACACAGACTTGTTGGGCCAGCTTAGAAAAAACAGGTTTTGCTATTTATTTAAAAATAAGTTTGTCGTTAACTACATTGCAGTGACAGTAAATTCTTACACGTACATTCTAGGGTTGTAGAAAAGGATTCCAAGTAGTATGCATCAAAACTTAACATAGAAAGTGTCCAGGGGCAAACAAGTGAAGAAACTTTCCAAATCCATGTATGTACAACAAAAGAAAACCCACACCAAGAAAGGGCGCTGTTATCCCGGGCCAGGTACTTCAGGTTAGAACGGTGAGGAGCCAGGGGTCTGGAAGGGGAAAAAAATGAAACAAAACAAAGAATCCCCCCAAACCCAACAACAACAACAAAATAAAGGGTAAAAATAAAATACCCCCCAACCTTGATAAAGCTAAAGAATTGTCGTTTTTCCCAACCTGTTACTCGTTACATACAACAGAGTTGTGTTTTACATCATTCTGTACAACATAAGCGGCGGGTTTTTCCACACCCCCCCACACCCCCAATCTGAAAAGGTCTCAGTTCCCCAAATTGAACCCTTCCAGGTTCAATTTCTATGGGGTTGAGCTCTGTTCTGTACACTATTTAAGCAGGATGACAGAATCTGCTTCCCAGCAGCCCCTCAGCCGGATTCTCTGCCCCCCTTCCTGCGCTTGAAAAGTATGGTCCAAAAATGCAACTTCTGTCTGGTCTCGGCGATTGGCAAAGCAGGGCAGGTGCCTGGCACAGGCACCTCCACACAACAGGAACTTGTGCTGCTTCTCAGTCCTGATTTCTATGACCTCAAATCCTTTGTTCTTTCAGGGTAGAAACTGATAGCACAACTACTGCCTCCCCCTCCCTGAAATGCATTGTTTGCATTGCTCAAAGTGAATTTCCTGATGTATTTATCTGCATTAAGAAAGGATGCAAATGACTGTGTGGCTTGCTACCTACACCTCCTAATCAGCTCAATTTATTCACCTTTGTTTTATTGCATCATGGAAGGTATCTCTCTAGGGTGCTGTGAGGCTGTTAGAACCTTGGGGATAAAAAGAAAACAAGAAGAAATGAAATAAAGCTAATCACCTTTCCCCCCACCCCCTGCAACTGTCTTTTAATCTTTGCTTTCCTGGTGCGTTTCCTCCTCTAACACACCTTAAAAAAAATGATGTAGCAAATTCCCCCATTCAAGCTAGCACAGATGCCAGAGCAGCTAGAGGTTAGCTCTGGCTTCAAAGCTCCCTGTTATTTCCCCCTACACGGAGCAGAAGGGTCTCTCCCAGTTCCAAACCAGGAAGCTGCTAGGCAAGCTGTCAGTACCAGATCTGTCATTGGAAACACCCTGTCAAGCCTTGGCCAGTTCCGTGACACTTCCCCCGCTTGCTTTCCTCTGCTTAGGAGCAGGCACACAGAGAACACCACTTACAGCAGAAAACTAACAGCCCTTTTATTAGTTGAGTATCTAGGTCCCCTTGGAAACCATTCTGTTACACAAGGACGTGTGAGAGATAAAAAGAAAATATAGTATATAGTACTTTTTTGTTTTTACAGTTCAATTGTCTCCATTAGGTAGTAAACAGAAAATGAGCTTTTGCTGCTTCCAGAGGAGGTTTTAAAGCCCCCTACCTTCTGTATCACTGTGGTAGTTGCAGGCTATGCCTTTAAAAGTTTTCACAGATCTCAAACAGAAACAATCATGGCACTGTGGCAGAGTTGTAGTCCAATCCTCATTAAAACAACCAATTTTTGTTTTAAAAGGCAAACCAAAAAACCTTTGGAAAAAGACCACTGTGGACAAAACCTACTACGTTGAGAGATAAGAACGCAGGACGCAGCGTGGACAAAACCTACTACGTTGAGAGATAAGGTAAGGACTCAGAGGATGCATATTGGACAAAACCTTCTACATTGAGAGATAAGGTAAGGACTCAGAGGATGCATATTGGACAAAACCTTCTACATTGAGAGATAAGGTAAGGACTCAGGACGCATTGTAACCAGTGTGGTACAGCTGGACCTTGACTGACCAGCAACTCCCTCGAGCAGGATTCACATGCCCCAACTTAAATGCAGATGCTGACGACAGCGAGCTAAAAACACCTCTAACTTCCAAACTCTATTAGGCAAGCACAGGGTTGCCCATCTGGTTAAGCCTATTGCTTTTATAGAACCAGTCAAGCATTCAGGATGTGCCTACATTCAAAATCACAAGCTACAGCATTTACTTGTAGAAGTCCTTGATCCACCAAAGTGAGCAGAAAGACTTAACAATGCGGTGTGAGAATGGTAACAAGCCTGAAGTTACTGACTGGACAGACTATTTTTGGTGTGTGTGTTGTGTGTCTTCTCTCTTTTGGTAAGGTCAAAGCCTCTGGCACAGAATCAGAATGGGTAGCTTCAAAAAATACTTGTACAGCAATACAGTGAAGGAAGTCGTCTCTACACTAGGCTTTATTTCTCGTTTTTAATAGATAGGAATATATCCTACGTGCTGCAGCAGGGTCCTTTATCCATCCATAGTTTTACAAATATTAAGCCATAGTAATATTCAACTCAACCCGACTCAAATCTTTTACAAGTCTATCGACGAAGGGATCATCACATGTACAAAGCAGACACTGTACAAATAGACATCTGTAAATCTCTCAGCACAGCAGTCTCATCCCTGGAGGAAGACAATTTCTCTGTTAGGTTGTATCACTTGGGCGCTGCCGAGTGACCCGAGAGCTCTAGTTCGGTATTGACAACAGTGAACGCTACATGGGCAGGGTGCAGTTCAGGTCCCAGGAAACAGGCTAGCAACGGAACGCTGCAGAGCAGTGAGGTGTGTAGGTAGGCGGAGGCACAGTGTCAGAGAGGTGGAGCACACCGGCAGGGCAAACAGGAGTCACTTCCTCACGGGCAGCTACAGAACACACCCTTAGTAAGATACCACTCGGTGGCAAACACCGACGGCAAACCAACACCGCCTGCAAGGATCCCCAGCACAGAGCAGGAACACCAGAACAGCATCTCCGCATCCATGGGAAAACATAAACAGATTTAATGAGTTAAAAACTGCACTAAACTGCTGCCAGCTCTGTCGGATGGTCTGCGTGTCTGGGACTGCGAGCCTGGTATTTACAATGCAGATGAGGTCCTGACACTCCGCTTGCCGAGCCGGCTGCTGGGTGCTGGAGATGGCGGTTACAGAACCGTCACTGGAGTTCATCCATTGCTTCACAACACTGACCTAGAGTTTATTGCTCACATTAAAACCAAACCAAACCAAACCAAAAACCCTTAAAGACTCTGTCAATCAAAAGCTCTTTTTCTGTGCCAGTACATCACAACCACCTCAAACACGACATTGGGTTGGTTTTTTTTTTTCTCTCCACAGTCTGATGGTGACTCAAAAGTCTCATAAATAAAGTTTTCAAGCCTAGTGAAACTAAAATTACAAAAATAGATAACTTTGAAATAAATCTGGTATTAACTCCTAATATTTTTTTTTTAAATTATTTTTATTGGTGGTTTTTTTTTTTTTTTATTATTTTAGTGTTGCTTCTATAAAAAAATTTGACCCCAATTATCTACAGTTTCTTTTAAAAGGGAAAAAAAACAACAACGTGGTTTAATATGAGTTAAAAAAAGAGGAAAGAAAGACAGACAACCAATCACTGGCTAAAGTCACCCATGGTAGGGAGTGGGAAGCAGTCCCCATGTTCCCTTTAGGTAAGGCCTTTTCTACTCCACTCAAATTAAATGTACAAATTCCTACCTCCTGTTAAGGGAACAGCATTGTTTCAGTGTCCTTTCAGTCTCCCCGAACTTACAGACAAGGTCTTGTCTTTGTTTTGTTTTGATAGATAAATATATACAGGAACATGCCATAGAAAACATTATTACAAATGGAGTAAATACAGAAGCTGGAGTTTTAAGATAGACTCTATTTTCATATATTACAATGCAGATAACATCAGGAAATTACACAGTTTGTGTTGTTTTCAAATGATTGCCTTCATCAGTGAGATTTGACCAAAGGAACAAGGAGAAGCCATCAGCTCTGAATTCTGAAGGTGGACTGGCAACTGCACGACCACAGCTTGTTCTAGTACCGTGTTTAAGTTGAGACTTCCATTACTTTGAACTGAATGGCAAAGGAAAAGGTGGTAGGGGGAAAAAAAACAAACCAAAACAACCACCAAAGCCACAATAAATACAGCAACCAATGAAATGCAGGCTAATCCCTGCTACCCAGATCCACATCTGTAACAAGCCAAAGAGGAGCTGGAAAACATTTTACTCTACTTTGTTTTGGTAGCAAAATGCGTAATGAACCAGACAAAACTAAGGTGTGGTGGATACTAATTTGCTATCCACAGCAGTGCTCTGGGCAGCCTGATCTAGTTGAGGATGTCCCTGCTGACTGCAGAGGGGTTGGACTGGATGACCTTCGGAGGTCCCTTCCAACCCAGACCATTCCGTGATTCTGTTTCTGTTCCTCTTGGTGCCAGGTACCAACGTTCAGAGGTATCTGAAGTTTCCTTTCGGGTTTAGTTTTTCAACTAATTTAGGGTCACACACACAGGGACAAAAACCAAAACCAAAACCACAAAGAAACAAACAAACAAAAAGGAAAATGAATGGAAAAATCAACCCCCAGAATCTTTCACACTACCCAAGTCATGGAGGAACCACAAAACAACGGTGACGGTTTTGTACCATACCAGAGCTCAGACAATAGGACTGCTACTCTAATGGGTTGTTTTTCCTGTTGCCTCCTTAAAACTGGACAATCCTTTCAAGTGATAGAAAAATGGTATTAAGGTCTGTCTGTAAAGGGACAAAACAACTCAAAGTACCATAAACAAATAAATAACTGCCTTTTTTTCCTCCTTTTGCTGGAGGCAGTACACAGAACAAGACATTCCCCCCTAAGTCACAGCGTTCTCATTTACAACAGACAACATTACTGAGGATGCAAGAAACAACAGAAGACAAGGCACAATCATCACATGGAATCTGGGGGGTGGTGGTGGTGGTGGTGGTTTTTGTTGTTTTTATCTTTTCTTTAGGATGTATATTGACTCATGTCAGCATGAGACACCAGGAAAAGTGCAGGGGAAAACCACAATGTGCAATGAGACCACTGTATAAAACATGATTGCATAAAAAGTGATTTGGCCTTTTTAACCCTTTAACCATTGTGAAAAGAACCAATCTTCCCCTTAAAATCAAACCAGAAAGCATGAGATTCTTGTTAATTAGGTTTTAAATGGTTTTTTGTTTGTTTGTTTATTTGTTTTTCAGTTCTAGTGCTAGCTAAAAAGAAAATAATCCTGAAAAAATGGATACCTGGGTAATATTTTTCCTAGGTCCTATGTGCATATATTCATATACACACAGAGACACACAGACACACACTTTGCTTTGTAGGTGGTGGTGTGAGCCTCTTCCGCATCACGTCTAAAGTTGTAGAAGCCACAGTCTGGATCAAGAAAGTAAACATCAGCATTCCAAACCCCTCTCCTGTAATCTCCTTGAATCCTTTAACCAGCTGTACGTTGTCTAAAACCTCTCTGTCAAAGGACCTCCATGCTCTCTTTGGGGTCCCTTCCAACCCCTGACATCCTGCCATCACCTCCCCCACCACTGCATTATTTTACTACCAAAAGCAAAGATACATTTCAGAACAAGGTCCTACACCAAGTGCCTACTTGAAAACAAGACACAGCTTTCATCACTGCAAATGGGATGCTGGACAGACACTCCCAACAGAGAAAAAAAAAAAGAACAACCCAAAAGAATCCAAACAAAACCCAAACCCAAAGGTTGTTTGTTGGGTTTTGGTTTTTTTTTTTGCCTTTTTTGTTGGTTTGTTTGTTTTTTTTTTCCACTGCACTGATTCTCAGTCTTTGGCACAATAAACAGAGATTTAGTGATTGATACAAGAATCAAGGTCTGAAAAATTAGACATTAGTCAAAACTTTTTTGTTCCAATGTGGAGATATATCTAGCTCTATATATATATATATATATATTTGTGATTACATTTTTGCTATGTTTGGCAGAACTCGGAGGAGCCCACAGCCTGCGCTGGGCTCCTTTCCGCAGGCGACCGTTCCCAGCACGAGTGAAATTCAACAGATTAGCAAAGTTTGGTAATTTTGTGTTTAAGTGGAAAGGTAAAGTGAATTTACTGCCACTTCTTTTTTGCCAAAATCAACCTTCCTAAGCAACTTGACTTCACAACCACCGAGCAGTACCTTGCTTGCTCAAAACCAAAGGCTCCTGCTTTCGCTCTGTGGCATTGAAGGGTTTTATCACCAGCGCTACTCCAAGCTGAGTAGCTCCCAGCTCTGTAGGTCAAGTCAGAAACTGCTTTGACTGTGGGTGGTTTGGTTTTTTTTTGTGTGTCAGCTGTGAACAAAAGGAAGGTTCAAAGGCATAACCTCTATCTGGAGGGCAATAAATAGCAAAAGTTTAAAATATATATTTCTCTCAAAGAATGTTCTTTCAGTTTCTGGTTTGTTTTAGTTTGTTTGTTTGTTTGTTTTTGCTAATTTTTTTTTCCTCTCCCCAAATCAGAACATACTCTTCCAAACCCATAATAGCAGCAGGGAAGCAGAAGTCTGTTCTGCTGTTCCTTAACTGTACCTGCTTCATAGCATTCTGCAGTAAAACCCTTAGTAACAATTTACCAACCGATTAAATTAGCTTTTGCTTTTTCAGTCAACTTTCGGACTCTGCCCCTGCTGGACGTTCCAAAAGTTAAGGAGGTGTCTTCAAACAATAGCTGCCTTTGCTCTTCCTCAGAGTCATCTTCATTGTAAAAGGCTGTCCTCCTACCCTGATTTCTAGTTCTCATGTGAGGTTCAGAATCTTTAAGCTCTTCAGACCCTTCCTCCATAGGCTCAACTATCTTTTTCCTCCTGCTTCTCGTCTGCATTTTGACATTGGCAGGAGCCAAGAGGTCCGAGCCTGGCTGGCGGGTCTTGACCTTCCTTTTTGGCTTTCTACCCCCGCGGCCTTTTTTTTGTAACAAGTCTTCCTTCATGTTGTTTTCAGAAAGAGAATTGCATGCAGTAGAAGCAGAGGCTTCTTCTGGTATATCCCTTGGAGTCTGGATCGTATTCTGCTCTGCAACCTTTTGCTGTTCCACAACCTGTAGCTTTTTTGGTTTCCTGCCTCTTTTCTTGTGCACCACTTCACCGCTGCTGTTATTGGTCTCCACTTTGGGTTTCCGCCCGGGGCCTCTCTTCACGGGAGGTTTTGAAGGCTGCCCTCCGTGTCCGTTGACCTGAATGCTGCCCGATGCCAAAGCGTTATTCTTGCACTCTGCTGTGAGGAAAGGAGAGCACTTTGTCACCTAACAGCTTTGCATTTACATTCACTTTCACACTGCCTTAATAGAGCTCCTACCAAAATATCTGAATGGATTCACAGTGATTGCCAATCTGTCAGAATCAAAGAAACCCCAAGTGGAGCTCCGACAGCTTCTTGCCAGGATGCAGTAAGGATTAACTTAGAATCAGAGAATTGTCAGGGGTGGAAGGGACCTCAAGGAGCATCCAGTTCCAACTCCCCTGCCATGGGGGAGTTGGAACTACAGCAGGTTGCTCACAGCCACATCCAGCCTGGCTGCAAAAACCTCCAGGGATGAGGCTTCCACCACCTCCCTGGGTGACCTGTGCCAGTGTCTCACCACCCTCATGGGGAAGAACTTGTTCCTAACATCCAATCTGAATCTACCCATTTCTGGTTTTGTTCCATTCCCCCTAGTCCTGTTGTTACCTGACACCCTAAAAAGTCCCTCACCAGCCTTCTTGTAGCCCCCTTCAGATACTTCTAGATGGGTTTAGCTCAAGGTAGCTTGAAGGAAAAAGCCCTAAGAGGCAGCGAGGAACAGTGCAGGTGTTTTTCTTGGCTGATACACCACCCATGGACAAGAACTCCTACTTTTTACCTGCAACAGCAGAAAGCTGCTCAAGAAGCATTGCTGCAAGCATAAGGAATGCTTCCAAGCAGGTGATCTCTAGAGAAATGAGAATGTTTCTTTCAGCCTGAGGAAGCATCCTTTATATCAACTTCATTAGACTAGGGAGGAAAGGGTAGAAACATGGGAGACTAGCAAAAAAACCTCCCACAACCCACAAGTATGCAGGTTGGAGATTTCCCACACTAACAGACACACAGCAGAAGGTATTGGCTTGGAGGCTTTTACAGGCTATGAGTTTCTCTTAGGTGAGTGGTCCTGAGCTTTGTCAGTGAGGCACCTCACAAGATCTCTTATGGAGACGTTCCAGTACCACAGAGCCCTTGCCTAAAGCATGACCGGGAACAGACTCGGAGCCAGTAGCATAGTTCATTTAGCAGAGCTCCTGTTGTGTTCAAATGTGCCCCACATCCTGCACTGAAATCACAGGCCTCCACTGTCCTGTGAGTGGGTGTGCAGGAGAGAAAGGATCACATCCACAATCAGATGCTTCTGACGTGACCAAACAGCCTGAAGCTGCTTTTTTTCAGAAGCACGGAAGAGGAGTAAGATCAAAACAGATAATCCTCAGGGAGTGGAGGACTACAAGGAATAACCAGGTTAATTAGGTGGGGCCCAATTTGCAGTTTCTCTGTCTTCAGAGAAAAGATGCTTAGTGGATCTGGCTGTTTCACAGCAGCTTCATAACAGCTGAAACAAAACAGCTCCTTCATAAACAGGACAACTTCCATAACTAGGACATCGTATTTCAGTCTCCACAGCAGCCTTGAGTTTCCAGGTACCCAGACATCAAAAGGCCAAGTTCAGTCTGATGATTACACAAAACTGGGTCCAAGCAACCCATACAAATGTGCTGAGCAGAAGTGGTTAGCCCTGCAGAGTCCTGGTTTGCTATGGCAAAAAGCATGGAAGAAGCAAGGTGCTGCTGGGATGCTCTGATCAGAGCTCACGGCTCTGGAGAGCGCCACCACGCTCAGCGTTACCGACCAAAACCACGGGAGTTTTATCAGGTTAAAACTCTCAGGGCTCAAAGTGTGACCCAGTAGAAGGTTGCTTTGGACACTGAGAACTCCCAGCATACCCTTTGTAAGGACTGAAACGAGGTACAAATATGCTCACATATCAAAATTGGCTGGGCAGAGTTACCACACCCTGGAGAGGGCGTTAAGAGGAGTCAACACCAAGCCGATTTATCAAGAAGGAAACTGTGACCAAGCTGTTCCACCAGACTTCCCTCTTCTACTAAACCATGCTGCCCTACCCACCCCCTTATCAGGATCACAGTACACTGCATCAGTGACTGGGGGGGAAGTTCCAAAGAAACTGCCTACCTTGTTGATTGACAGTGGAGGATTTCACTTTGCGCTTGATTTGCTTCTCTTTCTCAGGGTTTTCTCTCGTGGAGTTGTTCCTAGTGTTGTGACTCAAATCAGACTGGCTAGGGGTTGGTACAATATTCTGGTTCTTGGAATGTTTGGTTGAGTTCTCCAGTACTGGAAGGGCAAAAAGAAAAGAAAAAAAATATCATTATTCAAATTAAGTAGTTGATATCACATGCAGATCAGGACAAGGAAGCTGGGAAGGGCCTGGAGAATAATCTGATGGAGAGAGACTAAAGGAGCTGGGGATAGTTAGTGTGGAAGAGAAGAGGCCGAGGGGAGAACTTGTGGCTGTCTACAGCCACCTGAAAGGAGGTTGTGGAGAGGCTGCTGCTGCTCTCTTCTCACGGGTAGTTAGTGACAGAACAAGAGGGAACAGCCTCAGGCTGCCACTGGGTAGGTTTAGAGTGGACCTTAGAAACAAGAGTGGTCAGGGATTAGAATGTACTGCCCAGGGAGGTGGTGAGTCCCCAGCCTGGCTCTGTTTGAAGGTGGTTTGGCTGTGGTGCTTGGGGCTCTAGTTTAGGGGTAAAGCTTGTACAGTAGGGTTCTGGGTTGGACTTGGTGCTCCTGAGGGTCTTTTCCAACCTGAATGTTTCTGCGATACCCACATCCTATCTTACCCGTCAGGAAAGGAAGTCATGTTCTACTATAAACATTTTGAATCAGTGATCTGGAAGGGAGAAAGCTTCCAAGATAAAACAACAGAGCCCATCCCATTCAGTTTTCCTCTGAAGAACCTTGAAGACCCAATGGCTTGAACACAGAACCAGTCTTAATGAGGACAAACACATCAGAGCTCCTAAAAGCAAGGTTTATGCTCAAAGTTACTCACAGCTGAAAACAGAAGTTAAGACACCAAAAAGCAACTTGCCTGACTTTCCTGCCCCTGCAGCAGTATTAGGCTTTGTAATTAAAGGCTTTATTGTCAAAGGCTTTGCTCCTGAAGAAGTGGATGGTTGCTCTGTAACAGCCATATCTGTTACCCCCCTATTGCTTCTAGTCCGCACGAGGGAGGAGGTCTCAGCTGCTTTGCCGTTCATCTGAGGTGGAGCGTGTCTCAGCGCCGTTGACCGTGCAGGTGCAGAGGACGAAGAGGGGGCAGAAGCTTCTGCTTTCAGCTGAGGCTTTATTAATCTCCTCTTCCTTTCAGGGCTGCAAAAGGAGTAAGAGTTGGTGTGCTGGGTGAGCGCTTCTGGTACGCGACAGGAATAAATACGAATCAAATGCTGGTGTCTGAGGTTGTGGGAATAAAACGATCGTCTCTGCATGGAGTATGTGGAGAACATGATGTTTGCTGTGGAAACTCATGTGGTTGTGAGCCCCTGAGGAGTGAATCTGTACAGTAAATGCTCTGGGTGACAAAGCACGATGCCATCACTACCCTCACGATGCCGGGTTGCTGTGCATGTTTAGCAGTTATTGGAACGTTAAGCACTTACACTAGGATAGCTCTAAGTAAAGTTTAAAACTCTTCCACATCATAGGGCCTTGCATGTCAAAGCTACCATTCTGCAATATAGGGAATAGCAAAGGAAGCAGTAAGAGAAAAAAAGCCAGAACCAAACACAAACACACTGAGATCTGCAGTTTAGGTCTGGCAAGCTCAGGCGGCAGCTCACGACCGCTGCAAAGGAATTGACCTACCTGGATGCAACACTGCTGGAAACTGAGCTGCTTCTACTTCTTTTTTTCCTTCTCTTCTTTATGGTGTTTCTTTTGTGGAAGCGCAGGGCGGACTTGTAATCGGACAGGATGGAACTGATGTGCTCCTCGAAGAAGGCAGAGAGGCGCAGGCTCATGCTGTAGATCTGCAAGAGGCAAAGCAAGCTTTACGCTCTCCCCAGGCAGCAGTTCATAGAATCACAGAATTGTCAGGGTTGGAAGGGACCTCAAGGATCATCTAGTTCCAACCCCCCCTGCTGTGGACAGGGACACCTCACACTACATTAGCTTGCCCAGAGCCACATCCACCATGGCCTTGAAAACATCTACCACTACCCTGGGCAACCTGTGCCAGTCTCTCACCAGCCTCATGGGGAGGAACTTCTTCCTAACATCCAATCTGAATCTACCCACTTCTAGTTTTGCTCCATCCCCCTAGTTAGTCCTACCACTACCTGACACCCTAAAAGTCCCTCACACCTTTCTTTTCGGACCCCTAAAGATACTGCAGGGCCACAATAAGGTCTCTTTGGAGCCTTCTCTTCTCTAGACTGCATAGCCCCAACTCTCTCAGTCTGTCTCCATAGGAGAGGTGCTCCAGCCTTCTGATCATCCTCATGACCCTTCTTTGGAAATGTTCCAGCATGTCCATATCTTTCTTGTAATAGGGGCTATTTCATGTCCTTGTCCCTGAACAACAGCTAGGGAAGAAAAGTGATTACTATGGAAATGTCTTTGGGAAGTTTACAGCCTCAACAAATTCACACTAATACACAGAATCACAGAATCAACCAGGTAGGAAAAGGCCTCAGAGATCATCAAGTCCAACCTATTACCTCATACCTAACACCTCCTGGCAACTAAACCATGGCTCCAAGTGCCACATCCAATCCCCTCTTGAACACCTCCAGGGATGGGGACTCCACCACCTCCCTGGGCAGCACATTCCCATGGCCAATCTCTTTCTGGGAAGAACTTTCTCCTCACCTCAGCCCAAACTTCCCCTGGCACAGCTTGAGACTGTGTCCTCTTGTTCTGGTGCTGGCTGCCTGAGAGAAGAGACCAACCCCCACCTGGCTACAACCTCCCTTCAGGTAGTTGTAGAGAGCAAGAAGGTCTCCCCTGAGCCTCCTCTTCTCCAGGCTAAGCAACCCCAGCTCCCTCACAGCCTCTCCTCACAGGGCTGTGCTCCAGACCCCTCCCCAGCTTTGTTGCCCTTCTCTGGACACCTTCCAGCATCTCAACATCTTTCCTAAATTGAGGAGCCCAGAACTGGACACAGTACTCAAGGTGTGGCCTAAGCAGTGCTGAGTACAGGGCAGAATGACTTCCCTGCTCCTGCTGGCCACACTGTTCCTGATGCAGGCCAGGATGCCACTGGCTCTCTTAGCCACCTGGGCACACTGCTGGCTCACATTCAGCTGCTGTCAACCACTGCCCCCAGGCCCCATTCTGCCTGGTTGCTCTCTCCAGCCACTCTGACCTGACATGCTTTAGCCATGCAAACATGGCTTTAACAGTTGTGTTACAACTGAAGATCAGACATGGAAGGACATTGTTTTTTCCAGCAGTCCCCTTTTCAACTGCTTTTCCATAATGCAGCCTTGCTAGCTTCAGCAGAAGCCACAGAGGGATCCTGAGTGCAATGTTACTGTGTCATACCTAAGGTCAAGGAATCTAATTTTCTTCTGTATTAAGCTGCAGCATACTATCCCATATTTGAGTATCAGCCTGTCCTCTCATGGATGAATTGATGCTACCAGTGACTTGGTTGTACCAGGTACAATAAATGTATCAGAATCATGTAGCTGCACTTCCTTTTTCCTCCCTAGCCTTGGATGATTTACAGAGAGACCCCCCCCTTCAAACTGTATTTACATCACAACTCAAGTATGACCACAGTTGCTATTAAGAGTGGACAGGGCACCTCCCTAGAACACTAAGCCTGCCTTTGACCACTGAGCCTGCTTTAGAACTCTTAGGCCTACCTAATGACACAGCAGACAAGCTATCCAAGTGCTAGACTCAACAGTAAGTGTGACAGATTCTACAATGCATTACTGGAGACCACAGCCAAAAAATTTCTTGAGAAAATCCTTTAAGTACTATCTCACAGAATCACACAATTGTCAGGGTTGGAAGGGACCTCGAAGATCATCCAATACCAACCCCCCTGCCATGGGCAGAGACACCTCACACTACAGCAGGTTGCTCTGTGTGTCTGCTGTCCTAAGGAAAAGAGCAGCTGCCAGGTTTGGGCTTACCACTCAAGTAACCATCAGCATTGTAAATTAAGAAACAGCACTGAATAAGGCAGAGTGAAAATAAAAATCCTCTTTCAACACTGCTGCATGCAGAGAAAGTTCATAGGTTCTAGAGTGTTACAATCCCTGACATCAGAACCTTCCACTCCTGAGTACAATAAGTAAGAGCTCCAAGTGTCCAGAGAAGGGCCACGAGGATGAGCAGAGGGCTGGAGCTGCTCTGCTGTGAGGACAGACTGAAGGAGTTGGGGATGTGCAGTCTGGAGAAGAGAAGGCTCCAGGTGACCTCATTGTGGCCTTCCAGTATCTGAAGGGGGCTACAGGAAGGCTGGGGAGGGACTGCTCAGGATCTCAGGGAGTGACAGGACTAGGGGGAATGGAATGAAGCTGGAAGTGGGGAGATTCAGGCTGGAGGGGAGGAGGAAGTTCTTCCCCATTAGAGTGGTGAAGCCCTGGAATGGGTTGTCCAGGGAGGTGGTTGAGGCCCTGTGCCTGGGGGTGTTTAAGGCCAGGCTGGCTGAGGCTCTGTCCAGGCTGATGTAGTGTGGGGTGTCCCTGGCCATGGCAGGGGGGTTGGAACTAGCTGATCCTTGTGGTCCCTTCCAACCCTGACTGATACTGTGATACTAAGTTCACTACTCAACCAGTCTGTTTTGAAGAAGGATGAAAAAGCCACTGAAATGACAGAAGAATCTGTGAGACCACACTAAGAGCTAAGATGTGCAACGCTCTCCTGCCTCAGTTGGAGGTGAGCAAGAAGAGAAATAACAATCACAGAAGAATTCAGACCTGCTCAGAAGGCCCTGCCCTCTGATGCAACTGAGAGCCAGGAGTGATTTTTAGGTGGCCCAAACACTGAGTGGGAATACCTCCTAGTGACCCAAGAGATCAGTCACCTACTACAGGATTTGTCCCTGCATTTTAGGGCAATAAAGTCTTGATGATTACTCTTCTATTTAGAAGACTCAACCACAAAAGCTATTATTAATCCTAGCCTAACACCTAATGCACTTGAGGAGAAGAAAAGCCACCCAGAAGCCTTGAGCATGCATAAGAACACATTTATGAGCCTTGCTGCTAACAGATACTGCAAGTGCAAGAAAGAATTAACTCTACCATGGGCAGGGCATTTCAGCACCAGCTCAGCCAGAATGGTTTGCTAGGCTCCTGTAGCTTTCTGTAAACAGCTCTGTTTCACAGAAATCTTAAGGGCTTCATTACAATCTCACAGCACAACAGTGAACAGCACAGGATTTCATCCTCCTCTGCTCTCCATATCTGATCATTTCAGTTTGGGGCAACCTCAAAAGAGCAGGAGTTTGGGGCTCTCTGTGTGCATCTCTCTTGAAAAATCTACTTTCTTCTTCCAAAGTCCACTATCATGCTCCCACAGACCTGTCCTTCAATCATGCTTTTACAATCATGCTTCCACAGATCTTTCCTTCACCATGGCTCTCCCTTTAGCTCCACTTCCCCATAGTTACTTCTGAAACACATCTGCAGAATACCAGAACTTCAGGCATTTAAAGAGCATACATTAGACTAGACTAGACTAGAATAGACCAGGTTGGAAGAGACCTTCCAGATCATGGTGTCCAACCTATCATCCAACACCACCTAATCAACTAACCCATGGCACCAAGCACCCCATCAAGTCTCCTCCTGAACACCTCCAGTGATGGTGACTCCACCACCTCCCCAGGCAGCCCATTCCAATGGGCAATCACTCTCTCTGTGTAAAACTTCCTCCTAACCTCCAGCCTGAACCTCCCCTGGAGCAGCCTGAGACTGTGTCCTCTTGTTCTGGTGCTGGCTGCCTGGGAGAAGAGACCAACCTCTGCCTGTCTACAACCTCCCTTCAGGTAGTTGGAGAGAGCAATAAGGTCACCCTGAGTCTCCTCCTCTCCAGGCTAAGCAACCCCAGCTCCCTCAGCCTCTCCTCACAGGGCTGTGTTCCAAACCCCTCACCAACTTTGTTGCCCTTCCCTGGACTCCAGCAAGTCAACCTCCTTCCTAAACTGAGGAGCCCAGAACTGGACACAGGACTCCAGGTGTGGCCTAACCAATGCAGTGTCCAGGGGCAGAATGACCTCCCTGCTCCTGCTGGCCACACTGTTCCTGATGCAGGCCAGGATGCCATTGGCCCTCCTGGCTGCCTGGGCACACTGCAGGCTCATTGCTTCCCTTCACAATGCAAAGCTGTAATATTCATGTTTGAAGATGAGAAAGAATTTGAACTTGTTCTGAAAGAGAAAGATCCAAGTCTTACCCTCGATCTTTTACTGGGTGTATAAGCCTTGGAGTTGCTGAAAATAAGCCTCACATCTTTACATAACTCCATTGGTGACTCATAGTTGCCGGCTTCCAGTGTTTCTCTAACAGTAGCAAAATCCATAGGAGTATCAATAATATCTCTATAATCCTGTTAAGAAAAAGCAAAGTATTACAATTTATCCCCCCCCTTGCCAAGTCTTAATGGGTAGTTTTAATTAGGATGCATTTGATAACCTGTTTAAACCAAATGCTCTCTTTAAATGGACAGGAGAAAGAAGACAGCCGAAGACATTTTGGTCCTTTCTAATCACACACCATACAACTCCCCACAGAGGGACTCAACAGGACTGAGGTTAAAAGTTCACTGGTAGAAAATTGAAGTCATTTTGTAAACAGATTTTCTGAAGTACAGAGCTCAAAACTTCGGTGTCCCAAGGCTTGTATGGCTGACACGCTGTCACGAAGCTAACTGTGATATCAAAGTGTGACTACAAAGCTTTCTGGGTGACTTAACAGCTCCAACTTGATACTAAGCTTCACACCTTCTTTTTTTCCCCATATGAGCTTTAAAATATGAAGTTTGAGTATTTGAACCTAATTAGAGGCTTAGCACATCCCTGCTGTAACCTCAGCAGTTTCTCCTGACAATTTAGGGCAAGTACTGTGAATGAAAACTCCACAGGCTGGAAGAGGACCCTGCTCAAGCCACTGATGTAACTGCTTTTTATTCCTAGGCTGGGGAAGATAGGAAGGAATGAGAAGATTCCATGACAAAAAAAGCCTAAATACCAAAATTAACCAAAAAAATTAAGTTAGGATCATCATAGAACTGTTAGAATAGAATAGAATAGACCTCAGAGATCATTGAGTGCAACCTATCACCCAACACCATCTAATCAACAAAACAATGGCACTAAGTGCCTCATCCAGTCTCCTCTTAAGCACCTCCAGTGATGGTGACTCCAGCACCAACCTGGGCAGCACATTCCAGCAGCCAATCCTCACTGAACTGTAAGGATCATCATAGAATTGTTGAACAAACAGAAGCAGCTACTGAATGCTCAGCAGGTTTGTGACACCAGGGAGCAGTGTTTCATGCCCAAGCCTAGTAAGGTGCTCTCTGTCAGCTTATCTGAGCATCTCAAAGGGCCACTTGTGGTTGGCCATGACATAAAGTTTAAGTTACTTCAAAAACAATGGTGCCAAATGGCTGCAGGGGTGTCAAGACAGAACTTCCTAAAGAGAAGCATTTCTCTAATGAGAATGATAGATTTTCCCCAAGTTAATCACCTGAGTGATATTTTAAAGAAGAACTCAAGATGAGCTAGGAGGAGAGCAGGAAAAAACTTTGCTTTGTAGAATAGAATAGAATAGAATAGAATAGAATAGAATAGAATAGAATAGAATAGAATAGAATAGAATAGAGCAGAGCAGAGCAGAGCAGAGCAGAGCAGGACCAGACCCGACCAGATCAGGTTGGAAGAGACCTTCAAGGTCATCACATCCAACCCATCAACCAATCCAACCCCACCTAAACAACTAAACCATGGCACCAAGCACCCCATCAAGTCTCCTCCTGAACACCTCCAATGATGGTGACTCCACCACCTCCCCAGGCAGCCCATTCCAATGGGCAATCACTCTCTCTGTGTAGGACTTCTTCCTAATATCCAACCTAAACCTCCCCTGGAGCAGCCTGAGACTGTGTCCTCTTGTTCTGGTGCTGGCTGCCTGGGAGAAGAGACCAACCTCTGCCTGGCTACAACCTCCCTTCAGGGAGTTGGAGAGAGCAAGAAGGTCTCCCCTGAGCCTCCTCTCCTCCAGGCTAAGCAGCCCCAGCTCCCTCAGCTTCTCCTCACAGGGCTGTGTTCCAAACCCCTCACCAACTTTGTTGCCCTTCTCTGGACTCGTTCCAGCAAGTCAACCTCCTTCCTAAACTGAGGGGCCCAGAACTGGACACAGGGCTCGAGGTGTGGCCTAACCAGTGCTGAGTACTTAATGGTAGCCTAAAAGGCTACAAGAGATGCAAGGCAGCAAGACTTTTGTGTGAAAGTATTCTGTAGTTCCAGATGGCTGCTCAGGGCTATCTGCACTCCACTGTAATCACTCAGGCAGAAAATGAAAATTGGGAGAGTCATTGTTACTACAGCTCTTGGGTGAGCACCTTTTGTGCATCGAGCACAGATGAGTGATACACAAATTCCTTTTAGCTTTTCTAGTTCTGGAAGGGAAAAGAGAGAAGGGGGAAAAAAAAAAGAAAAGGCTAAAAATTTATCCCTGACAACACTTGTCACAGGCAACGATCAAACACAGCCACTTTTCCCTCAGCAAAGATGGCTCTTCATTTTAAAAGCTGTAATTTACTTAACAACATCAGCATCCCTAAAGATAGAACAATTTGCACGTGCTTGAGAGCAGAGCAGCAGCATTTCTTTCAAAGTTACTTTAAAAAGACAATAAACATCAGCATGAGGTGACAGCCGAGCCCTGCAAACAACAGAGCTGCCTGGAGCTCCCAGCAGAAGAGAGCTGGGGAAAAAAGGGGCAGCACAGCTGGGGAGAAACCCCCACCCACCACACACACCCCCCCCCCACCTAACAGCTGCATTGGAACCAGCCCTCCTGATCGGAGCTACTCACGGGGTACTCCAGGAGATCCACTGGCTGGCGAAACGGTTCAGAGTCCTCACACTGAAAAATGAGGTTGAGCAGCTCCTGGCACTGCTTCTTCCAGGACTGGATGTCGTAGGACTGAGCTCTGTTCCGCAGCCGCCGCTTCGGCTGGTGGTCCTGCAACGACAGCGTGGCCTGGCAGCTGTTAAACAAGTCAGCTGCTTCTGCAAAACCTCACAGAAAGGGTAGCCTGCAGGACTAACCAGCACTGATTAATGGCTTTGGAACACCCAGCAGCACGGACAGAAATGCTTTCACACCGAGCAGCTCGGTGGTCAACAGGTCTCGAAGTTGAAAACTTCCCAAAAGCTGATAAACCATTTATTTAGAATAGACCAGACAAGGTTGGAAGAGACCTTCAAGATCATGGTGTCCAACCCATCAACCAGTCCAACCCACCTACACAACTAACCTATGGCACCAAGCACCCCATCAATGATGATACACAAGAGTACAGGTTCTCAGTTTTACATGCCTTTATTTGGAATCATCAGGCTTGGAAGGGACATCAAGGATCATCCAACCCCCCCTGCCATGGGCAGGGACACCTCACACTACAGTAGGTTGCTCACAGCCACATCCAGCCTGGCATTAAAAACCTCCAGGGATGAGGCTTCCACCGCGTCCTTGGGCAACCTGTGCCAGTCTCTCACCACCCTCATGGGGAACAACTTCTTCCTAACATCCAATCTCAATCGACCCATTGATAGTTGTGCTCCATTCCCCCCAGTCCTATCACTCCCTGACACCCTCAAAAGTCCCTCTCCAGCTTTCTTGTAGCCCCCTTCAGATCCTGGAAGGCCACAATTAGGTCTCCTCAGAGCCTTCTCATCTCCAAACTGAACAACCCCAACTCTCTCAGTCTGTCTCCACAGGAGAGCAGCTCCAGCCCTCTGACCATCTTTGTGGCCCTTCTCTGGACACCTTCCAGCACCTCCAGTTCCTTCTTGTAATAAAGGCTCCAGAACTGGACACAGTGCTCCAGGGGAGGTCTCACCAGATTGGTGTAGAGGGGGAAAATCACCTCCCTTGACCTGCTGGCCACACTTCTCCTGCTGCAGCCCAGGCTCTGCTTGGCTCTCTGGGCTGCAGGTGCTCACTGCTGGCTCATGTTGAGCTTCTCATCCCCCAGCACCCTCAGGTCCTTTTCTTCAGGGCTGCTCTCAAGCAGCCTCTTTAGAAATGCATTTCTGATTGCTTACAGCAGTGCAAATCATTCACAAATACAAACTGAAGCATTTTACCTTTCTCTTTCTAGTGGAAGTTCCTGGCACATTTGTATCTTTCTCTTCTTCCTTTGAGCAAGACAAGGAGCCGCATCAAAAGGTTAAAGAAATACAAGCATGTATGAGTAGGTGAGATCTTTCACAATTGGAACCTTTACACTTCTGTCCTCAGCCCTCTGGCTGCTCCCCTTGTGACCATCAGGTTCAAGAATCACAGAATGGTCTGGGTTGGAAGGGACCTCCAAAGGCCATCTGGTCCAACCCCCCTGCAGTCAGCAGGGACGTCGTCCACTGGATCAGGTTGGTCAGAGCCTTGTTGAGCCTGACCTTGAATATGTCCAGGGATGGGGTCTCACACACCTGTTCCAGTGTTCCACCACTTCTAAGAGCATCCCAAAATTCTAAGCAGCATCTAAATTCCCTAATAACCACTTAAAGCTGTCAGCACTAAAGGAGAAGAGGCTTCATTTTCACCAAGTTTCCTAGCTGATAAAAGGAAATATGTAACATACAGAAAAGTACCTCCCACTCCCTCACAGGGACTGAAAACAGCACTTTTGTATCCAGTAGGAAGCAAACAGTGGTCCTGATTCTCCAGTCTATGAATGCCAACCACTAAAACACAACCACTTACCTCATCAGAGTCAGACAACACTTTCTTCTTCATGGCATTGTATAGTGGAATGATGTCATAGCAACTCTGGTCTCTGTGTAAAAGAGAAACACAGACTATCATTTCTTTTCCATCTACACCTGTGGAGTCAGCTGCATTTGGCCTAGGGAAATGTCTAGGAACCCATTCCTAAATAAAATGCTGTTTGGTGCTGGATGGATACTAAGAGGACTGCAGCAGCAAGAGAAGAATCACAGAACCAATAAGGTTGGAAAAGACCTCAGAGATCATCAAGTCCAACCTATCACCCAACACCTCCTGACTAACTAAACCATGGCTCCAAGTGCCACATCCAGTCCCCTCTTGAACACCTCCAGGGATGGGGACTCCACCACCTCCCTGGGCAGCACATTCCAATGGCCAGTTACTCTTGCTGGGAAGAACTTTCTACCTCACCTTGAGCCTAAACCTCCCCTGGCACAGCTTGAGACTGTGTCCTCTTGTTCTGGTGCTGGTTGCCTGGGAGGAAAGACCAACCCCCACCTGGCTGCAACCTCTCTTCAGGTAGTTCTGGACAGCAATAAGGTCTCCTGAGCCTCCTCTTCTCCAGGCTACACAACCTTAGCAAGAGCTGATTTTCTTCCCCCAAGAAAGCTGTACAACATTATCTGCACTCTGCATAACATAGATCACTAAACAGTGCCCATGCTCTAAAACTGGGAATCAGATAATCATTTTCCATGCATTTATCATTAGCAGTGGAAAAGCTGAATTCCACACCACATCTGAAGGGCTTGAGGGCCACCTAGCTTTGTCAGAGACACCAGGGTGGCTGCAGTGCACAGAAGTGCAATTCAGAACCTCAGCATCCAGGATGGCAGGCATTTGAAATGTAAATGTTTATTTGTGTAAGGGCTAACAAAGCTATTGTTAGTGCCTGCATAATTACATCAGAAATGCAAACAGTGATTTTCAATTCTTGCATAACACAACAAGCTCCTGCACTCCAGAAACCCCCAAAGTTGTTCTGCTGCTGGGGCTACAAACCACCAGAAAAAAAAAAAGGGAGTAAACATTCAGCAGCTCTGCACTGCAATCATAAGCTGCAACACAGGCTGCTGTGAACAGCCTGGGGAGAAGGTGAAAAACCAAACCAGGCAAGCCACATCCTCCCCACCCCCTCTATCTTCTAGGCCCAGCCAGCATGGATTTAGGAAGGGCAGGTCCTGCCTGACCAATCTGATCTCCTTCTATGACCAGGTGACTGCCTGGTGGAAGTGGGGCAGGCTGTGGATGTAGTCTGGCTGGACTTCAGCAAGGTCTTTGACACCGTCCCCCACAGCAAACTCCTGGCCAAGCTGTCAGCCCCTGGCTTGACAGCAGCACTCTGAGCTGGGTTAGGAACTGGCTGCAGGGCCAGGCACAGAGAGTGGTGGTGAATGGTGCCACAGCCAGCTGGCAGCCAGGTACTAGCAGTGCTGGGCCCCATCCTGTTCAATATCTTTATTGATCATCTGGATGAGGGCATTGAGTCCAGCATCAGTAAATGTGCAGATGACACCAAGCTGGGGGCAGGAGTTGATCTGCTGGAGGGTAGAGAGGCTCTGCAGAGGGACCTCAGACAGGCTGGACAGATGGGCAGAGGCCAAGGGCAGGAGATTGAACACATCCAAGTGCCAGGTTCTGCACATTGGCCACAACAACCCCATGCAGTGCTACAGGCTGGGGTCAGAGTGGCTGAGAGCAGCCAGGCAGAAAGGGACCTGGGGGAGCTGGTCAATGGTAGGCTGAACATGAGCCTGCAGTGTGCCCAGGTGGCCAAGAAAGCCAATGGCATCCTGGCCTGCATCAGGAACAGTGTGGCCAGCAGGAGCAGGGAAGTCATTCTGCCCTGTGCTCAGCACTGGTTAGGCCACACCTCAAGCCCTGTGTCCAGTTCTGGGCCTCTCAGTTTAGGAAGGAGGTTGACTTGCTGGAACGAGTCCAGAGAAGGGCAACAAAGCTGGGGAGGGGTCTGGAGCACAGCCCTGTGAGGAGAGGCTGAGGGAACTGGGGTTGCTTAGCCTGGAGAAGAGGAGGCTCAGGGAAGACCTTATTACAGGGAGCTGGTGGAGTCACCATCACTGGAGGTGTTTAGGAAGAGCCTGGATGAGGCACTTGGTGCCATGGTTTAGTTGATCAGATGGTGTTGGGTGATGGGTTGGACTCGATGATCTCAAAGGTCTTTTCCAACTTGGTTAATTCAATTCAATTCTAGTCTAGTCTAGTCTGCTTTTGAAGACAACTTAGATACCTTAGAGAATAAGCCTCAAGAGTCTCAAAAGGATCTAGAAGTTTCACTCTTGTTAGAACCCAAAGGTTTGTCTTAGATGGCCTAAGCCTTTACCCTACAGTTAGAACCCTAAAACAAACAACAAAGCACCTGGGCTTTAGGTGCCTTGCCAGCTCACTTCAGTGAGTTATTAATAGACACAAGCTCCAGGCCATTATTAAATAAGGCTATTGGGTGTGTTGCACTAATTTAGCTAAGCTAATTAAAAGCACACACACTTTGAAAACCCTCAGCTGCTTAATTAATCAGAAAAAACCCATGCAGGACAAAAATATTGAACAAAATCAGGAACAGAGAAGCCCTCTAGATAACATCACTGCTCCTGGAGGTGTAGTTCACAGAAACCTTTGACCTCTGAAGCAGTGAAGGATTTCTCATTCTCCAGCCAGTGGCACAAGTGATAGGCACTGGAGGTACCAAAGATCACAGAAGCATGGAATTGTTGTTAGGGTTGGAAGGGACCTCAAGGAGCAGCCAGTTCCAACCCCCCTGCCATGGGCAGGGACACCTCACACTACAGCAGGTTGCTTACAGCCACATCCAGCCTGGCTGCAAACACCTCCAGGCATGAGGCTTCCACCACCTCCCTGGGCAACCTGTGCCAGGCTCTCACCACCCTCATGGGGAAGAACTTCCTGACACCCAATCTGAATCTCCCCACTTCTAGTTTTGCTTTATTCCCCCCCAGTCTTATCCCTCCCTGACACCCTCAAAGTCCCTTCCCAGCATTCCTGCAGGCCCCCTTCAGATACTGGAATGTATGGAGTCAAAGTCCTGCCTTCCAAATGCATTATGCAGCTGTAATGGTCTTGAGAGCAGCCAAAAGAAAGGACAAGATTCAGTTTAACAAAGAGAAAGTAAATGACTACCAGTGCTGCTATTTCTGCTAGACTGTTGAAGTATCCAGCTGCTTCGACAAGGGGAGAGCAGCTATCACTGTGTACAAGCACATGAAGGCAGTGGACAAATCAGGAAGCTCTTCTTACACACTTGGGATCTGCAGATGTGTCAACTGACTGAGAAACCAAACCATTTTGTCACTGAGCTTTAACACAGCCAACCAGAACACCTGACAGACAACTGCTATTTCTGTCAGCTACAGAGCTCCCCATTTCTGCTCTGCATAGCAAATACTCTTTTTAATCATGGCATGGATTGTAAAGGCCAGAATTAAATGCCCCCAACTCTGTCCACACAGGCAGTCTTTAAACTCACTGTTAGAACTCCTGACTTACCTACAACTACATCTTTCAAGCCATGAAAACATCCAGACCCATTTTGATAAGGCAGCAGGAAGTCTCTTGGAATAAAAAGCCATGCCAGTCTATGCCAATCTATGCACAATGAAACTTCAGCTTGTTTTGCAAACTTTGGAATTCACTGCCAAGACAAACTTAATTCTTCCCTGCCCCAGCAGGCAGACCACAGGCTTGTTCTAGCTGCAGAACTATCACAGAACCACAGAATGTTAGGGGTTGGAAGGGACCTCAGAAGATCGTCCAGTCCAAGCCCCCTGCCAGAGCAGGGTCACCTAGAGCAGGGTCACCTAGAGCAGCTCACACAGCAACACATCCAGGTGGGGTTTGAATATCTCCAGAGAGGGAGAATCCACAACCCCCCTGGGCAGCCTCTTCCAGTGCTCTGTCACCCTCACAGGGAAAAAGAGTTCTTCATGTTTCCATGGAGCTTCCTATGCCTCAACTTCCACCACTACCAAATAGAATAGAATAGAATAGAATAGAATAGACCAGACCAGACCAGACCAGACCAGGTTGGAAGAGACCTTCAAGATCATCGCATCCAACCTATCATCCAACACCACCTAATCAACTAAACCATGCAACCAAGCACTCTGTCAAGTCTCCCCCTGAACACCTCCAGTGATGGTGACTCCACTACCTCCCTGGGCAGCACATTCCAATGGGCAATCACTCTCTCTGTGTAAAACTTCCTCCTGACCTCTAGCCTGAAACTTGTGCTGGCATTGGGCATCCCCCAGCAGAGCCTGGCTCCAGCCTCTGGGCATTCACCCTGCACAGTTTTATAAACATTGATGAGGTCACCTCTCAGTTTCCTCTTCTCCAAGCTACAAAGCCCTCAGCTTCCTCAGTCTCTTCTTGTAAGGAAGATGTTCCACTCCCTCCACCATTTTTGTGGTTCTGTGCTGGACTCTTGACCTGAGGGGCCCAGAACTGGACACAATATTCCAGCTGCAGCCTCAGCAGGGCAGAGCAGAGGGGGAGCTCTGAGAACCTCTCTCGACTTACTGCCCACACTTCAAAACTCATATCTGAGAAGGCTAAATACCTTGGGTAAGAGACAGGAACAACAACAGAGCTAAAAGCAACTCACTTTATGAAGTGTAGGAGGAGATCTGTGACAAACTTGGCAGATTTGACAATAGGGCTTCCAGGTTCATTGAAGGTGCGAGTGTTGTGTTCTATGTATCGGACTTCCCACATCAACGAGGAGAGGCGCCTGCGAAGGAAGGGAGGGAAGAGGGGAGGGGGAGGAGGAAAAAGAAAAGACATATTTCATATCTAGCAGGGAAAAGAGCCTTATCTCCAATTTCCAATGCATCATCTCCTTCACTTGTTGTTTCCTTTTCCGTGATGAGAAACCCTGCACGCTTCGATCCGTTGCTCGGTGTGACCAGCAGAAGGCAGCTTGCTCAGGCTTCCTGCAGTGCTGCACACAAACGGCTTGAAGAACCAATCTGACACTCCTCAGGAAAATTCAGCTGCGATGCTTCAGCTTTTATTGTGCCCTCCTGATCTGCATAATCCACCCTGTCTCACCTCTTAAGTCACAGCTAAGGATAAGCAAAATGGTAGTAATTATTTGAAGGACACGGTTTCCTGTCAGCGATCAGATCTCCTCGCCCAGCTCCGATTTCAGGAGCTATGGAATAGCCACATCAAGAAAGAGGATGCAGAAAGACAAAAACAACTGCACAAAAATCCCATTCAAGTCTAAACAATAATAAAAGACACAACAAGAAGGGAAACTACATTCTGTGCTAGATAAACACTGACAGCCCAGAAGTTACAGAGCTGTACAATCATACTAGCTAAACATCGTGAAGAGAGACGCTGCACAAGTGTTCTGCAGAGCAAAGCAGGGCATCACTTCACACACCAGGAACAGTGTGGCCAGCAGGAGCAGGGAGGTCATTCTGCCCCTCTATTCAGCACTGGGCAGGCCACACCTTGAGCACTGTGTCCAGTTCTGGGCTCCTCAGTTTAGGAAAGACGTTGAGACACTTGAAGGGGTCCAGAGAAGGGCAATGAGGCTGGGGAGAGCACAGCCCTGTGAGGAGAGGCTGAGGGAGCTGGGGTTGCTTAGCCTGGAGAAGAGGAGGCTCAGGGGAGACCACCTTGCTCTCTCCAACTCCCTGAAGGGAGGTTGTAGCCAGGTGGGGGTTGGTCCCTCCTCCCGGGCAATCACCAACAGAACAAGAGGACACAGTCTCAAGCTGTGCCAGGGGAAATTTAGGTTGGAGGTGAGGAGAAAGTTCTTCCCAGAAAGAGTAATTTGCCCTTGGAATGTGCTGCCCAGGGAGGTGGTGGAGTCACCATCACTGGAGGTGTTCAAAAAGAGGCTGGATGAGGCACATAGTGCCATGGTTTAGTTGATGAGATGGTGTTGGGTGACAGGTTGTACTTATCCTAGTATCAGTCAGGGTTGGAAGGGACCACAAGGATCATCTAGTTCCAACCCCCCTGCCATGGGCAGGGACACCCCACACTACATCAGCCTGGCCAGAGCCTCAGCCAGCCTGGGCTTAAACACCTCCAGGGACAGGGCCCCAACCCCCTCCCTGGACAACCCATTCCAGGGCTTCACCACTCTCATGGGGAAGAACTTCCTCCTCACCTCCAGCTTCATTCCATTCCCCCTAGTCCTATCACTACCTGAGATCCTGAGCAGTCCTTCCCCAGCCCTCCTGTAGCCCCCTTCAGATACTGGAA
Source organism: Melanerpes aurifrons (assembly GCA_011125475.1). Taxonomy (NCBI): domain Eukaryota; kingdom Metazoa; phylum Chordata; class Aves; order Piciformes; family Picidae; genus Melanerpes; species Melanerpes aurifrons. The sequence continues at coordinate 3,224,927 of WWNC01000060.1, forward strand.
GGCCACAATGAGGTCACCTGGGAGCCTTCTCTTCTCCAGACTGAACAGCCCCAACTCCTTCAGTCTGTCCTCACAGCAGAGCAGCTCCAGCCCTCTGCTCATCCTCATGGCCCTTCTCTGGACACCTTCCAGCACCTCCACATCCCTCTTGTAATAGGGGCTCCAGAACTGGAGGCAGTACTCCAGGTGGGGTCTCCCCAGAGCTGAGTAGAGGGGGAGATCTCTGAGGGCTTTCCCAACCTTACTGATTCTCTGATTCTATGTTCAGCCCAGCATAATGCTTATGGGGCCAGCATTAATGCCAGTACTGGCTGGGGAACCAATTCTAGTTTTTTCCCTGTTTAGACCTGCATTTTTCAAGCCATAGAGGCAGGCTGAGACTCCTGGTTCAGAAGAGCAAAAAAAAAGTACTCATGTTTTAAGGAAAGCTTTGTGAAAAGCTCCCAGAAGCACAGGTTGCTTGTTACCTAAGCAGGCCTTGGCAATGCTACAAACTAGTAACACCTGATGCACTGAAGAAGACATCCTGGCTGCCAGTAGGAACTGCTCACTCTTCTGGCAGGAGAAACAAAGTCCAGCAAGAAGTCTTTGCAGGCCCTGATTGCAAAGCAGCAGGTTAGAGAAGGGAAAGCTGGATGTCTTAGTTTAAAGAGTGGACAGAAGTAATTTTACTCCCAAAGGAAGGACAATAAAGAGGATCTTGCTGAACTGGAGAGAAATACAGAAATGTATGGAAGAATGCACAGGAAAATACAGAAGACATGAATCCTTATCACCTAATACACATGCAGGACACATGACAACCCCCAAACCTTCCCCCAACCAGACTGAATCACAAGTCCCAGTGTTCCATTTCTCCCACCCCACCATGCCTCCCTTCCATCAGGCCCAAATAGGGCAAAATTGCACAGGACAAAATCATAGAATCACAGAATTGTTAGAGTTGGAAGGGAACTCCAGGATCAGCCAGATCCAGCCCTGCTGCCATGGCCAGGGATGCCTCATGCTGCATCAGGTTGCTCGCAGCCACATCCAGCCTGGCCTGAAAAACTTCCAGGGATGAGGCTGCCACCACCTCCCTGGGCAACCTGTGCCAGGCTCTCACCACCCTCATGGGGAACAACTTCTTCCTCACATCCAATCTGGATCTACACATTTCTATTTTGTTTCCATTCCCCCCAGTCCTGTCACTCCCTGACACCCTCAAAAGTTCCTCCCTGGCTTTCTTGTAACCCCCTTAAGATACTGGAAGGTTGAACAACCCCAACTCCCTCAGTCTTAAATGCCTCTTCCCTGGAGGTTTTGAAGACCAGGTTGGATGTGGCTGTGAGCAACCTGATCTAGTGTGAGGTGTCCCTGCCCATGGCATGGGGGTTGGAACCAGAAGATCCTTGAGGTCCCTTCCAACCCTAACAATTCTCTGATTCTAAATGCAAAGGTCTAACACCAAAAGCCAGAGTGAAAGGCTCTCAGTCAGTTTTAAAACACATTAATCCAAACAAACACACCAATGTTTGCACAATGGCATAATTGTCTATAAGCATCTGATTTCTTGGACTTGGCCTCAGCAGCAGCTTGTAGCAAGCCCTTCCAACATCTGTTCATACTCTGCTGTGTATCAGATCCAGACTGCAGAGCCCCAGATGTGACTGTCTCCAGAATGAAGTGGGGAGAAGCTGAACAGAGTTGGTTGGGTTTCAATACAGTGTAAAGCACATCTCCCTCTACATTTAGCCTAAGCTCTTGCTTCTGAACTCCTGGCACTTTTCTCTCAGTGACAACACTGTAGATGAAGCCCACCTGGATCAGACTAATCAGCTCTGGAGGTTTTTAAGGCCAGGCTGGATGTGGCTCTGAGCAATGTGATGTAGTGTGAGGTGTCCCTGCCCACGGCAGGGGGGATGGAACTGGCTGATCCTTCCAACCCTAACAATTTTGTGATTCTAGGAAGAAGCTCTCAAAAACTCCAGCTGGCAGTATTTCACAGTGGGAACTGAGACTTGTCTCTAACCTGTAAAATCTGCTTTCCAGTCTTTGTTTAATGGTACTGAGGTCTGTGGGGTATGCCACAACAGTGCAATACATGGGGTAAGCTTGAAGATCCACAGGTGCCACAAATGCAGAGGCAATATCTAGACAGGACAGAAAAAAACAACAGCAATTAAAAACCCCCAAAGTGATATAGATATAGATATATATATCTCACAAGAGCCCCTGCGTGGTTTCAAGATTCACCTCCCCACAACATATGCTCTTCCTTCATGTTTGACACACACAGCACCTTCCCCCAAAATAAAAACTACTCCAGATATCCTGAGCAGTTTGTCACCTGAGGAAGTGCTTGCTGAGGTGTCTGCACCACGCTCCTCAGAGGCACAGCAAGCACAGGCAACATGCACACCCCTAAAAGGCAGATTTAAATGTAGAGATGGTGTATATCTATAGAGCTGCACTGTGGTGTTTGCTGTGCTGGTTCATTTGGTCATGCCAGTGACCACGAGATAATTGAATTCTCAGTATTTGGAACTGGGCCCCATCCTCTTTAACATCTTTATTGATGATCTGGATGAGGGCATTGAGTCCATCAGCAGTAAATGTGCAGCTGACACCAAGCTGGGGGCAGGAGTTGATCTGCTGGAGGGTAGAGAGGCTCTGCAGAGGGACCTCAGCAGGCTGGACAGATGGGCAGAGGCCAAGGGCAGGAGATTGAACACATCCAAGTGCCAGGTTCTGCACATTGGCCACAACAACCCCATGCAGTGCTACAGGCTGGGGTCAGAGTGGCTGGAGAGCAGCCAGGCAGAGAGGAACCTGGGGGTGCTGGTTGATGGCAAGCTGAACATGAGCCTGCAGTGTGCCCAGGCAACCAAGAGGGCCAATGGCATCCTGGCCTGCATCAGGAACAGTGTGGCCAGCAGGAGCAGGGAGGTCATTCTGCCCCTGGACACTGCACTGCTTAGGCCACACCTCGAGTCCTGTGTCCAGTTCTGGGCTCCTCAGTTTAGGAAGGAGGTTGACTTGCTGGAATGAGTCCAGAGAAGGGCAACAAAGTTGGTGAGGGGTTTGGAACACAGCCCTGTGAGGAGAGGCTGAGGGAGCTGGGGTTGCTTAGCCTGGAGAAGAGGAGACTCAGGGGTGACCTTACCACTCTCTACAACTCCCTGAAGGGAGGTTGTAGACAGGCAGAGGTTGGTCTCTTCTCCCAGGCAGCCAGCACCAGAACAAGAGGACACAGTCTCAGGCTGCACCAGGGGAGGTTTAGGCTGGAGGTCAGGAAGAAGTTTTATACAGAGAGTGATTGCCCATTGGAATGGGCTGCCTGGGGAGGTGGTGGAGTCACCATCACTGGAGGTGTTCAGGAGGAGACTTGATGGGGTGCCTGGTGCCATGGGTTAGTTGATTAGGTGGTGTTGGATGATAGGTTGGACAGGATGATCTTGAAGGTCTCTTCCAACCTGGTTTATTCTATTCTATTCTATTTCATTTGGTTTTATAACACACCAAACAATGCCACTCTTGCCATCAAAATGACACAGCACTATTTCAACCTTAGGAAGATAGGTGGGGGAAAAAAACCTCAAAACTCAAAGCAGAAACACCATCTCCTGGCCCGACCTAACAGCAAAGCAGCCTTCCACAACAAATCCACCATAGTGTGAGAAGGCTTCTGAACAATTTGTGCACCTACACAAGAGCTGAGTTTTCATCTCCTTTGCTTAGAAGCCTCATGAATGCTTCCACATATCAAACACTTTGTACCTCAAAGGAAAATGTCACAATACAAACCAAGGAGGACCTTTGAAGTCTCTCTCCAGTCTTTAAAAAGAGCCAACACATGGGTGCTAAGCAGACTGCTCTTCTGAAAGCTGTTTGCTCACTCTTAGGAATGTTCCAGTAGCTGCTGCTTTGCACCACCATGCACCACATAGGCTATAGTTCAACCCCAAACTAAGCAGTCAGCCAATCAACACAATGCAAAGTGTCAAAGCTCTTAGGCCACACAGGGTGAACAACTAAAATTTCCTTTCCTTGCAAATAGGTGGGTGCCATGGACAGTGGCATTGAGTGCACCCTCAGCAAGTTTGCTGATGACACCAAGCTGTGTGGTGCAGCAGACAGGCTGGAGGGAAGGGAGGCCATCCAGAGGGACCTGGACAGGCTGGAGAGGTGGGCACAAGCCAGCCTCAGGAGGTTCAACAAGAGCAAGGGCAGGGTCCTGCATCTGGGTGGAGGCAATCCCAGGCACAAATGCAGGCTGGGCAGGGACTGGCTGGAAAGCAGCCCTGAGGAGAGAGACTTGGGGGTGCTGGAGGAGGAGAAGCTCAATAGGAGCTCTCAGTGTGCACTTGCAGCCCACAAAGCCAATCAGAAAAGCCAATCAGTTCCTGCACTGCAGCAGGAGAAGTGTGGCCAGCAGGGCAAGGGAGGTGATTCTCCCCCTCTGCTCAGCTCTGCTGAGACCCCACCTGGAGTACTGCCTCCAGTTCTGGAGCCCCTATTGCAAGAGGGATCTGGAGGTGCTGGAAGGTGTCCAGAGAAGGGCCAGGAGGATGAGCAGAGGGCTGGAGCTGCTCTGCTGTGAGGACAGACTGAAGGAGTTGGGGCTGTTCAGTCTGGAGAAGAGAAGGCTCTGAGGAGACCTCATTGTGGCCTTCCAGTATCTGAAGGGGGCCTACAGGAAGGCTGGGGAGGGACTGCTCAGGATCTCAGGTAGTGCTAGGATTAGGGGGAATGGAATGAAGCTGGAGGTGGGGAGATTCAGGCTGGAGGGGAGGAGGAAGTTCTTCCCCATGAGAATGGTGAAGCCTTGGAATGGGTTGTGCAGGGAAGTGGTTGAGGCCCCATCCCTGGAGGTGTTTAAGGCCAGGCTGGCTGAGGCTCTGGCCAGGCTGATGTAGTGTGGGCTGTCCCTGCCCGTGGCAGGGTGGTTGGATCCTTGTGGTCCCTTCCAACCCTGAATGACACTATGATACTAAATAATTCCTCACCATTCTGTACCCTGGATTACTGCACTGTATGGGCATTGCCTTTTCTTTTGGAAGCAATGAGAATCTTCTCATGCAGTAGTGTGTCACCAGAGAAACCATCCTGGGACATGCAGGCATCATAAACACTTCGAAGTGAGAGGGTTGGGGCTTTTTTGAAAGCCAAGTGTCTCAAATTGCTTTGGGTACTTACAAAGAGTTACAAAAAAGGTGACAAGCTGCATATTCAATTTATGCCCAGTCACCCCATAGCACAGGCTGCTCCTAACAAAACATACAAGAGGCTCAGGACTCAGCCTGTACTCCACTGATGGATCTCCACCTCAGACACCCATCTTTGATCACGTACATGTGGCAGTGATGTGTTAAATGCTTTAGCAATTAGCTTCTCAGAAGCTGCCTGTAAAGAGTGATTGCTATCCAGCCAAACAGCAAGTAGCTTGTCAGAAGTTCCTTAGTTACTTTTTTCCTCCACACTTTCATAGTATCAGTCAGGGTTGGAAGGGACCACAAGGATCATCCAGTTCCAACCCCCCTGCCATGGGCAGGGACACCCCACACTAGATCAGGCTGGCCAGAGCCTCATCCAGCCTGGTCTTTGCACACAACCCAGACAATATTGAGGAGGAAAAGCAACCCAAAAAGGCAAACACACATCAGCATCCATACTCTAAGGAAGCTGATAACATTTTCCCCCTGTCTGCCTCTAACTAATATTGTGTTCCTCACATAGTTTGACATTTTAAATTCAATAGGAGAATCTTGTAGCTAAACCAAAAAACCCAAACCCCTAGGAACTTGGTTTTGGCATGTAAAACCTAAGCCCCTAGCACCTGTCAAATTATCTACTAAAAAGCAAGAGTCCCCCTTGAAAACAGGAGCCAAAGGAGGTGCTAAGCGTAGCCACTGTAGGAGCATGCTGTGAGAAAGCTTTGCTCTCAAGAGGTGCAAGTTGTATCCTATCCCATTCGTTTTGGTAGGTTCAGAAGCACACATGAGCATGGACTGAAAACCACAGGACAAACCCAAGCCCCATATCACTCAGGATTTACCCAGGGTCATGAGCTGGTTTATCCCTGCAATAACTCTGTCGCACTCCTCGTCTCGGGTTCTGGAGCCCCACTCTCCGTCCAGAGGCTTGTAGAGCAGCGTCCTACGTTCATCATCTGTCAAAGGAACACTGGTTCCCAGTTCTTCTGGAAATACAGCTAGAAGGCAACATGAAAGCTAAATAAAGCAGGGATCTCTGTATCTTGGGTAATACACACACCTCCCACTCAGAGGTACTTAACAGCGTTTCACTAAGCAAAACAAATGCATGGGGGCTTGATTTGCTCAGAGGCATTTTAGAACAGGAATAGGATAGGAAAGGAATAGGATAGGAAAGGAATAGGATAGGAAAGGAATAGGATAGAAAAGGAATAGGATAGGAAAGGAATAGGATAGGAAAGGAATAGGATAGGAAAGGAATAGGATAGGAAAGGAATAGGATAGGAAAGGAATAGGATAGGAAAGGAATAGGATAGGAAAGGAATAGGATAGGAAAGGAATAGGATAGGAAAGGAATAGGATAGGAAAGGATAGGGAAAGGATTGGGAAAGGATTGGGAAAGGATTGGGAAAGGATTGGGGGTAGGAATGGGAAAAGGAAAAGGAAAAGGAAAAGGAAAAGGAAAAGGAAAAGGAAAAGGAAAAGGAAAAGGAAAAGGAAAAGGAAAAGGAATAGGGATAGGAAAAGGGATAGGGATAGGAAAAGGGATAGGAATAGGGATAGGAAAAGGGATAGGAATAGGGATAGGAAAAGGGATAGGAATAGGGATAGGAAAAGGGATAGGAAAAGGGACAGGAAAAGGGACAGGAAAAGGGACAGGAAAAGGGACAGGAAAAGGGACAGGAATAGGGATAGGAATAGGGATAGGAACAGAATTAACCAGGTTGGAAAAGACCTTTGAGATCATCAAGTCCAACCTATCACCCAACACCATCTAATCAACTAAACCATAGCACTAAGTGCCCCATCCAGTCTCTTCTAAAACACTTCCAGTGTTGGATGTACCCAAATACCATTTCTGTACATGAAACCTAAGTCCTCACCAGGCAGTCTGGGTACAGGGTAGGAATTCTCCTCTTCTGCTAACTGCAGACTTTTTCAGACCCAGTGAAGACACTCCTTTATCACAGTTCAAAATGTGTGTTTTGGTTGCTTGGGTTTTGTTTTCAACCCAAAAGTCTTTGTAAGAACTTATTTTGGTAAGAAATGGCCAAAGACTTTCAGATGGAGTTTAGGAGAATGACTTTGCTGTTGACATTAAAAGGTTCTCCATCCAGGGAGTGGTGCACAGCTTTGTGAGGTCAAGTGCCAAGAACAGAGCTCCTAAGCAAGCCAATTTGAGCATTCTTAAAGACCAGCCCAATTTGATAATCAATAATGTAACAGCAGCAGATTTGCAGAGGATGATGAAAAGAGCTCCTCTAAAACACATCTATTGTTTTCAAGGAAGGTGTTAATAAAAGCAGGATTTGTGGCTACAAAATCCATCAGCCTCAGCTTAGGTCATCTGCCTATTTTAGTTAATGATGATGTTATCACTCTAACTTTGGTATGCTATTTAGGGTAAAGAGGGGCCCAGTAAGGATGGGCTGAAGTGAGAGCTCAAGTTGAAATCAACAGATTTTGACTTAAAAGAATTCACACTGATGGCTGCTCCTGGGGGGCAGAGAAGGGCCAGGAGGATGAGCAGAGGGCTGGAGCTGCTCTGCTGTGAGGACAGACTGAAGGAGTTGGGGCTGTTCAGTCTGGAGAAGAGAAGGCTCCCAGCTGACCTCATTGTGGCCTTCCAGGATCTGAAGGGGGCTACAGGAAGGCTGGGGAGGGACTGCTCAGGATCTCAGGGAGTGATAGGACTAGGGGGAATGGAATGAAGCTGGAGGTGGGGAGATTGAGGCTGGAGGGGAGGAGGAAGTTCTTCCCCATGAGAGTGGTGAAGCCCTGGAATGGGTTGTCCAGGGAGGGGGTTGGGGCCCTGTCCCTGGAGGTGTTTAAGGCCAGGCTGGCTGAGGCTGTGGCCAGGCTGATGTAGTGTGGGGTGTCCCTGCCCATGGCAGGGGGGTTGGAACTAGCTGATCCTTGTGGTCCCTTCCAACCCTGACTGATACTGTGAATATTATCCAATGTCTCCTAAAGCACAAGGGGAGAGAGCTGATCCTGCTTCATTTTTTAACCATGCCATTATTAAATCTTGAACACAGCAACTCCAGCGAGGAAGGAAAAACTACTGCACTCTTGTGTGTGAGCAGTGCCCACTCTGCAAGGAGGCTACCAGCCTCATGTGCTGGGCCAGACAGGGAGCAAGTCCTGCTCTTACCCAATTGGGTGATCCTGCTCTGGCAGTGGGCTTGGACTCAGTGATCCCTGGAGATCTCTTCCAGCCCCCTAACAGTCTGTGATTCTGTGCTCTCACAGACACATGGGCTGCTTAGCCTAGAGAAGAGGAGGCTCAGGGGAGACCTTATTGCTCTCTACAACTACCTGAAGGGAGGTTGTAGCCAGGTGGGGGTTGGTCTCTTCTCCCAGGCAACCAGCACCAGAACAAGAGGACACAGACTCGAGCAGCACCAAGGGAAGTTTAGGCTGGATATGAGGAAGAATTTCTTCCCAGAAAGAGAGATTGGCCATTGGAATGTGCTGCCCAGGGAGGTGGTGGAGTCACCATCACTGGAGGTGTTTAGGAAGAGCCTGGATGAGGCACTTGGTGCCATGGTTTAGTTGATTAGATGGTGTTGGGTGATAGGTTGGACTTGATGATCCTTGATGTCTTTTCCAACCTGGTTAATTCTGCTTTGTTCTGTTCTATCTTGCATGCACTGAATGTCTGAGGACACGCTGCCAGGTCTTGGAGAAGCCAGCTTCCTCAAAACTGACACAGGCCACAGGTTTAGCTTTGCCCCTCACTTTTTGCAAGCTTGGGGAACATTTCTACTTCCAACATACACTTCAGCTTGTACAAGTATGGCTGCACAGGCTGTCACAGTTCAGTTCTCTTGATCTGCTCTCAGTTTAGCAATTATGTTAAGGATGGTCTTGCATGGTTTAGTTGGTTGGGTGGTGTTGGATGATAGGTTGGACTTGATGATCTTGAAGGTCTCTTCCAACCTGGTCTATTCTATTCTATTCACATCCTTTCCAGTGCTTTGTGGGCCTTCCCCTCACTCCCCAAGAGAAACAGGATTGTTAAGGTATAATCATACAATTTTTTCCCCCCTTCTTTAAATAAATTCTTAAAGCAAATTGTATTATTGGTGTACCATACCATTACTTGGTATCAGCTCCATGTCCCAAGGGCTCATCTTCTCAGTATCACCATTGTCCCAGCTTGAAGAAAAAGAATCACATGGGAATTATCTACTAATATTGCTTCAAGAAGGCAATCATCCAATATTTGTCACATAACTTATTTATAGAGGATTATGACACACTGCTACAGGGAGATGCATGGCTGCATTGAGTGGGAGCAAGCTGTTCAGTCAGGGCTTCAAGTGAGATAATTGAACTAAGAGATTGAAGGTAAATTTGCTAACCAGACATTGTAGCACTGAAACAAGCTGTCAGGATAATCAGGCTGAAGAGGCTCCTGGCTTTCAATTGTTCCAAACCACCAAGCGTCATCTATCACTGACCTGAATCGATCACCTAGGTAAGAACAAAACAATTCCATCAATACAAGGCAACTCCTTCCAAGAAAAGCACTTGAGATAACTTTGGCTTGATCTTGACTAGAGAAATCTTTCTGAACACTTGCAGCACCCACAGGCAAATATGAATCACACTCAGTTATAAAAACAAACAGAGAAGCTTGAATTATTTCTGAAGGCTGCTTGTTACACCAAAGGGAAGTCACTATGGCATAAGAAATAGTGATGAGTTGCAAATCTGTCAGAGAGAAGAGAGAAGAGAGAAGAGAGAAGAGAGAAGAGAGAAGAGAGAAGAGAGAAGAGAGAAGAGAGAAGAGAGAGAGAGAGAGAGTAGAGAGAGAGAAGAGAGAAGAGAGAGAAGAGAGAGAGAAGAGAGAAGAGAGAAGAGAGAAGAGAGAAGAGAGAAGAGAGAAGAGAGAAGAGAGAAGAGAGAAGAGAGAAGAGAGAAGAGAGAAGAGAGAAGAGAGAAGAGAAGGTTGGAAGAGACCTCTGAGATCATCGTGTCCAACCTATCATCCAACACCACCTAAACAACTAACCCATGGCACCAAGCACCCCATCAAGTCTCCTGAACACCTCCAGTGATGGTGACTCCAACCACCTCCCCAGGCAGCCCATTCCAATGGGCAATCACTCTCTCTGTAGAGAACTTCCTCCTAACCTGCAGCCTAAACCTTCCCTGGCACAGCCTGAGACTGTGTCCTCTTGTTCTGGTTCTGGCTGCCTGGGAGAAGAGACCAACCTCTGCCTGTCTACAACCTCCCTTCAGGGAGTTGTAGACATCAATAAGGTCACCCCTGAGCCTCCTCCTCTCCAGGCTAAGCAACCCCAGCTCCCTCAGCCTCTCCTCACAGGGCTGTGTTCCAAACCCCTCACCAACTTTGTTGCCCTTCTCTGGACACCTTCCAGCAAGTCAACCTCCTTCCTAAACTGAGGGGCCCAGAACTGGACACAGGACTCGAGGTGTGGCCTAAGCAGTGCAGTGTCCAGGGGCAGAATGACCTCCCTGCTCCTGCTGGCCACACTCTTCCTGATGCAGGCCAGGATGCCATTGGCCCTCCTGGCTGCCTGGGCACACTGCAGGCTCATGTTCAGCCTACCATTGACCGGCTTTTATATATAGCTTATATATAAATTCATCTCTTAATTACAGCTAAGAGATAAGGCATTTTAATGCTACAATTTTGAAGTCCAATCTCCATGCAACAAACACTACAGGCTCACTTAAAGTAACTGAGCACTGTGACACACTTGTACAGGGAATAGCTAATGTGCTTGCTGAGCTGCTCCTCATTTGTTTCTAAAGTGCTACTGAAATGGAACTCAGAGGTTTATTCTCTTTACATGTGTGAATGAATGTATTACACAGCATCAGAAAGCCCAACAAGTTCTGTAACACAGACTATAGAAACAGTTTTGAGTGAAGTATTTGCAGTTTGCTCAAGCCAAGACATGTAATTTAAACTTGAGATGCCAAGAGCTGCACGTTGTTTTTGCAGGACCTCACTGTACACACACTGCTGCAGGGAGAAGGGCAGTGAGGCTGGGGAGAGGCCTAGAGCACAGCCCTGTGAGGAGAGGCTGAGGGAGCTGGGGTTGCTTAGCCTGGAGAAGAGGAGGCTCAGGGGAGACCTTCTTGCTCTCTCCAACTACCTGAAGGGAGATTGTAGCCAGGTGGGGGTTGGTCTCTTCTCCCAGGCAGCCAGCACCAGAACAAGGGGACACAGTCTCCAGCTGCACCAGGGGAAGTTTAGGCTGGAGGTGAGGAGAAAGTTCTTCACAGAAAGAGTTGGTGGTCACTGGAATGTGCTGCCCAGGGAGGTGGTGGAGTCACCATCCCTGGAGGTGTTGAAAAAGGGATTGGATGTGGCACTTGAAGCCATGGTTTAGTAGTCATGAGTTGTTGGGTGATAGGTTGGACTTGATGATCTCTGAGGTCTTTTCCAACCTTATTGATTCAATGATTCTAATGCTGCTTCTCTCCCAGTACATCCCCACACTGACCAAATGTTTGCTGGAGTTGTCTGAATGAATAGGAATATATTCATAGAATCATCAGGATTGAAAGGGACCTCAAGGATCATCGAGTTCCAACCCCCCTGCCATAAGCAGGGACACCTCACACCAGATCAGGCTGCCCAGAGCCTTGTCCACCCTGGTCTTAAACACCTCCAGGGATGACGCCCCAACCACCTCCCTGGACAACCCATTCCAGGGCTTCAGGGCATCCACAACCTCCCTGGGCAGGAGTCCTATCTCTCCCGCATAGAATCAGACAATTGTCAGGGTTGGAAGGGACTTCAAGGTGCAGCCAGTTCCAACCCCCCTGCCATGGGCAGGGACACCTCACACTAGAGCAGGTTGCTCAGAGCCACATCCAGTCTGGCCTTCAAAACCTCCAGGGATGAGGCTTCCACCATCTCCCTGGGCAGCCTGTTCATTCTCAAAAATGTTCTGCTTGCCTTAATGCATTAATATATAGATATAGATATAGATATATATATTTATACACACACACACACATTTAATGGACTGCAAGTAATTCTAGGGCAACTACAAAGCCTCCATTAATAGTTCTCATTGTGCTGAATGCCACAGAACCAAGGGTACCAGAAATATCTGAAATGCAAGATCAAAAATGTAACCAAGGGTTGATGCTTTGTTTGAAAGGGAGTAAATGACTCTGAAGAGTCCTTGAAGCACAGTTTCCCAATATGGCATGCCCTGGTGCAGTGAGCAGTTCTAGAAAGAAATGTGTGGGTACAACTGTGAGTGCCTTGGTGGGGCTGCAGATTAAGCAGATCAAAACCACTTCAAGGAAGAGTATAATGGGAGCTGCTTCCAATTGCTCAAGAGCCAAAGCATTCCTCACATCCAGCCTGAATCTCCCCACCTCCAGGCTTCATTCCATTCCAGTTTAGGAGAGGCCAGCATTCAGAAAACAGCAAATACAGAGTAAGGTGGCAGCATATTTGAAGGCTGGAGGTGAGGAGGAAGTTCTTCCCCATGAGAGTGGTGAAGCCCTGGAGTGGGTTGTCCAGGGAGGTGGTTGACGCCCTGTCCCTGGAGGTGTTTAAGGCCAGGCTGGCTGAGGCTCTGGCCAGGCTGATGTAGTGTGGGGTGTCCCTGCCCCTGGCAGGGGGGTTGGAACTAGATGATCCCTGTGGTCCCTTCCAACCCTGACTGATACTATGAAATGTGTTGATTCAGTTGTTGCTGCACAGGCCATCAGCTACCCCATCACGTTCTGGCACTGAAGTTGCCCGTTCTCCTCTATGATGCTTTGCCTGAAGGGGCAAGAAATGCTGGCAAGGCAGCTGTGTGCTTTTTAGCCAAGAATAAACTGTAGGAATGTATTTGGGAATTTAAGGTGGGGGTCAGGCTCTTCCCCAGGCAACTTGTGAGAAGATGAGAAGCCATGGCCTGAAGCTGCCCCAGGGGAGGTTTAGGTTGGATGTTGGGAAGCACTTCCTGATGGAAAGAGGAATTAGACACTGGAATGGACTGCCCAGGTCTGGAGATTTTTAAGGCCAGGCTGGATGTGGCTCTGAGCAACCTGATCTGGTGTGAGGTGTCCCTGCCCATGGGCAGGGGAGTTGATGTGGCACTTAGTGCCAGTGTGAGGGTTGGGTGTGGCACTTAGTGCCATGGTCTGGGCGATGTGGTGCTGTTAGGTCACAGGCTGGACTTGATGAGCTCAGAGGTCTGTTGTAGAATCAATGATTCTGTGATCCTGTGAACACTGACCTTTTTTGGTAATAAAACAATAAGAAGGCTATCAATATTTCACCTTCAGAGCATGATGCTCTGAGCAACCTGCTCTAGTGGGAGGCGTCCCTGCCCATAGCAGGGGGGTTGGAACTAGATGAGCCTTGAGGTCCCTTCCAACCCTAACAACAATTCCATGATTCTATGCCACTTCACAGAATATATTGAGATACTGGAAAGGATTTAACAGTGCCTGTAGATCTGTAAACATGGTATCATGCAGTGTTCTATCTTAGGAGAATAGAGTTCATTGTGAACTCTGAGGAATCAGTAATGCTTGACCTCTTGAAGCTACAGGGACAATCTAAGGCTGCTCTTCTGAGTGAGAACAGGTATTGCCTGACATTCTGAAAACAACCAGCACCTCAGAGGATCCTTTTGTCATAATGCAGCTTTCCCTCCTCCTAGTTATAAAGGTGATCTTTAGTATCATGAAGAAAAGATGGCCAGGAAATAGATCGGACTGGAGAACACTACGGGCTGGGGTCAGAGTGGCTGGAGAGCGGCCAGGCAGAGAGGGACCTGGGGGTGCTGGTCGATGGTAGGCTGAACATGAGCCTGCAGTGTGCCCAGGCAGCCAGGAGGGTCAATGGCATCCTGGCCTGCATCAGGAACAGTGTGGCCAGCAGGAGCAGGGAGGTCATTCTGCCCCTGGACACTGCACTGCTTAGGCCACACCTCGAGTCCTGTGTCCAGTTCTGGGCCCCTCAGTTTAGGAAGGAGGTTGACTTACTGGAACAAGTCCAGAGAAGGGCAACAAAGTTGGTGAGGGGCTGAGGGAGCTGGGGCTGCTTAGCCTGGAGAGGAGGAGACTCAGGGGTGACCTTATTGCTGTCTACAACTACCTGAAGGGAGGTTGTAGCCAGGCAGAGGTTGGTCTCTTCTCTCCCAGGCAACCAGCACCAGAACAAGAGGACACAGTCTCAGGCTGCGCCAGGGGAGGTTTAGGCTGGAGGTTAGGAGGAAGTTCTACACAGAGAGAGTGATTGCCCATTGGAATGGGCTGCCTGGGGAGGTGGTGGAGTCACCATCCCTGGAGGTGTTCAGGAGGAGACTTGATGGGGTGCCTGGTGCCATGGGTTAGTTGTTTAGGTGGTGTTGGATGATAGGTTGGACAGGATGATCTTGAAGGTCTCTTCCAACCTGGTTTATTCTATCCTATTCTAACATGTCTGTCATGGGCATTCTCCCAGCTAAGCATGGGCAAAGTAAAACCAATTACAACTGTATACACTTCAGTGAAACTAAACCATATGAGTTTAGAACAGAATCCAAACAAGTGAAGAGATGGGAAGAGGATTCTCTTTGTACAACCCAGAGATCACAAATTTCACATGGTGAAGAAAGTGCTTTCGTATTTCCTGCAGAAATCTCAGAAAGTTATAGGAAAAGAAAAGAAATTAAATAACAAGAACTTCTAGAATAGAATAGAATAGAACAGAACAGAATAGAACAGAACAGAACAGAACAGAATAGAATAGAATAGAACAGAACAGAATAGAACAGAACAGAATAGAACAGAACAGATTGGAAGAGACCTTCAAGATCATCGAGTCCAACCTATCATCCAACACCACCCAATCAACTAAACCATGCAACCAAGCACCCTGTCAAGTCTCCAATGCAGGTGTAAGAAGGCCTTCAGTCCAAAAGAGAAAGAGAAAGACTAGCTACAATGATTAGGGTACAAGCTAAAGTAAATGAGGATGGTGAGAACACTGAAACAGGTTGCCTAGGGAGGTCATGGTTGGAAGAGGCCTTTGAGCAACCTGGTCTAGTGGCAAGGGGGTTGGAACCAGATCTTCAAGGCCCCTCCCAAGCAAAACCATTCTATGAATAAGTTATCAGTTACCAAGAAACTTCAATAGTTCAAGGCAGAATTCTTAATTGCTGCCACAACTGGGATTTAATTTTCTTTGCACCTTTGCAGATGACCTGCAGTGTTTTGTTTGCCTTGCTGTAGCTTCAGTCAAGGACAAAGTAGGACTCCACATCCACATATGGATAGAGCTTATTCCTCCATTTCAGCACAGTGTTAGGATTTATTTACCACAGCCTACTTTTTAGCAAGCTCTCATGAAAGGAAGCAGAGGCTTAGAAATGACAAACAAGCAAACCCCACTCCAAAACACCCCCTCTAGACAACTCACCTATATTCCATCGCCTGTGTTTTGCATCATCAAACTGCTGCCTCAAAACTAGGAAATCTATGACATCTGGCATGTCATGGTACCTAACCACAACAGAACAGACAACTATTAAGCAATGAAACAGCACAAGCATAAAGTACCTGTATCACAAATTCACACTTTGCATTCAGTTACTTCAAAGGCAAAAGCTCAAGCCACAACACTGAGGGTATCTTTTCACTTTCAACCTGTGAGGGTTTAAGCCTTAACTGGGAGTTGAGAGCTCAGATGAGAGCAAGGCTGAGATTCTCTCCCCACTCCCCACTCCTCCCTCCCAGCAGAGAGGGGAAGAAAAAGGAAGGAGCAAGTCCACCAAACAATAATTTGGAGAGAAGTAGAAGTAGAGGGGTAAAGAGTTTTCTTTAAACAATATATATGTAACAATAACAGGTAAGGTTTACAAGGGCAAGGAACAAGGATGGATTGCAGGGGGACAAAAAAGAATAATACAAAACCAGTCTCTCTCTGAAGAGGCACAGAGGCAGCAGGGAAAAGGATCAGGCCCGACCATGTGGCAGAGGAGCAGGAAAGCAGCTGCAGTAGCTCTCATCCAGGGGAGGCAGGAGCCAAAAGGAGAGCTAGTAGCTGCAATGCCCTGCTTTTTATACCCTAGCTGGGCAGGGAGGGGGGAGTGGAACAGACTCAGCTTCCCAGGGGGAAAACGCCCTGCAGGGAGGGCAAAGCACCCACCAGCCCTCCCCCCTGCTTTGCTTTTTGATGTCAGAATGGGCATTAATCCACCACACAACCTCACTCCCCCACAAGAAAGCCCTCACTCTGAATACAATATTGCTTTCCTTACTTCATGGTGAATGATCCTCCAGTCAGTTTACCCGTGTCAGGGTCAAGGAAAGCTAGTTTCAGGCAGCAGAGAGTAGGCAATCCCACCTCGTACTTTATCCCAACTATTTTCATCAGCTCTTGCTCCTGGAATAAAGACAACGCCATGCACCACCACTGAGGTTAGTTAAGAGGACTATAACAACTTCCTGAGCTAGGCAAACACTAATACACTGTAAAGACAGCAAGAGTTCTGCCAGAACATGTCGAAATCGAGCCTCTGAAATGCAGCCTCCCAAAACAAGCTGCTATTTCACCACCTGGCTTCCCTGAGAAACATTCAGCTCTGAAGCGTAACCACCTCATCTGCTCAAGCAGATGCGTGAAGGAGTGCGGCTGGAGGTCTGACTTCAGCTGATCAAGTTCACTTTCTCTCCTTAAATCATGAAGAGCACAACATTAGAAACATCTGTCTGGAGAACCCTCTTTCAGCTTGTTTCCAAGAGACACAGGCAAGGACAGAAGAGCAAGCCTACCCGTAATTCCATCTTATGCCAGGGCTGTTTCTTGGGGTTAATGCTATAGATTTTGTTCTTCTTAGCCATTACAACGTAGGCTTCGTGGCCTTGTCGGAAGTAGTACACCTGCAAGTGAAAAGGGACAGTCACTTAACAGAGGCAGTTACACTTTAAAGCTTAAAGTGTAAATAAGAATTAGATCACAGGGTGTTAGGGGTTGGAAGGGACCACTGGAGATCTTCCAGATCAACCACCTTGTTGGTTGGGTGGTGTTGGATGATAGGTTGGACACGATGATCTTGAAGGTCTCTTCCAACCTGGTTTACTCCATTCCATTCCATTCCATTCCATTCCATTCCATTCCATTCCATTCCATTCCATTCCATTCCATTCCATTCCATTCCATTCCACCCCCCCTGCCAGAGCAGGGTTGTACAGGTCACACAGGAATGCATCCAGGCCGGTCTTGAAAGTCTCCAGAGCAGGAGACTCCACAACCTCTCTGGGCAGCCTGCTCCAAGTGCTCTCTGACCCTCACAGTTAAGTTCTTCCTCATGTTGAGGTGGAACTTCCTGTGCTGCAGTTTCCATCCACTGCCCTTGTCTTATCCCAGGGCACAAGTGTCATAGTAGTATCATAGTATCAGTCCATAGTAGTATCATAGTATCAGTCAGGGTTGGAAGGGACCACAAGGATCATCTAGTTCCAACCCCCCTGCCATGGGCAGGGACACCCCACACTACATCAGCCTGGCCAGAGCCTCAGCCAGCCTGGGCTTAAACACCTCCAGGGACAGGGCCCCAACCACCTTCCCTGGTCAGGAAGGAAGGGACAGCCTCTGCTCACTCCAGTATCTGAAGGGGGCTACAGGAAGGCTGGGGAAGGACTTCTCAGGATCTCAGGCAGTGATAGGACTAGGGGAATGGAATGAAGGTGGAGGTGGGGAGATTCAGGCTGGAGGGAGGAGGAAGTTCTTCCCCATGAGAGTGGTGAAGCCCTGGAATGGGTTGTCCAGGGAGGTGGTTGAGGCCCTGTCCCTTCAGGTGTTTAAGCCCAGGCTGGCTGAGGCTCTGGCCAGCCTGATCTAGTGTGGGGTGTCCCTGCCCATGGCAGGGGGGTTGGAACTGGATGATCCTGTGGTCCCTTCCAACCCTGACTGATACTATGATGCTATGATTATTAGTAGGGACAGCCTCTAGGTGAAAATCAAGTACCACTAAATCCAATGACAATAACAAATCCCACTAACCTACCCAGTTATTGGTAAGGGCAGCCCTAAGGTGACAATCAAGTATCACTAAATTCACTGCCTGGCTAATCCTAGCTTTTTGAACAAGAACTAGAATGCAGAAGGCAAATTACAATACAATACAATACAATAAACCAGGCTGGAAGAGACCTTCAAGATCATCACATCCAACCTATCATCCAACACCACCTAATCAACTAACCCATGGCACCAAGCACCCTGTCAAGTCTCCTCCTGAACACCTCCAGTGACGGCGACTCCACCACCTCCCCAGGCAGCCCATTCCAATGGGCAATCACTCTCTCCGTGTAAAACTTCCTCCTGACCTCCAGCCTGAACTTCCCCTGGTGCAGCCTGAGACTGTGTCCTCTTGTTCTGGTGCTGGCTGCCTGGGAGAAGAGACCAACCTCTGCCTGTTTACAACCCCCCTCCAGGTAGTTGTAGAGAGTAATGAGGTCACCCCTGAGTCTCCTCCCCTCCAGGCTAAGCAGCCCCAGCTCCCTCAGTCTCTCCTCACAGGGCTGTGTTCCAAGCCCCTCATCAACTTCGTTGCCCTTCTCTGGACTCGTTCCAGCAAGTCAACCTCCTTCCTAAACTGAGGGGCCCAGAACTGGACACAGTACTCGAGGTGTGGCCTAACCAGTGCAGTGTCCAGGGGCAGAATGACCTCCCTGCTCCTGCTGGCCACACTGTTCTTAATGCAGGCCAGGATGCCATTGGCCCTCTTGGCTGCCTGGGCACACTGCAGGCTCATGTTCAGCCTACCATCAACCAGCACTCCCAGGTCCCTCTCTGCCTGGCTGCTCTCCAGCCACTCTGACCCCAGCCTGTAGCACTGCATGGGGTTGTTGTGGCCAATGTGCAGAACCCGGCACTTGGATGCATTAAATTTCATGCCGTTGGACTCTGCCCATCTGTCCAGCCTGTCGAGGTCTCTCTGCAAAGCCTCTCTACCCTCTAGCAGATCAACTCCTGTCCCCAGCTTGGTGTCATCTGCAAATTTACTGATGATAGACTCAATGCCCTCATCCAGATCATCAACAAAGATGTTAAAGAGGATGGGGCCCAGCACTGATCCCTGGGGGACTCCACTACTGACTGGCCGCCAGCCAGATGTGACACCATTCACCACCACTCTCTGGGTTCGGCCATCCAGCCAGTTCCTAACCCAGCTCAGAGTGCTGCTGTCCAAGCCATGGGCTTTCATCATTGTTCTGCCTTAAGATTTGTCCAGGTACATCCACAGGCCTCCCCACATCCACAGGCGGGTCACCTGA
The DNA here is from genome assembly GCA_011125475.1 of Melanerpes aurifrons. Taxonomy (NCBI): domain Eukaryota; kingdom Metazoa; phylum Chordata; class Aves; order Piciformes; family Picidae; genus Melanerpes; species Melanerpes aurifrons. The sequence goes on from WWNC01000060.1 coordinate 3,244,384, forward strand.
TCATAGAAGGAGATCAGGCCAGGAGGACCTGCCCTTCCTAAATCCATGCTGGCTGAGCCTGATCCCTTGGCCATCCTCTAAATTCAGCTGTTTCATCATTGTTCTGCTAAGATTTGGGTGCTTCCACACCACCGAATGAGCAGCCTGACACAGGCATGACCGAGCTGCAAACAGACATTGTGAGTGCTTATTAAAAAGTTTTCAAATCCTTCCCACTATAAATGTCCATGGTTCAGACATCCAGAGCCTGCTCATTTTACTTTGATCCCTGTGTGTACAATACCAAGTGGATGAATGCTTTGTGTAAGATCACTGTAATGAAGAAATAAGCTGAAAACCTTAAAAAAATATATATATATATGTATACATATACCAGGAAGGTAGCTGGAATGCAAAACAAAGGATCCTCAAGGTAATGGGAACAAAGGTCTGATAAACAGCTGCAATCCAAGTACATTGCAGTCCACATTTTCAAATCCACTAAAAGTGCCCCAGACCAGAACTGTGGGACTCCCATCAAGTAGGATGAAGGAACACCAGTTCAAATCTAGGTCAGGGCAATCCCAAGCACCAATATAGGCTGGGCAGGGGACTGGTTTGAGAGCAGCCCTGAAGGAAAGGACCTGGGGGTGCTGGGGGATGAGAAGCTACAACAGGAGCCAGCAGTGAGCACTTGCAGCCCAGAGAGCCAACCAGGGTTGCAGCAAGAGAAGCATAGCCAGCAGGGCAAGGGAGGTGATCCTCCACCTCTACTCTGGTGAGACCACACCTGGAGTACTGTGTCCAGTTCTGGAGTCTCTTTTACAGGAAGGATCTGGAGGTGCTGGAAGGTGTCCAGAGAAGGGCCATGAGGATGAGCAGAGGGCTGGAGCTGCTCTCTTATGAGGACAGACTGAGGGAGCTGGGGTTGTTCAGTCTGGAAAAGAGAAGGCTCCGAGGAGACCTAATTGTGGCCTTCCAGTATCCAAAGGAGGTTACAAGAAAGCTGGGGAGAGACTCCTTAGGGTATGAGGGAGTGACAGGACTGGGGGGAATGGAACAAAACTAGAAATAGGTAGCTTCAGATCAGATGTTAGGAAGAAGTTGTTCCCCATGAGGGTGGTGAGAGACTGGCACAGGTTGCCCAGGGAGATGGTTTAAGCCCCATCCCTGGAGGTGTTTAAACCCAGGCTGGTTGAGGCTCTGGCCAGCCTGATGTAGTGTGGGGTGTCCCTGCCCAGGGCATGGGGGTTGGAACCAGAAGATCCTTGAGGTCCCTTCCAACCCTAACAATTCTCTGATTCTAAATGCAAAGGTCTAACACCAAAAGCCAGAGTGAAAGGCTCTCAGTCAGTTTTAAAACACGTTAATCCAAACAAACACACCAATGTTTGCACAATGGCATAATTGTCTATAAGCATCTGATTTCTTTGACTTGGCCTCAGCAGCAGCTTGTAGCAAGCCCTTCCAACATCTATTCATACTCTGCTGTGTATCAGATCCAGACTGCAGAGCCCCAGATGTGACTGTCTCCAGAATGAAGTGGGGAGAAGCTGAATAGAGTTGGTTGGGTTTCAATACAGTGTAAAGCACATCTTCCTCTACATTTAGCCTAAGCTCTTGCTTCTGAACTCCTGGCACTTTTCTCTCAGTGACAACACTGTAGATGAAGCCCACCTGGATCAGACTAATCCTCTCTAAACATCACTACCCCAGGTATCCCTGCTCACAGCAGGGGGATTTGAACTAGATGATCTTCAAGGCCTCTCCAACACAAATCATTCTATGACTCTATGTCCCTGCTCACTGCAGGGGTTTGGACAAGATGACCTTTGAAGATCCCTTCCAACCTGATGCATTCTGTGATTCCATTTCCAGCTGCTTTCCAAAACTACCTGTATCATAAAATGTTATTAACATGTGGCTGTGAGCAACCTGCTGTAGTGTGAGGTGTCCCTGCCCATGGCAGGGGGTGGGAACTGGATGATCCTTGAGGCCCCTTTGAACTCTAACAATTCTATGATTGTGTCTGTCAGGTTTCTCCATTAGGAGTTACTGACCTCTCTCAATGCTCTCCATTAGGAGTTACTGACCTCTCTCAATGTTACATGGCAATTAGTATTTATGTATTTCTGGAGTAAGCCTCAGTGCCACAATGTCTTCAACTTTTGTTTTTCCAAGTGTTTGACATGTACAATATCCTTAGAGACAGGTATCCTTAGGAGGTATTACAGCACTCGGGGAGAATCTCCTGAGCACTGTCACCATCTCAACTGGCAGGAAAGGAACAGAGGCCACTGAGATCTAAAAACCTGTGAGTTATCTTTTCAAGGTTGTGACAATTGTTTCCTATACATTCCAGTGAATCAAACCAAGGAGATTCACTCAGTGACACAGGCTGCAAACAACTCCACCTACAGTCTGCAAAACCTGTAGATAAATTCACCAACCGCTTGCAGAAGTGAAACACACTGATTTTGCAAACAGTTGTAAGCACCCAGTCTCCTCTCAGGAGAGCAAACTAGAAAGAGATCTATGGAAAAATGAGATTTCATATCTTTTCCCAGAAAAAATTCACTTTGAGTCCTGTTAAATTCTGGCTTGTGCTTGTTTAGAATAGAACGAGCCAGGTTGGAAGAGACCTTCAGGATCATAGAGTCCAACCTATCATCCAACACCACCTAATCAACTAACCCATGGCACCAAGCACCCCATCAAGTCTCCTCCTGAGCACCTCCAGTGACGGTGACTCCACCACCTCCCCAGGCAGCCCATTCCAATGGGCAATCACTCTCTCTGTAGAGAACTTCCTCCTGACCTCCAGCCTAAACCTCCCCTGGCACAGCCTGAGACTGTGTCCTCTTGTTCTGGTGCTGGCTGCCTGGGAGAAGAGACCAACCTCTGCCTGGCTACAACCTCCCTTCAGGTAGTTGTAGAGAGCAATAAAGTCACCCCTGAGTCTCCTCCTCTCCAGGTTAAGCAACCCCAGCTCCCTCAGCCTCTCCTCACAGGGCTGTGTTCCAAACCCCTCCCCAACTTTGTTGCCCTTCTCTGGACCCGTTCCAGCAAGTCAACCTCCTTCCTAAACTGAGGGGCCCAGAACTGGACACAGGACTCAAGGTGTGGCCTAACCAGTGCTGAGCACAGGGGCAGAATGACCTTCCTGCTCCTGCTGGCCACACTCTTCCTGATGCAGGCCAGGATGCCATTGGCCCTCCTGGCTGCCTGGGCACACTGCAGGCTCATGTTCAGCCTACCATCGACCAGCACCCCCAGGTCCCTCTCTGCCTGGCTGCTCTCAGCCACTCTGACCCCAGCCTGTAGCTCTGCATGGGGTTGTTGTGGCCAATGTGCAGAACCTGGCACTTGGATGTGTTCAATCTCCTGCCCTTGGCCTCTGCCCATCTGCCCAGCCTGGCAAGGTCCCTCTGCAGAGCCTCTGTTTGATGTATCACCCAGACAAAATTGTTCTTTCTTGTGCTAATGGTAGAATACTCCAATGGCTGTCCCTTGTGTATTGATAATCAGGCATGGAAATTGCAGTCTCATCTCTCAGGTGTGTTTCCAGTGCTCCTCAAGCACATGACAAGAGTCTGTAAATGGCAGTATTCAGAGCAGGAAAAGGGATGGTGTGTGCTATTCTTATGCACTGAGTATAACTAAATATAGTACTACTCTCTTGCTCTGTTTGGACAGCTGTAGGAGAACAAATCTGAAATATCTCTCCTCCCAAAGCTCACAAAACATATCAACCATTCCCCAAAATGTTTGAAGGCCACAGAAGACCTCTTCAGATCAGAATAGTACAGAACAGAATTAAGCAGGTTGGAAAAGACCTTTGAGATCATCAAGTCCAACCTATCACCCAACACCACCTAATGAACTAAGCCATGGCACAGATCTTCTAAGTGAGCTGATCTGTGGATCTCAAAAGTAACTCTCCTGGTGAATAGCTTCTTTTCACATCTTAAGCAAACCTGGGGAGGCACAAGTATCAGAGATGAAATGTTAGAGCAGCTTGATTTCTTTCCATTCTCCCTCTGCCTTCTAGGCCAGGTCAGGAAATTTCCTGTTCACCAATATAGAGCTTATTTTCAACCTGCTTAGATACTGTCAGTACTCACTGCACAAGCTCTTCAGCAGATGCCAAAACACACTCACTAGTGCATCTTCCTCAAGTGATATGTTCAAGTCTCCTATCTAATATGGAACAGATAAACCCTTGGCTGCTTTGCTGTATCCAGATGGTATCAAGCAGCAAATATATTTATTTGGACTTGATCTTTTGAACAGCACAGCCTCCAAAACATGCTTGCTGGAGGGTATAAATACATGAGAGTTTGCTCCAGTTGCAACCCTCAGCTTGAATTTCCCCTTGCCTCCCTCACTTAGCAATGCCAATGTAATTTGTGCACAACTGAGCTGTGAACTGCAGCAGTGAAGCAATCTGGTAAAAAACACAAAACTGCTTGCATGTGCAACCTCTGCTCCCAATTCAGTTTCTAAGGTGGTGCTTACACACAGCTCTAGGTCAGGATAAAGTTTAATCAACTTAGTCACCACAGTCAAGTATTTCTCCAACTCCATTCTGAAGGTGTGAGCTACGAAAGGACTCTGTTTAGTACCTTAGAAACACTCCACTCCCTGAAGAGCCAACAGACCACAGCATAAGGAAGCCATTTCCCCTTGTTTTAACCCTGAGGGGATTCAGGAAACATGCAGGCTCTGGGTTGCAAGACTGCTTTATGACACCACTTATGTCTGTACTTCACTGTACATATGCTATACATTCCAAAGCAGAAACTGGTTGGTGTCCTTTAGCTACTGTGTTTTGAGACCATGGCCCTGTGATTACAAAGTGCTACAGTTAGTTCATGTGAAACACAGATATACACAAAACTGCTCTTGTGCTTTGCTGTTGTTAGGAGACCAGCAGCAGGTTTTAACTATCAGAAACATCAGTGAGAAGGACAGTAGCAGAGTTCTGCTTCACAACAGATGGCTCTTAAAAGACAAAACAAACAAACAAAACCCCTTAAAAAGCCCAAACCAAAACATAACCTCCAAGACACTCACCACAAAACCCAAACCATCCTCCCCCATCCTCCTTCCTGAGGGCCTGCATCAGGAACAGTATGGCCTGCATCAGGAACAGTGTGGCCAGCAGGAGCAGGGAGGTCATTCTGCCCCTGGACACTGCACTGGTTAGGCCACACCTCGAGTCCTGTGTCCAGTTCTGGGCCCCTCAGTTTAGGAAGGAGGTTGACTTACTGGAACAAGTCCAGAGAAGGGCAACAAAGTTGGTGAGGGGTTTGGAACACAGCCCTGTGAGGAGAGGCTGAGGGAGCTGGGGTTGCTTAGCCTGGAGAAGAAGAGACTCAGGGGTGACCTTATTGCTCTCTACAACTACCTGAAGGGAGGTTGTAGCCAGGCAGAGGTTGGTCTCTTCTCCCAGGCAGCCAGAACCAGAACAAGAGGACACAGTCTCAGGCTGTGCCAGGGGAGGTTCAGGCTGGAGGTCAGGAGGAAGTTTTACACAGAGAGAGTGATTGCCCATTGGAATGGGCTGCCTGGGGAGGTGGTGGAGTCACCATCCCTGGAGGTGTTCAGGAGGAGACTTGACAGGGTGCTTGGTTGCATGGTTTAGTTGGTTGGGTGGTGTTGGATGATAGGTTGGACGTGATGATATTGAAGGTCTCTTTCAACATCATCTATTCTATTCGCTTAGTTCCTGGTTTTTGCCTCAAGTCTGGGGTTTTCCAAGCAATCAAGGCAATCCGAGTCAACCCCAGGCACAAATCCAGGCTGGGCAGGGACTGGCTGGAAAGCAGACCTGAGGAGAGAGACTTCGGGTTGTTGGGGGAGGAGAAGCTCAACAGGAGCTCTCAATGTGCACTTGCAGCCCACAAAGCCAATCAGATCCTGGGCTGCATCAGGAGAAGTGTGGCCAGCAGGTCGAGGGAGGTGATCCTCCCCCTCTGCTCAGCTCTGCTGAGACCCCACCTGGAATACTGTGTCCATTCTGGAACCCCTGTTACAAGAGGGATCTGGAGGTGCTGGAAAGTGTCCAGAGAAGGGCCACGAGGATGAACAGAGGGCTGGAGCTGCTCTGCTATGAGGACAGACTGAAGGAGTTGGGGCTGTTCAGTCTGCAGAAGAGAAGGCTCTGAGGTGACCTCATTGTGGCCTTCCAGTATCTGAAGGGGGCTACAGGAAGGCTGGGGAGGGACTGCTCAGGATCTCAGGGAGTGATAGGACTAGGGGGAATGGAATGAAGCTGGAGGTGGGGAGGAAGTTCTTCCCCATGAGAGTGGTGAAGCCCTGGAATGGGTTGTCCAGGGAGGTGGTTGGGGCCCCGTCCCTGGTGGTGTTTAAGCCCAGGCTGGCTGAGGCTGTGGCCAGGCTGATGTAGTGTGGGGTGTCCCTGGCCATGGCAGGGGGGTTGGAACTAGCTGATCCTTGTGGTCCCTTCCAGCCCTGACTGATACTATGACACTACTATGATACTAACTTCAATTCCTATTTGATTTCTCACTACCTTCATCATACAAGATGCTCTGCAACTAAGAACTAGTTCTAAAAGCACCTCACACAGCTTCCACATGTTGTAAGGAAATGAGCATGCTGCACATGGTACAGAAAGGAATGTCACTGTAACAGCATGGCATAACAGCAAAGTCAAAGCAACACTGTGCAGAATGGTTTAAATATTGGGAAGTGGAGAGGAAGCAAAAGCAAATTTTAACTAGAACAAAAGAATGGTTTTGTAGAAACCCCAAATACTCTGGTAGTAAATCTCTGGTGGGGGGAAGCCACACAGTTAAAAATGAGGAAGGCAAAACCAAGCTGAAAGAAGGCAGAGGCACAAACTACAATACCTCATCCCCCATCTGTGGCACAAATGGGCAGCGACGAGGAACAGTGTCCGTGATCCATGCTGAAGGCAGCCATTCTTCCAGGGTCAGACCATTCTCTGCCAGAACTCCCACAGCCAGCCTCTGAAGAAAAAGCACACAGCAGATGAATGTGACTAAATTAACATCTGGGGAAGGCTAGGGTTTTGGGAAGTGTTTCATTGAAATCAGCTGCCCTTTCTGAAGAGCATTTAATGGAAAAAGAAAATTGATGCCAGTGTGAAGATAAATCTTAACTTAACTGCTTACAGGAATGTAAACACCAAAAAACATTAGTTAGCTGAGACACTAAGTGGGGTTGGGTTTAGGTTTCTTTCTTGTTGGTTGTTGTTTGGCTCTATCTTTAGTTTGTTGGTTTTAGAGGTGGTGAAGCTCTTCTAACAAAGACTGGATTTATCAACATGCTAGTAACTAGGTCATAGTATCAGTCAGGGCTGGAAGGGACCACAAGGATCAGCTAGTTCCAACCCCCCTGCCATGGGCAGGGACACCCCACACTACATCAGCCTGGCCAAAGCCTCAGCCAGCCTGGCTGCAAACACCTCCAGGGACAGGACCCCAACCCCCTCCCTGCACAACCCATTCCAGGGCTTCACCACTCTCATGGGGAAGAACTTCCTCCTCCCCTCCAGCCTCAATCTCCCCACCTCCAGCTTCATTCCATTCCCCCTAGTCCTATCACTGCCTGAGATCCTGAGCAGTCCCTCCCCAGCCTTCCTGTAGCCCCCTTCAGATACTGGAAGGCCACAATGAGGTCACCTCAGAGCCTTCTCTTCTCCAGACTGAACAGCCCCAACTCCTTCAGTCTGTCCTCACAGGAGAGGTGCTCCAGCCCTCTGCTCATCCTCCTGGCCCTTCTCTGGACACCTTCCAGCACCTCCACATCCCTCTTGTCATAGGGGCTCCAGAACTGGAGGCAGTACTCCAGGTGGGGTCTCAGCAGAGCTGAGCAGAGGGGGAGAATCACCTCCCTTGCCCTGCTGGCCACACTTCTCCTGATGCAGCCCAGGCTCTGATTGGCTTTCTGGGCTGCAAGTGCACACTGAGAGCTCCTGTTGAGCTTCTCCTCCCCCAGCACCCCGAAGTCTCTCTCCTCAGGTCTGCTTTCCAGCCAGTCCCTGCCCAGCCTGCATTTGTGCCTGGGATTGCCTCCACCCAGATGCAGGACCCTGCCGTTGCTCTTGTTGAACCTCCTGAGGTTGGCTTGTGCCCACCTCTCCAGCCTGTCCAGGTCCCTCTCAATGGATTCCTTCCTCCAGCTGTCTGCTGACACAGAAGCACCTTGTGGATTCTCAAGTTCAAGCAGGTCTGTCTTGTGAGAAACTGATGCACTGCATCCCTGTAAAGTCTGTCTAGCTAATTAGTAATTAGGAATAGCCTTTAAACAGAAAGTCTGCCCTTGGTGGGAATTCACAGCTTAATCATCAGTTTAAGACCCTCTGGAAGCCCAACCTGAACTCAGTTAATCATCAGGAAGAGACTATTCCCAGTGACTTTATGTAATCATTTCTGAAACTCTACTAACTCCTTTAGTATTAGTTCCACTGCCTGATTAGGTGCTCAGGTGGTTTGGGGTCGGTTTGCTTTCAGAGGGTGGCTGTAGAATGGGGAAAGCTTGATGCCTGTGTCATTAGGTGTTACACCTCACTAACAAAATGAGTAAGTAAATCACTCTACATTTATTAATTTCTAGACCATTCATAGTTTTAGCAAACCTTTTCAGTTTCATCCCCTTCCAACCCCCTTCTAAGCAGCAGCCACTTTGTGCCTGCCCCTAAGGGGAAAAAACCTACTGTTCTGTATTCTCTGATCTTCCTGAGGGCTCCTTCCTTGCCCTCCTTCATTGCTGTACCATGTGTTAGATTGATTTAGAATAGAATAGAAGAGGTGGGAAGAGACCTTCACGATCATCGTGTCCAACCTATCATTCAACATCACTTAATCAACTCACCCGTGGCACCAAGCACCCCATCAAGTCTCCTCCTGAACACCTCCAGTGATGGTGACTCCACCACCTCCCCAGGCAGCCCATTCCAATGGGCAATCACTCTCTCTGTGTAAAACTTCCTCCTGACCTCCAGCCTGAACCTCCCCTGGCACAGCCTGAGACTGTGTCCTCTTGTTCTGGTGCTGGCTGCCTGGGAGAAGAGACCAACCTCTGCCTGGCTACAACCTCCCTTCAGGGAGTTGTAGAGAGCAATAAGGTCACCCCTGAGTCTCCTCCTCTCCAGGCTAAGCAGCCCCAGCTCCCTCAGCCTCTCCTCACAGGGCTGTGTTCCAAACCCCTCCCCAACTTTGTTGCCCTTCTCTGGACTCGTTCCAGCAAGTCAACCTCCTTCCTAAACTGTGGTAGAAGGGGATTAGAAATATAAGCACCACTCAAGATCTTGACAGCCTGTGCATTAAGAGAGGGGAGTGACATTCTTTCTCTACTTCCTTAATTCCTAAGAGTCTGTGCCTGGCTACAAAGATGGCCAAAACTTCTTTCCTCAGCAGAAAGGCCTAACTGTGATTGATGTTCAAGAATCAGAACTTTCTACCAGACTCTGAGCTCTCTGCCCACTAAGGAGGGAGAATCTCCATCACAAGAAGCTTCAAACACCTGTCAGAAATTCCAGGTAGAATTACAGTCTCACAGTATCACTAAGGTTGGAAGAGACCTTGAGGATCATCAAGTCCAACCTGTCAACACAGACCCCATGACTAGACCATGGCACCAAGTGCCACATCCAATCCCCTATTGATCCTCCTGATCAATCCTGCTTAGGGGCAGAGGGATAGTTTTCTGCTATTCCTTCCAGCCTGATGTTTTCTTAACATTCAAGAAAGTAGCAGGTCAGCTTTAAAAACTGACTCAGAGACCTCCTGCACCTGGATAACCAGGACACAAGCATGATGGATGGCTGCAAGGTTCCCCAAACACTCAGTGCAGCTTTAATCTAAGTGGAAATAGTAGATAGGCAGTGGGTCTTACTGTTGTAAGAAAAAGCTAAACTGAAGGTTTCAGTACTACACCACCATCAATTTTCTGATCTTGTACCTTACAGAATACAGAATTAACCAGGTCGGAAAAGACCTCAGAGATCATCCAGTCCAACCTGTCACCTAACACCATCTAATCAACTCAACCATGGCACCAAGTGCCTCAGCCAGGCTCTTCCTAAACACCTCCAGTGATGGTGACTCCACCACCTCCCTGGGCAGCACATCCCAAGGGCCAATCTCTCTTTCTGTGAAAAACTTATTCCTAAGATCCAGCCTGAACCTCCCCTGGCATAGCTTGAGACTGTGTCCTCTTGTTCTGGTGCTGGTTGCCTGGGAGAAGAGACCAACCCCCACCTGGCTACAACCTCCCTTTAGGTAGTTGTAGAGAGCAAGAAGGTCTCCCCTGAGCCTCCTCTTCTCCAGGCTAAGCAACCCCAGCTCCCTCAGCCTCTCCTGACAGGGCTGTGCTCCAGACCCCTCCCCAGCTTTGTTGCCCTTCTCTGGACACCTTCCAGCATCTCAACATCCTTCCTAAACTGAGGAGCCCAGAACTGGACACAGGACTCAAGGTGTGGCCTAACCAGTGCTGAGTCCAGGGCACAAAGACTTCCCCACTCCTGCTGGCCACACTAATCCTGATGCAGGCCAGGATGCCATTGGCCTTCTTGGCCACCTGGGCACACTGCAGGCTCATGTTCAGCCTACTATCAACCAACACCCCCTGGTTCCTCTCTGCCTGGCTGCTCTCAGCCACTCTGACCCCAGCCTGTAGCACTGCATGGGGTTGTTGTGGCCAATGTGCAGAACCTGGCACTTGGATGTGTTCAATCTCCTGCCCTTGGACTCTGCCCATCTGTCCAGCCTGTCCAGGTCCCTCTGCAGAGCCCTCTACCTTTTAACAGATCAATTCCTACCCCCAGCTTGCTGTCATCTGCAAAATTACTGATGATGGACTCAATGCCCTCATCCAGATCATCAATAAAGATCCCATGATACTATTAGTATTGGCACAAAACCCAAATGACAACAACAATAAAAGCAGACTAAGCAAAGAGCAGCAACAACCACCTCACAGGTTGATTTCATACCCTAGAGTCTCGGCAAAGCTGATACTCTGCCAACCTTTCTATTCCCCTTGCTGGAAATACAGTGGCAATCATCATGCAAGTATCATACATCATGGAAATGATGGGAAAAACATATTTACATCATTGCACAGGCCTAAAAGAAAATGCAATTAAACAGGGAGTCTCTTTTCAGGGTAGCTTAAAATCCCAGGCCCATGCTCTTTAACATCTTTATTGATGATCTGGATGAGGGCATTGAGTCCAGCATCAGTAAATTTGCAGATGACACCAAGCTGGGGGCAGGAGTTGATCTGCTGGAGGGTAGAGAGGCTCTGCAGAGGGACCTGGACAGGCTGGACAGATGGGCAGAGGCCAAGGGCAGGAGATTGAACACATCCAAGTGCCAGGTTCTGCACATCGGCCACAACAACTCCATGCAGTGCTACAGGCTGGGGTCAGAGTGGCTGAGAGCAGCCAGGCAGAGAGGGAGCTGGGGGTGCTGGTTGATGGTAGGCTGAACATGAGCCTGCAGTGTGCCCAGGTGGCCAAGAGGGCCAATGGCATCCTGGCCTGCATCAGGAAGAGTGTGGCCAGCAGGAGCAGGGAGGTCATTGTGCCCCTGGACACTGCACTGGTTAGGCCACACCTTGAGTCCTGTGTCCAGTTCTGGGCCCCTCAGTTTAGGAAGGAGGTTGACTTGCTGGAGCGAGTCCAGAGAAGGGCAACAAAGTTGGTGAGGGGTTTGGAACACAGCCCTGTGAGGAGAGGCTGAGGGAGCTGGGGCTGCTTAGCCTGGAGAGGAGGAGACTCAGGGGTGACCTTATTGCTCTCTATAACTCCCTGAAGGGAGGTTGTAGACAGGCAGAGGTTGGTCTCTTCTCCCAGGCAGCCAGCACCAGAACAAGAGGACACAGTCTCAGGCTGCGCCAGGGGAGGTTCAGGTTGGATGTTAGGAAGAAGTTCTATACAGAGAGAGTGATTGCCCATTGGAATGGGCTGCCTGGGGAGGTGGTGGAGTCGCCGTCATTGAAGGTGTTCAGGAGGAGACTTGATGGGGTGCTTGGTGCCATGGGTTAGTTGTTTAGGTGGGTTGGATTGGTTGATGGGTTGGACACCATGATCTTGAAGGTCTCTTCCAACCTGGTCTGGTCTATTCTATTCTATTCCCCTGGCTGGAAATACAGTGGTAATCATCATGCAAATATCATACATCATGGAAATGATGGGAAAAACATATTTACATCATTGCACAGGCCTAAAAGAAAATGCAATTAAACAGGGAGTCTCTTTTCAGTGTAGCTTAAATAACACAGGCCCATGTTATACCAATACTTAATAGAAAGGAAGCTTCTGCTCTAAGAAAAGATGGGTCTAAGAATGTTAGAAGTTCTCCTTAAGTAAAATTTACCATACTTAGAAAGTGTATCATTATAGGAATCTATCATTTGACTTAATAATTATCATTGGTTATGAGTAAAAGTCATGTGGGGTTTACCAATCTGACAGGATTAAGTTCTCTCTAAGCCAGAACGAGCAATGAACATCTCACCTTTTGTTTTCTTTCTTTGGGTTTCCTCTTCTTTGGTGATGTTGATGGTCCATCTTTCTCCTCAATCCCTTTCTTCCTCTCCTTCTTAATTTGCTTCTTTTGTTTTTCATGCCCTTCTTCATCCTCTGAACTACTTTCTGCTTTCTTTGTTTTAATTTTAGGAATTTTCTTTGGTGGCTGCAAATTGATTCCTGCATCTGCTGTCCAGTCAGAATAATCACTGGAGTAGTCACTGTGGATGATGTACCAAAGGACACAAGACATTAAAACCCAAAGGTTACAAAAAAGCAATTCAGGGTGCAGTGGATTATGCAACCCAAGAAAAGATTACAGTTAACAGCCTAGAGAAGTATAATAGTTAAAGCCAGTGCCTAAACCCCTGTGTTCTAACTGCAATCCAAATGGTAGCAAACCAAAAGCTTTGAGATAATTCTGTCTTGCAAGAAGCTTAACTCCTAGCATCACATGAAATAAATCCACTCTTAGCTTGGTCGACTCAGCATGAAGCATGCTGAAGTCTGGGTATTTCTCCTCAGGACTTCTGGGTTTCAATAGCTTTGAACAGAAGTGCAAGAAAAAAAGCCCCCAAAAGATCTTCTAAAGAAGAAACAAAGGATGGGTTGAGACCAGCTCCATCTTGGCTCTCCAATTTCAAACCAAGGTTTAGCAGAGTCACTCACAGTAACTATCCCAGGACCCTGCTGCCACACGCCTGAAGTGTGCATCTGCCTGCAAAACCTGCCAGAAATAATCCTGATTCTAGCAAAGAAGAATGAAGCCTTCCCTAAATTTCAGTTAGCAAGATGGCTGGAAAATAAATTCTGCAAAGCCTTCAAGTGATTTTTTCCACCTTTTCTTCTAAACATGCAGAAATTTGAGTTATTGCTTCGTTTGCAGCAAAGGTTATTTACAATCTATCAGGAGTGTCCTCTGTAAATTATGCTGCCACTTACCTAGAGCTGCCATCGCTGTGCCACGCTCTTTCATCATCTTCTGATGTTCCACCACTGGCAACAACTACTTCCCCTTCCTAACAAAGGAGGAGCAGAGGGGGAGGCAGGGAAAAAGAAAGCAGTTTTCCTCTGGAACTCAAAAAACGTGTCACACATGACAATATGACTAAGACTAGAGGCTTTATGTGTGTTGTACATGTTGCAGAGCATTATAAAAGCTTTATGTTGTTAAAAAGGCATTTTAGTCTGAAGACAGGTATTTTAATGGACTAGATTAAATAAAACAAAAGGAAAGTATCTCTGCCTGGACAGCTGCATAGGCACAGATATGAAGAGTAGAAGAGGCACACATATGGCTGGAGCACCTCTCCTGCGAGGACAGGCTGAAGGAGTTGGGGCTGTTTAGAATTTTATTTAGAATAAACCAAACCAGGTTGGAAGAGACCTTCAAGATCATCGTGTCCAACCCATCAACCAATCCAACCCACCTAAACAACTCAACCATGGCACCCCATCAAGTCTTCTCCTGAACACCTCCAATGACGGTGACTCCACCACCTCCCCAGGCAGCCCATTCCAATGGGCAATCACTCTCTCTGTGTAGAACTTCTTCCTAACATCCAACCTGAACCTCTCCTGGCACAGCCTAAGACTGTGTCCTCTTGTTCTGGTACTGGCTGCCTGGGAGAAGAGACCATCATCCACCTGTCTACAACCTCCCTTCAGGTAGTTGTAGAGAGTGATAATGTCACCCCTGAGTCTCCTCTTCTCCAGGCTGAGCATTGCCAGCTCCCTCAGTCTCTCCTCATGTTCAGTCTGCAGAAGAGAAGGCTCCCAGGTGACCTAATTGAGGCCTTCCAGTATCTGAAGGGGGCCTACAGGAAGGCTGGGGAAGGACTGCTCAGGATCTCAGGGAGTGAGAGGACTAGGGGGAATGGAATGAAGGTGGAGGTGGGGAGATTCAGGCTGGAGGGGAGGAGGAAGTTCTTCCCCATGAGAGTGGTAGAATGGGTTGTCCAGGGAGGTGGTTGGGGCGCCATCCCTGGAGGTGTTTAAGCCCAGGCTGGCTGAGGCTCTGGGCAGCCTGATGTAGTGTGGGGTGTCCCTGCCCATGGCAGGGGGGTTGGAACTAGCTGATCCTTGAGGTCCCTTCCAACCCTGACTGATACTATGAAGAGTACAGTAAGAATATAATAATAAGATTATAATACTATCAGGAGATAATGATTGTGTTAGCATACAGCCAGTGGAAACATGAGTGCTTCTCAGCCTGCATTTGAATAAGCTACCATCCCTTGCTGAAAATGATTTTCAGTCCTGTTAACCTAACATTTCCACATCTTCTCAATTAGTATCAAACACCTACTACAAACTTCACATATTCTTATTGCTCAATTCTCTACTGTAGCTACAGAAGCAGGGGTGTTCACAAAAGGATTGGACGTGGCACTTGAAGCCATAGTTTAGTTAGCCATGAGGTCTTAGGTATTAGGTAATAGGCTGGACTTCATGGTCTCTGAGGTCTTTTCCAACCCTGTTGATTCTATGATTTCTATGATTCCAGAATAACTGAGGCTGGGAGGGACCTCTGGAGGTTGTATTATTTGACCTCCCTGTTCAGGCAGGGCCATCCAGAGCCAGTGGCCATACTGCTGCCAGGCCATATGAGCCATACCTGGTTAGGTTTACAATTAGATTGCACACACATGCTTAGAAATCTGCCTTTACAAATGAATATTCCTCCCTCTTGTCACAGAATGCTAGAGGACCTCCAGAGGCCATTGAGTTCAACTCCCCTGCCAGAGCAGCACCACCAAGGGCAGGTCATACAGGAATGAATCCAGATGGGTTTTGAGTCTCCAGAGAGGGAGACTCCACAATCTCTCTGGGCAGCCTGGTCCAGTGCTGCATCACTCTCACTATAAGTAAGTATCAATTACATGATAGTAAGAACTAAATACATACAACAGTATAAGGAAAAAGTAATTTAACATCATTGTTCAAAGAGGTGAAAGAAAACACAATGAAAAATGTCAGGCTTGGTGGGGCTCTGAGCAATCTGATCTATTGGGGACATCCCTGCTTACTGCAAGGGTGTTGGACTAAATGTCCTTTAAAGAGGTCCCTTCCAACCCAATGCATTCTATGATTCTGTGAGTTTCCATGAGAATGAAGCTTTGATTAGCTGAAGCAGAAGCTTAATGAGTAGAAATGCTGGACTGTATGAGGAATAGTGTGGCCAGCAGGAGCAGGAAGTCATTCTGCCCCTGTACACTGCACTGGTTAGGCCACACCTCGAGTCCTGTGTCCAGTTCTGGGCTCCTCAGTTTAGGAAAGATGTTGAGATGCTGGAAGGAGTCCAGAGAAGGGCAACAAAGCTGGGGAGGGGTCTGGAGCACAGCCCTGTGAGGAGAGGTTGAGGGAGCTGGGGTTGCTTAGCCTGGAGAAGAGGAGGCTCAGGGGAGACCTTCTTGCTCTCTACAACTACCTAAAGGGAGGTTGTAGCCAGGTGGGGGTTGGTCTCTTCTCCCAGGCAAGCAGCACAAGAACAAGAGGACACAGTCCCAAGCTGCACCAGAGGAGGTTTAGGCTGGTTAGGAAGAAAGAAAGAGAGACTGGCCATTGGAATGTGCTGCCCAGGGAGGTGGTGGAGTCACCATCACTGGAGGTGTTTAGGAGGAGACTGGATGGGCTGCTTGGTGCCATGGTTCAGTTGATCAGACGGTGTTGGGTGATAGGTTGGACTGGATGATCTCAAAGGTCTTTGCCAACCTGGTAAATTCTATCTAAATGGAAGAGATAAGATTGCTTCAGAAACAAGAATCTTACATCTGAGGAACTGTGTCCATTTTCTAACTCTTCAGCAGGCCTTGCAGTTTCTTCTACTGCATATCTGGTACGGTAGTTGTGCTGGTTAGCTTGCTGCTTTTTCGAGTCGCTGGCGTCTAGTAGATGATCGTGAGAATGGTTCTGCAAAGACAGGAAAGTCAAAGTGATTTTCTTTAACAGCAGCATTCCAGAAAGCAACTTCTGCAGAGAGAAAAGTTTAAACACCACAGAGTCCAAAGCAGGCCCACAGATCCCAAGCTAAAGAGCTGCTGCAGAAAACGCTCCGCACGCAGAGCTGAACGCAAGCACCAAGCTCGTCAATGTATTCTGATGAGAGTTTCTGCCCAGATATAACAAAAGTTGTCGTATCCTAATAATCAAAACTCAATTCTCTACAAGGCACATACCAGTTCACTAACTGCTAAGAACTTGGGACAGCTCAAAACTGCACTAAAAATGGCCATCACAAAGGAAAGTTTTATGGAATCACAGAATGTTTGGGGCCGGAAGGGACCTTGGAAGCTCATCCAGTCCCGTCTGCCCTCTGAGAGCAGGATCACCTACAGCAGATCACACAGGAACACATCCAGGCAGTTTTTGAGTATCTCCAAAGAGGGAGACACCACAACCCCCCTGGGCAGCCTGTTCCAGTTTTCTGTCACCTTGACAGGGAAAATTTTTTTCCTCCTGTTTCCATGGAACTTCCTCTGCCTCAGCTTCCACCACTGCCCCTTGTGCTGGCATTGGGCATCACCCAGCAGAGCCTGGCTCCAGCCTCTGGGCACTGACCCTGCACCTCTTTATCAACATGAATGAAGTCATCTCAGTCTCCTCCTCTCCAAGCTAAAGAGCCCCAGCTCACCTCAGCCTTTCCTCATAAGGGAAATGTTCCACTCTCTTAATCAATTTTGTGTCTCTGTGCTGGACTCTCTCAAGCAGTTCCTTGAGGTCCTTCTTGAAATGAGTGGCCCAGCACTGCACACAATATTCCAGAGGCAGCCTCACCAGGACAGAGTAGAGCGGGAGGAGAATCTCTGCTGACCTACTATGAGGACAGAGTGAAGGAGTTGGGGATGTTCAGTCTGGAGAAGAGAAGGCTCCCAGGTGACCTCATTGTGGCCTTCCAGGATCTGAAGGGGGCTACAGGAAGGCTGGGGAGGGACTGCTCAGGCTCTCAGGCAGTGATAGGACTAGGGGGAATGGAATGAAGCTGGAGGTGGGGAGATTCAGGCTGGAGGTGAGGAGGAAGTTCTTCCCCATGAGAGTGGTGAAGCCCTGGAATGAGTTGTCCAGGGAGGTGGCTGGGGCCCCATCCCTGGAGGTGTTTAAGCCCAGGCTGGCTGAGGCTCTGGCCAGGCTGATGTAGTGTGGGGTGTCCCTGGCCCATGGCAGGGGGGTTGGAACTAGATGATCCTTCTGGTCCCTTCCAACCCTGACTGATACTATGATACTAACCCCACCCTTAGACATCTCTAGGGCTCAGATCTGTTGGAAGAGTTCAGATCTGTAGGAGAGACACCCATAGAGGAATCCATCCCTTAGCACACAGAGATGACTGCTGGCAAGTAAAGCCTCTTAAATGGTGTGATGATGCATGGGAGAGATGAAATGAATGTGCTTGCTGGAGAGAATCCAGACTCTTATGAACCTTACAAGAATGTAATAAGGCAGTAATTAAGAAACATTCCGTACTCCAGCAGAAAGACAGCTTGGTTTTCATGCTGAATATACATGATGCAAAGACTTGCTCTCAGCACAAAGTGTGACCTTGTATTAGTCCCCACTGCCTGGCAAAAAAAATAATCAAGAGCTATGATCCCAATTTCAAGGTTTCTGCTAATCGTTTTTGACATCCAACTTCAGCCTAGCTCAGATGGACACATTCCTAGATGCCACAAAGGGAGGTACACTTCCCCAGAACTCCCTCTTCCATAAAGCAATTCTCAGCTACCTATTAGATGGTTGAAAACAAAAATAGTCCCAGAGGTGAAGGAAGTAGAACTGCAGCAAAGCACAGCAGGTACTAAATATTAGCACAGCCTTCTAGCAGGACAGGCTGCTTATCACAGTATCACAGTATCAGTCAGGGTTGGAAGGGACCACAAGGATCATCTAGTTCCAAACCCCCTGCCATGGCCAGGGACACCCCACACTACATCAGCCTGGCCAGAGCCTCAGCCAGCCTGCTCTTAAACACCTCCAGGGACAGGGCCCCAACCACCTCCCTGGACAACCCATTCCAGGGCTTCACCACTCCCATGTTGAAGAACTTCCTCCTCCCCTCCAGCCTGAATCTCCCCACCTCCACCTTCATTCCATTCCCCCTAGTCCTCTCACTCCCTGAGATCCTGAGCAGTCCCTCCCCAGCCTTCCTGTAGGCCCCCTTCAGATACTGGAAGGCCACAATGAGGTCACCTGGGAGCCTTCTCCAGACTGAACAGCCCCAACTCCTTCAGTCTGTCCTCATAGGAGAGGAGCTCCAGCCCTCTGCTCATCCTTGTGGCCCTTCTCTGGACACCTTCCAGCACCTCCACATCCCTCTTGTCATAGGGGCTCCAGAACTGGAGGCAGTACTCCAGGTGGGGTCTCAGCAGAGCTGAGCAGAGGGGGAGAATCACCTCCCTCGACCTGCTGGCCACACTTCTCCTGATGCAGCCCAGGCTCTGATTGGCTTTGTGGGCTGCAAGTGCACACTGAGAGCTCCTGTTGAGCTTCTCCTCCCCCAGCACCCCCAAGGCTCTCTCTTCAGGGCTGCTTTCCAGCCAGTCCCTGCCCAGCCTGGATTTGTGCCTGGGGTTGCCTCCACCCAGATGCAGGACCCTGCCCTTGCTCTTGTTGAACTTCATGAGGTTGGCTTGTGCCCACCTCTCCAGCCTGTCCAGGTCCCTCTGGATGGATCCCTTCCCTCCAGCCTGTCTGCTGCACCACACAGCTTGGTGTCATCAGCAAACTTGCTGAGGGTGCACTCAATGCCACTGTCCATGGCACCCACAAAGATGTTGAACAAGCCTGGTCCCAGGACTGATCCCTGAGGGACTCTACTTGTACCAATTCCTCTTGGTTCTTTTTTCTTTTGTAGGAAGGAGAAGATCTTTCTTGTCATGTTTGATGGAAGTTATTTTGTGAGGTTCAATTTTGTTGTTGTGGAAACAAAGTAAACAACTTTTTGGTGAAAACTGAACTAAAACATGGCACAGCAGCAGGAGCTAGTATTTGGTTTTCCTTAGTGTGCTGGTTTGGGCCGGGATAGAGTTAATTCTCTTCACAGTAGCTGGTATTGGGGCTATGTTTTATGTTTGTGCTGAAAACAATGCTGATAACACAGGGATGTTTTTGCTGTTGCTCAGCAGTGCTGACACAGAGTCAAGGCCTTTACTGCTTTTCACCCCACCTGCAAGTAGGCACAAGAAGCTGTGAGGGGACATAGCTGACCCCAAGTGAATAAAGATATATTCCATTCCATACAGAATACAGAATTACCCAGGTTGGAAAAGAACTTTGAGACCATCAAGTCCAACCTATCACCCAAGAACATGTAATCAACTAAACCATGCCAGCAAGTGCCCCAAACAGTCTCTTCTTAAACACTTCAACCACCTCCCTGGGCAGCACATTGCAATGGCCAATCTCTCTGTCTGGGAAGAACTTCCTAAACCTTCCCTGCTGCAGCTTGAGACTGTGTCCTCTTGTTCTGGTGATGGCTGCCTGGGAGAAGAGACCAAACCTCACCTGGCTACAGCCTCCCTTCAGGGAGTTGGAGAGAGCAAGAAGGTCTCCCCTGAGCCTCCTCTTCTCCAGGCTAAGCAACCCCAGCTCCCTCAGCCTCTCCTCACAGGGCTGTGCTCCAGACCCCTCCCCAGCTTTGTTGCTCTTCTCTGGACACCTTCCAGCAGCTCAACATCTTTCCTAAACTGAGGAGCCCAGAACTGGACACAGGACTCAAGGTGTGGCCTGAGCAGTGCTGAGCACAGGGCAGAATGACCTCCCTGCTCCTGCTGGCCACACTGTTCCTGATGCTGGCCAGGATGCCATTGGCCTTCTTGGCCACCTGGGCACACTGTTGGCTCCTGTTCAGCCTACTGCCAACCAGTACCCCCTTTCTGCCATACAACTTCATGCTCAGCATAGAAAGCTGGGGGAGGGAAGGGGAGGTTGGAAACATTGGGAAGACAAAACACCATCACTCCCAAGTAACTGTTACGTGTGCTGGAGCTCTGCTTTCCTCCAGATGGCTGAACACCTGCCTGCTACAGGAAGGAGTGAACCAATTCCGTGTTTTGTTTTGCTTGTGTGTTTGGCTTTTGCCTTTCCTACTAAACTGCTTTTATCTCAAGCCTTGAGTTTGCTCATTTCTGTTCTTCTGCTTCTCTCCCCCACTGGAGGGGAGTGAGTGAGGGGCTACATGGTGCTTAGTTGCCAGGCAGTGTTAAACCACAACACTGGGCACACCAACTTTCCTGAAAAGGTAGAATTCTGGCAGCTGGAGCTGTTTTCCTACCTTCTCTGTTAGCAGATACACACCTTTTACATATGGGACTGCCAGAGCTCAGCAGAGTGAGCCAGCACACCAGTCTGTACAACTGTGTCAGTTTTCACTCAAGCACACCAACCCAAACTGCTCTGTGCTCTATTCAGAGCTCAATGTGTTCCTTTTGTTCTGTCCAGTGAACTGAAGCTGGGGAAGCATGACTGACAGCACAGCTACCTGAGACATTTCCAATGGGATTGCTCAGTAATCAGCATTTGAATACTGACCAAGACTTTTGGGACCTGGACTACTACTTCTGGATTCAAACTGGCAGCACATACCAGACCTCCTCAAGCTGCTCTGACCTGACCTAGAACAGCTCCAAGCTAGCCCTAAGACTAGTGGCTGAGCCTATCACACAGCCTTCTGTCTCTCACCCTTCTGGGGCTGTTCACTTCTCATCAAGCTCTCAAGTTTCACTGCTGAAGGAGAGGTTGAAGAGGTCAGTGTTGTAGCAATGACTTCTGCTACCAAACTGCAACGTCTCAATAAACTGCATCTGCCTCTTAGCATCATGAAACATGGTGTGAGGAACCATGCACAACAGAATGAAACCAGTTAGTCAAGTATCCTTCACAAGAATCACACAGGATCACAGGATGTTAGGGCTTGGAAGGGACCTCTGGAGATCTTCAAATCCAAACTCCCTGCCAGAGCAGGACCATAGAATGTACTGCAGGTCACACAGGAATGCATCCAGACAGGGCTGGAAAGGCTCCAGAGAAGGAGACTCCACAACCTCTCTGGGCAGCCTCTTCCAGGGCTCTGGGACCCTTACAATAAAGAAGTTCTTCCTCATGTTGAGGGGGAAGTTCCTGTGCTGTAGTTTATATCCATAGCCCCTTGTCCTATCACAGGGCACGAGTGAGCAGAGGCTGTCCCTTCCCTCCTGACCCCCAGCCCTCAGATATTTATAGGCATTGATTAGATCCCCTCTTAGTCTTCTCCTCGCCAGACTAAGCAGCCTCAGGTCTCTCAGCCTCTCTTCATCAGGCAGTGCCCCAGTCCCTCAATCATCCTTGTAGCAGTCCCTTGCACTCTCTCAAGTAGATCCCTGTTCCTCTTGCACTGGGGAGCTGTGAGAGTCTAATAAGTTTGTCTCTCTCTATGTAAGTCAACAAAGATAAAGTGATAGCAGAGCCACTGGAAAGAAGGTGGAAAGAATCCTGTCCACCAATCCTGGATGCAAATCAGCTTGTGATTGCATCGTGATAACATGGGACTACAACAATGGACCCAAGGACCCAGCCATCACACCTTTAGGGCAAGATAATCTCCACCTGTTTCCTGAGCTTTGTCTGGATGGAGACGGGGTAGAGAGAGATTTCCCCCGCTCCAGCCAGGTTCTTGCCCAACACACACAGATTTCCTGCCACGGGAATTCCTGAGGGTCAATATTTGACTACATACCAACACCTGCCTGAGGACTAAAAAACTGTATAAAAGACTTGAGCAACTACTGGTTTGTAGAGAGAAACAGAGGAGAGAAACAGAGGAGAAAAATGGGGAGAAAAACGGAGATGAAGGAAAACACAGGAGACGGGCCAGGCCGCTGAGAAGCCGGGACAATGCTGCTCCGGAGAAAAGAAGCTGCCCGGAGGACCACAGCTCCAGCCAAATCCTCAGCACCCCTTCTCTACAGACCCAGGCTGCCCAGAGGAGCCTCAGCACTGTTCCTGTATCAACCCAACATCTCCCCAGAAGACCACAGCTGTTCTCCAGCAAAAGCCTCACCAGCGTTTCTCTACAAACCCAACATCTCCTGCAGCACCTTGCCTCCACAGACTTTAACTGTCTTGGGGGGGATGAGGGGTGTGGTAATATAATTCCTTTCCTCTTCTCCCTCTCTCTATCTCTCGTCCCTCTCTCTCTCTTTTCTCCCTCTCCCCTTTCTTATGTCCACTTTATTTATGTAATAAATAGTCTAGCTGTTGATACTTTGGCCTCGTTTGTGCCTTTAATTTCACAACACGGGAATATTTAAAAGAACTGTGTCTCCGGACCGAGACATCTAATGTCTCCGGACCGTGACAGGAGCCCAGAACCAGATGTGGTATCCTTAGTTTGCAGAAGCTACATCACAAGCCAACTGTAATGCTTGTATCTTCTCTCTAGAAACTGAGGTCCTAAAACTTTACACCCCCATTTCTAATCAGAGGTGAGATCTCTCAGATGGCTGTTATCAACACAGCTTTTTCCTACTTATGCTAGAACTACACATCCATGGAAAACTGAAACACTTTGCATTGCTCTCTGGTTTTGGAAACAATTCTGGTCCTTTAACAGCTCAAAGGTCGAGGGAAAAAACCCCAATGCTCCAACTACCCTCTAACCCCTCAAAGAAACTAAACTCTGTCATGGAAGTGACATCACTGTACAAATATTTGGCTACAGTTGATGCTTAAGGGGAATAGAATAGAATAGAATAGAATAGAATAGAATAGAATAGAATAGAATAGAATAGAATAGAATAGAATAGAATAGAATAGAATAGAACAGACCAGACCAGGCCAGGTTGGAAGAGACCTTCAAGATCATCGTGTCCAACCCATCAACCAATCCAACCCACCCAAACAACTAACCCATGGCACCAAGCACCCCATCAAGTCTCCTCCTGAACACCTCCAGGGATGGTGACTCCACCACCTCCCCAGGCAGCCCATTCCAATGGGCAATCACTCTCTCTGTAGAGAACTTCTTCCTAACATCCAACCTAAACCTCCCCTGGCACAGCCTGAGACTGTGTCCTCTTGTTCTGGTGCTGGTTGCCTGGGAGAAGAGACCAACCTCTGCCTGTCTGCAACCTCCCTTCAGGTAGTTGTAGAGAGCAAGAAGGTCAGCCCTGAGTCTCCTCTTCTCCAGACTAAGCAACCCCAGCTCCCTCAGCCTCTCCTCACAGGGCTGTGTTCCAAGCCCCTCATCAACTTTGTTGCCCTTCTCTGGACTCGTTCCAGCAAGTCAACCTCCTTCCTAAACTGAGGAGCCCAGAACTGGACACAGGACTCGAGGTGTGGCCTAAGCAGTGCAGTGTACAGGGGCAGAATGACCTCCCTGCTCCTGCTGGCCACACTGTCCCTGATGCAGGCCAGGATGCCATTGGCCCTCCTGGCTGCCTGGGCACACTGCAGGCTCATGTTCAGCCTACCATCCACCAGCACCCCCAGGTCCCTCTCTGCCTGGCCGCGCTCAGCCACTCTGACCCCAGCCTGTAGCACTGCATGGGGTTGTTGTGGCCAACGTGCAGCACCTGGCACTTGGATGTGTTCAATCTCCTGCCCTTGGACTCTGCCCATCTGTCCAGCCTGTCCAGGTCCCTCTGCAGAGCCTCTCTACCCTCCAGCAGATCAACTCCTGCCCCCAGCTTGGTGTAAGGAATTGTTTTGGCAAAAAAGCAGTGCTAAAACA
Organism: Melanerpes aurifrons; assembly: GCA_011125475.1. Taxonomy (NCBI): domain Eukaryota; kingdom Metazoa; phylum Chordata; class Aves; order Piciformes; family Picidae; genus Melanerpes; species Melanerpes aurifrons. Next base: position 3,268,593 of record WWNC01000060.1, read on the forward strand.
AGAACAAAGAAACAAAACCCACACCAAGTAATTATCTCATCAGTAACAGAATGACTGAACTTGGTGTTGACTTCTTAGCTGTAAAGCAGGGACCAGAAAAGAGCCTCCAGGTATGTAACTTCCATGTCTGGTGAAAAAATGTATTTTGACACTGTTCCTCTTCAGCACAACTTTGCCAAAATGTGCTAAGCAGCAGCTACAGGTCAGGCAGATCTTTATGTACTCAGGGGAGGGGGATGGGGACAGTTCCATGTGAAGGTTTGACCATAAAGGCAAAAGTATTACAGGCTGCTTCTGACAAAATGGAATCTATCACCAATGTGCTCAACCATGACTGAGGGAACAGCTGATGGTCTTTTTCTTTCAGTTTTGGGCCCCACACTACAATGAGGACACTGAGGTGCTGAAGGGTCCAGAGAGGTGTAACAAAGCTGGTGAGGGCTCTAGAGAACAAGTTTTGTGAGGAGTGGCTGAGGGAACTGGAGGTGTTTAGTCTGGAGAAAAGAAGGCTGCATTGCTCTCTACAACTTCCTGAAAGGAGGTTGGAGTGAGGTGGGGATCAGTTTCTTCTCCCTAGTATCAGGTGATAGAATGAGAGGAAGTGGCCTGAAACTGTGCCTGGGCAGGGGTTAGGTTGGGTATTAGGAAAAACTTCTTTTCTGCAAGAGTGGTCAGGCATTGGAAAAGGTCATGCAAGGAGGTGGAGCCAGCATCCCTGGAGGTGCTCAAGAAACATGTGGACAAGCCACTTCAGGAAATGGTTTCATAGCCATGGTGCTGTTGGGCTGATGGTTGGACTTGATGATCTTAGAGGAAAAAAATCTGTGATTCTATGAATTCTGATTCTGGTCTTGAGGACTGCAGAGCTGGACACGCAGTTCCAGAGGCAGACTCACCTCTCTCAACCTCCTGGCCACACATCTTTTGATGCAGCCCAGGATGTGATTGGCATTCTAGGCTGCAAGTGCACATTGCTGATTCATGTCTGGCTCTTTGTTCACCAGCACCCCCAAGCCCTTCACCAGAGGGCTGCTCTCTATCTCATCCTCCCCTAGCCTGTATTGATAATGAGGACTGTGAGCCAGGAACATTAATTTGCACATTAAGCTTAAATGTTATGCTCCCTACTGCACCAAGGCACAAGTGACTACTTACCTTAGAGAAGGCAGGTATTTTGTTTTCCCTTTGAATGTGACTCGTTATGTGTTTCCTTTTCTCTTCTGATCGATACACCCTTACTTCTTCTTCTCCCTTTGCTGTTCTCCACTCTTCCTGCCTACTGTAAAAAGGAGAATTGAGATGTTAACTTTACAGAGCAAAATACTGCAGTGGAGTGTAGTGTTTCTTTGAACAGTAGTTCCTATTTCCAGTGAGGAGAATATGGCTTCAAAATTAGCCTCTGAACCAAGGGAGATTTCCATCTCCTTCAAACAACTGCTGTTAATTGTGGCTAGTAGGGCTTTTTGACTTACTGATGTAAGTATTCATCACAGGAGTTAATTACTGAATGAAATAAAGTTTCAGTTTGGAAATAAAAACTCACCTCAGGCACCTAATGGACATCTAATACAGTGTCCCAGCCATAAAACATCATATAATGGCAGGACAAACAGGATGCTACAGATCAGGGAACACTGAGGCAGCTGGAGCTCGTTGCACATACAAGTTACATTACTCTCTCATTTGTTCAAGGATCAATTTTTATTCACAACTCCATAATTCCAAGATTCTTTAAGTGATACTCAAGCAACAACTGATTTCAAACTGAAACCGGTGAGAAATAGGAGACCACAGAACAGACCAATACCGCACAGAGAGATCCATGGCGTTGCGACTTCCACAACTGTTCAATGTGATTAAGCTCAGCAAATGAAAACTGGCAAGCCAACTTGGCCTATGTTTACCTGGCCACACCAGAAGACAGCTCAGGCACCACAACCCTTCGACTCCAAGCCACAAGGTCCCTCTCAGTGGCAATTTCACTTCGGGGTGCGTTGCTGTGCATCTGACGGACACCTTCAATCTGCCCGCTGCGCCTCAGCCCTATATTTGGTGGTGAATGGACTTCTGAGGTAGAACTTACAGACCCTAAAAAAAATGCAAGAAGTCATAGTTTTACTTGACCTGAAATTCCAGGGGAAGAATTCAAAAACTCAGAGCTCAAGAAAAAGAGAGAATTTTACTTCATCTAGTACTTCAGAAGAAGTCAAGTATTACCTGAACATAACTATGGCAGTGGTTTCCACAGCCACCATCACACACACTTTAAACATTTATTGGCCTGCAGCACCCTGATTGACAATTCACATTAAAAAAACAACAAAACCCAAACCAACAATCCAAAGTGAAGCAAATGATTCAGTGGGTCTGCTTTCCTTTAGTCATAGGATCAATAAGGTTGGAAAAGACCTCAAAGAGTAAAAAACTGTTCTGTGAAGCTATTGCGACCACGCTCTAGTTCCCTATTCTTCATAGTATCTTCATAGTATCATTCAGGGTTGGAAGGGACCACAAGGATCAGCTAGTTCCAACCCCCCTGCCATGGGCAGGGACACCCCACACTACATCAGCCTGGCCACAGCCTCAGCCAGCCTGGCCTTAAACACCTCCAGGGACGGGGCCTCAACCACCTTCCTGGACAACCCATTCCAGGGCTTCACCACTCTCATGGGGAAGAACTTCCTCCTCCCCTCCAGCCTGAATCTCCCCACCTCCAGCTTCATTCCATTCCCCCTAGTCCTAGCACTCCCTGAGATCCTGAGCAGTCCCTCCCCAGCCTTCCTGTAGCCCCTTCAGATACTGGAAGGCCACAATTAGGTCACCTGGGAGCCTTCTCTTCTCCAGACTGAACAGCCCCAACTCCTTCAGTCTGTCCTCATAGCAGAGCAGCTCCAGCCCTCTGCTCATCCTCGTGGCCCTTCTCTGGACACCTTCCAGCACCTCCACATCCCTCTTGTAATAGGGGCTCCAGAACTGGAGGCAGTACTCCAGGTGGGGTCTCACCAGGGCTGAGTAGAGGGGGAGGATCACCTCCCTCGACCTGCTGGCCACACTCCTCCTGATGCAGCCCATTATAATAAGTGAGCTGACTGAGTAAGTGTAGCAATCCTTGAATAGTCTATCTTAATACAAGAAAAAGCCACAGGATGTGACATTTTTAAGTTATCCAAAGTGGAACATTTCTGAAGCCTTCAAAAGATTGAAACAAAACAAAACACCCAAACCCAACAACCTAACAAAAAAACCCCAACCAAACAAAAGCCAAAAAACCCCACAAAAAGCCCCAGAAACCCACACATGCAACATCCCTCAAACACCTACACTGCAGCACAATTTCAGCCTTCCCCCACATCATCCTTCCACACACAAACTGTTCTGGCTTACTCCGCTGGCTTGCCATCCAGGAAGTTTAAAGGACTGTGCAATCCAGTGCAAGACTGAGCAAAGGAACAGCTGTCCTGAAAACCAGACCAGGTTGGAAGAGACCTTCAAGATCATCGTGTCCAACCCATCAACCAATCCAACCCACCCAAACAACTAGCCCATGGCACCAAGCACCCCAGCAAGTCTCCTCCTGAACACCTCCAGGGATGGCGATTCCACCACCTCCCCAGGCAGCCCTTTCCAATGGGCAATCACTCTCTCTGTAGAGAACTTCTTCCTAACATCCAACCTAAACCTTCCCTGGCACAGCCTGAGACTCTGTCCTCTTGTTCTGGTGTTGGTTGCCTGGGAGAAGAGACCAAACCTCTGCCTGTCTACAACCTCCCTTCAGGTAGTTGTAGAGAGTGATAAGGTCACCCCTGAGTCTCCTCTTCTCCAGGCTAAGCAACCCCAGCTCCCTCAGCCTCTCCTCACAGGGCTGTGTTCCAAACCCCTCCCCAGCTTTGTTGCCCTTCTCTGGACTCGCTCCAGCAAGTCAACCTCCTTCCTAAACTGAGGGGCCCAGAACTGGACACAGGACTCAAGGTGTGGCCTAACCAGTGCAGTGTCCAGGGGCAGAATGACCTCCCTGCTCCTGCTGGCCACACTGTTCCTAATGCAGGCCAGGATGCCATTGGCCCTCCTGGCTGCCTGGGCACACTGCAGGCTCATGTTCAGCCTACCATCAACCAGCACCCCCAGGTCCCTCTCTGCCTGGCCGCGCTCAGCCACTCTGACCCCAGCCTGTAGCTCTGCATGGGGTTGTTGTGGCCAATGTGCAGAACCTGGCACTTGGATGTGTTCAATCTCCTGCCCTTGGCCTCTGCCCATCTGTCCAGCCTGTCCAGGTCCCTCTGCAGAGCCTCTCCACCCTCCAGCAGATCAACTCCTGCCCCCAGCTTGGTGTCATCAGCAAATTTACTGCTGATGGACTCAATGCCCTCATCCAGATCATCAATAAAGATGCTAAAGAGCACAGGGCCCAGCACTGATCCCTGGGGCACACCACTGGTGCCTGGCTGCCAGCTGGATGTGCCACCGTTCACCACCACTCTCTGGGCTCGGCCCTCCAGCCAGTTCCTAACCCAGAAAGAAGCAACTCCTTCCTCTTTCCCCCTCTCCTATTTGATTTGAGACAATTCAGATTCCCATCAAGTCGATGGCCAGTTCCAGGCTGCTCCTCAGCAGAGTAGCTGTAAAGCAAACAGCTGCACAGACAGTAACAACAAGAAATCTGTAATGTGGAGAGGCCTGAGCTCCTGCAGAAGGATAAAAGATGGTAATGCTGTGCTATTTTCTGTTGATCCATACCTCCTTCCATTCTAGAAGTTCAACAAAATGCACAAATCATGCACAGAAGTATGATTCATGCTCTCACTCTCAGCTGCTTCAACAGAAAAGCCACACCACCCTTTCCACCCCCCCATGACCTACCTCTGCTTATCCGGCTGGTACTACTGGTTCCTGCCTCCCCAGAACGTCTCTGGTCCTGCTCTTGCTGAAGTCTTTGAATCATGCTATCCAATGGACTGACTTCTTGATTTGCTTGTTGACTAAGAACCTGATTCAACCCTGTGGAGTAGAATACAGAAGAGAACAGCACACAAATGTTGAAGATTCAAACGTTACAAACAGCTCAGCTAAGCTTTAGCTTTGACTGGGCCCGGAGGAGGGCCGTGGAGATGATGAGAGGGCTGAAGCACCTCCCCTGTGGGGACAGGCTATGAGAGTAGGGGCTGTTCAGCCTGGAGAAGAAAGGTCCCCAGGGAGACCTCAGAGCAGCCTTCCAGTACCTGAAGGGGGCCTACAGGAAAGCTGAGGAGGGACTTTTTGCAAGGGCTTGCAGTGATAGGACAAGAGGAAATAGATTGAAACTTGAGGAGGGTAGATTTAGAGTGGAGATTAGGAAGCAATTCTTTACAGTGAAGGTAGTGAGACACTGGAACAGGTTGCCCAGGGAGACTGTGGATGCTGCCTGCCTGGAGGTGTTCAAGGCCAGGCTGGCAGAGGCCTTGAGCAAGCTGGGCTGGTGGAAGGTGTCCCTGCACATGATCACAGTATCACAGTATAACTAAGTGTGGAAGAGACCTCGAGGATCATCGAGTCCAACCTATCAACACAGACCTCATGACTAGACCATGGCACCAAGTGCCACGTCCAATCTCCTCTTGAATGCTTCCAGGGATGGTGATGGGGTGGGGGGTGGAACTAGATGATCTTTAAGGTCCCTTCCAACTCACACTTAAGAAATCTATGAAAGTACAACACAGTCACATGTGTAAGCACGCAAGGATACACATTCTTGTAACAGCCAGGTTTTAAACAGAACAACTTTTTTTCCCTCCCCCCTTCATATATTGAGAGCATTTTAATTTCTGGAGCAGAGTCAAGATGATCACTCTGAATAAAACTTTAAATGAGATCAATTGCCAGCAAGTCACAGAAGCTTAATGGTACTGGTGTTTGTCAGCTCAGCCAGTGTAAAGTGTTCAAATGCCTGCTCAGCCTGCCCCAGATGCACTATAGAACACTCCAGTATAAGCTTCAAGGAAAGGACTGCATCAAGCAAGTCTAATTGAACAAGACAATAATTACCTCTACTGCAGAAAACTCATCAGTAAAAATGCTCTTTAGAGCTCCACAAAAGCATAATGATGACATGGGTTAAGTAATGACAGTTTGCATTGGTATGTTTAACAGCCAAGAAACCTCCTCTTAGGTAGAGGTCTCTAGAACAAAAGGCAGATGTAACTAGAAGGTGGCAATACTGTTTCAGCAGACGAAATGCACACTGTGTAAGCACAACCAACACAAAACCTCTTCTCATCCTCACAATGGTCACACACACAGAAAATTATTAGAGGCATGGAGGCAAGGTTCACAGCACTGATTGGAAAAGGAAGACAGATGCCTCCACACAGAATATTTAGATGGTGGAGTGGTGGAAAGCTCTGGTCAAGAGAAGCAGGACTTGGAAAGCTTTGTATCACAGTATCACTAAGGTTGGAAGAGACCTCAAAGATCATCAAGTCCAACCTGTCACCACAGACCTCAGGACTAGACTGTGGCACCAAGTGCCACATCCAATCTCCTCTTGAACACCTCCAGGGATGGGGACTCCACCACCTCCCTGGGCAGCACATTCCAATGGCCAATGACTCTCTCGGTGAAGAACTTTTTCCTTACCTCCAGCCTAAACTTCCCCTGACACAGCTTGAGACTGTGTCCTCTTGTTCTGGTGCTGGTTGCCTGGGAGAAGAGACCAACCCCTTCCTGGCTACAACCACCTTTCAGGTAGTTGTAGAGGGCAATGAGGTCACCCCTGAGCCTCCTCTTCTCCAGGTTAAGCAACCCCAGCTCCCTCAGCCTCTCCTCACAGGGCTGTGCTCAAGGCCTCTCCCCAGCCTTGTTGCCCTTCTCTGGACACCTTCAAGTGTCTCGATGTCCTTCTTAAACTGAGGGGCCCAGAACTGGACACAGGACTCAAGGTGTGGCCTAACCAATGCAGAGTCCAGGGGCACAATGACTTCGCTGCTCCTGCTGGCCACACTATTCCAAATGAAGGCCAGGATGCCCTTGGCCCTCTTGGCCCCCTGGGCACAGTGCTAATGTGGGATGGTAATGTTTAAAGAACCAAGTTACAGAAATTAACTTTCCAGGTATCATGGTACAAACTACACTTGGCAAGCTCAAAGACAAGACAGAACAGTAGCTGTGCTTTGAAATGAGGAGTTTTGATTATGTAGCTAGACAGAAGCAGCTACCTCTGAGTAGATGGCATGCAGAAAGAACATAAATAGACAGGACAGTGCAAGGTTAGCACAGTTGAAGTCAGCTTCCCTAAGGCAACAGAAGCTTAGGGACATGGAACTAGCTCTGGTATAACCAGAGCTGGATGTTTTCTGTCTCAGGTAGTGACACAGTCAGATTTATTTGGTGATCTCAGGAGCAGACACAAAGTCTACTGAAAACAACAGGAATTGCTACTAATAACCCAATAATGACCTGAAATCAGGAAATTGCTACCTAAATAAAGGAAAGGAGTTTTATCTGTGTAGCTTGTGAGATTTTTGCCTTCCCAAGTAACAGCAACTCTCCTCAAAAATAAATCAATAAATAACAAATTAAAACCTATAATTCATAACATCTGCCCTAAAGGAGCTTCATGAACATCTGAGCAGTGAATCAAATGTGACCATTGGAGCTCTTCCTACTCTTCAAAGCCCTTCAGAACCATTGACAAGAAGCAGATTGTCATTGCTCTGGGGGAGATCCATCAAATCTCACAATAGAGTTTCAGAAAGAAATGGAGCTTCCTTAGCAAAGGGAAACACAGAAATTGTATGAACACAGTTTAGCTCTGCATGAAAATATTATGGGTTGTTGCTGAACTGTAGAGAGGTAGAAGAACCTCTTCTGTCTCTCCATCATGTCTGTGGCGCTCTGCCAGTCTGGCAGACAGCGCGCTGCCATTAAACAGAACACTGTGGACATGGAACTACTGTAGGCACTCCTGTGTCAGCCACACTGTAACATTTAATGTTGTTGGGTCTGTGTGCAGAACCACAGAACGTTGGGGATTGGAAAGGGACCTCAAAGCTAACTTTCTTTGTGACCCAGGCTGTCTTTCCCCTCAGTTTAGGAAGGAGGTTGAGTTGCTGGAGCGAGTCCAGAGAAGGGCAACAAAGTTGGTGAGGGGCTTGGAACACAGCCCTGTGAGGAGAGGCTGAGGGAGCTGGGGCTGCTTAGCCTGGAGAAGAGGAGGCTCAGGGGAGACCTTATTGCTCTCTACAACTACCTGAAGGGAGGTTGTAGACAGGCAGAGGTTTGGTCTCTTCTTCCAGGCAACCAGCACCAGAACAAGAGGACACAGCCTCAGGCTGTGTCAGGGGAGGTTTAGGCTGGAGGTCAGGAGGAAGTTTTACACAGAGAGAGTGATTGGTCATTGGAATGTGCTGCCCAGGGAGGTGGTGGAGTCACCATCCCTGGAGGTGTTCAGGAGGAGACTTGATGGGGTGCTTGGTGCCATGGGTTAGTTGATTAGGTGGTGTTGGATGATAGGTTGGACACGATGATCTTGAAGGTCTCTTCCAACCTGGTCTGGTCTATTCTATTCTATTCTATTCAAAAGCTCATCCAGTCCAACCCCCCCTTGCCAGAAAGGATCACCTAGAGCAGATCACACAGCAACACACCCAGGCAGGCTTTGACTGTCTCCAAAGAGGGAGACTCCACAACCTCCCAGCACAGAGCCTGACTTGTTTCAAGACATTATATTGGGAGAATGTGCCCAGGATATTCTCAGAGTTGGAGAGTTTCAGAATGTCATGGATCCATGCTCTAAGTGCAGCCACAAAGTAAAATTGCTGCCTTCCTCAGAAATCAAATTTATCTCCAAGGCCACGAGCGTAAAACATGGCCTACACTCAACAGAACAAGCTGCTTCTTCAGGAGGCATTTCCTCCTGTAATTTTGGAGGAAAACAGGAAATGCTCCTTAGCATTCCTTTAGGTTCTCCTCCCCCTCTACTCTGCACTGGTGAGGCTGCAGCTGGAATATTGTGTCCAGTTCTGGGCCCCTCAGGTCAAAAAAGACAGAGAGCTACTTGAAAGAGTCCAGCGCAGAGCCACGAGGATGATGAAGGGAGTGGAACATCTTCCATACAAGGAGAGACTGAGGGAACTGAGGGCTCTTTAGCTTGGAGGAGATGAGACTAAGAGGTGACCTCATCAAATGTTTATAAATATGTAAAGGGTGACTCTCAAGAGGCTGGAGCCAGGCTCTGCTGGGTGATGCCCAACGCCAGCACAAGGGGCAGTGGTGGAAGCTGAGGCACAGGAAGTTCCATGCAAACAGGAGGAAGAATTTTTTCCCTGTGAGGGTGACAGCACTGGAAGAGGCTTCCCAGGGGGGTTGTGGAGTCTCCTTCTCTGGAGATATTCCAAACTCATCTGGCTGCATTCCTGTATGATCTGGTGTAGGTGATCCTGCTCTGGCAGGGGGGTTGGACTGGATGGGCTTTTGAGGTCCCTTCCAGCCCCTGTAATTCTGTGACTGGAAATAATGTGAGTATTCAGTGCCTTGTAATCTAAAAACATGGTCTACAAATAACCACATGGACCATATTCAGGCAGTTTGCAATAGCCAGCCACTGCTCCAAAACATGCAGGTTCTGCCCATGCTGTGTGCATGGAGAACAGAACTTCCTTGATTTTTTTATTCTCATTGTGGTAGTTTCAAGCTGTGCCTAGAAAATTTTCCACAGCTCTTGAGCAGAAAGTGGTAGAATGTAAATAAATCACCACTGGGTGTAAAAAGGAAAATAAGGCTGGTAATGTAAGCTAACTTTCTCTTTTCAGCTTCCTCACTGTGGGAAACAATAACTTGTGCCTTCTGCTTTGCTGACCTTGGCTGTGCTCTTTGTTCTGCCTAATTCTCTGCTCTTTCTCCTGTCCCTTTATGTACAGGGTGGTAAGGAGGGGAGCAGGGAAGGGGAAAGCTATTAGCTCCCCTGGTTTTTGGCCAGGGGGGGTTCTTGTGCTGTTTATTAGTTGTAAATACCTGTAAATATTGCATATATTCGTTGTAAATTGTAGTTTTGCTTGTAAATACAGCTCCATTTGCTTCCAATTGGGCTGGTCTGGCAATTTCATGCCAGGGGGAATTTTCAACCCACCACACTCATAGATAGTATCAAGACTGAAGTTCATAGTATCATACTATCAGTCAGGCTTGGAAGGGACCACAGGGATCATCCAGTTCCAACCCCCCTGCCATGGCCAGGGACACCCCACACTACATCAGCCTGGCCAGAGCCTCAGCCAGCCTGGCCTTAAACACCTCCAGGGACAGGGCCTCAAGCACCTCCCTGGACAACCCATTCCAGGGCTTCACCACTCTCATGGGGAAGAACTTCCTCCTCCCCTCCAGCCTGAATCTCCCCACCTCCAGCTTCATTCCATTCCCCCTAGTCCTATCACTACCTGAGATCCTTGAACAATTGCTTGAACAATTGAACAATTGCCTTCATCTAAAGAGAATTCTCCATGTTTCAGGCGTCTCTCATTTTCCTCTTCTTGCAGGTGTTACCTGTTGTAGCTGATCTAGATTTTCTGCAGCAGGAACTTCTACCCCAGGGAGAGCAGCTGAAAGCCCACTCAGCATCACACACTGTTTCAGTAATGAAAACTAACTGGCATCATGGCATCAAGTAGTAGTGACTTGATCGATGCCAACACTGTAAATGCAACTTGACCTTGACAGGCTGGAGAGGTGGGCACAAGCCAACCTCATGAGGTTCAACAAGAGCAAGGGCAGGGTCCTGCATCTGGGTCGAGGCAATCCCAGGCACAAATCGAGGCTGGGCAGGGACTGGCTGGAAAGCAGCCCTGAGGAGTGAGACTTGGGGGTGCTGGGGGAGGAGAAGCTCAACAGGAGCTCTCAGTGTGCACTTGCAGCCCAGAAAGCCAATCAGATCCTGGGCTGCATCAGGAGAAGTGTGGCCAGCAGGGCAAGGGAGGTGATCCTCCCCCTCTACTCAGCTCTGGTCAGACCTCACCTGGAGTACTGCCTCCAGTTCTGGAGCCCCTATGACAAGAGGGATGTGGAGGTGCTGGAAGGTGTCCAGAGAAGGGCCAGGAGGATGAGCAGGGGGCTGGAGCACCTCTGCTATGAGGACAGAGTGAAGGAGTTGGGGCTGTTCAGTCTGGAGAAGAGAAGGCTCCCAGGTGACCTCATTGTGGCCTTCCAGGATCTGAAGGGGGCTACAGAAAGGCTGGGGAGGGACTGCTCAGGATCTCAGGGAGTGAGAGGACTAGGGGGAATGGAATGAAGCTGGAGGTGGGGAGATTCAGGCTAGATGTGAGGAGGAAGTTCTTCCCCATGAGAGTGGTGAAGCCCTGGAATGGGTTGTCCAGGGAGGTGGTTGAGGCCCCGTCCCTGGAGGTGTTTAAGGCCAGGCTGGCTGAGGCTCTGGCCAGGCTGATGTAGTGTGGGGTGTCCCTGCCCATGGCAGGGGAGTTGGAACTAGATGATCCTTGTGGTGCCTTCCAAGCCTGAATAATACTATGATACTATGAGCTGTCACAATCATTTAGTGCCAGGGGCACTGCAATCCTTCCACAGCAAGTGAACTGCTAGGCTCAGAAATGAAGCCAAAGGACAGAGGGAAAGTGTCGAACACCTTGGAGGTAACTAGGCAGGATATTGCGTAGTGAAGTGAAACTTTCCATACCTGAAGACGTCACTCCCATCTGAGGAATAAGCTGCTCCTCCCTGCAGTTCTCACGACCAGGAACTAGTCTTTGATACCTTGCAGGATGAGGGTTCCCATCCACATCAACCAAGAAGGGGGGAGGCATAAGGTGCGGAGCCTGCTGTGTCTGCTCGTCCAGGACGAAGTTGTTGGCGTCACGGATGAGGGGCCGATAATCACTATGAAAGAACATCTGATCTGCTATCTGCAAACAAAGTCATTTGGTAATTTTTTAAAAGAACCTATTGGAAAGAAAAGCACACAGAAGAGAACTGCCAACAGCATTTTTAACAGTGTCACTGGTGGGCACTTTTGCCAAAGCAAGGCTATGAGCTCATCGGTTCATCTCAGCTCAAAGGGGAAAATTTCATGGCTTGGTTTTGTTCCCTTTTCTTTTTGAGGGGGAGAGGGTTCTGTTGGTTCTCCCCCTCCCTCCCTCCCTCAGTACTCCTTTCCTCTATTAGAGTGCAAGGGGAACAATCCATGTTTGAGGGTGGGAAACATTCAAAGAGCAGAGGAATTGGATAATATTGAATTAGTTGAAGACAGTGAACTGAACACACTCTGGATGTATTGGTTTACAAATTGTCTTAACTCTGAATACATGAATATGTATCCTGATAATGAAAGGCTGTGTCACAGCCTCATGAGCTGTGGTTTAGAAAGAGGAGGAACAGGAAAATCTTTATCACATCATGCCAAATGCAACACTAGTAGGCAAACATATCTATGCCTACTATAATACTGGATCCAAAAGTTCCAACAGATGAAGTAAAGCTGACTGAAAGCTGAACTCTTCAAGCTCAAAGTTTTCTATTGCAGTCTACCAGCTCATAATTCACTGTAGATGACTTTCCACAGACACTCAAGACTGAGGAACTCTGTCCAAACAGAATGTGAAAACGTTTGTGGCTCCATCTCTTGCTGACACATGCATCTCACTGCCGTGTAATCATGAAGACATTGAACCACAAGAGCCATTTCAGAAGGTAAGTGACATGTATGCTACATATCTCAGCACCACCTACTAGCAAGCAAACCTCTTGGCAGCTCCTGCACCCAGTTTCCTTGAACAAATAAAATCATAAAATCATCATTCACCCAACTTAGATTTCTAGTGCAGTATAAAAATGATTAAACAATTGACCCAAGACAGAGAGGTCTCAAAAAAAAGTCTTGTCTTGGGTGTTAAAACCAGGTACTTGGGCACAAAGGAATGCCTAAGTTGTGACAGAATATAGCCCAGTTTCTGAAGAGCATGATCATGACTAACTCCTAACAGTTTCCAGTAACTTGTTGTGTAGAAATCAGTAATGCAGAGGTTACAGCATCTACTCAGGGGTCTGATCCCTCAGCTACAAAGGTTTCCTGCCCTGGGTGTGAGAAGTCCAGGAGGGAGGGATGTTGACAAATACCTGCCAATTACATCATCAGAAAATGCAGCCACATGAGGTGGAGAAAAATACAGTAATGAAAAATTCCCACAGGAATCATGGGATCTGGACCCCCAAAAATTCAGAGAAGTAAGAGAGAGAGAAGTTAGTAAGATAACGTGGAAAGATGCAATGGCAAAGAATTTACTTCAGGGATTCAAAAGGCTGCCCTTCCCAAGTGTGTGGACAAGGTGACATGTCACTGCAGTAAGAAGCCTTGGCTGGATGAAATCTTGCTGCCAGATCTGTTAACAGAGGCCAAATGAGACTTCCATGCATCTGACTGACAGAATCAAGGCCTGCTTAACAACTTTGTTCCTTCAGTTTAAATAGCTCCATGCAATAAAGGCAGAGGAGGACTTGGGAATTTTCCCTAGACTCTTAACAGAAGAGCATCCAGTACTTTCACCAAGAGTAAATTCTCCTGTTAAGTACTTTTCCTCACTGAGAAAGAAGAGATTCCAATGGCATGATCAGGCTGTGAGCTGTAGTGTGCTGTGAAGTGACTGTTCAGTGCTTTCTGCATCCCAGGTTTTGTAAGCCAAGGGAAGACCTGGAAATCCTTCCTTAGATTCAGTGACCTCTACCAGAGTAGTCTCTGGTGCAAGACCTCTTTGGAGGGACAGAGACTCCTCTGCAATTACCCTTCTGTGCACTCTGGACTGTAAGCAGGTAGAATACAGTAAAGAACCATTTTCTACTCCATGAGGTAAGAATAGCATTGCAGGAAGAACCCAGGCCCAGACTAACTCTTAGGTAGAGCACTAGAATGTCCCTACTGGAACCAAGGGCAATAAC